>CM070699.1:20496432-21197203 GCA_036346265.1 Melocanna baccifera
TATCACCGTTTAAAAAAACGACAGGTACGGTGAAGCCTGTTAAGATATTCTATCCGTTTTTTTACTTGATATTTTTAATTATTTACAATTTTTGAGATATAATTTTAATCACCACTTTTTATAATTTTATATTAAGATATACTAATAAAAGTATAATATTATGAAAGTATTTTTAACAATAAATATAATAATATAATTTTTATATAGCCAATATTGATAGTTTTAAATCTATTAGTGGTCAATCTTCAAAAAATTTGACAGCATAGATTCTAGAAAGTCAAGTAAAAAAGAACGGAGAGAGTAAGACCGAGTAGCAAATAGGCAAAATAATACTCCATTGTATGGAGATGGCATGAGTTAATTATAGTTCATATCAAAATAAATAAGAGTTTTGTTCTCTGACATCTGAGGAGACGACGGGCACACGAGGGAGGGTGAGACGAGACGCATGACACGGGGAGAGGCACGGTGGGAGACCGGCTAGAAGACCTAGGTCCCCCACTGCTCGCCGTTGCAATCACCTAGGCTTGTCGGGTGGTGGATCCCACCCACGGCCACCACGGGCGCCTTGGACACCGACGACCATGGCGATGGCGAGGAGGACAAGTCTGGTAGGATCAGGTCCGGTGGCATGAGGAGGTCTCAGGCGGTGACGGCGGCCGAGATGACAAGGAGTAGGATGACGGGGCCGACGGTAGCAGTGCGGATCAGGATGTGGGAGGGGAGAGTGGCTACACAGATCGGAACGGGGGGAAGAGGACTCGGGGGAGGAGAGATGGTGAAAGGTAGGCGAGGCGTAGGCGATGGGAGATGCGAGAAGGCCCATAAGTCGACACAGATATTTTGTGAGGAGGGAAACTATTTCTTTTAAGTAATGGAGAGGCAGATGAGCCATCAGAAGTGTTGGTGAACCATTATCAACTCATTTTTTAAGTAGTAGAGATTAAGAATTACTCGTATAGTTGTCTTTGAAAGATAAACAATTACGCCCTTGGTTGGCTCCATGCATATCTTTACTACTTTAAAAGAAGGAGTTGGTGGTTGATGAGTCCTCCCTCATTTTTTCTTAGCCATTCGATCTGATTATGAGATATAATCTGAACCGTTTTCCCCCCACCGCCCCTCCTCCCCTCCGCACTTTGCCGCCCGATCCGCTCCTCTCCCCGCGCCTGATCCGCTCCCCCTCGCTCTCCTCCCGTTGCCCCGATCCGCTCCCCCTCGCTCTCCCCTCGCCTCCCCCTCGCTCTCCCCCCGCCGCCGCCCGCCACCTCCCCTCACCCCGCGGCGCCGCCTCCTCCCCTCCCTCCCACCCCGCGTCGCCGCCGCCCCCCGCCTCCCCCTCGCTCTCCCCTCCCTCCCATGCCGTGCGCCGCCTCCTCGATACACATCTTGATTCTAGCCCTAATTCCCGATCCGCGCGCGCCTCTTCTCAAAGCTGCTGCGCACCGCTCCTTCTCCCCACCGCCGTCCCCTTCTTCCTACCACCACCGCGCGTCCTTCTCCCCACCTCCGTCGCTCATTCTCCGATCCATTTGTGCGCCTTTCTCGGCGGTGACCGCCGCTCCTTCTCCCCACTGCTGTCCCCACCTTCCCACCGCCGTCGTCCCCCCCTCCTCTCACCGCGCCGCTGTCCCGATCCGCCGCCAGTAACCCTTTCCCCCGGCCGCGACCACCGCTCCTTCTCCCCATCGCGTCCCCTTTCTTCCGGCCACCGCTTCTTCTCCCCGCTGTCCCCACCTTCTTCCCACCGCCGCCCCCCCTTCTCCCCAATCCGCGCACACCCTTTCCGATGCTAATGTGCAGAGCGCAGCTCATCTTCTTGACAGTTTGTCAAGGTATGATTGTCCGGGTATCTGCATCATGCATCCTATAACATGTGTCTTATTTTCTTCTTAATTATCACTTATAAAATAAATTATTTATAAACCGTGATATTGTGGCGAGAGTGACCAGTTTAGGTATCTGTATATCTTTTGCTTTTTATATCAATGTTTTCCTTATCTTAATCTTAGTGTTGACTTCGATTGCCGCTTTATCTTAATTTTGCTCTTTAGCATAGAAGAATTTATACCACTCTTGAGAGAGCGCATGAATATGTTGAATCCTTATGTAAGACAATTTTTGGTGGGGTGGATACTTGGTGTTAGACAGTGTACTGATATTGACATGCTTGGCTTCCTTCTGATTTTCTCGATGGTAATGCCTTTCTTTTACCTCGATGTGTTACTTGTATTGTGATTCGGCAACCTTGTGTTTGCTGCCCCTTGCGAGTTTATTTAATATCTTTGAGTGATTCCATCATGAGATAAGGCGACAGCGGATCTGCGCTTTACGAGTTTCTGCAGAAATCAAGAATTCACCATAAGGCTATCCCCGTAAAATTGCTCATACATCCAGATCGATCATATTATGATGTAAACACATTATATATCTTGCCTGATGAACATTCCTCTATTTATGTTTTTGTCTTTATCTAAATAAGCAAATATTGTACCATGTTAAAGTCTCTATGCTTTACTTCTAAGGTTATGATTACTCTTTTGACATATGGAGCTTTGGCTATATGTTTGCTGGAATGGTGTGTATGCAATGGCCTTGCTTCTCTAAATTATTAAATTATTATAGAACTAATGAACTATAGCATCAGTTGGGATTTATATACTGTTTTGGACGTAGATATTCCACAAGGAACCATTCTTCTATGGTCACAACAACCATGACCAGCTTGTCAAAAATAGCCAAGGTTTGCTATTGTCTCACAATTGTCTTTGTTTTTGCTCACATAGGTGTGCTCAATGTGCTTAGATGTGTTTTTTGAAATGCAATATAAGTACGACATCCAGTTGTCGTACTGTCATCCTACTTTAACGAAAATTCAACCTGTTACGGTGCCTAATTTACCCTTCGCCGCGTTCTATATGTCTAGGCAAACATTTTGGGTAATTGGTCTTTACGGCGTAAACATGCAATCCGGCTTTGTTTTGGGAATCAAATTAACAAATAAAATTAGAAAATTTTGATGATGTAGTCCATTGTACAGTTGTAGAACCCTTAAAAATTTCAACTATACAAACTCGAAGTGTGTGTTTTTTAAAAAGTTACATTGGAAATGTGTTAAAAAAATATCACTGACTATGTACATGGGCGGGACTCACCGGCAGTCGCAAGGGCGATGAGACTAGGAATCATTCGTAACTTTGGGAGGTTGCTGATGGTCATCCCTAGATGGCGCTCTCTCCTTCAATTTGCCCCGTTATGTTGTCTCTTTTGGCAGAGTCACATGACAGTACAAATACTTTACTTGTTTGAGAGAAGCCATATATAAATCGGAAACAACTCGCCTTTTCTTTCTGGAATGCTGTTTAGATTCAGTGGCAGCAGCGTACATCAATTATTTTCTGACTAAAAAGATCATAAAAGGGACTATCTATACATCATTCACCTAATATCTCCCAAATTTTCAGTCAAACTGTAGGCGTCGGATGTAGATCCAACCGTCCATTTATGACCATCTAGATATAAAGCTCCCCTTCATGTCTCGTCTGCATCAACAAATCCATGGCCGCCTCTCTGATTCCTACTCAGGCCGCCGCTCGCACAATTCATTGCCATCACCGACGAGGTCACCGGAGGTCCGTCGAAGACTCCTCTTCCTCCACCCCCAAGCATCCCCTCTTTGCCGGCGCCATGGGCCCCTCCCATAGCTCCCCCACGCAATTGTTGTCTCTAGCGTCATTCCCCACGCCATGGCCATCACTTGCGAGGGGGAATGCGCTGGAGCGTGTGTTCGTCGAATAGACGAGGGCGTTCGGCGGTGGCGATAGACGAGCCGGCTTCGCAAGTGAAGGAGGAAGAGTCGGTCAAATCATGAATCCTCTATCATATCGAAAGGTCAAAAAATCAATTGATTTTGGAAAAAAAAAATCATGTAACAGATGTTCAGCATTTCTGAAAATGAAAACCATGTTTTTGCTTCTTCTTCTCTAAAGCATATGTAACAGCCCAAATTTGGCTTTCAAATAAAAATTGCATAATTTTCAAAAAATTTTGGCGCGTCTCAAAAAATTTCCCAGTAGCCTTGCTTGAATTTAAAATTTTATACTAAATTTTCTTGGCTAAAAAATCAGATTTGAAATTTTCTAAAAGTTATTTGTGTGCTAATCAAATTTTTCAAAAATTTCTGTGTGCAAAACCTCTCCAAAGTTCAAATCCAAATCTCAAATAAAAATTTAAAAGTTTTCTTTTCCTTCCATCGCCTTTAGGCTAAAATCCAACCACTGGCCTAGCCCTTTTCTTCTTTCTCTTCCCTGCCAACCCTACCCGTCTTTCCTTTCTTTCCCTGCCGGCCCATGTTCCTCTTCTCTCTTCCTTCCTGCGGCCCAGCCGGCCCACACGTTGTGCATAGCCTCCAAGCACTCCAGCCTAACCATGCGCTGTAGCCCGCCTCCCCTCCTTACCTCTTTCTCACACACTCGCTGATGATAGGGCCTCTTTGGCCCCACCAGTCAATGCAAAGCGCTGTCCATCTTCCCCGGCATGCCATCTTTCTCTCTCATTTATTTCCACGCTCGTACTTGCGTACACCATTTGGCCCAGATGGGGACCTTAGCACCAACCTCTGCAACCTTGAACCTAGCACCCTCTCTCTTATTGTAGCGGCCTTTGTTGCGTCACCATGCTAGCCAGACCTCCCTATTTGCGCTTCCGCTCGTGATATCTCGCGCCGAACTCACCCCATGTCCCAGTCTCCTCCTTACCTTCTCTAGTTAAGCAATGGCTAAGCGCGTCAAAACCCTCATCCACATCTCCTTATCATTTCCCTAAGTTTCCCTCTCTTCTTCACCTTCGGTGGAGGTGAATCAAGCCGTCTTACCCAACTCCAATCGCCAACTTCACTATGAAATTCTTGCTGCCCAATGAGTTTTCCATCGCCATTGTCTTGTGCATCAAGTTCACCTTGTTCCCCTCTTCATGACGCTCACCTTGCATGTACCCGTTTCCCCTAGGAAGGCTAGAACACTATCAATACCGCTATTTCCAGAGCATGACCGTCATCACCATCGACGACCTTGCCACCTCGTCCTCTTCGTCTCGATGAGCTTTGACCTTGAAGGTCATGTCCATCATGCTTGACTCGTTCTCTTCTTGCTAACACCCATCTTCTTCTTCCGTGTCATGCACCAAAGCCGTCGGAATGCACCTTCTTCTCCATCGCCAACTGGGGGTGACCCATGCGGTTATTCTAAGCTAGGAAGAAGATGGTCGTGATGATGATATATGGGCCCACGTGTAGATTAATTAGTTAAAACTAGTAATTAGTTAGTGGATAATTAGTTAGCTAATGTCATTATGACATATGGGTCTCGAGATAGTTAAGAACTCTAATTAAGTCCTGGTTTAAAGTATGAGCATATAACATGTGGACCTCATCCCTTGAAACTAACTATGTAGACCCAGCATGCGGACCATAGTCTTTGACATGTGGGTTCCATTTCCTGTAGAACGCCACATAGACGTAGTCCATATGAACCATGGCCCCACCTATCCCTCTCTCATGTTTTTCTTAATAAAATAAATGAAAAAGAAATTAAAACCAGCTACACCCCACCTGTCAGCTGCTGATTTATTTACCCAATTGAAGTGCAAAACCTCGTTAGTAGTCTTGCTAAATTGGCCTTTGTATTTCTTGGCTAAGCATTATTTTAATCTCCTGAGATTATTGTTGCTGTACTCTCCTGCAGAGCTTCCTTCCAATTGTAAGTTGACCCTTCATTGCATCGCTGTAACTGTTCATCCAAAGCAGTATATGGCCGTATGATATCATGGTGATGCTTCCCCTGCGCGCAACAAAAGACAGACACGGTGCTTAATTCCGATTGGCGAGTGCCTAAAAGCACTCAAAAGCGACCGTTCTCTGGCAAAGGCGTGCCTCACAACCAACGAAGAGCCCTAGTCGCAACATGCGCGGGTGAAATGGAAACTTGAAACTGCACATAACACTTCCACAGTTCCATTCGAGGCATACACCGCCAACAAGTACTACTGAAATCTTCCACAACCAAGCTTTACATTTAATCTATCTTTGAAGTATTGAACGACTCGAAACAAAAGTAAACCACCAACACAATCTACACAGCTGACATCTCCAGCTAGCATTTATCAAAATTTGTATAAAATGGTAGTTAAGCAAGGAATCCTGTAATGTTTGGGGTTGAGGCAGATCGATACTGCTTTTACCACCTCACACATTTAAAGAAGGCCATAAAATATGCAAGCCAGCTTGGCCAATACGCTTAAATGGACTAACAATTCTCAAGCTGGGATGGAAAGAATATGCTCCATAACAAAGCCCACCAACGAACCTTCTGATCCTCCTGACACCAAATGTAGCAGTGTAAATACAAGATAATGAGGAAATGGCACCACAACAACCTGTACTATTCGCGTTTAGCCACCTATACTTTTGGAAAGTGACAACTTTAACACCCAAACCTTCAATTTGTTGCTGATGAGCTCAAATTTGTTCCCAAATTTCAGGTGGTAAAATATACCTAATGTGCCAAAACATGGAAGTGCAGGTGGTCAATTGCCAACTTAAAGCATAAGTTGCAATCTAGAAGTGGAAAAATACATGTGTCACTGGTGCAATTTTCTTAAGGTGATTGATCTCCAAATTACATGTTTACAACAAAGCTGAACACAGAAGAACTGAGCTTCAGAAATAATTTTCTTTTACCCACCCTCTGGAAAATTGACTTAGGCTTTAAATGCTGAGCTCCCAGTCGGTGGAACAGCAACAACTTTTCCTACAGCAATAGTTTTACCTGCAACAATTCAAGAAGGTGCTTGACGGGTCAGAGAAAACACAGAACTTGAATGGTCAGATTACTTGGACATGGTGAAAAGATAAGCGTAGAACACTTGTACAGCTTTTGACACGGTGAAAAGCAGCCAAAAGAAAATGAAACAAGGCATTTGATGATTGCTTGCGCATTTTGCATTTCAACTTTAATGGGCCAACCTATAATTTGCCATTCCTACGATGGCTACTTATGGTTAAAATTTGTGTCAGCTACCTACAATTGCATATCTTAAAATCAAGTAATTTACTCCCCAAATATGACGTAAACTCACAATTGAAATTAGATGAAGTCAATGAATGAATTAGCTATTAAAAGGGTGGTTTTAGATGAATATTCTAACGCCATAGATACCCTTAAAAATTTAGGTCGTAAATGCAGAAAAAGAATCATCCAATACATTAAACAATAACGTCTTCATGAAAAAAGCATCCAAGTAGTAGCAAAGCACTTGACCATGCAGTATATGACAAAAGCCATTGCTGTGGACTTCCTATTACGAAACTAGTGGCAACGTACTAGTCTTGCCAGCCGACGGCTGGCCAGTATTGGTCCCGTCATGGAATCAGTAGTAGTTTATTAGGAAAGCTTGATGTTAGAGATAAGAAGTAGAGTCGTATGCAGAGAAGGGAAGACGCAGCAGCAGTCCAGGAGAAGAATTAGGGAACAGATAGAATAGAAGTTGAGTTCGTTTACAAGTCTTAGGGGTCAAGTAGCACTATATAAGAGCATGCATTGTAATCTTTCAGATCAAGCAAGAAATAAGCTTCTTCCTTCCGATTGCTATTCTCTGTCCATCTAATTTCTGTCTGCTATCCCTGCTACCTTTCCACTGCCGGCAATGGTGCCGACTCGCCGGACTTGTTGTCCTCGTCCTTTGGTGAATCGCCCCTACCACCTTCGGAGCAGAAGCCGGCTACAACAGCCATATCCAACACTGATTATTTGTGTCCAATAGTTCGATTTGAGATAATTCCCACATTATGTATCTTTAGACAAGATTCAGAAAATATAGATGGATCTAGTGTCAAAGGTAAAAATTTGTACAAACATCTTTACTACACGTCATGTGCATGTTTAAGCCTTTTAAGTTTTATGCATTCACTATTCAGTACAACATAAAACAAGGGCAAACATTACTTTCTTCAAAATAAGAGTGTACTTGCCTTCTGTCCGGAGTGTAAATCTTCCAAGCTGAGGAAAATCAGAGAAGTTCTCGATACAAATCAAGTTATTGACCTAATGTAAAACAGAGACAATTAGCAAAATGTAAAACGCTCGCTTTTTAACATTGAGGTGGTTTTATGGAATAACCTGAACGCGACAAACAACAACAGCTCCATTCTTCACAAAAAGAGGCTTCCTCTTTGGCTTTTTCTTCTTTGGGTCACTTTCTTTCTTCCTCTTCAGGTCAATTTCCTCTATGAGCTCTACGATCTCACACTCCTCAACTACAGAATGGATATGCAACACTGCCTTGTAGCCAGCAGTGAAGATTGCCTAACACATCAAAATCACAGTATAAAAAGTGGGTCACACCCAGAAGAAAGGGCAATATATTAGAATTCAGACAACCCTGGATCTAGAGCTGAAAATGAACTGGGGGAAATGCATATTTCCATCTGCTCTTCAGAATACAATATTAAAGCCCTATTACTTGTAAAACCCTTGTAACATTTTTTTCTAGTGATTGCAAGTGCCTGGCTGCCTGCTATGTATTACTACCAGTAATGATAATTAACACTTGTCAAATATCAAACTAGAGTTTTATCTAGTATATGCCACCCAGAGAAACAAGCAAATGTGTGCATCTGATACTGCTTTTTCAAAAAAATTCAAGTTATTTTTTTTAAAAAAAACATGTCATCCAAAATCAAATTAAAATATGAGTGTGGTTTTCCCACATGTGGTTTTAGCAAGATATGTTTCAGATATCCCATTTGTGTGCATATATACGTATCCACCAGAGGAGTAAAAGGCAGTATCCTTGATACCCTTGTCAAACAACCAACCAGATCATCAAAAACGAAATTAAGAATAGAGGGAGAGTGAACTAACATTCTATAACTGGGGTATCATAAGTATTCATTTTCTTTTTTTTCAGCCAAATTTGTCTGTCTCCTATATAATTTGAACCTAAATGTTGTATTCCATACTATAGCAGATTGATTTTTTTACTAATTTTCTCAAATTTTCAATGATTTTATCTATCAATATCCAACACATTTTCACATCTAAGCCCAGATGGTCAATTATTGTATTTTCCTTCTTTTGTTTTCTGAACAAAAGTTCTTGTAAAATAAACTATACAGAAAATAAAAAAAATGGCCAAGATTCTCTGAGAAGATTGCAAACTGTGCAGGGCAGTAAACAGGAACCAGCCACTTCCTGGCTAATCACAGGAAACCGGCCGACCTCCAGGAACCAGCATGCATCCAAGATATTGAACAGAGGATTAAAGATTGCCAAGTGGCAATAGTCAAACATGAGCTCCCCTTTATCTTTTAATTTAACTGTTATGACGTGCAAATGACACTTACATTGTCAAGCAACTCCAGTATCTGCAGCTGAGCATTAAATTCAGATACAGCACCAACAGGATTTCCTGCAAGAACAATTATTGCAAAGAAAAAATATGCTTAAGTCAATGTATTGAAAAAAGCTCCACTGCTCAAAAGGGCAAAAATAAGCAACGTTCAGGAAAAATATCCAAGCTGCTCACAAATCCATAGCCATGACTAACTAAATTATTTAACAGAGTAGAACTAGGAATATGGACTAAATAGAACACTATGGATATTTTATAAGGAAAAACACAGCATTGAAAGAAGTAAAGAAATCGGTACAGAGATACACTAGTAAAGTATTGCGTCATACAAGGTAAAATTGCACCAGAGGCCCGTCTAGTGTGCACTTTGGTGTAATCAAGCCATTCTACCTACAGTTTATCTAAGCACTTCATTTGTGTGGGGCCTTCCTTCCATCTAACAAATTGGAAATATAGTCTCCAAAAGTTTTGCAAATACAAATTACCGTGTCAACATGCAGGAGCTGAACCATGAGTTAATTTTGTTTCACTAATAACCTAGCCTTCCTTGACAGAAATTCGATGTCTAAGAAGGAAACTTTTCCTCCACTGTTCTGCTTCAGTGGGAGACTTATTCCCACCATGATAACCTATTCAGCATCTCGGACAAAAAGGCGCCATCAAACACACACATGAAGAAGGGTTCAGAGTTCAGACAAAAACAACAGCAAACAACTATTGTATTGTAAACAGCCCTCTAATGCAATTTTCCCTTTACCTAATAATATCCAACCAAGAGTTCAGAATGTGACAGCCAGTACCAGTTATCAAACTACAGAAACGCAGAAGGTACATTTCATCCAAGGGAAAGCACTAAATGTCTAACAGATTAACAAAATATTATCTTGCCACTCCCCACTCCCTGGAAAAGAATAATAAACTTACTAATACTTGATAGAACAAAACCAGCAGTAATGTCCTCCTCTTCAATTCCTGACAATTTGACACGGACATTCTCACCAGGTGCAGCATTTCTCACTTTGTCATCATCACAGTATACACTAATGACTTTCACATTGGCCTATTAGTAAAACAGCAAGTACACTAAGATCAGTTTCCCCTACTAACAAGAACATTTAAGAGTTGCTTTCCATTGTAACAAATCAACCAAAAAATGATACCTTGTTTGGCATAACCAACAAATTATCACCCTCTGAGATAGTCCCAGACTCTATTTTTCCCATTACCACAGTGCCCATGTCTTTATATTTATCAATGATTGGCATCCTGCATATATGTATACCTTGTTAGTCAACATTATTCAAGATAGTTGTTCAAGTAAAAGAAATGACTATATGAGCACAAAGACAATACAATTTTTTAAAAAATAATGGTTTATGGAAAAATTATCATATAACCAAGGTTTGGTATGCACCACATGGCACCAAACAATTGGATTTACTTTATCCATTTAGATGTACTTGATAAACTAAGCAAAGCAATCATCTAACCTTACTGGACCTTTGGGATCTCGTAAAGGAACTTCGATGCAATCCAGAATGTCAAATAGACATGGACCATTCCACCAGCTACAAATGCTTTTATCCACTCGCGTCTTCATATTAGCTCCCAAAAGACCAGAGATTGGCAAGAACTGAACATCTGAAAACAACGTCAATAAAATAGTAAGTTAACATATTTCTGATCATCATGTCATTTTTATAACTGCAACCAGTTGAGTAATTAAGGGTTCCATGGATTGAGTTCCATTGTCCAACTAACATTGTTGGGTTAGTATCTAGTCATTTTAACCCCGAAACAACAATGCCTAGCCACATAGAATACCAAAAGGTATATAAGCTATGTGTCCTTGCATTCTTATTGCAGGAAACAGGAACATCACAAAATCAAATCATATACCCAGACAGTCTCATAGATGAGTGTGTTGTGAATAAACTCCCAGCATTTTTTTCAGTATGGAGTATGGACGAGTAGGGTTCGAAATCCCGCTGGTAACCAGCCAGTTACCGGCGGTTACCGGATTTATCGGTGGGTACCGGGAAACATTTACCGACCCGGTTTGTTTAAATTCAAACTTGAATTTTTGAACGTAAAAGTTGGATTCCCGATGTTTATATTGTCTAACACTAATCCAATGTATTAGGACCTCCCATGCTTGACTTGATGTTTTTTGCTATGAATGTATTAGGAATTTTCAATTGTTAATTACCCGTAACTGGTTTTTAGCAGTTTTTCTCTGGTTTTTTGGACAGTAACCGCCTGGTTTTTCTGGTTACCAGTTTCATAAACAGACCAAATTCAAATTTTTGATATTTGAATTTTGGCTGGTTTTTCTGATAACTAGCCAGTTACCGTTACCAGTCCCCTGGTGGGATTTCCCCCCGGTTCCAGGTTTTTGAACCTTGGACGAGACAAATTGGGAGTAATCACAAACCTAAAAAATCTAGATCAGAAGTCGCCAAATAAATGGCAAACAAAAGAAAGTAACAACAGTAGCATTTTCGTCAATGGAATAATATGCACCACCAGTACAGAATATATTTGATGCTTCAGTCTTAGAAGGAACTCTCCAAAAGTGTATGTAGATAAAACACATCAAAATTCAACAATCAAGCAATAAAATGAACAACTACAGAGGTCCATCTGACAATATAGTTTCCATAGAATTTTTCAAATTAAATTGAGGACAAACAATAAGCTTTGTAAAAAATAACCCCAAGCTTGAATTCACTGCTTACAAAAGGGTGTCAAAATCATGTCTATTAATATGGTAGTATAATACCTTTCTTAACATTGTACCCTGAAGATTTAAGGAAAGGAGCCATTTTGCCTTCTATCTCATCATATCTGAAACAAAAAACGTGAATTAATGATTTTCATTACCCAACCTAACTGATCTCTTTCCCCCAATTAATAGAGGTGTTAACACTTAACAGTATATTTATTATCAATGTAATATACCTTTCTTTAGACCATCCAACAGTAGGATCATCCATCTTATTTATGACCACAGCCAACTTAGAAACACCTAAAGTTTTTGCCAGCAGCACATGTTCACGAGTCTGCCCTCCTCTTTCGTACCCAGTTTCAAATTCACCTTTCCGAGCAGATATCACCTGAGGAGAAAACAAATTATGCAGTTATATCAAGCTAGAACATGACAGTAAGTCTTCGAAAGATAATGCCATTTTGCTTACCAGAACACCAATGTCAGCTTGAGATGCGCCACTTATCATGTTTGGAACGTAACTTTTGTGGCCCTGCCAACTCAGCACTAAATCGGATGCAACAAATATACAAAACAAGAAACATACAGGACAACATCCAATGGAATGGATAAATAAATCAACAACAAATGATTTCAACACATAAATAGAAGTAGCTTATCACCGCATGAACTTGTTAGAAACGCAAATAGCAAGTCAACCACCACTCCAAATTGTTACACAGCATGACAGCAGTCCAACCAAAAAACATGCGATGTACAAGCATGGATAAGAACATTGTTCCAGTGATGATGCACATAGTGATAACCACATGTAGTAGAATCATACATAATTAGTCCACAGACCAGTTTGAGATGCACATAAGGTAATCACTAACCAGCAGTTCAATTGCTTCCATGGAAACAATTTCAACCAATCCAAAAAGGGAAAAGAAACTAATCGTAGTGCATTTTCCAGAGGCTACATGCTATGATTAGCTCCTCAATGGTAATATCCAGGTTATTTGTTCCACGAAGCAAAACAAAGACAATCACAAAATAACGATTGAGATAACAAGTTATGTGCTTACATTACTATGATTAGAGAGGGAAAAAAGTTACCGGTGCATCTAAAATAGTGAATCTTGTATTTTCGGTCTCAAAGTGAGCTCTCCCAACTTCAACCGTCTTCCCCTGAGATAGATTCAAAAGAACACACAGCCATGATAAGTAAAAAAAAGGCTGGTAATTTGACAGAATTCAAAAGGCATCTTAATTCCTATCCGCAAACAAAATGAAGTTTCGTCAACTCGGCTAATGTGTTCCATTTATTGAACAGGGTCTATGGTCGGTCCGTAACCCCTAGACACCGAAGGCGTCCTTGGGGTGATCTCGTAGTTCCTACGGGGTGGAGACAATGGGGTTGGTCCATTGATTTTCCTTCCTTTTGCCACATTTCGCTCAAAGGGTTGAAGGCTGATAGTGCATCAAGCTATTCGGAAGGGCCAACTTGATCCTCTTCCCCAGGGATCCCAAATGAGGGAAGCCTAGGAGAGCCGTCGACTCCAACTCTCGTCCATGTAGGATCCATACAACTTGAAGTATGTAACATGCTTAGACCAAGCTAATGGGAGAAACAGCAAATTAATCCTGATGAAGAATTTTTAAAAGAGTTCCTTGTGGACAAAACATAACGTAGGCACCAGCATCCTTTTGTAAAACAATCTACAAGGATGGGCTGAACATATTTTTTGATAACATACCTTTGCCCGTTCTTCCTCATTTGTGTCCATAATGTACGCCATGTACCTGTGATATTCACAATTATGGAAAAGAATGCCAGCATCATACAATAGAGGGCCAAGCATTTGTCATGCCCAAAATGTAAACCAAGTCATTTTTCTTCAAGCCGAGAGAAAAGTGCTTTATAGTAGCTAACCACCAAATATGATCCAACGAAGTATGAAAAGTTTTGTCAATACTTGGTAAGTAGAAAATTACAACTTCAAACCTCTAAGCGTAACGTGAAACAAAAATTAGACAAGTCATGTATCAACATCGAAATGTTCAAGCTTTAACCTCACATTTCTCTCTAGCAGTGACAATGAACTTATAGACATCACAAAGAAACAAGGTTAGAAGGCAATGGTAGCCTTGATTAATATAAAGGGACAAAATCACCAAGGTCCTCCAATGCACTGCTGTGCAGGTTCCTCAACTATAAGCTTATTTTTAATCAGTTCACTTTAGTTTTTAGTCAAATTTCTGATTAGCAAATAATGTGGTCAAGTGCATACACAACAGTCTCTACTACACAAATGAGCTAACCCTTGCCTTCTCTAGATGACATGAATGAGATCGAATGTCATAACATTCAAAAATTAAATTTAAAAAGACCTGAGAAATGATGAGGTTATGGGCTTATTAGTCTGTTGCTTGGTGCAACAAAATTAATACACATGGAAATTCAGGGTTAGACACACTATTGCACAAAGTATCAACATATACACAGTGCTAATATAAATAAGAAATAAGAAATACACGATGCATAAAAATGGAGTAACTCTGATAGTGACTTTGTCTTATTCAGGTTTTCTGATCAAGTTACAAACTTACAATGTTACATACCATGCTCCAAGTTCAATGTATAGACCACGAACTAGCTTGAATTACCAAGGTCAAGTCAGGCATTAGCAAGATGGCCATGGCAGCATGACACATGAGCTCACACACAAGTAGTTAGAGAAAAATGCAACATGTAGTTTTTGTAGTAGATATCAAATGTGAAACATTACTAAGACTTATCCCCTGGTTTGCACAACTAAGCAAGACACAGAATTGTTTCAATCTACAAGTAAAGGGCAAAAAGGGAAAAGATAAGTCAGCTGAGGGATTGACAGATTAACTAAACAGCCAATAATATACTCAGATTTTTTTAAGGAACTGAGTAAAACTCAATCAAGCATACATGGATCAACTCAGCAAGCAATTTAGCATCCAAATAGCTACAGGGAAGTAATAGAGTGGCTACCGTTCTCATAGTTTTTAACCTACCAATTTAGTAACAAATAAATGAAAAAAATCATCTTGGATCAACTTTAGCTACAGGGTTAAACAGAATCAACAAACAGAAAGTACAGAACAAACATACACACACACACACATACATATATACAGACACATATATGTATATGTATGTATGTATGTATATGTATGTATGTATGTATGTGTATATATGCATGTGTGTGTATCATAAAAGGAACAAATAAATCAAAATAAGCAGGGTCGATTAGCATGAAACTTACAAAAAAACAACTATGAGAGCAAATGAATTAGTTACCAGCTCTCTCGGCTTTTGTCCTTCGCTTCCTTTTCGTATTTCTGGATTGTCCGCTCATCCACTTGCCCACTTAAGAACAATATCTGGCCTCCTGCTGTTGACTTGCCAGCATCTAGAACCATGAAAAACAAAGAGAAATAGGTGAGGACATTAAGACTTTTTTAGTAAAAATCTGCATTAAAAGAACGTCTTGAGCAACAACAAAACATAGGCATGCACATAGCATATGTATGTCAATAGTAACAGCTGAATATATAAAAGGAACAAAAGCAAATGATGCAAGTCTCCCATAATCCTCTACAAAGAGAAATAAGATGAAAGAATGAGGAGACTTTATCAAACATATGTAGATATGTCAACTATGTGTGGTATAAAAACTTTGTAAAAGCTATGCCTAGTAATACTCCTTTGTAGTTTGTACAAAACACACTTATAGATAATTAAACATATTACTGGTCGATGTCGAAATTTTATCACATGTACTGCAAGTACAGTTATTTGGGGATAGAGGGACTGGGAACATCATAATACAACAGGAGCACAATGATACAGAATATGTTCAAAGAAGAAAAAGAGCACAAACACATTGAAATGAATATGCATTAAAATATAGAGCGAATTGTACTAGAGGTTCTTAAACCACCTTCTCCCTTGGGTCTATAAACTTTTAAATCTTCCTAATATACCCCAAAACTTGTATTTATCGCTTCAGTCAATTTGTAACAGAAAGAAAATGATGTGTTGTGCATGGTTGTCACGGCGCTCTAGCCAATCGCGGCAACCCAGGGGCGCCAGGACACCAAGGCACCTAGGAGCCCAACTGGGCAATGATTAGACGATGACTTAAATTAGCCTAATCAGCACATATAACACATATATAACAGAGAAAAATGGAGAATATATTAGAGATGGCCCACTACCCACTCAGCCCACAACACTACTAAAGCCCAAAAGCCCATCTAAGACACCCATTCCCTCCTCTCGTGCCCTGATACCACCGGCCGCCATCTCCTCTAGCAGCAGCATTAAGCAACATGAGCAGCGGAGGAAAGAGGTGAGTAGAAAAGCAAAGAGCCTCGGAGCAGATGAGGACGATGGGCAACATGCAGCAGAGAGAAGTGAGCAGAAAAGCAAAGAGCCTCGGAGCAGAGGAGGGCGATGGGCAACGAGCAGCAAAGCAGACTAGGGGAGAGGGAGTAGAGAAGAAAGGAGAGGGAGGGAACAGCGGAAAGCAGAGAGGTGACTGACGACGTGGTGTGGACGGCAGCGGCGGATGCGAGCTGGAGAGGGTTGATGGCCAGCTGCTGCAATGGCTAGAGGCTAGAGCTCCCTCCAACGGCCTAGGCCCTCTCTCCCCTCTCCCTTGTCTCCTAAAGGCTAGATCTAAGACCCTATCTCTCCTAGAGTGCTACCAATCAAGGCGATAAGCCATGTCCTCTGCTGCTGGCCAACTGGACGACATGTCATCGACTAGGCGACGCCGTGGCGACCGTGTGACACCGTGACAACCATGGTGTTGTTCCCTCCCAATTAACATGGCAGTCGACTTGCATGCAACAACATGTGAGCACTCTAAATAAGTCGACGTGCATGCTATAAACACGATATGAGTGAACTTTACATCATGCGGCACAATAACTGAAACACTCATCATCTACACTCAATTCAATTAACTAATGGGCTAAATGTACCACTTTAGGACTGTTATGGGTATTTAGGTCATTTCTTATTATCTAGGGTTTGGGTCTTTGTATGTCTTATGTACTATATATAGCCTTGTGGGCTGCTATTGCAATATACTTTACATTTCACATTTCCATTCTTTCTCACCTTATAACATAGTATCAGAGCTCTAGAGCTCAATCCACATTCCGCTGCTGCTACCCCCAAGAGGAGCTAATCTCGGGGGCGGCCATCCTCGCTAGCCGCCGCGGCCAACAGATTCGGCCATCCTCCCCGTCCTCTCCTAGCCGCTCGCACCACGCCGCCGCCTCCTGGTGCGCTCGCGCCAGCCCGGGCCTACGCCTGCCCGAGCCTCTGCGCCGCGCCGCCTCCGCCAAATCTGGTCAGATCCGACCCGCCGGTCATTGTCTTCATCGCTGCCTCGAAGTCACCGCCGTCTCCCGTCGCTGCGCCACGCCCGCGTCGTCACCTCTAGCCGTCGAGTCTTCCCCCTGTCGACACCGGCCACGCGCTCGCCCGAAACGGGCCGCCACCGCCCTTCCCAGTCCGCCGCCGCCTTTGGGTCGTCGCTACCCTTCCCGAGCCACCGCCACCCGTCCTTGGGTCGCCGCCTCTGCCAAGCCCATCGTCATCACTAACCCTGCCAATGGTGGAGAGGGAGGAGAGGAAAAGAGACGGAGGCAAACGGGGGAATGGAGGAAGAAATAAAAAAAAGGGAGAAAAGAAGATAAGCAGAGTGCTGTCGGGTGGAGTAAGAGAAATGGTTCTAGAAAAAGCATCTGGAGGAAGATGCTGGTATAATCCAGTGCCGTGCGAGTCCATAAATTCCTTGTCAATTAGCTAATTGCTTTGCTAGTCATGGTCCATCCTCTCGGACGAGTGTGGCCATCTCTTTCCTTTCGCATAGTCGGAACCACCACTCCTCTTTGAGCCGCTGCAGATTGAAGAAATCTTTATGATGCCGCCACTTCTCTTTGAGCCGCCGCCCCGAGTGCCACCACACTTCTTCTGCACCGCTTCTCATGTATTATATATAGCTCTATGGGCTGCTATTGCAATATACTTTACATTTTACATCAGCACAAAGAGTGCTGTGGGCCATGAACTCAGGATTTTCTGCTCTAGTACCAAAAGCTTAAGTTGCAAGGGTTAGGCAGGCATTCTGCTCATACATCAACAGCATCCACGCCCCTCAGAGCTTCTTCCATCAGTACATGGGGACCTAGATATTTGGTACACCAGATTTCAATCTTTTCATCCTACAAGATTATCAGAAGGTAAAGCATACAATTTTTTTTGCCTTCTGCCTTTTGTTCAACAAAATTACATCAAAGAAGAAAACATTTGCTGACAAGTGACAAGATTGATGAACAAAACATTCTACTGAGTTGCGTTCCTTAGCCTGTTTATGACACACAAGTTGTACCAAAACTGAAATGTAAGAACTAAGAAGCAAGAATATTGCAAAGCACTTTTTTCTGATAGCTTGTTCAGGTAACAGTGAATTTATGTATTAAACTAAGTGAAAGGATGCAAGAATTACAGGATCCCTTACCGACATGGCCAATAAACACAACATTCAAATGTCGTTTTCTATTTCGTTCCTCTGCTTCCATTTGAACCCCATCATGCGGAACATCTGAAATAATACAAAATTATCTTAGACATGATGGAAGAAAAGGTCTTAAAGATACAATAACATTACTCACTGAAATATTGAATTGCAATTCAATAGAAGGTACAGTCAACAAACTACTATCATGTCTGAAACTGAGGTCCTAGCACAACTGAAAAATGGGTAAGGTGGTCCAACTGACGGCGACAACATTTCAAAAGTTCTGCTAAACAAAATGTAAATATCTTTACTTTGACATTTTCACCTTCTGTGAAAGGAAGTGCAGGACATAAACTAACACGAGTGGTATCATTCAAATTGAGTCCTAAAAAATACAGCAATCTAACAGAGAAAATACAAAGACTACATGCAGAACAATGAAAAAATTCTCAAGAAAACGGTAGTAACAAGAACTAAAAGTAGTTATTAGTTAAGGAATGAAAGACCAATTCTGATTCTTCTGAATAATCATAACCATAACATGTTGGCTGCAGCAGAAGGCAAACATAGCTTTCATACATACCACTTGGCTGCAACTCCAGTGACTGAAGACTTGACTGAATTTCATTGACATCTGAGAGTAAATAGTGTGAATTTAACGTTACAAGATTATGAATTAGACAGTATGCTGGTAAAACATAGGACATCACAACCTGCGATAACATAACTTCGTAAGATGGAACCAAAAATTTATTAGATCAAAAAGAGCAGCCAAAGTTTATCCAGGTTCCCTGATCATAAAATATAGACTAAGGAAATCAATGTAACATCCCAACAGCTGAAAGGAACAATGACTCTACGAAGAACATATAATAGAAATGCAACCCATAGCATGTCCATCTTTCCACTAATGCCAGTTTCCTCTGAATACAATGAAAAAGCAACACATGAAATTCAGTGACAATGTAGGAGACTGGAAGTGGACATACCAGCCTAAAAGATGTTAACGCTTTCTCCAGTTTCAGAAACTGGACTGCAGCATCATTTAAAAACACTTTCCAGCATACAACTACAACTAATATCTCCAGAAAATAGAGGTTTTACCAGACAAGTCCAAAAGAAAATTCAGAAGGGGGATTATTAGACGAAGAATCATTTTCTTCCAGAAATATAGCACAAACAATCACATGCGTCGCCAACTCACCATATAAAATTATTGTATTATATTTACAAAAAATAAAGAGAATTCAATTTATTGACCTTGTGAATCCGCTGTGCAAATTCAGTTACTATAATTATGAATTCGTTCATTGAACACATGCGCATCCGAAGAAGATATGCAACAGAACACATATCCCCCGAAGTTAGCAACTAAACCCACCAAGTGGAATTCACCAAATCCAATTTCGACTTAGCCTTCTTAGTCACTAATTCTTAGCCATATTAACCCCTACAACTTAGTCTTCTCCAAGGTCACTAATTATTCAATTTGGACTTTTTAGGGAGATAAATTTCTCTTATCATTCCTTCCTAAAACAGCCCATAGAATTAAGGGCGATATGTTAACTTTCTTTTTTAGGGAAAAACAGTAGGAGAGAGCCCTACTGTTATAATATATTAAAAAAGGTTAATAATGAACATATAGTTACAAAAGAGAAAGGAGAAAACTATCCAGCCACTGGGAGATAACTGGCGATATGTTAACTCCTCCCCCCAAACATCATGCCACTGTTTTTCATAAGAGATTAGAAATCAATTCCAAGCAACAAGTTTGTGGTTAACAGAAAGAATAGGCTAAAAGTGGATCGAATTCTTAAAAAAAATACCATGCATGGTATTGACATCAAATACCCATCTGATTACTTGGTTTGCTTACAAAAGACTGTGGCTGCCGGCATACCTCCTATGCTGCAGTCGCCATCAGCATGGCTCTAAATGGCCATTCCTACCAAATGTGCTCTTTAGGTTCTCTTTTGTTACTTCAGATTTTAGTTCAACGATAAGTTTTAAATGTGATTAACTGATTGTACTGGGTGTGATGTGGTTTGATCTACGCCATAGGAAAGCATCAGCATTCGAGATTTTGTGAATTCCACTAGGCAAATTAAAGTGCTAACTCTAGGGAATCTGCGCCTGCACGGAACCACATACGTCCAACAACAACAAGATTGCACACACTAAGAATCTAGCACGCATGAGGCCTACGCTTACACGCATTATGATCTGGTAACTCCATTCCTTCTCTCCTCCAATCAAAAAATACAAGTACAAACACAACTATCGATTATAGACGACCCAGGTCTAACTAGAACTTCACAAACCACCGAAATATCCACTTCCCCTCCCAACTCCAGTAGCAGAGGTAACCTACACGCTGGAAGAGACACGTTAGGAACCCATATCACCACATAATTGAGCACAGTAGCGCCGTGGATCCGCACAGAGCAAGCTCAGATCCAACCGGAGGAACAAGCAACCACCGCGGTAGAGGAATCGGGGTAGAGTGGGGAAGATACCTTGGGCCGGAGGAGCCGGTGGGGGCTCCTCTCGGGCTTCGTCCGCGGCCGCCGGGGGATGGGAGTGGGTCTCCGCGGGCGAGTCCCCGAAGTCATCGCGCGCCGCCCAGTCATCCGCGGTGGCGTCTGCATCGGTGGAGGGTGCGTGGGAGGCGATCGGCGGCGCCATGTCGGTGTCATGCCCCATCTCTCGCGAGCACGAGGCGGCGGTGGATGGATTTCTTCTTCTTCTTCTTCTTCTTGTTTGCTCGCTTGGTTTTTCGGCTTGGCCTTTTTTGCTTCCTTTGGTCTAGGGTTTTTGCGTGGGGGATTTCGGCCTTTGGGAGGAGAAGTTACCTACGGCACCAGAGGATGGAGATGCCGCCGCGAGGGCTGTGGTTTATGTTTTTTTTTTAAATTTCAAATTTTAATTATTTGTAACATAAAATATGGAGAGATATTTGTATGTAATTTTAAACAATATAGATAAATTTGATATAATATCTACTATAATTAACTTATAAATCTCGTCTTAAAAAGATAGTCTGTTTGAAAGATAGTTACTGTAGCATAAATCATAAACCCATAAGAACTCATATTAACTTTGGCTTTTGGTTTAGATTTATAAATAGTAATAACTTGTAGAGAATGAAATACTCATGTGTAAGTTTGACTGATATAAATGAAGTTACTATAGTATGTATTATAATTGACTAGTAAATTTTAATTTAAAAAATATTTTATTAAAGATTAAATATTATAGAAAAATTATTGATCATAGAAAATGGCTCCCTCCAGTGCGCGGGCTAGGCTTTGGGCTGAGTGATTGCTGCAGAGAGAAAATGGGCATGGGTGGGACGATTCTTGGTTTTGGACTCGAGAAACCGTTTAGAGATCCTCTTTAAAAGACCATCTCATTTTGACGTTTGGTTTTTTTACTTTCAGAGTAACCAAAAGTAAAAGTCAAATGACAAAAAGAATAGAGCCTTTATGTTAGGTGGAGAAATGATAATGATAAAAGCGATGGTGTAAACTATTCCCATATATGCAATGGCATACTTTGATTTGACAAAAGGTTTTTGTGAGCAAGTTAGTACTATGATTTAGGGGGTGATCGGAATAGCGATGGCTTGTGGCTTTTGGCTAAAAAAACACTGTAGCTGAGTTAGTGGATAGTGTAGTGAAAAAAAGCTGAAGTTAGAAGCTGAAGCCGAAAAAAACCGAAACGATCAAGGTCTTAGGTTAAACATGCGAACCCTAGCTTGACTTTTTAATCGTACTTTTGGGTCTGGGAATGTTGGTTTTTGAGTGTTCGTTACTTTTTTTAGACTGTAAGTAAAATCTGAAGAACTTACGCAATATGACAAACGGATCGCATTTTTTCTTCTACAAATGCTTTTCCATTTGAGAATTTGTTTTCTACTAGTAAAGCTTAAACTCAATGCAGTAAAAAGTTTATAAAGCGGACATACGTCTGCAGTTACGTGAAAATGTTACACATGACCGGCTTCGGCATAAGATAGAAGATGCTACTATAATTAATAAGTAGTGTTTTTATACATCACTATCTCAATATAAGTTGCACAAATCTTGAAGCAAGGAAAGAGATAAGTAATCACCATCCACCTTTTATTTATACTTTATATTTATTCAACTTTCAAATAGTAATGTATAGAAGCACCTTCAGAACATAGAAAGCAGCAGGGTTGTGGTCGCAGGGTTTTGAAGTCATTAAAAATGACGTGATGACATGTTTCATGATTTTCATAAATGTGCATTGCCTCTGTTTAGATTGAATTTTGGGATCATTACAAAAACGGATGCTACGCAAAGGTTTCTGTTAATCTATGGAGTTAATCTAACTAACAAAAAGGTTTCTGTTCTCATCTCTACTTCCCCTTCCTGCTATCGTAACCACGCCCCTACAAAGATGCAGCACTGCTACAATGCCGCTACACAACAAGGCAGTCCCTTTAATCTGTGCTAGATTAATTGGCTTTCTAGTGGAATTGCTAGATTAAGAAGGTGCTCAGTTAGGCTGGATTTTTATAGCTTATGGTTGAGTTTATACTATAATTGATTTATTTTGTACTATAGTTGATACTGATTTATTTAGTATAATTAATTTAAAAAAATTTAAAAATAGAAAAAACAGGTTAGCCAATTACAGACAATGTAAATGAATAAGAAAAAAAGAAAATACAAAAAATCCTAAAAATCTAAAAAACCAGAAAAACAAAATTAAAAAATAGTAAAAAATAAGTTAGAAATTAGAAGTCTAAATCTAAATGAGTGAGTCTAATTGATTTTCTGGTGGAATTGATCGGATAAATGAGTGAGCCTAATTGGCTTTCTAGTGGAATTGATCGGACAACTGAAACGATTTGATCTGGTGGTGACGCGGATTGATGTGGATGTATGCCGCAACGCTACTGTCTGATGTTACTAGGGCACGGATCGTGGACTGAATTAGCCAGCCGCATATATCCGTGGCCCATCAATCAATTATGGTTTCTTTCTTTTGGGGAGAAATATTTTCCTTTTTTTACTAGATTTATCGAGAGAGAATTATGTTGTATATTTAAATATTCAATTTAGAAATTGTCTATACAACACTTAATGCCCTCACAGAATGTTTAGGGTTCATATGCACAAGACGATTAGTATTACTGTTCTTTTAGGGTTCATATGCCGCTCTACGATTAGTATTACTGTTCCTTTAGCATGTTTGATTTCTCTCGCATTGCCCATGCATAATGCCCTCACATGGCTGCTTCTTCTTCCTTCACTTTTCTGAACCATTGATATCACCCTGGAGTGAATCTCATGGATCTCAGCCGTTGATTGCCCACACAGGTGCACCAACGATGGCGGTGCGGCGCAATGGCCCAACGGTGCAATGCGATGGCTTCCACCGTGTCGTAGCTAGCCGCCAGGTGCAGCCGCCGTCAATCTACAGCTCATCGCTAGGGCAGATGATCGACCTACCAGACAAGCCCCGGGGAAGTTTTTTTTACGTGAAAAACTGACACAAAGCTGGCGCGATTCATGCGCTTTCTTTTTTTCTTTTTTGCAAATCTTGTTGTTTTTAATGTTTGATATGGCATCGCAATTCACAGAGCGTTTGCTCTTTGATTTAACAATTGGGCAATGTCATATTTTTTTTCTGGCGTCAACTTTGGCCGGATTCATAAATTCCCTGTTTGATGTCGACGTGGAGTCAATATCGTACTAAAAGTTATACCGATTTGGTTCTTAAAATAGTACGTTTCGATACCGGTTCATACTAGCGTACCGTTTCGGATTTAATATAATAATACTAGTATATATTTATAAGTATACATTTGTTTAATTATATGCACATCAAATATCACTTGTAATATTATTTCTAATACATAGTAGCATCATCTAATATAACATACAGTTTAATAAATAATATTATTAATTTAATAGATAATATTATCAATTTTGCCAATACCGATCGGTATTTGACCGGTATCAAAGTCGGTATGGCCGGTATTGAGCGGTATCAAGCTGGTATGATCGGTATTGGTTAGTATTTGGACTGGTACAGTATTAAGATTACTTTGTACTGGTTCAAGTGACTGTATGATACGTATCGACTGGTACCGAAACGGTATTGACAAGATTGAAGCAAAGGTTTTCCGATCATGGTGTTGTCCAACTTAAATTTTACTTGGTCTGAAAATTTTCGTAGATTTTGAACACAACAATTATTTCAAACCGGTGACATCTCTAAGGGGGTGCTCATTTTGGTTTTAAAAGTCTCAGCTTCTAGTTTCAGCTTTTTTTCACTATTCACTACACTATCCACTAACTCATCTACAGTAAAAAAAGCCAGTTACAGTAAAATTTCAGCTAAAAGCCAAAAGCTATGGCTAAAACATCACCCCCTAAGAAGTAGCGACCTCGCGGTTCGTTAATCGACATAACTGCAATCGTGCCATTCCAAGGGCGCAGATTCCCGTTCCAAATGAAATGCTACTTGTGTAAACAACACACCAACATGAAATTTAATACATTTAATTCAAGTTGCAAACAAGGCTATAACACCACGGGAAGCAAGATTTATATTACATTCACAATATAATTTACGGTCATTACAAGTAAAAACGCCTTTCTCGTTTCAGGTTTCCAACCTCACACCCGAACTGCACAACTCAAAACATGGGCGAGAAGGCATAATAAATATGTTATTTTTACAAATAGACAATAAATATGTTATAAACTTACAAGCGCCAGATAAATAACTTAGAGCGCGAAAGGCATACGGACGTACTGCAAATCATATGCACGGTTGCACAAGGCGTCTCAGGTAGTCCTCCATGTAAGACTGACTGGCTATGTTTGCTCAATTGGCTCTTTATCTGGCCCTGACCATGCAGACTCTTTTACTATGAGATTGATGCCTCTGACCCAGAATTCAACGCTGGAAGCAGAACTGGCCTCAAAATGGACCTCTCTACCCGTCATTGTGTCAACAAGGAAGATCAGCTGACGTGAAGATGCATCATTGATCCTACGGTTCTTCTCAAAAGTCATACTAGGCCCAATCCGTGCCTCCTTGCAGGCCACATTCCTTCTCCGAGTAGCTCCCCATGTCAAGACACCAGATTTCATCATCCGAACAGTCTTCAGGTGAGGCGAGCCCCTGCCTTCTCGCGTGTGTTTCATCAGCTCCTCCCCAGCAAGAACATGAGCACGCGAAAGATGATCGAGCAACCACTCGTCAGTTGCCTTGTTCGATCTGCTGCTCCTCCTTGCTACCGACAAAGCTGTTTCACTTCTTTCATTCATTAGGCTGCAATCTGCCCCTCCATGTGATATCAATACCTTGCAGGAGTCCAACTTGCCCGCAGCAGCTGCATGCATCAGAGGCGTGTAACCATCCTCATCCAGTGAATTGGGGTTATGCCCCATTTTCAGGAGCTGTAGTATGGAGGATGTGTCACCCATTCGGGCTGCATAATGCAGAGCTCTGAAAGGTGTTAGACCTGCGATTGCATTAGCTAGTGCAGCTTGGAGTAAAATCTGTTCAAAGCAATCTCTAGTTTCAGAAGCTTTGCTTCGAATAATAGACATCACAGATTTCCCGTCAGCACTTCTGACTGCAATATCTGCCCCTGCCATCACTAAAAGCCGGAAAATATCAACATGGCCTGACGCTGCAGCAACCATAAGAGGAGTGAGCCCTGAACCATCAAGCTTGTTTAGAGCTTCAGCTGAGTAATGTAGCATCATCAAAAGAGGTTCTGCACGGCCACTTCCAGCAAAGAAGTGCAGCGGAGAGAAGACAGTCATGTCTAATGAAATAACGCAAGCTCCAGAATTCAATGCTCTCAAAAGAATGTCGATGATGGATGAGCGAAATGAACTTTTCTTAGCTAGCATAATTGCTGTATCACCTGCATTGTTGACTATCCCAAGGTCTGCCCCAAATTTAATCAGCTCCAGAAAGCAATCGGGATGCCCAGCCCTTGCTGAGACCATCAGAGGAGTGTCCCCAGTAGAAGTCTGTGCATTGATTTCTGCTCCATCTGCCATGAGTTGCTTCAATACTGGCGTATAACCCAATCTTGCAGCCAAATGTATTGGGTGGGAGACATGCCTGCCTTTTGTCATTATGGGAAATCTGGGATTGGCACCAGCTTGTAGAAGCGAACGTACTGCATTCGGGTTCTGACAGAGAATGGCATGGCAAAGAAGGTTCCGACCCTTATTTGGGTTCTCCAACAACCAAGGAGCTTTGTCAAGCAGCAGCTTGAGGATTTCACCACTAGATTCGTAGTATTCTACTGCACACCAAGCGGCATTGTAATGTTCACCAAGGCATGCGCCCACACGCAATTCTTCACCTGATGCAGGGTCCCAGGACCAAGAACCAACTTGCACAAGATAGTCCAAGTAAGAACCTTCCTGTACACAAGTTACGACAGCAGAATCAATTGAAGGATGACACTTTTGCTTTATGTTTATATTATCCCTACATTCTCATCATTGTATTGACAAAGAATATGAAAAATAGATTACCTGCTAGTTCATTACCTGACAAAAAATGCAGCTAGCGTTTTTAGCACATCGCAGAACAATTAGCACTGTTTACATTCAAAACATAACACTTTCCCACTTGTCCTATATGTGGCTATTTTTTATCTACAAAAAATGGCTGGAATGGTAACAAACAACACAGAGATGATGGACACTTACAGATAAACTACTTTTTTCAGTTTTAACAGAACTAGTTAAGTCGGAATGGCATTGTACTAATTAGAAAGCTGAAAAGATCAGGTTAATGTAGATACAAAGATCAGGTTAATGTAGATACCTCTATCAAGAGTTCCACAGTGGAAATTTGCCGACTCATAATTGCTGCCACTAGCGGAGTGCAATCCACATTAGCATGGAGTGCAGGCTTAACTGACCGCAAGAGAACCCTAGCCATGCAATTAACATCAACCCCATTCTGAGCAATCAAAGGTGTATTAGCAAATGTATAAATAGAATAAAGTATAAGTTTAATTTCTCTACGTGACTGGTAACATTTGATTGCACCTGGAGTAATATAACCACTGCATCATCAAAGCCTCTTGAAGAAGCAGTCACCAATGCATGTGCCGCAGCTTCAGGCCCTAGCATCTCCGAAGAGACTAGGAGTCGAATGGCTTCCACCTCACCAAGAAGACTAGCTTCCGATAGTGCATCTTCACAAGCCTCCTGGGTGGCTCCAGCCTGCAGAAGCATTTCTAAAATATCGATGTTTCCTTCACGTGCAGCAGCTGTAGTTGCATAACCCAGAAATAACTTCCGATTAACATCAGCTCCAGCCACCTGACATTCAAATCACAAGCCCATTTGCATAACTATAGAGTATAGAATATTCCATAACACCTTTTCCATAGATATATAAAGAAGAATACTAAAGATATGGAAAAGTTTACATTTGTCCTGGACTCCTGCTAAGCATGTTGATGCTCTGTTCATCTTTTAGATATTTTCTCCTTACCGTTCACTGATGCGTATAGAGCTTGCTTTCAGTTTTTCTTTCATAGTTTCTTGAGAAAGCAATTATAATGTTTTCAGATAATTCAAACAAGTCATTACCAATTAGCACGTAGCTGTACTATTATCATGAGACCTCTTTAAAATTTCAAGGATCCATTTTGAATCCAATGCAGCATTACAAAACATCTTCTTTTTTTTTTGCAATATTTGCGATTTTATCACTTTCTTGCATCATTGTTCATTGGGGCTTCCAGTTGGATAGCTGAATTTATAGCGAAAAAAGATACATTGAAAAATCCACAATTTTATAATATTTGCTTTTCAGATCAACATATCATGTATCCAAACAATGAAAACCTGGATGTAGGAAACAAGTTTGTTTCTCTCACTAGCTTAAGCACATATTGTCACGAACCTTAGTTCATAACGTGATAAACATCCGTCGGAGCGAGGTCGAATGGCGACGACTTAAGGTAGAATAACGCTAGACGAAAGGACACCGATTGGAGTGAGAATAGATCTAGAGTAGCCGGTCTAGAGGAGAGACCAAAGTTAGGAATCAGAGACTTGGGAATATTTCTTCATTATTCATTGCTTGATGGTACTAGATACATGTTGTCTCTTTTATAGGGATAACAGGCCTTGACCTCTAAGAAACATTATATCTTTAAGAAAATATATCTCTAATAGATATAATATATCCATAAAATAGTAAATCCATATAATAAGAAAACTAACTATTCTTATTTCTATCCGAACTAATCTGACCCTGCTATGTGTGTTTGCTACAGTGCCGTGCGTCTGCTACAATACCGTGCGCACTACTACAGTACCCCATGTACTGTTCATGTGTGTAAACAGTATTTCAGTATAAATATTTTGATATTGTGCTTCAATATGAAAGATATATGATGTGCTCCTTCACCTTCTTTAATTTAGATCCAGTTTAGTGTTTTGGTGATTATTGATAGCAATATTAAAGGTATTAACACACATGCCAAATCTGTTTATATGAAAGGCCATGGAGAAAATGACAAATGCGACTGTAAATTTTAATATGCTGACTTTCGTTCTGATCTTCTTAATTGTTTTTGTGCAGCTATGCTTGAAAGAAAAATGTGGGATACCTAGGAGGAACTAGGTATCAATTTAATTAAGAAGAAATAGGCACCCAAATATGAGCCGAAGAGGACTCGAACCTGGGTCACCTCACACCAACTGAGATAGGCTCAGTTTCGTGCAGCTATCTTTGCAGAAACATCGTTTCTTTTGAGAAGTACTACCAAGGGCGTTAGGGATTGTTACCTTGAGTCCTTGATTGGTTGAGTATCCCAAGCAACAACAATATCCTAATTAGTGGTTTGAGTATTTTTTTAACAGTATCCAAATAATTTACATAAGCTTTTCAATTGATCAATAGAATTATAGTACCAGTAAATTGATTAGCTTTTCCAGATTTTGAGAAGGTGCTCGAGGTGAGTTGTGATGCATCAGATGTCGGCATTGGAGCAGTGCTAAGTCAACAGCACACATCTGCTAATCTTCTCAAAGACACTGTTGAACAAAACTACCGATCTACCTAACTCTGTTTGTAAGGGGCCTTCAAGGTCCAAGGAATCCCCTTTCTTTCCCATCATCAACTGTTTTAAGTCTACTTCACTCACTCATTTGGTGGGGTACTGGGAAAGATTTGATCTATACAACATCATCGAGATGCATCACTACTAAAGCACAAAAGCAACAACAGATTAACCTATATACATACATGTATGTCGACAATGTGTTTATGGCTTACAATTAGAGCACTACTTTCAGCAGGCACTACAGAATTATAGCCAAACAGTGCTAATCAAGTGAGTAAGTAATTCTAAAGCTTACACTTCTAATTAGTTCAGAATGGCAGCCCGTCACATCCTGTCTTGACAACAGGCAAAGAAGATTTCCCATCCCATTCCAAAACGGAGAGCAGTTGCCATCACACTACACCAAAAGGTGGAAACAGGATTACCAATGTCCCCAATCCTAACTCACTTCAGTGATGCGCTGGACAGGCCTGTTAATCTCCCACAGACCACTCGTAGTATAGGTACCGACACACCAACGATTTAACAGGCAAAAGCAAAGTATCAGCAACGCGCGAGTCGAGTCTGATTAGACAAGAGGTTGAGACTGCGGTTGGTTCTTGATTATTTTGATTCAGATAGTAACCATTTGTGATTTGTGCAAGTTTGATCTTTGAAAAGTGCGATGGTGGATTCATATCCTTTGTGGTGCAACTGAAAAAATGCCAGTCATTGAGAAAATTTTACTTTTACCGCTCCAATCTAAAAGTCTTCGGAATGAATCCACGCAAAACTTCAAATTTTGTCATGATAGGACAATCCACTTCCATTTGAATCATCAATACAACAATATCTGATCTGATGATTAAACCCTTAGAAATGGAACGCCTGTGCATGTGAACTGCTGCCTGATGGCAAGATGATACGAATGCAACGGTAGTATCACATATATTGATCATCAAAACCGAGAGGTATTCAGTGACAGGAATTTTGGCCCTGATCCATACCAGGAGGGTGCGGACGACGTCGGCGTGTCCGGCGTGCGCGGCGGCGAAGAGCGGCGAGACGTCGGTCTTGAGCTCCCGGGACTCCACGACCACCTCCCCTGCCGCCTCGTCCCGCAGCGCCACCTCCGCGCACCTCACCCTAAGGCGCGCCACCCCGACGCAGCTCGCGGCGGGCACGTCTGCGTCCGCCAGGCACGCCTCCACGACCGCCACGTCCCCGCGCAGCGCGGCCTCCACGAGCCGCTGCGCAGGCGACGCCGCCTCCTCCTCCCGCGCCGCCGCCGCCATCGCGGCCGCCCCCCGCCGCACCATGGCCTTCAGTTCCTGAAGTGGAGGAGGAGGTGGTGGTGAGGTGACGTGGTGCTCGCCAGGTGTTTGCGGTTTGGTAGGGGAGAGGAGAGGAGGAGGTCGCTGTGGGTGGGAGGTGTTGACGTCGGAATGGGATCCTCTCGTCTCGGAGCGTAGTAGTGTTAACTTTTTAAGTGATTCTTACCTGTCCGATTTAAAAAGGATCATTTAGGTGTCTAGTTTTTAGGCTATGTTTTATAATTTTTATCTATAATTTATTACTTAAAAGAAAAAAATTAAAACAAAAAATTAGCTGAAAAATAAAAAAAGAACGGAACTTAGATCACTAGTGATCCTTGCACGGTGCCACTATAGTAAACTATGACTGTTACCACTGTTTTATCACTGTTGCTCCGGCAACGCTCGCGGCGGGTGGCGGTGGGGAGTTGGAGGTTTGAAATAAAGGGGATCTTCTGAAGTAGAATAATATCTGATGCAAGTACAGGGGCAGCCTCTTGAGTACTGTTCACTGACCATCTCTGGGAAAGATTCTTCTTATTTTGACAGAAATATTAAAAGAAAGGGACCATTCAATGTCTAGTCAATTCTGAGATGTGCCAAGTAGTTGCTAGGAGATTAAACGCTATTTATTTCGGTTTAAAACTTCTAATTTCTTATTTTTTATTATTTACAAAATTTTATATTTTTCTGTTTTTTAGTTTTTATATTCATTTGTATTATCTGTGATGGGTTAACATATTTTTTCTATTTTTATTTTTTAAAAATTAATTACATTAAATAAATCATCGTCAATTATAATATAATTTTAGTCACTATAATGCAATTTCAACCATAAATCTAGTAAATTTCAGTCCAACCGAGCGGTCTCTATCGCCTATTTGAAAGGCATGAATAGCACAGAGTTATTGTAAAATTTCTTTAAAATTGATGTTTCAAAATAGACCGCACGGAGCTTTCTCGTTTATAAATTTGATACAACTCGACCGTACTGCAACTGGTTTTGTGTGAGTACTTTGGAACGTTTAGATGCAAGGTGTGAGTATAAGTCTGATAGGTGGACAAATAAAAAGATCAAGCAGGACTCGAATATCAATCTGTGTGGTCAAGTTTGCAAGTTATACACATACACCTCAAGGCAGATTATTAACTGAGCGTGGATTTGGTGAGCACATGGACACACCCTCAGATATGTTAAATTTACAAAAATGAAGGGAAAATCATGGACATTCTACATACAATATAGTGAGCACCCTCAAAATTCTAGTTCTAAAATCATCTACAGAACCAAAAAGACAAGTGTTGTGTGTTGCAAATGAATAGCACACGCTCCATTGTCAACACACATTTGATTTTATTAGAAGGAAGAAACATACATCCATTAAGTGCAATAAATTGAAGAAATTTGTCTGAAAATAATGGTGGACTTTCTCCCCAGTTTGCCCAAAAGAGTCAAATAGGAGTTGTTATGTTTGGTTCCTTTTGATTTACATGTTGAGCAAACCTTCCTATGTCACTAGGTGGCATTAATCCCAACACTATTATGGTCATGTTTTTTTGGTTTTTCTGTTGACTTTTGATTTTGACTTTTATTAATAATCACTATTTATAAGACAAATAAACCGCAACCTAGAAAAATATACCCGACCATAAGATTACACAAAGCTTGTTTAGATGGGCCGAGATCCCAACCCAATCCATGTGGTAACATTTCCCTGTTCGAGTAAAAGGCTCGCTTGGATGAGCTTGGGGAGAGAAAAGTACCCGCGCCAATCCATGCAATTTCCTGGGGACTAAAAACATTGAGTCAGATAGGGGTGAAAAGAACTTATTAGTGTGGCTCCTTCGTTCGGTTTAAAATTATTTTAATTATATCTGTTAATTAGTTAAACATTAAAATAAGTTAATTTTAAATGAATTTGAATTTACTCGGCTCATTAGCTCACTTTTAAAAATACTTTTAGACTATATGTAAAATAATATTAAATTAAACTATACTGATATCAAGAAAAACTCATAAAACAAGGACTTCCCTCTGTATCCACCACAGTCAAAGGCGTGGAATTCGTCCGCGACTCGTGACTCAGGACGCAACGCCGGCGCCATCGCCGCGGCTCCGCCACCCTGCCCAACGGCTCCCGAGCCGTCGGCAAATGCCTATCCCTGTCAGCGCGTCTCCTCCGTGCTCCTCGGGGGTGGCAGTCTCTGCATCTTCAGACTTTGGCACGGTGGTGGACGGCGACGCCCGTTCGATGTGGTCCCGCGCTTCCACTGCGCTGCGCTCTCCTCTTTCCACGACGGCAACCTCCCTGCGGCGCTCCGCCTCGCTCCAGTGCAATTGCTACATAGCACTCTGTCCGCGTCACGACGTCGCCTAGACGCCTAGCGCTTGACTGCGGCGCAGCTCGGTGCTCCGTGCCACATTCCCGCGTTGCTGTCGGCGAAGCTGTGACGCCTGCAAGCGCTCGCCTCGCGCGCGTGAGCACCTTCGTCGCCGGGCCCGACGTCGAAGCTGCGACGTGCGGTGGGCATCACCCCTCAGCCGCAATTGTTTGTTTTTTTTTTTCCGACTTTTCTATTTTGCAATTTCCAAACGCTACCAATGCAAACAAGCGTTACATCATCCTTGGTTTGGATTTGGATCAACCCAATCCAAGGGGAAATGAACTTTACTACGGATAATTTTCGCTTGTTGCCAAACAAGCCCTCTATGGGGCATATTGGTCCAATGGTTGTAAATCATAGGTAAGTAAGATTAGGTGTAAAAATTTAGGGCTACCACTAGATACCTATTATCCTTATTCAAATTCATACCTATACTATTGGATAGGACATAGATAAGAAATAAAATACCTACTTATCTATCTTTATATGTATCCATTCAAACATAGAGTTGAGAGTGCATTTAGATTATCTATAGACTTAGATTACCCGTACTCAGTTATAGCTTCCTATAAAAGTATGTGAGAGTCACATGTGCACCTGCATCCGTCAATTTGCGCAATATAGCTTTATACACACATAATCATTTTCAATAAATTTCAGTCGATTTTGTAAAAATTTTGTAGTGTGAACGCGAAGTTGAAATTTTAAATACCGAAGTTTTATGAAAGCTTCCTATAAAAGTATGTGGGGCTCACATGTGCGCCTAGCTCTACTAATTTGCATAGAGTAATTTCCCTACACGCAGAATAATTTCTAATAAATTTTAGTTGATTTTGAAAAACTTTTGTGATGTGAACGCGAAGTTAAATTTTCAAATACCGAAGTTTTACGAAAACTTCTTTCATAAACCTCTTTGACTTAACTCCTTTTCCTTCTCCTTTACCCACCGAGTTACACAAACATATTGGGTATATCATTTCTCATTTGGGTATATGTAATATCACTTTAAATGGGTATGAATAAAATTAGATATAAATTTGGGTTACATATATCCTACCCAGTGGCAGCCCTATAAAAATTAGTATGAATTGCCAACCATTGAAAGCCCAATTGATGTGCCACTTCGGTTCTCTAGCTGTTCAGCAAAGTTCAGTTTTCATTGAGACATCGACCACATGTTAGTCTGGTCATTTGTATGGATTTTTTATGAAGTGTGAATCTGAGGGCACTCCCAGTGTAAAAACTGCATAGCAATATCTATAGTTTGCCATCTCACATAAACATAAAACTAAAACAATCTTTTCAATACATAATATCTAGCAACCACTCCACTCAATTAATTTCTTCCCTCCTATCTCACCTCAACTCTCTCCTTTTTACCGATCCTCATTCTCTAGTTTTATTAGTCCTATTAAATATACAATGTCTTGTATGAGACACTACTATCATATCTCTCTTCTTTAATTACTCTTTCATATCATCATTTTGCTTATTTGGCAGGCTATAGACACAGCTTAAATCACTCCATTGAAAGTACCCTGAAGATTACAGCATTAGTCAATTCTCCCAAATCTTAAAAGGGTAATAAATATGCAACCAGTACAAATTTGTTATTACCTAAGCCATTTCTTAATTTATTCTCGGAAATCATGCCACTTACATCTCTTCGAATCATACATCCAAATGTTATCCAATACAAGGCTTATTACCTACTCGAGAAGTTATCAAATTGGCATGAAGGTAGACACGAGCAAGGTTTTTAAAATCGTGATCCTACCAACACCAATACAACTCAAACCATACCTTAAGTCATAACTAGTAGGATTGTGATACTAGTAGTAGGATCACAGTCGAATCTTATAGGATCACGATTGTTTTTATATTACAAAACACTCAGGTATTTAGTTGTGTCCTAGTCCTCAATTCAAGTTGGATGGTAGGTACCAAATAGTCAAATTTAGACATTTAGATTTGGAGGCTTGGAATAACACAAAATTATTTAATTCCTTTTATTTTACTTTTTTAACTTTAAAAATGGTCAGCTATCAGTGCTAGCAAAAATACTAAACCTAAAAGGAATAATGTCATGGAAGTTGGTTTGACCCTAGCCAGGAGCATGAAGAAGAGGTTCATGTTAAAAAATAGGACAGTAAAATGCAAAGGTTGATCATTATTCAAGGAATGATAGGTATATTGAAGCATCATTTTGTTGGGAATTGATTTATTGGGAAAACTTGTGAAAAGATTTCAACTAATGTTGACATAAGTTTATGAAGAATTTGGGAACTCAAGCAGGAGTGATGCCACTTCTTAGTCAAGTAGGTGTCAAATGACTAACTAAATACTAAGATCACCTCTGAAATGAAAATGAAAATGATAGATTTAAAAAGAATCTATGTTTTAGTAAAATTAGAAGGATCTTATATTCTACGATTCAATGCTACAATGTGATCCTATCATAGCATCTACAATTCGATTCAAAACCAAGATCTTGACAACCTTGGACATTAGCTTATGCAGAGCCAGGCCGAAGAAAAATCCAATTTGTTTTGGCTAAAAAAATCAATGCCCAAGCCAGGCCTGGTAAGGCTATCAGCCATAGCTCAATTTCTCAGGGTAGGCTGGACATTTTACTAACCCCCCTCAAATTTCTACTCAACACCAGCCTAATAAAGTCATGTTCATATTGATTTTTACTTCTGATTTATGCTAAGAAAAGACAAATGCCAATACGAATACTCGGTTTCTTGAAGCGGTTTCTTTACTCCTCTCACTACTGTCTCATTTCGGAGATAAGACAGGAGGTCACAGCTGCATCATGCACCTTACTCTTTTTGTTTTCGTCACGCACACACATCTCTCCCTCATTTTTTTCCATTGCTCGCACCCCCTTCTTAAAGTACTTCTTTCAAACACTACTATTTATTTTCAGACAAAAGTTATAAGTCATAGTCAAAAGCTATTAGCAAAATCTAACACAAACGTCCCCTAAGTCATTGGGCCAGGGTGAAATTGGGCCGGGCCACGGGCCGTCAGTGGGCCGGGTTTTCCCGGGTTCGAATGATAGATTTTTCAGATTTGGACTCAACCCAAGCCCCACACGCAAGGAGACGGGTACGTACTAAGATATGGTGAAGGAATCAAGGGAGGCGATGGCGCAAGTGGGCGGCGAGACAGGCCGACAGAGTGCAGGAGATCAAGCAGGCGTCAGTGACGTCCTACGGCTGCGGCGATGAGCCACGCACAACCTCGTCGCCTCACTCGACCCATTCCACGCAATTCTGATCCGGAATGGCTGTATTGTTCTTCACCCAGAGATCGGTTAGTGTAGTTTTGCTCTGAACCAGATGGAAGAACACATCTAGGAAAGGAGCTTCTTTGCTCTGTTCTTTGTTTAATCTTAGTAAGATTCTTTGTTTTTTTGATAGATTGGCAGGCAGGAGATGGGAATCTACCTTTCCCCACCACACTTGAAGCCTCAGCATTATTTTTTTGATTCAGGAAGGAAACCCTCCCGATTTCTTTTATTAGAAACCATCAAACTATCTTTTACACCCCAAGTCTGAAAACAGACATAAAGCGGAAGTAGGGAAGCAACTAAAAACTATCTGAACAGCTTTTGACCTTTAGCTTCTAGTTAGAAGCCGTTTGAAATATATTGGTTTTTTAATACGTATTTTTTGTTTTTATTTTTCTTTGCATTATCCGTAAAGATATCAGTCAAGTATTATAAATTTTAGTTACTAATATATGTTTGAATATTTAGATCCGATGCATAAAAATGGTATGTATGAATTTGTCTCAAAAATTACTTTCATAATATTATAATTTTATTAGGTTTTGTAAATATATTATAATAGAAATAAGTGATTAAAATTGTATTTTAGAGACCATATCTATATTTAAAATGACTTCCTTCTATGATTGGAGGGAGTATATGAGAGCAATAGGGTCGTTAGGCAATTTGTTCTGAAAAATGCCAAATTTCTAGCTTTCTAAATTGACCAAAGTATTGCAGCCACACCCACCATGATCAAATTTTTTCGTTCTGCCACTAAAATAGTTCATCCAGCTATCAAAATAAGTGGGTAATTGAAACAGGAATTTGGGCAAAGTTGAAAGCACAACCTGCCACATTCCAGATGAATCTAGCTAACGGACAAGTAAAAACAGATGGTCAATACTTCCATTCCTCGCAGCATTTGGATTATTGGATATCTGATTTTTTTTTCTGGACCCAACCGGATTAGAGACTTGCCAGTTTGTAGTGTTGTTTGTACTACGTTGAAGGAATAAAGGAATTAGTGATTCCTTTTATGGGAAGAAGGAATCAGTGATTAAACAATGTGAACATAGGTATAGCTTAGACATGCAATTAAAGAACTAATTGACCTGAAAACCACTAGCTTCTGTGACAAAGGTCTCCTCCTACTGTTGGTACCGGGTTCGCAAAGGAATGGAAAACAGTACGAAATTATGGGAAACACAAAAGTGGAAGTGTCACTAACTGAAAATCTTTCGGCGAAACACGGATCGTTCCTGATTCTTGAACCGAGCATAGGGGAATATCTTTCTATTGTTCCGCGAAACAAAGGAACTGGCAGTTTCATTTCTCTCGTGGGAACCTGCAATGGTCCAGTAAATACGGCAACTTGATGTCCAAAGTTGGGGGAAATGAAATATGATTGTTGTGGCTACACACCAAACAGTAGATGCTAGGATTTTGAGAGGTCCAAGAGGAGTGTTCGGAGCCTAAAACTCAAGAGAACGGAGAAGAGGTATAGAGCATGGCTAGTATTCAATCTCAATTCAAATTTATTTCTTACACCCAAAATATTCTCTCTCTATGGTGCCACAGGGGCTATATTTATAGTTATGGATAAGAAGGTTTATATAAATACCTCATTTAGTCTTAACCAGTGGTGGCAAACACGTTATTTCCTTAGCATAGCCTTCATAGGCCTACCTTTTGTTTACATGTATACTTGGATTTACTCCCGATGGGCCGAGTAGACCAAGATGGGAGTCACTCCCCCAATAGTAACCTCTTATAGTTAAGAGCTTCGCAATCGATAGGCTGAAACCATATTCTCCACACTTTTGGCCCCCTTGTCCGGAGTCCCAACCGGAGCTACCGTACAGAGTCACCACCATGATGAGCGCCATTCATGCTATGCGGAAATCCATTTGATCCTTTCGTGAATCCATTTAGGCTTATCTTGGTGAGGCTGCGACGAAAGTCTTGCTTCACCAAGCGCTTGGTGGCCCCATCGTTGTGGATTCGTGGCAAGGTACCGTGCCCTGGTGGATCAGAGTTGGTGTTGCGTCATCCGTCAACCAGACGGAGGATCGACAGGTGTGAAGCCGTCGATTTCCTTTCCCTCGCTACCTAACATCTAGTTTGTAGGTTGCCATATATATACCTATTCTTCTCCTCCCCCTTTTCTTTTGTTTTGGTTTTGTGGGCGAGTAACCTCCGTCCTTGCGGCGTTATGTTTGTTTTGGTGAAGTATGAATTATACTGTTTGTGTATTTTGTCTGCTTGTATTGTTACTATGTTTTGGTCAGTCCCCTTCACGAACCATTTACTCTAATGTGTGCTCTATCGTTGGGATCAACAGGAAAACTCATTGCAATTTTGGGTGAGCTTCAGCCACATGTTCATCCCACCAACTATACAAAGATAGAGAGCTCCAACGAGGATGATTAGCCTATACCCTTCGGAGCGTCATGTCTGTCTGTCTTCTATTTTTTATTTTCTCGGGTGTGGTATGTTTGAGTGTAGGCTCATGCGCGATCCGTTGAAGATGACAGTGGGTTCGATAGGCCCGCGCGTGCTCTATTTTTTATTTGCTCGTTTGAAGATGACGGTGGTATGTGCGCCACCACTAGCTTCCTCATGTATTGGGCGCGATCCCTGACCGCATTTTTGTGGAGCGCCATGATGAGGGGGCATTCACGTGTTGTGTGCTCCCCCTTGTCATGCACTTTGCACCACACACGCTATTGACGCTCATCCTCTCAGCCTCTCCCCCTTCAGATTGCTACCTCTTCCCCTGTCGCCGCTCTGGCCTCTAGGGGCAGAGACCTTGTCGTCGCCTCCTTCAATGTTGAGCACGTACCTACCTTGGGGTCCCATTCATTTTTGTTGTCCACGCCTTGCTTTGAGGCCGAGGTGGGGGGGACTTGGCCTCGTTGATGGGCCCTGCAATGTTGACTTCGTGCCTCATCATGTCCTCCTAGGCCCTCGCGTATTCTTCCATTTTGTCGAAGGGCCTGACTACTATTTTTATGGGTTTTTGGGCATTGTGCGTTGTGAGAGGCCCTTTCTAAAGGCCTCGGATGGCGACGTTGATGATTGTCATCTCGTTGACATCTTTTACTTGGCATCTAACCTTCACAAAATGTCTAAAGTACTCTGCAGCTTCTCTTCGGGAGCCTGCTTTATTGCGAAGAGTTGGTCAGTGTTGATCTGCTCTGCGTAGTTGCCTTAGAAATTGTTGTACATAAGGTCATGGACCTACTTTCACACGTAAACGAAGCCAGGGCGATCGTGAAGAACTAAGACTACATGACCCCTTGCAGGCCAAACACTAGTCCTTTCGCTTTCGTGTACTCGTCTCCTCCAGCTGTTTCAATGGCCGTTTCGTAGATGCGTAGGAATTCACAGAGATCGATGTCGCCCTTATAGGGCTTCACCATGGGTATTTTGAAGTCCTCTGATCAGGCGCACCGGTGTAAGCCCATGCCGAGGGGAGACTCAGGGTCCACCCACTAGGGTGTGCTGTGGGCGTCAGTGGTGGCACCTAGACTCTTCGTCCTTTCCGCGGGCACTTCCACCATGGTGACGGTGGGGGCCTGCTGGCTCCATGTTTTCTGCATCTCACGCATGGCCATCCACAGGTCCGTCAAATCTCACAGCAGAATTTCACAGATTGCCTCTAGGCCGCCACTGCTTGGGCTCGGCGCAAGCACCAGGGCGCCCTCTTCTCACTGTGTGGTAGTGACAAAGGTGTTAGGGTCGTCGGAGGTTGTTATGTCAATAGCGGGGGCACCGGAACTACCGGGAGCCGTCAAAGTGGGGTCCTTCGCTTGCGATGCCGCTCACTTTGTAGGCCTCACCGCTGCTAGAAAGCTATCCTCGTTACCCGTCATGGCCTCGGTTGCGGCTACCACGATGCGCCGCTGTCACGAGGGTGGGGGCCCTAAATCTCAGGTTCCCTCGTCCTCACGACTGTGGTCTGTGGTCTCGGTCGTGGTGTTCCTCTTTCATTTGGGGGCTAGCATTATCTTCCTTTTGGCGCCATTTGGCCCAAGCGCATTTGCTTCAACTCGTAGCTTTTACGACACTCCTATGGACGACGCCAATTGTTGTGGTTACATACTAAACAATGGATACTAGGGCTTCGGGAGGCCCGATATGGGTGCCCAGAGCCTAAAACTCAAGAGATGGGAGAGGTGTAGAGTGTGGTTAATATTCAACTCCAACTCAAGTATATTTCTTATACTCAAAATGTTCTCTTTCTCTCTATGGTACTCTAGGGGTCATATTTATAGTCATGAATAAAGAAGTTTACATAAATGCTCTCTTTGGTCTTAACTAGTGAGGGTAAACACACTATCTTCTTAGCATGGGCTTTATGGGCTTGCCTTCTATTTACAGGTGCACTTGTGCTTGCTCTCGGTGGGCCGATTGGGTCAAGGTAGGGCCACTCTCTCAATAGTGACATTTCTCTAAATTATTTCAATTAGTGAGATACCATCTAGTCATATGCAACAACATGGGTTGAACCTTGACCAAACATAAAGTCATCTAAAGTAAAGGTTCTAACAGAATTCCAGAGATTATTCTTATGTTCACTCAGCAATTGAGCTTTAATTGCCCCAACTCCCAAGTAAGCCATATCATCTTTGTCAAGTCAGTCTTATCTAGAAAGCCTGACTAAGCAAGAGGCAAACAAATACAAAAACAGGAGAGAGGAGGGGGAAGAGATCGAGATGGAGGCCGTAGTGAGTGTTTCACAGGGCGCCATGGGATCCCTGCAAGAGAAGCTCAGCTCGCTCGCTACTAACGAGTGCGTACGGATGAAAGGAGCCCGAAGCAAGATTACTTTCCTCAAATCGGAGCTGAACAACATGCACGCGTTGCACCAGAAGGTCACTATGATGGAGGAACCAGATGTCCAAGTGAAGGTCTGGGCAAGGGAGGTGAGGGAGCTTGCTTATGACATCGAGGACTGCATTGACAAGTTCATGCACAGCCTCGGTATAAAGAGGAAGCGTCGCGGAACAGGTGGCATCAGGGAGTTCCTCGACACCTGTGTTAGCTTTCTTCACACGCTCCGCTCCTGGCATCAGATCGCTAGTAAGATTGACGAGCTGAAGACGCGTGTTGTTGCAGTCAGAGAGCAGAGGAACAGCTACAGACTTGATGACCTTGCTAGAGGCGCTTCTTGTTCTGAAAAAATAGTCGTGGATCCACGACTCTCTGCTCTCTTCGCTGAGGAGGCTTGCCTTGTGGGCATCGAGGGCCCAAGAGATGACCTTGTTCACTGGCTGCTTCACGGAGAAACTGAGCATTGCAAGGTGCTGTCCATTGTCGGGTTTGGTGGCTTGGGCAAGACAACACTAGCGAACGAGGTGTACCGCAAGATCCGACCCAAGTTCAACTATCATGCTTTTGTATCTCTGTCCCAAAAGCCTGATATGAAGAAAATTCTCAAAAGCGTTCTCTTCCAGCTGCCTTTCGAAGACAGTTTCACCGAAGTTGCGGAAACATGGGATGAACTGGATCTCATTTCAAAGTTAAGAGAGCTACTACAAGATAAGAGGTGATCGAACCTTCTTAATCTTTTTTCTTTCCTGGAATACTGGTGAACCTTTATTATTATTTTCCAAAAATTATGTGTACCAACTGTTTCATGTTAAATCGCATAGAAATCCTTTCGGACTATAGATTATAGAATACTGTTTGCTCAGTTTACTTTTGCATTCCATCTCTCATGGGATGGATCAATGTTATCAAAGATCCCTGGGCTCAGCATTATCTATGATATAAGGACCAGCAGCCTAAGCAGCAATATTCTTGTAACACTTTTTTTTAACAGATTCTTGTAACACTTGGTGTTAACAAGTTGTCTGGATATTTCATTTGGCGGGTACCTTGAATTTTTTTCCTACCTACATTGTAAGACGTTTGTTGTTATTCCCTTCTATCTTTAATGCAAAGACACACAAGCCTTTTGCGTGTTCTCGAAAAACAAGTTGCCTGGATGGCATGATCATATATACCATGCACATCTGTCCGTGTATTAGATTGAATTCCAGTATTTTTCCAACATTCTTTACTGGTAGGACAATTAATACAATTTTTTTGTCGGAATACTCTTTTTGTCTAGATATTTCTTGAGCATTACTAATTTATTTAACTTTAAATTTTCTTTTAGGTACCTAATTGTAATTGATGATGTATGGTCTATCTCCGCATGGGATACTATGAGGTGTGCTTTCCCTGAGAATAACTGTTGCAGTAGAATTATAGCCACCACACGCATAATAGATGTGGCGCACTCATGTTCTTCCTGTGGTTGTGGCCGTGTCTACGAAATCGAGCCTCTCAATGATCTCGACTCTAAAAGATTATTTTTCAGAAGAATTTTCGGTACCGAGGACTGCCGTCATCATCATCTACAAGAAATCTCCAATGAAATTCTCAAGAAATGTGGAGGTCTACCTTTGGCAATCCTTAGTATATCTAGCTTATTAGCAAATGGACCATTTCTGAAGGAAGAGTGGGAGAAGGTGAGGAATTCAATTGGTTTTGCTCTAGACAAAAACCATAATCTGGAAGGGATGAAAAACATATTGTCACTTAGCTACAATGACCTTCCCTATCATCTCAAGACATGTTTGCTATATTTGAGTATATTTCCAGAGGATTTTGATATCGAAAGAGATAGGTTAATCGGACGGTGGATAGCAGAAGGCTTCATCTCAATAGGACGTGGAAAGAGGCTCCAAGATGTCGCTGAGAGCTACTTCTACGAGCTCATTAACAGGAGCATGCTCCATCCAGTGGATATCGGCTATGACGGTAAGGCTCGTGCTTGCCGTATCCATGATATGATGCTTGAACTTATTACACTGAAGGCAATCGAAGAGAATTTCATTACTATATTAGGTAGTCAAATGGCTCTAGAAAATCCACGTAGCAACATCCGACGATTGTCCGTCCAGTACACTGGGCAAGAGATCAAAGCTGAGCTAGCAGGCAAGGACCTATGCCATGCTCGATCACTTACAGCATATGGTCAAATCAAATATTTGCCTCGTCTTGTTGAGTTTGAGGTTCTAAGGGTGTTGGATCTCGAAGGTTGCATGGGTTTGGAGGGTTATGATTTGAACAGCATAGACAGAATGTTCCAACTAAGATATCTGAGCCTCAGGAGTACACGCATATCGAACATCCCAACACAAATCGTGAAGCTGCAAAATTTGGAGACATTGGACCTCAGGGAAACATGCGTAATGGAGTTGCCTGATGGAATCGTTGGACTTAGACTACTGCATCTACTTGCTGGAAGTGAAGATGCAGGGCTACCAAATATACCTAATGGGATTGGGAGTATGACAAGCCTACAGGTACTGTCAGGGTTTAATATCTGCCTGAACTCAGCAAGTGCTGTGGAGGAGCTTGGTAACCTGACCAATTTGATGGAACTTGCGATAGGGCTTGACAGTGGAGAATCGAGCAACAACAAGGTTTGTGAAGATAAGCTGCTCTCCTCATTGTGCAGACTTGGGAGCTACAAGCTGCAGCGTCTGTTGATTCGTAGCTGCCATGGAGCTCCCCTTGAGTTCTTAGATCTTTGGTTCCCTTCACCGTATTCCCTTCAGACATTTCGGATGAACACTAGTTATTATTTTAAAAAAATTCCAAAGTGGATGGTACCTGCACTCACCAGCCTTGCTTGCCTTCACATTAATCTAAGAGAAGTAACAGTGGAGGATCTTTGCATCTTTGGAGAGTTTCCTGCTTTACTGTTCCTAGAGGTATGGTTAGACTCAGACCCAGCTGAAAGGCTTATCATTCCAGGCAAAGGGTTCCAAATTTTGAAAGAGTTTCGCCTCATTTGCGATTGTGGTGGTGCATACCTTACGTTCGAAGGAGGAGCTATGCCAAAGGTTAAGAAGCTCTGCCTGCCATTCCATGTCTCAATAGCAAAAATGTATGGCTTTTGTTTAGGCATTGAGCACCTCCCATGTCTTAAAGAAGTTGAAGTTGAAATGTACCATGAGGGGCCTAGGGATCTTAACACCATGGCTGCGGCAGTTGCCATCAAGAAGGAAGCCAATGCCCATCCAAACCGTCCAAGAGTTATTGTTGGTCCTATCAATCTAGTGGAAGGCAACGAAGAAAGTGGTATCATGGAAGCGAATTGAAACCCTTATTGGAAGGGCACAATTTTTCAACGCATGAACAGCAGGTACTCCATTCTCTTAAGCATTGCTAATATCAGGCATTTCTTAAAGGAATTATTCATCATATACCCTCCCCTTAGATTGAAATTCAGGATTTACCCTCTGGCCCACGTGTCAGTGACTCATCCCGACCCCACATGTCATTGAGTGAGGAGGGTAAATCCTGAAATTCTCAAATGTGGGGAGGATATATGATGAAGTTCCCCTTTCTTAAAACCATGATTAGTTTTTGCGGACAAAAAGTATTTCTCTTTCCATCTTTGCACAAAATTCTTCTCACGCGTTCAGTGCTTCCTTTTCCTTGATCTGGATGCAGGAAGGTGTGCTGCTAGCTCGGACTGCATCGCTACTACAGATTGTTCAACTTTCAAATGAGGCACTAGAGTATAAACTGTATACATACTTTCAGATTGTATTTGGAGTCTCTCCAGCAGCTGTTTGCTGTTTATAGTTTTTATTCTAGTTGGCATTATATATGGTCATATGTAGGAGTATTGTCAATTGGTCCTATGGAGGTTATATGTTGGATTATGGAGAAGTGGTTTGATTGATCTGAAGTCGTGTCATTTGTGAAAGTTTTAATGGAACCCGCGGAACGAAGGAACCATTGATCTGAAGTGTGCTGAAAGCAGCATGGACAGAGTTCAGACTTCAGAGGAATCAAATCATGGAACAGTCATACAAAACCCATAAATCCTGAAGAAAACAAGGAGTCGAGGCCTTGAGAGCACCCAAAGGTGCTTTACAATCTGTATATTTTTTCTTTCTTGGAGCATAACTAGGATCATTTATCTAAACTTGATTTGCCAAACATTTTTCCATAGCACTATTAGGGTCAGATAACCTTCTACTTGTTCATATATGTTATCGCTTCACTGACATCACACGCATCCTCAGACACAGACACTAATACGATGCGATACTGCTACGTTGATATGGCGTGCTTCTAATAAGAATTGTATATTTTTTTCAAGTTATTTTGGAATCACTTATATTGCATTTTGTACCGAGAGTTCGATGACATAACACGTACATCTGTTTATGACAAGTAAATCCTTCAGTTTGCAACTCTTTCGGGATACAACAATTGCCAGTTTTATTAGCATATGGTTTAGACATTAGATTGCAATTAAACACCGATCTTTCAGACAAAGGTGTCTGAACGGTGAGAAAATGGCTCATTTTTAGCTAATGACTAAGTCTTTAAGGCAAGAAATACTTTTACTGTTCACTGTTGCAGTTTAAGGTCTGCGGCATATGTCGCTGTTTGATGAAATGTTCCCTTCAGATAGAAAAAATGTTTGCTGAAATTTCAATAGCATTTTGTTGGCAATAGTGCATGATTAGCCTGAATTCCTGATAACACTCCAGTTGTAACCTAAACTTGAGGGAAGTCCCTTGGTACCTTTGCCAATTTAGGGGAACTTCAAGGATGTTTCGTGCAATCTTTGTCGATGACAAAGTATTAGTGTTGACACTAATTTGACAAGAGATACTGATATTTATGGTTGCTCTTTGTTCCTAGAGTCCTGCATGAATGGGGAGTAGTTGCTGCAACATCTCAAGGAAAAAGGAAAGAACAAATGCACCAGGCCATGACTGGAATCGGAGAAACAGAAAGGAAGAGACGGGAGATGTTGTTCCCCTAATGCTTAATTCTAATTGTAAACTTGATTAATATATCCTGGGTGCACACCCTTTAGCGGGACTGCAGGATGCTCCGCAAAGGCTGATCGCCCTGCACATATTATGTAGTGTGCCCTGCAGCAGAGCCGATCTCATGTAGATGCACTGATTCCACAAAAATAGCAGCTACCACCGGTAGCCAACATCCAAAAGGATAGCACCGCTTTTTAGGATCCGTTCGTAGCTTCTATATCTAACTTTGGCGTAGAAAAGTCAAAAACTGAAAAGCCAGAAATCGATATAAATATCCTATTTTCTAAAATAACTTTTTCACTTATCTCACTTTCATATTGTTCTAGGATAAAGCAAAGGGTCACGAGAGTATTACATACTCTACTCTTCTCGCTCCTATCTCGGATCATATCTCTCTTACTTTCTCCACCACTCAGCGCCTCATTCTAAAAATTATTTCTTTTAATTATTACTATTTATTTTTAGACAAAAATTTATTAATCACGTCGCAGCTAATATAAACATGTGAGGATAGCCTTAGACTTATCTGTACTGGTCGCATATAGACATCACTTTCTGACTGACTGACTCCTGGAGTAGTTATCAGTATATCTGTATTGGTTGCTTATGGACATCAGTTTCAAACTGAGTGACTCGTGGAGTATTTATCAATTTAACAATCCAATGGCTGCTAGATAGGATGCATCATCTGCCACAGAAAATGATTGTCACAAATTCTACTCTTCACCACCTACCACACCAATCAAACGATAACCCAAAGAGTAGAGATCAGACGATAATCGGATGGTTCAAATCAGAGCTACATGAGAAATTGAATATATCATGATAAAATAGTAATTTATCGTGAGTCAGCTCTTGCCGATCTTGACTGTCCACGGTTTTATCCGACGGTCCAGATCTCCCGAACTGTATATTGTTGTGTTCATCTGACCTGGCTCCGAATGGGAGAGGGCGGCCTCTAACGAGCACAAGCTGCTTGCATGGACTTTGCGTCCATGACCAAAAGAACATTCCACCAATGGTTAGGTGAGTCAACTCTTGCTACAAAAGCTTGCAAGTGCAGAGCATTTCGGAGTGAGGATTCTTAGGCCCGTTCGGTTTGATGATCGTTTCTGATTTTTACTTTTGTTTTTTTTTCTAGTTTTTTGTTTTTATGGTTTTTTTCTTTTTTTCGTATTATTTTGTATTATTCGTGATGGGTTAATCTGTTTTTTCTATTTTTTATTTTTTAAAATTTAATTATATTAAAAAAATCATCTCAATTATAATAAAAAATTATAAACCATGACTATTCTAAACGCTCTTTAAACTTCACTTCTTTCCCATTGAAGTAATCGCACTTGTGCGCGCGCACACGAACAAGTCCGGAGAGTGCAGAGGAAGTAAGCAGAGCGAGTGAGACGCAGGAGGTGGTGAGCGCCTCGCATGGTCCGTTGGGCACTCTTCTGGGGAGGCTCTTGTGGGGAAGCTCAATCTTAGCATGTAAGGAGGAGAGAGATGGAGGCAGAAGGCTCATTTATAAGTGAAATAGACAGGAACGAAGAGAGTTGGGTGGAAGAAAAATATATAATATTTTATTTAGTTGCGGGTTCTATTTATAGAGAATGATGTGCTAACTATTATACAAGAAAATCAAATCCATTATCTATGTGATGTGATAAATCTGACACCACATGCGCTGTGGAAGACCACTCTCTTTTTTTTTTGGAATTGTAGCTTTATACTCTCTTGTGCCACACCACACGTCACACTTTTGTACAGAAAGGCCCGACAACTGTTGGATCATGATTTGGATAACAATCCAACGGCTGCTAGATAGGATGCCTCATCTACGCCGCAGAAAATAATTATGGTGTCTAGGTAGCATTCAAGTATTTTTTAAGATTAGAAGTACTTATTTTTTAGACGTTAGATGTCCATCAAACGTCCCAGATACAGAATACTCATATTATTTTCGAGGGGATGGGTATAAGAGGATCTGTTGGATGAAGATCCAACGCTTCAGATTCATTTTCTTAGAGAAAGATTATGAGGAATTCGCTAAATAAAGATCTAATATTTTAAAAACTGAGTGCTACCAACCCAAACACCACTCAAACTGCTTAGCACTTTTCGATAATTGTCACCTTGTTAGCCAAGCAGTAGAGATAGAATGGGAGGGATCCGTTTCCTCTTGGATGAGCAAAGTAACCAGCTGCACGCGAGCCGGCTCCGTTGGATTGAGATTGGGCGGTTATCCGATGGTCCAAATTGAAGTCAGATGAGGCGGCTCCGAATGCGAGAGGGCGGCCTGCAACTAGCATATGCTGCTCGCATAGATTGTTTGCGTCCATGACCCAAAGAACATTCCAACTCTCGCCACAAAAGCTTGCAAGTACCTAGCATTTAGGACTCTTAAACTCCACTTCTCTCCCCTTGGAGCAATCACACTGACGCACACAAACGAACAAGTCCGGAAAGTGGAGAGGAAGGAAGCAGAGAGAGAGAGAGAGAGAGAGAGAGAGAGATGGAGGCAGTGGTGAGCGCCTCGCATGGTTCGTTGGGCGCTCTTCTGGGAAAGCTCAATGCCTTGCTAGCTGATGAGTGCACCCGTTTGAAAGGGGTCCGTCGCGAGATCCGCTTCCTCAGGTCCGAGCTAAGCAACATGCACGCTGTGCTCCACAAGTACACGACCCTCGAGGACCCTGGGGTCCAAGTGAAGGCCTGGATATCGGAGGTGAGGGAGTTGGCCTACGATGTCGAGGATTGCATCGATAAGTTTATCCACCAGCTAGGCGATGATCATGGCGGCATCAAGGAGTTCTTCCGCCGGAGCGCTCGCCGTCTCAAGACGCTTGGATCTAGGCACCGGATCGCCAACCAAATCGAGGAATTGAAGGCTCGCGTCATTGCAGTGAAGGACCAGAGGCGTAGTTACATGCTTGACGATATTGCGTCTGGTCATGCAGCTGTTGACCCTCGGCTGTCTGCTCTATTTACGGAGGAGGCACGGCTTGTGGGCATTGAAGGTCCAAGAGATTATCTTGCCAAGTGGCTGGCCGAGGAAGAGAGCGGGCCGACCAAGCATCGTAAGGTGTTGTGTATTGTTGGGTTTGGTGGTTTGGGAAAGACAACGTTGGCGAATGAGGTTTGTCGTAAGATTGGGGGCCAGTTCCACAGTTATGCTTTTTTGTCAGTGTCTCAAAAGCCAGATGTGAAAAATATTTTGAAGGATGTAATCAGGGATGTAATCCGCCAGTTGCACTACAAGGATGGATCCATCGAAGATATTGACAAGTGGGAAGAAAAGAAACTGATTGCAAAGCTAAGAGAATTGCTACAAGATAAGAGGTAATTTCAGCCCGTACTCTTTTCCACAGATTCTCCTTCTACTTAGTTTTCGTTATTCCAGGAAATTGTTGATGCCCGTGCCAGAAAATTTTCACGTAAGATAACTGAAGATTAAAGAACATTATTATATACCCAAGTACTAAATTAGTTTTTTGGGGCAACTTTTCTTTGAATTTTTCCTGTCGATCCTATTGGGAAAGAAGACCAACAGGTTGACTCCTCAAAGCTTATAAACTCACGAGATGAAAATCAAGAGAATACAGGTTGCAACTTGCTACTTTTGTTCGATGATATAACTCAAAACCACCCAACCTTTTCTCTCCAACTCCAAACATATAAAAAAGGGTAGAAATGTAAAAAAAGCAATTACTAACTCTTACTATCATCACGAACAAACATTTTAAAAACGATGTTCCAAATAAAAAAGACAAATAATATGAAAATGAGATATTTTTTTCTTTTTGGGAACCACGTACCTCTTGGTAGGTGGTGGAGCCATACAGTCACGGATTTATTCTTGGCCTGCACAATTCTAAGTATGTGCTAGAAGGTACACCCTGTATTAGTGGCAGGTCTAGAATTTTATCACACCACAGGCTGTGGAGGGCTGGAGATCGTTACTACCTAGGCTGAAGGAAAGATTATGCCTTGGACTTATCTAGTTTTGCACTGGTAAAAATCTCACGCTTCGGACTGGAGCCTAAGCTGCCATAGGTCTAGATTCACCCCTACCTTATGTGGTGTGCACGTGCGTGTGTATATACCTTGTAATATAAAAAGGATATTTTTCTTTATAGTGTAAAAGATTAACTAGCCTTGAATTAAAATCTTTAATTATAGGGGCATTGTAGAATAGACTGTATATGAAAACGTAAGCCTGATAAACTGTATATGAAACGTAAGCATGACAAGCTTAATTACTTGACTTTGGAGTTTGATGAATATATTTCTTGCTCTAATTGAATGCTTGATCATAATCGTCTTACATTATCTATAAATTTACAATAGGTATCTCGTCGTAATTGATGATGTATGGTCCATGTCAGCATGGGATATTATCAAGTGTGCTTTCCCAGAGAATAATTGTTCTAGTAGAATTATAGCTACTACACGCATTTTTGACGTAGCAAGCTCATGTTGTTTGGGTGGCGATGACCTCATCTATGAAATGGAACCTCTAAATGACCTTCACTCTAAAAAATTGTTTTTCAAAAGAATATTTGGCTCTGAGGATTGCTGCCCTGATATTCTGAAAGAAGTTTCAAATGAAATCCTGAAGAAATGTGGAGGCCTACCTTTGGCAATTATCAGTATATCAGGTTTATTGGCAAATAAACCGGCTATCAAAGAGGAGTGGGAGAAGATAAAAAGGTCAATTGGTTTTTCGCTGGACAATAACCGAAGTCTAGAGGGAATGAAAAGCATACTATCACTTAGCTACAGCGATCTTCCCCATAATTTGAAGACTTGTTTGCTGTATTTAAGTATATTTCCAGAGGATTATATAATTGAAAGAAACATGTTAGTCAGGCTGTGGATAGCGGAAGGTTTTATCTCTCAAGAGCGTGGACAAAACTCGCAGGAAGTTGCAGAAAGTTACTTTTATGAGCTCATCAACAAAAGTATGATCCAACCAGTAGAAATTGCCTATGATGGCAAAGCTCGTGGATGCCGCGTCCACGACATTATGCTTGAACTTATTATCTCAAAGGCAACCGAAGAGAATTTCATCACTTTGTTAGCCTGTCAAACTGTTATACCAAATCCGCATGGTTCAATCCGACGATTATCCATCCAACATACTGACCAGCAACTTGCAGATGTGCTGGCAAACACAGATTTACGCCATGCTCGATCTCTAACATGCTTTCATAGCATCAAATGGATGCCTCGTCTTGTTCAGTTTGAAGCTCTACGAGCACTGGTTTTTGAATGCTGCGAGGGTTTGGAGGGGTGCGATTTGGAAAGGATAGGAAAATTATTCCAACTGAGGTATTTAAGCTTTAGGGGCACGAGGATTTCAAAGCTACCACCAGAAATTGTGAAGTTACAACATTTAGAGACGCTGGATCTTAGGAATACAGACGTAGAAGAGTTGCCTCCTGGAATTTTTAAGCTCACGAAACTACTTCATCTACTCACTGCAAGACATGATGACCACGGGCCAACAAAGATACCAAATGGGATTGGGAGTATGAGGAACTTGCAAGTGCTCACAGGCCTTAATATTAGCTTGAGTTCGGCAAGTGCGGTGGAGGAGCTTGGGAGCCTGACTAGTTTGAAGGAACTTGGTGTGCAGTTGGCAAGAGAAGTTGCTTTCCTCGCTATGCAAACTTGGCAGCTGCACTCTCCAGACTTTATGGATACGTACTACAAATTGTCGTTCCCTCGTGTTCTTAGATCCTTGGTCCCCTCTGCCATGTTCCCTGAAACGATTTGAGATGATCACCGACTACTATTTCCCGGAAATTCCGAAGTGGATTGTACCGGAACTCACCAGCCTTGTTCACCTGGACATTAATTTAAATGAGGTGACGGAGGAGAACCTGCGGATACTTGGAGAGCTGCCTGCCTTACTTTTTCTTGAGTTATGGTTATCTCCAGATCCAAATGAAAGAATCAGCATCCCAGGCATAGGATTTCCTCGCTTGAAAGAGTTCATACTGATTGTTAACACTTCTAATGCTAGAGCAAACGGTCTTTATCGTTGTGGCGGATACCTTACATTTGACACAGGGGCTATGCCAGAGCTCGAGAAGAGCAGAACGCCATTCCTTGTAACAGTAGCAAAGCCCTATGGTTTCTACTTAGGCATTCAGAACCTCCCGTGTCTCAAAGAAGCCGCAGTTGAACTTTGGGTGGGCGATAGTGATTCCGACAACGATCGTGCCGAGGTTGCTATCAGGAATGAAGCCAATGCCCATCCCAACCATCCAAGAGTTATTATTTATCGATTGAATCGAGCGGAATTCATGGAAGAGAACCGGCAAGTGCCAGCGGTTGATGCGGAGGTAACGAGCAAGGAAGAAATGGCCACTGGTATGGATTGAAACGCTGCTCATCAGGGCACATTTTTCACCGTACCTGCGCAGGAGGTATCAATTATCCTTTTCTATTCTAGAAGAACAAATCTACTTCCCTTGCTCATATGTTAGGTATTTATACCGTTCCCTTGCAATGTGTGCAGGACGATGTTCTTCTTCGAGAACTAATACGATTGCTCGTTCTGCTGCGACACGGTTTCATGAGAAGTTGACTTTTTTTTTGTTATTTGGTACTAGCTTGCTTTTTATGGCTCAACACATTTGTTTAGATAGTTGTGGACTCTGTTGGACAGTTTTCTATCACCAGGTCAGATCGATATGGGCTATACTATGTATTGCGAAGTCCGTACATGTGGAAAAAAATCAGCCGTGTATGTGCTTTGTTTCCCTGTTGCTGTATCAAAACGATTTTTTATTTTTGTCCAATCAATTTCTCTGCTTTGTATGTCATAATACTGTCCTATACTCCCTTGTCCATAAATGTAATGCCTTTTTTTTTTAGTAAAATGCACCACAAGTATCATAACTTGTAAGATGGGTGTAAATAAGTCATACAGCTGCAAATTTGCTTGTTTACATTACTAATTTTGTTTAAATAATGTAATAAGATATAAAACAACACATAACGGCATATTTGGTGCTGATGTGGTGCTAGCTATATTTTCAACGTGGCTTAAGACTATGTGTATTAGGTTTGGCATAGAAAAAATTGCAAAGAGCCCTTGGATTTTATCCTCACCATTAGCCAGGCCCAAACCATCCTCTATTCTCATGAAGAAAGCGACAAGCACTTCAAGCGCATCACTTGGAGGAGGGTCTGATGATCTGGCCGGCTTGCGTGGATGGGGGTTCTAGTGGAAGTTGTAGTGAGAAGAACTTCCAATGGAGTTACCAATCAGTCGATTGATTGTAGTGGAGTTTCAACAGTGCTCTATTGTCCCTCGACAATGATAGAAAATGCTCACAAATTACATTATAACAAATGCTCCAATATAACAGGACAATAGCGAAGCTGAATTTCATTAGCTTCGCATCCATACAACGTATCTTACAACCACAACGACAGAAAATGCTCACAAGTTCCCAATTGTTCACAACCACAATCTGCTTGCAAAGTTGAGGCTAGACCCCGGTGCCCACCACCCTCATAAAACCTGCCAGCAGAAGCAGCTCCAAAGTTGCATGTACAGACCAAAAAATCAAAGGCACTATTCATCATCACTCATCATCAGCACAAGCGATAATCAACCGACCCTCTGCCACAAGAGGCTGCACACCATCCACGAGTTGATTCTCCACGGAAATTGCGCCGCTCTCACTTGAAAAACAAACATTGAAAATCATTCTGTGTAAATACAAATTGCAAAAAACTGGGGACGCAAGGTGGAGTTGGGGCGATGAGCCTAGGCGGCCGCGAGACCAATATGCGGCAGGGTTGGAAACGGTGGAGCCGGCGACAGAGGTGGGGCGGATACAAGCGCGGAAGGTTTGGAACAGGGGAGGAGGCGGGCTAGGGTTCGGTTTGGGGAGGCGGCTTGGGGGAGATGACGGGCGGAGGCTCCGAGGAGGAGAGGGGCGGACGCGGGCGGCGGCTCGGGGGGAGGAAGGGAGGTGCTGAAGGCAGGCGGCGGCTTGGAGGGAGGAGGGGCGGAGGTGGGCGATGGGAGGGGGGAACCGGGGAAGAAGGCAGGTTTGGGAGGGCTCGGGGAGTTTTTTGCGAACGCAACTAGAGTGGCGGGCGGGTTTTTGCAAAAAAAAAAATGACGCACATTCATCTGCGCCGTTAGATGGATATCGGGCGGCCGAAAAGGACGAAGCGCACGAGACTGGGTGTGTGCACAGGAAACGCCACCCATTTGCACATGTTGTCATTTCTTGACTTGACATTTTCGGCATCAGTCGTCTGCGGTTTGTTATAGCGATTGCAATTCTAGCCAGCCCTAGGATCTCGCAATCAACGGTTTTGAGTCATCTCCAGATCTATGCCTCCACCATTGGTTGGTTGATCAATTAGGCCTTGTTAGAAATGTGAAAATTTTCCTCGATTTCTATAGAAATTGAGTTGTTTCCTATAAAATCAAATCCTTACGTAACAAAACAAATAGAGCATTAGCCTTGACACACTTGTCATCCTTGTGACCCTTTCGGACTGCCATAGAATTGGCATGAGAGGCCATTGCATGCAGAAATTAAGGTAGATGACACCAGCAGACGAAATAATCGGTGTACAATCAATCAATCAATTCATATATATTACACGCTAAATTCTCTGTACACGAGGAAAGGCAGACAACGACATGACGACCGACCGATCGAGCTTAGGTTGCATTTGGCTGGTTTATGTGGGACCTATATATAATGCAGCAACAGGAGATACGTACGTTGATTGATCACTACTGGCCTCGATCAGCAGCCATGCTTCACGGAGCAGGCCACCACCTGCGCCCAGTGCCTCAACCTTGTCTTGATGAGCTCAGGGTTATCTCCTGTACGTGTACGTTGCCATATAAACCATGCATTAAAGTTTAAAATAAGCATCATTAAATCACATTATAACGATTATGTGTTGCTCGGTATGTTCATCTGTGTATATTAGACTCTGTTTTTCTCTAACGAATAGGCAGTGCAGTCTGTTTCAAAAAGAAATTATGGATCTGTTCTTTTCAGTTTCTGAAATCGGTTTTTGGTTTTTATTACAATACCTAACTTTCAAATAGAGTATTTTAATTTTAAGATGGGGTCTATAAGTTAATTGTAGTACACGTTAAAAAGTCAACATCTATACCATCTAAAATCGTAAGCGAGTATCTCTTTCTATATAATCTCTATTGTAAATAGCTAAAATTTAGAAATATCATCCAAAATCAAACAGATCCATGCCATAGTAACGTTACTGTAGGCGTGTGATTTATACCTGGAGTAAACATCTTCCATGCATCGGCGGAAGCAGATGGTCCGTGCGGGCTGCGGGGGCTCGGCGTGCCGGAAAGCGTGGACGACGACGACGCCGCGGACAGCGTCGACCTGGGGCTTGCCGCTAGCGTGCGTAGCTTGGGGTCGGAGAGCTGCCGGTTGACGGCGAAGTAGAAGTCGAGGGCGGGGAGGGTGTCGCAGAGGTCAGCCCCGCCGTTCTCCTCGTCGAACCCGAACCCGAGCTCGAATGACCCCCTCAGCTCGTCGAGGTCCTCGTCGGTCAGGCACCGCGTGCGCTCTGGCCTCGCCGGCCTGACGCGTTCGTCGACGGGGCTCATCCCCTCGCCTCCAGCTTGCCCCTCCTTGACGACCACCATGCTGCTCCGCTGCAGTATCTGCCGCCGGCGCTTCTCCCACTTGGCCTCCCTGGTGGTCTCCTTCATGGACAGCTGCTTCGACAGCAAGCGCCTCCTGTTGTTGAAGCCGGCGGCGGCGATAGGGTGGTGGATCCGCGCCAGCGGGGGTCCCTCCCTCACCGCGGCTACCTCCTGGCCGTCCTCCTCCCTGTCGCTGTCCGAGGACGACGAGGAGTGGACCTCGATGTGCAGCTTGTTCATCACCCGACGGTCGTCGCTGTCCATCTTCTCCGATCGATCCATGTCTACTCTAAATATTACACACACACATATATCCTCCTCCGATGAATGGGCGGCGTATATTACATAAGACGACCTAGCTTGCACGTAGCACGCAGCCAGCCGCCGTAGACGGGGCGCGACAGCCGCGCGCGGCGGTCGGAGGAGGGATCAGGACGGCGGCGAGCGTCGTCGGAGAGGGTAGGAGGGCCTCCTCCTTGGGTGATCAAGGGAGAAAGGGCGGAGACCCTCGGGAAATAGGGGCGCGCCAACCACGTCCTTGGAAAAGCAGAGCTGCCCTAGTGGGACAGATGTCCGGTAGGCTGGGTTGGCCGCAACGAGAGGCGGCTCCGGAGTGCAATCCCCACCGCTAGCAGCGAGCCGAATTTAGCTCCGTGCATGGCCGCAGCTACATATATACCGATCGAATTTTTGGAAGGATCATCAAACTGGTTCTTATTCTCAAGATCAATGAATAATGAGGGTTTTTTCTATTCTATCTCGAAGTTTACCAATCTAAAATTAATCAATTGCAGTGCTATATATATATATATCAACCAAAGAACAGCTGTGGGTACGGGTTTCATCTATCAGTATTCTAACCACCGCTAGCGGCCTAGCTTATTCCAGTGTTGTGACATGCCATGCGAGTCAAAGTAACATGGTTGTGCATAAAACTAGCAGGACAAAAACAATAGCATGAAATATGCGTAAAATGATCACCATTAGAGGTGCACTGTGATACGCAGGCGATGGATCGAGGCGGTCGGTGGTGGGACCGGGTCATATGGATGCAACCACGCTACGGTGGGAGAGAGGCAAAACTAAGCACATCCAAAGATAGGGGATGAAGAGAAGATGCCGGACGGAGTCTCACCTGTTGGGATGAACGGAGAGAGGCAAAACTAAGCACATCCAAAAATTTTACCGGCCCGTATGGGCCGATTTTCACCGGTTTTCGGTTTTACTAGCTCCGTTCGGTTGTTGTACAAATCAGGCCCAAACATTTTAGCCCAATTTGAATGCAAGATCGGCCCAAACTGTCCCATTTTAGCATCCTTAGCCACTTGCCCTAACTGACGGCGCAGGAGAGAGTCAAGAGACCAAGAGGCTCACAGAGGCAGTGGATGGCGGCTGCATTGCTTCGGTGTGTCCCCTTCTTGTTTGCCCGCTCCCCTCCCCTATGTCAATCTGATTCGCTCCCTCCCTTCTGCTCTGCCCTAATCTGCGATGGTCGGTCGGCTGGTCTGTGCTTTGCTCCGTCCGCATGGAGAATGACGGTAGCCCTAGTTCTTTTGCTTGCAAGAATTTCAGGTCAGTGATAGCACAGATTGTCATGAAGGATGCCATGTCAGCAAAACTAGTCCATATGGATGCTACGTTAGGACTAAATTGTCCTAGAGTGGATTGGGGGGTCAAGCGACCTAATTTTCATAGTTCAAGATCTCATTTTATATGGTTTTGAAGTTAGAGATTGAAAATCAGATCAAGCCTATAGTTGAGACTGAAAAATAGACCTTTTTCCTAAATTACATTTGAGTTAAATCATGTTACAATGTAATTAACTCATTATATTTTAATAGGAGTAATATGTTGTGCCTCATTTTTCAATTTGTGTGCTTTCAATTTAATCATATTTCTTCTTAGTCGGCCCCTATTTTTCATTCAGGGATTATATTTGTGTGCCTCATTTTTCAATTTGTGTGCTTTCAATTTAATCATATTTCTTCTTTGAGGGGTAATTCTAATGTTTGTTTGAAGTTTAGAAAGACCAGTGTTAGACTAGTTGGATATGTGTATTCCGATTTTGCTGGAGATTTAGATAAGAGGAGATCTCTTACTGATTATATATTCATTATTAAAGGCTGTGACGTAAGCTAAAAAGCTTGTCTACAAACTACTGTTGCTCTTTCGACCACTGAAACTAAGTACATGGCTATTTCAGAAACTTGTAAAGAACTTGTTTGGCTATGAGATCTATACACAGAGCTATATGGAAGTATATATTTCACTAATATCTACTGTGATAGTTAAAGTACTATTTATCTTACAAAAGACTAAATATTTTATAAGAGGACAAAAAACATTGATATCAAATATCACTTTATCTGAGAAGTTATTTCATAAGGTAATATTAAAGTTTACAAGATCAGTACTTATCATAATCTAGCTCATATAATTACAAAGCCAGTTTCTACTACTAAATTTGAGTTCTGTGCATATCTTGCCATGCGTTTTATAACACGAATGCATCATCTTCTTAACCCTTTGCAAGCAGAGGTGGAAAGCTGTCTTCCAGGTGTGAAGACGGCAGTCGAGAAAGGAATCATTAGGACCATTATTGAAACCGATGCCCTCTTGATGAAATTAGCCATTGAAGGTGCGGATTACGACTTCTCTTTGGTGTCCGGTACCTCCTGCTGGTGGATTGTTTAGGGTTCTAGAGAATGTAATAAGGTGGCGCATGGGTACAATCTCTTTGTAGCGATAAAGGATACATTAATTCCGTTACACAAGTAGCGATACAAATCTCTGCGTGCAAGAATTGAACTCCAGTTTGACGTCACTACTCGTACGAATCTGTAAAAGAGCAAAAGAAAATGTAACGCGCCGTCGCAACACAGTTCTAGCCACTTTTTATAGTATCCAAACTGGCGACGGTTCAACACGCGCGTCATGGCTGCCGCGCGCCACCTTACTTAGGGGCGGCGGCCGACTCGGATCCTGCACCGGCGGAGAATGCCTCGGCCGTGGCTTCGCCGACCGGGTTGGAGGCCATCTTGGGCTCACCAAAATTGGCAGACGACGGCTTGACCTTGCCCATACCGCCCTTCGGGCGGCGCCCGCCGATGGCGCCGCCGGCGCCCCCTAGCCCGGGAGGCAGGATGGCCTCGCTGATCTCCATGATGGAGACGGCGTAGGGGCGCGCGGCGACGACCTTGATGAGCTTGGAGACGCAGGCCGCGCCGGGGGCGCCGAAGTACATCTGCCCGTCGTCGGCCTTGGTGTAGTTGACGACGCCGAGGCGCTTGTCGGTGTTGGAGAGCAGCGTGGAGAGCATGGCGGTGCGGTCCTTCATCTCGTCGAGCTGGATGGGGTCGAAGTACTTGAGGAGGACGTGGTTGGCGATGGCCAGCCGCTGCTTGTCGGCCGGCAGCGACGAGATGGGCTGCATGGCCTTGTCGGGAAGGACCAGCAGCGACACCGACTTGAGCCGGTTCACCTCCGCGGCGACCTTCGTCTGCGTCAGGAGATTGAGGAAGGTGCCGTACTGGGACTTGTCGGCGAGCATCTTCGTCACGTCGAAGACGGCCAGCGCCGCCGGCGAGGCCGCGGCGAGGAGGAGGAGGGGGAGCAGGATCTTGGAAGCCATCGTGGTTAACTGGGCGCACCGGGATGACGAGATGAATGGCTGAGGTGAGTATGACTGGTTATAAAGGTTGGGAGGATTTCTATTTTTGGGCAAGGGGCCGTCTCCTCCAATCGTTGTCCTCCGTACGCGCGCCATGAACGCCGTCGTTGCTGCCATGCATGCACAGGTATTTGGCCTGTTCATGCGTTCGCGCCTATAGTGGGAAAACCTAGTTCTTGGAAACGAAAGAAATGGCTGATAGCCCAAAACTTGCTTGTCAATTGCATTAGCGAGCCACATGTTTATACGAATTAGTCACCTAGCTCCATCTATTTAGCACACAAATGGCAATTAGCCATGGTTTTAACTTTTTCTAATTGAGTAAATTTCGGAAAACCACACGTTTTGGTCATAGTCATGTAAAACTCCATATTTTTCTTTTGGTAATGGCACTTAAACCTAGGTTTTATAGTCACAAGTTTTCATAAAACCCTGTACTAACCAAATCACACCTTGCCTCTATAAGATCACCTACAACTCATAGCCCTTAGCGAATGGATGACATGTTCATCACTAGGAATGACCCTCAATATATTAACTTTATGAAGACACGTCTCAGTGAGCAGTTCCAAATGGCTAATTTGGGTTCTCTGTGTTACTTCCTTGGGATTGAGGTCACCTCTACGCTTGATGGCTACTACCTCTTCTGGCAGAAAAAAATGCAGCATCTTCTTTATCACACTTGTCGCACCGATCAATGCACGGTGGACCCTCTGTCGAGACCCGAATATACAAATTCGGACTCTCTGTGTATACCACACTAGTTCAGGATCACGCTAGTGTACACAGTGTAACATAGATGAAATATCAATTATATGCACGATAAAATAAAGGAAAAAACTCAATTATTAATAATTATCAGAGTACGATCTTATGGTCAAATTTACAATTAATAGTCTAAAGGGCTTAAAAAATTAGCTGCGAAAATTAGAAATAAGCATGGTAGCTATTCAACATGCCCACAGGCAATCGACTGGAAAAAGCGAAGTCCTAATCCACGAATTTGTCGAAATATCCTCCTTCTGGTATCTCCTACTGATATAGTCCTTCTTCTTCAACTGAGTAACAGTAGGTATAATGCCATGAGTACATTGGTACTCAACAAATCATTTGTAAAAAAGTGCAATATAATATGCAAGGATTAACAATAGATAGCTAAAAGATTATTTTACATCAAGCAATAATTAAAGTAAATACAATAAATAAATCGAAAACAAACTTTAAGGAAAACGGTAATAAATAAATAATTAAAGGAATTAAATAAACTATAAGTGAACTAACCATTCACTTAATAAACCACTAGTGAACTATCTGTCCACTTTTCAAAGTTATTCAACCTAATTGTAGGAAATAACTACCCCTCGTGTGAAATCATCATGCATTGTTCATAACCGGGACATACCTATTAGAATAGTTTTACACTTTGCAGAGGTTGCACAACTGTACACACACAATGTAATCATCCCCGCACTAACGAAAATCATAACAAAGCCTTTACAATATTTAACCTCAACCCAATTCCGCACGCTAAGGTTTCACAGTCGAGCAGGTTAACCACATAGTCAATAATTACCACCTTTTGCATCTCATGAAAATCAGTAACCATGTTCAACTCAATGGCAAAAGTGAAATTGAAATATTACAAATTAATCAGTCAGGTCTATCAACAGCGTAAAAGTTTAAGTCTTTAGACATTACCCATGCGAGACTTCTGCATTCCTTGAAGTGCGAACCACACTTCCCCCTTTACTGCATGATCACTCGTCTAAGTGAAAACTAAATTTGTATAACCAACACCATTGACACACCAATGTCACGGTATATAAATTTTATAACCGTGGCACCAACTATGATTCATATCTCATTAAGTTAAAATTAATTAATTGATTACATGTGATGGTGAACCCATGAGACTATATGCATGGGTAAGCTAATTAATTGTACAACCCACGTGATAACTAGTATTGCATTACTAAATAAATTTTCATCCTAAGGTGACAATGGTATCATAACATTCAAATTATCAAATAAGTGATTAATCAATTAAGATGGGAGCAACCAAGTACAAGTGTTTGTAATAAATTAGCAATGCATAATAATTTTAAAATAAAATAAATAAATAATAGATTAAAAACTGGGTTCAACATGATCAAAAGAATATGATTTGCCTTGACCTTGCTCAGATATGAATTCTTAATTTTCTGGTTGTACTTTCGCTTCTTCGAAAACACGATCTAACGAAAGAGAAAATGAATGAGGCATAAAAATGAAATCAAATAAAATTTAAATGAACTCTAAAAACTTCAAAACGTAAACTTTGCTGATGAAATAAGGGGAGCAGATAGGCGCTGGCAACGCGTTCGGCTCTGGCTGTTGGTGATGATCGCTCAGATCTTCGATTTCACATCCTCCTCTCAGCTATATATAAGGAGGTTTCCTCCTTCGAGAAAGAGGACACAGAGAAAATCGTAAACCCAATCCTCTCACTCCTTTCTTTCGTTTTTGCTTTGAGTTTTGCCCTTAGATTCGATCTTTGAGGTCGGTTCTTCACTGGCGACCACTGGTCTCAATGGTAAGCTGTGACCACTGGTGCTCGGTGAGACGCACTGGGCTGGTGCTTCTCGTGTGCTTGTGCAGCGTTCCCTTCATCTCAACTTTGCTGGCTTGGAGAGTTTCGATCGGCAAAGGTGGGCTTTGTATCTCCGACTACCATGCTCCTCTCTCGCGGTGGCACAGAGGAGCGCTAGGTTTCTAGGACAGCGCCTTGAGGCGTGCTTGGCTCTGAGTTCTTCTCGGAGATTTCGAGTATCATCGACTTTGTGAGTATTTTGATTGTCGATTCTTTGCAGTTCGTGATTTGTTCCATATATCATTGATTTAATCAATCAAATATTGCAAAAAAGGCTTTATGAATTAAATAGCTCTGTGATGAAAATCTTGAACTAAAATTGAATCACAATTGTCTAAGCAGTCGATTACTAAGATTTCCAAGTGTTAAAGTGGATTCTCGTTTGATCGAGTGTTGATAGTCAAAAATTAGCAGCTCAAAGTCATAACTGAGTGATCGAAGTCACAGAATCACTGTAGCAGCGGTATTATAGCAATCCTAAAATCACTATAGCAGTGATAATATAATAGTCGTAGAATCATTGTAACAATGGTACTGTAGCAGTCGTAAAATCATTGTAACAGTCGTAAAACCATCGTGGTCGTAGTCGATTCTAAGTACTCGTGGTTGAAGTCAGATCCGAGCACTCAAAGTTGTAAATGGGTACTAGGTACTCGTAGCGAGCCCTCGTGGTCGTAGTCGATCTGAGCACTCGTTGTCGTAGTCGACTAAATGTGGTCGTAATAGACAGCCCGTGGCTGTAGTCGACAAAATCGTGATTGTAATTGGCAAGATCTTATTTTGACATATTCAATTGATGAAAAGTTTAAGACCATAGTAGCAGGACAGCCAAAATCAAATCTTGTGTAACCGTATATTTGAGAGCACTAAATATTAATTAATTAAAAGTCATGCTTTATGCTCCTCTTAATTGATTCCATGTTCTTAATATTGGCATACATGTTCAAATTAGGAGTGTTATTGCTCCTCTTATTGAATATATGCTTTATTACAAATGATATGATTGGATCAAATGGTTATATGTAATTTGTATCATTTGCATACCTCGTGATATTATTTTTTAAGATTGTCTAATTATGTTGGAATTATAATTATATATATGCTTATACCGTAGGTGTTACAACAATTACTACGTAAAATGTTAATAAGAAAACAAAAAGGACTAGCTGCATATTGCCAATCCCACAGATTATAAACGCTTCCGTCCAATCAGAGTGAAATTACGATCATCATGAGAAGCGCCACGATACCAAGACCTGCACCGGCCACCACCCTGCCAGCGGCGGACCCTTCTGTCCCATCCGCAGCGTCGTGGCTGCTCTTCTCATGCGCTGGTGCGTCGGCCTCCGCCGGGCCGTCCGCCGCCGGGGCAGGCGCATCGGCAGGTGCGTCAGCGCTGGCATCGTCAGACGGGGCCGGAGCGGGGGCCTTCGGATTGGGCGGAGGAGCCGCCTTCCTGCTCTTCGGTGGCTTCGGCGCCGGTGCCGGAGCGGGCGTCGCGGCCTTAGCCGGGGCGGGCGGCGGAGCGCCGGGCTTGCTGTTGTCGGCGGAGCCGATGCTGGGCGGCACGATGGCAGAGCTAACCTGAAGCACGGAGATGTTGTAGGGGCGGGAGGCGATGGACTTCACCATCTGGGACGTGACCGGCGCGCCAGGCTCGGCGGAGCCGAAGACCATGACGCCGTCGGCGCGCCTGGTGTAGTTGAGGAAGCCCATGCGGTTGGTGGCCTGGCCGGTGGACTGGAAGAGCGTGGTGAGCACAGCGGAGCGGTTCTTCATGGCGCCGAGCTTGGCGGTGTCGTAGTAGTCGAGGACGACGTGCACGGCGAGCACCTTCCGCTGGACGTCGGAAGGGAGGGAGGAGATGGCGCCCACGGCGCCGTTGTCAACGGCCAGCACGGTGATGGTCTGCCGGCGGTTGATCTCGTCGGCGAGCTTGTTCTGCGAGAGGAGGTCGTTGAAGGTGGAGAAGTCGGAGAACTCGCCGAGGATCCTGGTGATGTTGAAGGCCGCCGCCGTCGACGCCAGGGCAAGGAAAAGGAGGAGCGCGGCGGAGGTTGAGGCGTTCGGAGCCATGGTTGTCCCGCTTGCTTCACCGGAGTTTGAGGCGTGATCGATCAGGAGTAACATATATAGGGCTAAACTTGGACAGTGGCGATGCTAAACTTGGGCCTCTGCAACTGCTTGCATGGTCGATCCTCTGCAACCTGCGGCTGTTTGAGCGGAGCGGACGGCGATAGAGTTTGACCGAGCGATCACTCGTCAGTCGATCACATTGCAAAGGGCCCAAGGCGGCTAGCTGGAGCCTCCGCTGCTCCATGGTGGCCACCTATGAAGCACAGATACATTTGCCGTATCGATGTATTTTTATTTTTTAAAAAATATTATATTACCATACCATCATACCCGTATCACGTATCAGAGCCACTACTGAAGACACTATTGAAGGAGCATGCATGCTAGCACGCAAAGTCACTACTCCGGAAAAGCAGCGTGCAGAGGCGTTTTTATTGCATACTAGAGACATGCTTTTTAGTCTCTATACGATTTTAAGGACTTTTATCAAAATGCCACAATGATGCATTACGTTATATTGGCGCTACGGCCAAAGAGACACTTATTGAAATGTCTCTAAATTCTATAGGTCGTTTTTTGCATGTGAAGACACTCAAGACCTTTAGGAAAAACAAAGTAGCCCAACCTACCTATACCTCATGTCACGACATGCTTATATTGTAATTGTTATGTGTAGTACACAAATGTCCCGAACATCTAAAAAATGTCTCTAGAAAATCAAAAATGCCTTAAATAACTTCTCTACAAGATAAGGTCGATTTAAGAAGTGTCACAAAAAAACTCTAATCTTTGTTTTGACAATTTACAAAATGCCTAAAAAGGCCACTTCAGTCCACATTTCTATGTTCTTTATCTAAAACGTCTCAAATAGTCTCTCAATATTTAAGGCACCTTCTAAAGTGCCCCAAAAAAAATGTATTTACAATATGATGTGGAAATTTTCAGAGACAAATAAAAAAATATCTATAGAAAAGTGCATTTACGTGAGGCTTTTCACTTTTTCTATAAAAAAAGGTGCTATCTAGGTCTTCTACTTATCCATTGTGTCTCTTGGGCTGGGATCGATCCCGGCTGAGATTGGGCCATCCAAATGAGACCTAATTAAATAGGTTGCCTAGCAACGTCCAAATGGATCTCTTATATTTGGGCCCATGAGATTTGAGCCTTTCCTTTTTTGTTGTATTCAAATAAACAAGTGGTTTTTGGCCCTTGGATGTTGATCTCATAACTCATCCTCCCTTGTATATATATATATATACCCTTCTCACCTCTCTCATCCTCAACCCTAGCCCTACCACCGCCGCTTGCCACCGCCAGGCCGCCACCTTGCCAACGCCATCGCCGGCTGCCTCCCACCACTCTCCTCTGAGCCGACAGCGGGTGGCTGTGCCACCTCGCTGCACCAGTTGAAACATCGCCACCATTGATTGATTGTCGGAGAAACCGCATGAAAATAGACTTTTCGGAGGTGGGGAAAATACTCTATGTTGAATAATACCAAATCTTTTCATTATTATGAGACTTTATAGTACTTTTATCATTTTTTTGGACACTTCTACACCTCTTTTCATTGGCTTTTAGTACATATAATAGATTAATGTTCCGCTGAAGCGGTGGAGCCACGTTCAACCTGTGGCTCCACCACTGGCTGCAAACTTGCCCTCATCATGAGACAATATGATCTGTTCCCTTCAAGACCTACCGGATTACGGATTACCTGCAACAACCTGCATTTTCTAACCCTCTTGAGTAGATTGCCTTCAAGACCTACCGGATTACGGATTACCTGCAACAACCTGCATTTTCTAACCCTCTTGAGTAGATTGCCCACCACCCAATTCACCCTCCGAAGACATGTTTGTTTCCTAAAGAAATGGCTAAGTCACCCCCTGTGGCCGCCACTCCCATGCTTTACACAACGGTAACTGCCATCGCACCGCCGGTCAGGGCTACTAGAATCCCTCGCCGTGATCTTCAAACCGAAGCGTACAAAAAGCTAGCTTCCTGTGACATCAAATCGATACACAAAAACATCCCTTAAACCAAAGCATTTGACTTGGAGAAGCAATCTTAGCATGCACATCAACGAGGCAATGACCCTTGCTCTATATAAACTCTCACCTCTTGTGTTCCGTTGTCCTAAGCAGCACTTGCATTTTCAGATGGAACATCACACACCGGAGACGAAAGCCATGGAGGCCACCTCACTGTCTGGTCTCCTGCGTTGCTCCGGCAGCGACAAGCTGGGGCAGTCCATGAGAGTGTACTGCACGGCGACCGGGAGGGTCCCCTTCGAGTGGGAGGACGAGCCGGGGAAACCCAAGAGCCCGCCGAGGGTGAACGTCGTCCTGCCGCTGTGCCCGTCACCGGCGATGCAGAGCGCGCAGCTCACCGATCGAGACGGCGGACGAAGGCTGAAGCGTCGAATGGATCTTAGCTCGGAGTCGGATGGTTTTGAAGGGTGCTTACCTGTGAAGTTCCACCTGGGGAGAGCTATCAAGAGGTGCGACATCATTTCCTTCTTCAGACGGGAATGATCTTCCGCCATTTGAAGGGTGTGAAAGTTCTTGCATCTGAGAAGGATCTGAGTGCTATGCTGCACCCTTGCGACAAATGTAAAACATATAGTGGAATTTTACGCCTTCTGTGCATGGATCAATTGTAAAGAAAGTATAAAGTCTACTTTTTTTGCACTGCAAGAATGGATGTTCTATTTTTGCTCTTTTATAATCACGGGATCACTGGGTGGCAAACCATCATATTAACACAAGAAAGTGCAAAACGGCGAGAAAATTTCCAAGGGAAAATGGCTACTTCACTCCTTCAGAAACCTAACGAAAACTGAGTTCTATTCAGGAAAAAAAATTAAAACTATAAGCTTCATGCTAAACAAGGGTAAAGGATTTAGAAACATCAACATGCTGTCATGCTTAAATCACATCCATCAGGACTAGTTAGCACTTGGCACATCTCATTTCCATATAGAGTCAGAAATCCTGTGTAGCAAATTTATCATAGCCTTGTTCAGTGTGAAAAATGCCAAAAGAGCACACCATGTACTGGATCTCAAGGGCTTTAGCAAGGGCATATCTAATTAGTAGAATTTGAACTACAGAGAAACAACAAAATGGTTCTGAAGCTGAATTATGCAGAGCAAACAAGTTTACTACAGAGAAACAACAAAATGGTTCTGAAGCTGAATTATGGAGAGCAAACCAGTTTCTTACTATTTGGTGTTTATGCCCATGAGGTTATCCTCTCTATATTTCTTGACCCTGCTCACCTCATTGCTAACTAGCCGAAACACAACAAAGAGACCTAAACATAATGGTGCTGTCCATGTACTCGGGAGTCAGGAGTACGTGTTCAGCACTGTCAATGAGTGTTATGAACTCAGTGTAGCTCAGTTTAACATGCCACTCCGTATTTTTTTTCAAAGTAAAGATCTTCAACACACATAATTCATATACCACGGTTTGGCACACATATTCCCTAGGTAAAACATATTGTAGACGTTTAGTCCTTGTTCATCATCTATTAATTAGCAAAATTACTAACAAGCAGCATAACATATCCACTTCCTTACTCAAAAAATCCGAGCACAATTCAACACAAAATTCTATAATCGAAAGAGCTCAGGTCATGCTTTTCAGTAGAATTCAAATCCACTCACAATATAGAAGCAAGTAATTGCAAAATTCAAACCAATTAAAGTAGCAACAGCTAAGAGCAAGGAAATCCGAACCTTTCCCCTCCTCAGCGGTTGAGCTCGGGCGGCAGGGGCCGGTTGAACCCACCCCGGCGGTTCATGTACTGCCGAGGCTGCCGCTTGGTGACGACGCGCACGCCGCTTACGTCGGCGTCGGGGACGTGCTTCCCCTTGGTGGAGTCGAACCCGACGGGGATCCCCATCATCTTCATCATTTCCAGCTCCTCCGCGTCCACGTCCCCGTCGCCCGCCACGGCCGCCTCCCCGACGCCCTTGGGGGCCACGAGAGGGTCGGGCTTCTTGTCGTCCTTGTGGTCGGCAGCGGGGACCCGTCGCGGCGGCGCTTGTGGCGGCCGGCGTCAGGGGAGTGGCGGCGGTGGGAGCGGTCCCGGTCAGCCGAGGGGAGCGGGAACGGGAGCGCTTCCGGTCGCGGTCGCGGCGTCGGCCTCGGTCGCGCTCGCGATCCCTCTCCTTCTCCCGGTCGCGACGGCGGTCGACCTCGCGGTCGCGCTCGCGGGGCTTCTCCTTGTCGCGGCGGCGGTCGGACATTTGTGCGGCGAGGAGGAGAGGAGGAGGTAGGGTGCTACTGCTTTGGCTCCGGGCTCGAGAGGAAAGGGGGCCGTTGCGCGTTCGGGCGAATTTCTTTTGAATGCTCCAATTTTATTTTCAAACTCCATAATAGACTCTCACATTATTTTTTTCAAAATAGATCCAATTTTCAAAATTATTTTTATTTTATAAGAGAACGACTAGTGTCTGGATGTCCAATCTAGACGTTAGCTCTATACACTCGGACGCAATATTTCAGCAATGTATGCAACAAAATTAACCATAGTTGTAACAAAAAAATCTATCCTGTAAAAAATTCATAGCACAATACAAACAAACGATTGCTACTTGTGTAATAAAATCTCACTCTGACTACAACAACCCTGTTGTAGCAAGTAAATGATGCAGTAGCATTACAAACAAAAATCAAACACAAAGGCTTCCCATCTTACGCTTCGATGCAATATCCTTAGACAATGTATGCAACAAAATATTTGACAAAAAAAATCTTGATGTTGTATCGGTTATTGCTAATTATTGCACACATGAAATAAAAATATTGCAATAAAAATGCAACACCGAGAAACAGATCCTACAACAAAATGATTAGATCTGGACGCTTTACCTGTAGTGATGATAGATCTGGCGAGCTCTAGCCGTGTTGACAACAGATAAATGTGAGAAAATCAATCTTAGTTGTCAATTTGTTCACGGAGGAAAGATGATGGAACACGTACCTTCCAATGACCAGTGGTGATGACTTGTCTTGGTGTAGTTGGTGGTGGAGAGAAGCGGTGACTTTCGATGTTTTGTCAGCGAGGTGGAGGAGGGAGTTGGGATCCAGCAGAAGGGATGGGAACATGGCCGGTTTTGGGGGTGTGAGGAGCAAGGGAGCCAGTCAAGGAGGTTGGGGTCCATGGTGCGTGTCGTCGGCCCCCATCAAGAGATGCAGGAGGAGGAGAGAGCACAAGAGGTGTGGGGTAGATTTGGGAAGAGACACGAGGGAGCCAAGGGGTGTCATGTCTCACTATTTCAAAAGGAAAGGAGGCGCTCTTTATATTTATTGAATCATCTAGCTGACGAAGGGAAATGGGTCATCCGAGCGAAGGCTCGTGCATCAGACGCATAGACCATAGCAATTCCGATTTTATGATTATAGAATAGACTTTCTTTTGAACATAGGATCTAAGTTTAAGTCAAGAAGCCATCAACCATGTAGCGGGAACGGCTCCTCTGATATACCGTTATGACTGTATAGCTACTGTAGCGTTCATGATCTCGTTAGTTTGGAAACAACCGCGAACGGGCCTCTAGCGTAATGGTTAGAGCGCTCTAGTAGCACCCCTCAGGTCCTGGGTTCGACTCTTAGTGGGAGCGAACTCAGGCTGAGGGAAAAAAATCCCCTCGCTTGCTACCACACCAAAGCACAGGATGTTAGGCCCCGCCCAGGTCGCGGGCGTGCGGGCTTCAAGCCCCGCCCAGGTCGTCTCACGGGGGTGTGTGGGCCCCTGTGTAAGGGTGGAGCATATGAGGTTCGGGGGTTTTCTCGATCTACGTGAGAAGATTTTCTTCTTAAGCAAATGCCTGAGGGTTGCCCCCCGGCAGGTCGAGTTTGGAAACAACCTAAACTTTCCATAGGATAATCTCGAAATTATCTTGATGGATCTCTTGTCCTCGAAACTTGGCGTCAAACGCAGGCAGGGGCATCTCTTTCTTTGCATTCTTCCTCCTGGGAAACGTGAGACAAAAAAAAAAGAAAGAAAGAAAGAAATACGCCAATCTTTAAGATCTAGTTATGCTGAGGCAACGTAGTATCGAAGCTTCATGATTTTTGGGGTTCAGGACTTTGTATCGAAGCTTCAAGATCAAGTTACCGCACACAATCAACGTAGTATCGAAGCTTCAAGATCTTGTTCATGATCTCCGTCGACCGTCGTCACGTCTGAAGCCTTCTCTCTCTCTCGCCGGGCGCAGGAGGTAGGACCTACCTGGCTTCGCGGGCGATGAACCCCCTGTCAACGGAACCAACCAAATGGTTCTTAATTCGCTGAGCCGTAGCGGCTGCTATACGACAACCACCTACCTCAAAAGGCCTTTGGCATTAGCTTCTCGGTTTAGCAAGGTTGAAAGAAGACAAATGTTCCTGCGACAATGAGAAGGTTTCTGTCACGTTCCCCTTGATGAACACCGACTCAAACCGAGCCCAAGCGATAGATCACTAGTCCAAAACCGTATACGAAGAATTTGTGGATCAGGAAGAAGCAGGGGAATTGGGGATTAGAGAACTAGAGTTTGGGGTAGATGAGCAATCGTGAGAGGAGAGCCGCGGTGAATGGCTGTGCCCGCCGCCTTGGGCACGAAACGAAATGATGAACGGCGTACGGCACACCAGCCCGCTCCTCTGCCACTTGCGCCAGTTCATTCAGGGTTAAAATGCAGGTAAGTTACAACACAACCTTGGGATTATAGCACAGATCCTGCGAGGGTCGAACAGGACGCCTCGTAGCCTCCTTGATCGATTCGACCGCGGCCTCAACGGCTGGTGCGGGATGGTATATATATGTCACGCAGTTCAAGAGAGACATGTCACCTTCGCCCCCACAAACACACACACGGATCTAACAAATGGAGCTTCTCCATACAAATGATTTGCTACACATCAACCCGGAAAGAAGTCGCTGCTTACCGCGTGAACCAACCTTTTTAAACTTTCTGCACTTTGGTAGTGGTAAGCTCCCTTGGCTTGCCTGCTTTGCCCAAGTCCGCTTCCTGCGGTGCAACGAGGCAGACATCAGAAGATGCAAGTTGTAACCTTTCTCCACCAAAGTTCCAGTTGCAATGATCATTGATTTGTCTAACAAGAGGATCAATTATATTGAATGAAGCGACAAGAAATGCTTCCAAGATACAAGTCCATAGGGCTGATGCCCAGGGATTAGTAACATTGCTTCAGCATATGCAGGTACCATAACCGGCTACTAAAATTTGGGGAACACAAAGGTAGGCAGAGCTAAATACGTCGGCAGTTGGAAACATTGGGTGCGTGGTAGTGGAAGTTATAAATGAACTGACTGCATGTTTTCATCACCTCATTAAAAGCTAATCGAGTTGCAAAAGACGTATGAATGTGTTAGCTCATTACCATGCTCCTAAGTGCTAAGTGATACAATAAAGGACATGTTTCACTATGTTTTCCTATATGTAAGCAGCAGAGTTTTTAATTCTTGACAACAGTAAAATAACTAAGTTAGAGGATGATGTTATTTTAAATCAAACGAAATAGAAAATGTACTATACAAATGGTACATCATAGCAATGTTTTCTCTGTGGTAAAAAGTTGCATAAATCCCAAATGAATATTACATTTGTTGCAACTCAATGATTCTACCAACTTGCTGTATTAGTATTGTAACACTGTATCTGTTTGCGGGTAGCACTGTCCTAAAACAAACTAATCTCAGGGCATGTCCTACAATTGCAAATACCTTTGTGAATCTGTATAGAAAATATATGGAGCGCTAAACTATTATCATCCTCAAAATACCCAACAAATGTGAAATTATGCAATAAGTAGGCTACATTGTGAAATGATTAGGTATAAATATACATATACAGCCAAATTCAAAGATGGCACCAAAGCCATCTCTTGTTGAAATTTTCTCCTGAGCATGTTTGTGATAACATTGTTTGTCCCCATTAGGAGTGTAATCGGAGCAGTTACGACGGATATCATTCATCCTGAATTTTGTTCCGATTTTTTTTCTCGGAGTCGAACACGGATAATACCGAATACCCATTTCTTCATTTCGTATTCGTTTCATAAGTCTCCGGACGGTCAGTCAGACGGAAATTATCTACATCTTTACACCAGACATTAGATAGTATGGTGCAATTAGAATGAACACAGATAACCTAATTACCGAGATATCGAATGAAGAGCACCCAGTACTCCCCACTTGTTAGATGTGGCAATTCGTCTATATGCTATCTTGTCCTAAATAAAGTAACAACATACTTCCTTATATCACTTAACATACGGATATATATGGACGGATATCACTTATCCTATATTCTATTCTATTTTTTTCCTCAGAGTCGGAGTCAAACACGGATAGTACTGGATACCCATTTACCTCTTCCGTATTCACTCCGTGAGCATTCGGTCGGTCAAACGGACGGAAATTATCCGCTCCGTTTGCACCCTTAGTCTCCATCACAGTTCATATCACTCTATTGTCAATTCTGAGTTTTACAAATATTTAATAACAGAAAGGCTAAAAGGGTAATAATGACATTGGTGCTAGGACCGCTTACCATTTATATGAAGGATGCAGATGGCATAACATCAAAGATAATTTTGTCATGTCACCCTCTCGCCAATCATGATAGTGAAAAATCATTATAAAGTGTCCTTAAAGTGTGTTGAGAGGCAATAATTAACGCAAACAGTAGGCGCACTCAAAGCTAAAACCAGGAACACCTTCGCAAAAGCTTCATGGCATGCCACTCTAGACAATATGGCAAGCCACTCATTAGCATGCCATTCTTACAGGAGCTAAAAAGGGTGATTAGGTATCTATTCTTGCCTTGTCTTTGGTTCCACCTTTACCGATATTGCGATGTGGAAGTTGACGAGTTCTGCTGTAGACTCTAAACCTAACAAGCACCATCACCATCTACACCCTTCGCATATATTCTCCAGAAACACAAATGCCCTCGGGCCCGAACAGCACTAACCACGTAAGACACAGCTCCGAGCATCTGTCACGCTGAGAATGTTGAGAATAATCCCACATTAATTATGAAAAAGAAAAAAACACAATTTATAAGTGTAAAAGAGACCTTTGTGTCCCTATTGAACTAGTCTTTTAGGGGAGAAGACATAATACTAATAATAAGGTTGTTGCTTTAAAGATTGCATACAGCAGCTTGTGGACTTAGGTAGTCACCCATTTGGACGTGTGGTCCGGAGAGTAAACCCGGTTAAATCAAGGTATACAACCAAAGTCTGATATGACACTTGGTATCGGAGCTCAAACACCTAACATCTCCTTAGTTGCAGAAGTACACAACCAATGTGTGAGGGGGGAATGTTGATAATAATCTCACATTAGTTATGGAAAAAAACACAACTTATAAGTATGAGGAAGACCTTACCTATGGAATTAGTCTTTTAAGAAGAGAAGACCCAATACCACTTATAAATTTGTTGCTTTAGGACTTACATACGACAGCCTATGGGAGCTTAAGACTAGGTTTTTTTCAACTTATATATGGCTTATACTACAGTAACTAGCTTTTAAACGGTGTATTTTTTGAAGACGAAATTAACAGAAAAATTATAGTAAAAAATGTATTGAGTTCAACTGTACCAATCAAAATCACATACGAATATTTCCCTTTATGTAGGATTTATTGATCATATACCCTCCACTTAGATGGAAGGAAATTGAGGATTTACCCTCCTAGCCCACGTGTCAGTGACTTATAATGACCCCACATGTCATTGAGTGGGGAGGGTAAATCCTCAATTTCCCAACTATGGGAAGGGTATATGATCCAATCCCCCCTTTATGTATTGTCTATCACGAATAATCAGAATTCAAATACTTAAACCATAAGCCTTCGGCCCAAAAGAACCCCACGCTAAGTGGTCAGCCCATTCGGATCTGTAGCCGAAGGGGTAAAGTCGGTTAGACCTGGACATACGTCTGATCTGACAGAGAAGGCAAGCCTAGAACCAACAAGTAGACTTCACGGGGGTAAACTAAATCAGCATCGACCACAGATGCATCTCACCAACTAAACATCCACACAAACAGAGATATTTGCCCAATTCGCCCCCAAAATTATTATGAAATTCTACCTCGGGTTCTCATCAAAGTTGCAGATCCAGTTAAGAATGACAATAACAATGCGTGTGAAGCAACAAAAACGACATGGATCGAACCCGATTCCACCAAGATCACACGGAAAATGCAGCAAAACGGAGGAGAAATAGGAGGCCACGCACCTTGCCGGTGCTCTCGTAGTAGTCATTGAGCGCCCACTGGTACTTGGACTGATCCAGCCCGAACCAGTTCGCCACGTACTCATCCAGGCTCGCGTGCGCTGCGGCAATCCAAAGGAAATATCACGCATCAGAAACCCCAAATCCCAGAAATGCCGAGGAAAAACTGACTGAAATGCAGTTATCAGCTCGCAAAAATCTTGTTCCCCATCACCTTCCTGCACGCGCGCGACGGCGTCCCAGAAGAACCCCAACGCCGATCCGTCGTGCTTTCCCCCCGCAGACGCCTTCTCATACTGCGGCGGCGGCACCTGCACCGGAGGCGGGGAGACCTTCACCGGCGGCGCGGGTGGGCTCGCCGGTTTCTGTGGCGAGGGCGAGGGAGACGCCAACGGCGGAGGAGGCGCCCTGCGTGGGGTGGGGGTCGATAAGTCCGACCGCGGGGACTCGGACGGCCGCGAGGAGCGCGGCGTGCTCGCCGGCGACGGCGGCGTGATGAAGACGGTGAGGTTGCCTGCCCTCCCGATCATCGGCGGCGGCGAGGAGGAGAAGCCCATCGCGAAGGAGGAGAGCTCTGCTAGGGGTTGGCACTACAGTTGGCGTAGTTGCGGCTTCTAGGGAGACGCCATTGCAGACAAGGGCAGTGAAGCTTTTGTTCGCTTGCAAAATTTCCCCCTTCTCTTTTTTAATCCTTTTTCCCCACTAAAAACGCGCCTTTTGGCTCTGGTCCGTAGGGTGCATACACCGCGCGTTCCAAGACCCCGTGTGGCTACGTCAGGTGGGGCCCTTGGTCAGTTATAATACATTCTGGTGGGTCCGAAGCGGTGTTGGAAGATAGAGTGTGGACCACGACCAACGGGGCTTTTACTTGTATTTTCCCCCTTGCCTTTTTGCTCTCAAATAACGTGCCTTTTGGCGTTGGCCGAAGCGCTGTCTAGACCGCGTCTACGAAGGCCTGGCTAGGGGTGCGTTGGGTGGGGTCGGGTGGCAGAGAGGGAGGCTTCGGCGGGACCGAGCGTGGTGCGAAAGACCGGGTGTAGAGAGAACCGGGGAGGGGAGTTGGATCCCACTTCTGTCGATCTATCGAGGGCAGGGCGTGAGGGCAGCGAGGTTACGGTTTTGCCCCTGGGGTTTCGGTGGATTAGCGGAGTGGTGACACTGTAGTGTAGGCCCGTAAAAAAAATCCGAGATTCGCTAACTACTTAAGTTTGATTTGTTTTAAACTCGATTTGAGCTCGACTCGAGCTCCAAACGAGCCGAACTCGAGCCTGATATTAAACTCGCGTGCTATTCATGAGCTTGTGATATTTTACCCCAAAACCCATATCCCGTCCCGCCCACGCCCCGGCGAATCCGCGCCGCCCGGCCGCCTGGCCGCCCCCCTCGCCGAATCCCGCGCCCCGCCCGCTCCTTCTCTCTCACGTCCCCGCCCATTCCTCTCCGGTCTCCTCGCGCCCTTTGCTCCTCTCCCGATCCCCTCATCCTCCTCTCCCGCCCTCCTCGCCCCGCGCGCCCCTACTCTCCCACCCAGCCCCCCCCCGCGCCCCACCTCGTCCCCACCCCGCCGCCTCCTCCCCATCGGCGCCCCATCCCGCCTCCTCCTCCCCCGCCTCCTCCTCATCCGGTGCCCCACGCCGAGCCTCGCGCCACGTGATCGCCCATGACATCATCACCGACCGCGCGTTGGCGTCCGCCTCTACCTCCGGAGCCGTTGCTCCGTCCGGCACCGCCGCCCTCTCTCCTCCACTTCCACGGCGGCATCGGGCGGCCGGGCACGAGGAGGCGGCGCCTCTCTCCTCGCCGCGGCGCCTCTCTCAACTGGATCAGCCTAACAGGTACCGAGCTTTGGCCGAGCCGAGCTCGAACAAGCTTGAAATTGTCAAGCTCGTTTGAGCTCGGCTCGAGTTTCTACCGAGCTCGAGCCGAGCCAGGTCAAGCTCGCCCGAGCTCGGCTCGTTTACAGCCCTACTGTAGTGGAATGGAACCTGTTGTGCTGAGGGCAGCCATGGTAATGGACTTGTGACACGAATGTAGCTTTTCTTCCCTTCTTTTCGAGGTAGTCTCAGTTTCGAGGTAAACTTGCGTCAGGGACAGCAATGTCTTTTAGCGTTTTATTAAAATTTTATTATAGCTGATTTATTTTTTACTATATTTAAGTTGGTTTATTGAGCATAATTAAATTTAAAAAATGTAAAAATAAAAAATATATTAGCTCATCACGGATAATGTAAAAGAATACGGGGAAAAAAGAAAATACAAAAAACCCAAAATATCTAAAAAATCAGAAAAAGACGAAATTACTGAATAGTGAAAAAAGCTGAAGTTATAAGCAGAAACTGAAAAAAAAAACTCTTTTGAGCGGGCCGAAATCAACTGATCTCTATTTCGAGGTATATTTGTGCAGCTTATACTTAGAAGCTTTCGGAAATATATCACGAAATTAATCCAAGTGGGGGGTTTTGCAAATTTTCAACATCAAGCTCAACCATATTTGCGAGGTATCAAAAAATAATTTTTGGCATAAATGGTGGTAGAACTTGAAGCTAGCGAGCAAAAGCGAACACTGTAGCATACCATGTGTGGAAAGGATCAGATGCGGTAATTTCTTTTGCGAGGTAAACTCATGTGACTTTTACTTAAGAGGCTTTCAAAAAATTATCATGAACTTAATCGAAGTAGAAGGGGTTTGCAACTTTTTAACATCAACATCACATTTGTGAGGTATCAAAAGATGAACTTTGACATAAATGGTGAAAACTTTCGGTTGACCACTCTTTTTTTTTTTTTGCTTCTTGTCATCTCAAGTTTGGAGTCGAATGATGCCGAATCCATCTTGTACGTCTGGTAATTTAGGGCCTCATTTATTTTGATTTGAGTTTCTGATTCCTGATTTATTTTTTATTATTTCTAAATTTTATTTTTTTTGCTTTTCGGCTTTTTTAGCTTTTTTGTCGGTTTTTTTTCTCATACTCATTTGCATTATACATGATAGGATAATCTGTTTTTTTTATTTTTAGATTTTATTAAATTTAATCATGTTAAATAAACCATTATCAGCTATAGTGCAAATTCAGTTATAAGTCACCAATTTTCAGTCCAGATGAGCACCCTTTAGAGCTTGTTCCTTTGTGCTATAGCTTTTGGCTTTTAGATACAATTTATTAATCTTAAATAGTGATCGTTGAGAGAAGGCAAAAACTAAAAACCATTGAAAAGACAAAAAAAATAGGGCTTACGCTTAGAGAAATGCTATAAAACGATATACCGTTCCTCTACCTAGCAACGGGATAGCGTTTCACTATTTGATCTAGTCGTTCACACGAGTCCTAAAGGTATGGTCTCTCTATCCACCATGCATCAACACTACTATTCATGTATCCCCTTCAAGCAACCACTCATCTTCTCTCTCTCTCTCTCTTGCTCTGCACCACCATAGCAGACCAAGGAGGCACGACACACAACCATGGCAGAACGTGCCCCACCAATGTCCTTGCTGCTGACATTCTCATTGTTGGTGAGCTCGTAGGTGGTTCCCCCACATCTTCCCATGCAAGGCGGTGAGAGCAGCAAGGCTCACCGTGAGTAGCTGTCGGTGAGCGAAGCAGCATGCATCCTGCACTCGTCCACTAGCATCCTCCTCGTAAGCAAGGTTCTAGGTAGCTCTCCAATTGCTCCTTGTGGAAGATGTTGAAACCAATGTACATAGTACATTTTTCTGAATTTTTGCAATTTTTTCTTTGAAACGTGATTGAACTTGTCTAATTTTTTTTTCTAAAACTTGACTGAAACTTCTTTGAAACTCACAGAATTTTTAGATTTTGTTGATAGTCTGAAACTTGGAGGTTTTTGAGATATTTAAACTTGGTGAAACTCTTGTGAAACTCTTTTCAATCGCAAGTTTCAGATTTTGAAAAGTTGAAACTTCAAGTTTTAGTAAGTTTTACTTTTGTATCCTACTGAAACTTTTGAAAACTTTTTTTTGAAACTTTGCGAAACTTGCTCGATACTTTGACCTTTCAAACATGAAAATGCTATGAAACTTGCCATGTGTGTGAAACACCCTTGAAACATCATGAAACCTTGCTATCTACTCCCAATGGTATAGGGGGGATTCAAATCTAAAACATGAAGTTTTCGTGTTTTTTATATTCTGAAACTCGAGTTTCAGAGAGTTTCAATTCTGACTTTTTGTGAAATTTGACTTTTTTTAAAAAAAAATTGACTGAAACCTCTTTGAAACGTGATTGAACTTGCCTAATTTTTTTTGTGAAACTTGAATGAAACCTCCTTGAAATTTGCTCAAAATTTTTAGATTTTGTTGACACTCTAAAACTTGGAGGTTTTTTCAGATATTCAAACTTGGTGAAACTCTTCGAAAACTTGGTGAAGCTTGGAGGTTTTTTCAGATATTCAAATTTGCGTACCCCGTTTGGCTACATTTAATAGCGGTATTGGTTTTGTTATGGACTGATTACTCTAGATATAGGGAAGAAATAGATTTTTGAACCAATAGCTTTTGAATGGTAGTCATCGCAGATAATTAAAGTTGTCAGCCCCAACAGTACCAACGGAATCGTTTCAACAGACCAATATTTCAATAGCCCAACAAACGCTAACTATTCCAGCCACAAGTAGCTCCACAAACGCTATCAGAGCCAATCATATACCTAACAAATATTAGTTTGCAAAAAAAGGGGGTGCCCCATGCTCCTATGTAGCTCCACCCCAGCTTCGGGCTGACCAGGAACTTCTGAATTGGTTGTATCTTGTATATAGTGTTCGAAAATGCCATACATTCCAATGTTCGGAAGTCATAAAAGAATCACCCGAATTATGGACCATTAGATTGAACTCCCATCATGCTTGATACTTGGCACATGTCCCACCGATCTACAGCCGTCCACCTAAAAATTAAGATGGGTGTTCTGATGAACTTTGACCCTAACTTTTGTCAACCCAATCTTAACCTCGCGGGTGAAGAAAACCTTTGGAGCAGAATACGAAAATACTACCTGCGGCACAAATCGCGATGTGTTTTCGAAGGTCACAAAGTTGGATGATTTTTTGGTAGATTTTATCGGGTGGTGTTTATTAAAACCTAAGTAAAAATATTTCAATTCTAATTTTAGTTGGATGAATTTTTTGTTAGATTTTATCGGGTGGTGTTTATCAAAAACCCAAGCAAAAAATACTTCAATTCTAATTTTTGGATATTTCCAAGACGGAACACAAACTTAAAAAATGAAATAGGTGAACGATGAACTACAGGTCTACAACCAAGCCAAGCTACCTCTTGTGGAATGGAGCTTTTCTGTCCCTGCGTCGATATTCTCTCCGTGTTCTCTCGATCTGGACCGCTCATTATTGATCCAACGGCTCAAAACTTACACCGATGGATTGTTGAATCAATAACGAGCGGTTCAAATCAAGAAAACACGAAAGGAACACCGCAAGCTTCTTTTTATATTTATAGCATGCACGAGCTTCTCTTTGGATTTCTTTCCCAACAAGGTGGGGGTCCCACCTACAGTCTCCAGGGGTTTTTGCTTCCGGTCGAAGGAGTAGAAACTAGGAGACCCACCCCGTCACCTTCCCTCACCCCAACGCCGCCGACGATGCCGCATCAGCAGCAGCAGCCACAGCCGGCGACCGGCTCCCGCATCCTGGACGCCGTCCCGCTCTTCGTCGTCGTCCTGCTCGCCGCCCACGTCCTAGCCCTCGTACGCGATCCACTTCCCTTGCGCCAATTCGATCTCGTTTCCTTTCCTCCCCCCTTAATTGCTCGATCCATCATCTGGCCTGACCTTCCAATCTTATCCCTCCTTTTCCCGTTCTTCCCGCTTGCTGCAGGTCTACTGGATGTACAGGTTGGCCTCCGAGAAGCAGCCGCCGCGGAGGAAGACGCAGTGACCCCGCCGCGGCCGCGCCCCCGCGATTTCTTGGTTGCTTCGTTGGTCGGTAAGATTCTTTCCTATTATCACCTGCCTTTTTTGTTTGTTTTCTCCTTGATTTGATGTGCCATTGAGCTGCCTGAAGGTGTATATGATTTATTGATTTGCTTTCTTAGGGTTCTACTGTTCTAGGATTGTTGTTTGGTTACGTTTGACCATAGAAGACGCTGCTGGGACTAGGTGACCAGGATTTCGCTATTCTTTTCTAGGTTTACGGATAAGTCATGACAGCGCGAAGCGATTAGTATCACATCAGCCACAAGTAATATTTCGTCATTAAGAACCCATTACAACAAATCTGGGGATTGAATTGCTTGTTCACAATTGAAAGTGCAATGCTCCTTATAAGCACTCTGCTAGAGTGGTTAAAGCATTGGAAACAGAACAAGAAACTTTTGGAGAGAAAAGGTAGCACTACTGGTTCAATGATACTTTTCCAGTACTAAAATAATAATGGTTGATTTCAGGTTGTTCTTAGCTTCGCTTGTATTGCCTCATTATCATAAGCACTGATCAGCTCCTGGAGTATGTCAGAAACTGAATTGTCCGCATTGCGGAAATAATGATCCACTGAATAACTGAAGGTTGACTTACAAGCATGGCATGTGTGGCATTCCTACCACTAAACCTTTGGGCCTGCTCTAAGCCACTAACTGATAACCTTTTTTATATGACGTTTTGTCAGATAACCAACACAGCATCATGGCAAAAAACATGTTGCCGTTTTTGTCAACACCACCAACATGCTTCCTTATCTTTATAATACCACTGAAAAGTGCGAGGCCTAGCTCTAAAATGGTTCACATTGACCGTTAGCTTCTTATAGCTATGTGAGAATCTCTCGCCACTGAAACTGATTTAGCTAGCTTCATATGTGGTATGTCAGAATCTCTTGCTACTAAATCCAATGTAGCATCGCTAAGTAATTCCATTTTTTCTGCAGATATTAATAAGTGGCATGCCTATTGCTAAAGCGTCCCACCAGTAGCTTGCCCTGGATTAGGAGCATTACTGCAAACCAACCCCCTAATAAATATAATAATAATATGCTCAGGTTTTGTCCCCCCCTGTAGACTGAATATCCACTTGAATTGTTGGAATTCTTTTGGCCGATATGCTAGTATGCTCAACCATGCTTGAAATGTCCATGTAATATCCACTTGAATTGTTGAAATTCTTTTGGCCCATACGCTAATATGTTCAACCATGCTTGAAATGTCAATGTAATCACGGTGCCATTTGTTATCTCGATAAGTGTCCAAATAATTTATCTGCCAGTTTTGCTATTTCTGATATTCTAGTCAAGGTAAAAGCATGCTCTAGAAAATGTTGATATGTAAATTACAGAATGTGCATGCATGTATCTTTTCAGTTCCCAAAGGCTTAGTTGAGTAGTCAGTATAAGAGAAGAGCATTCCACAATCAGCACTTGTGGGTGTATTCTGCCTTCCAATAAGAATATGAGACCAATCTCTGTTGAATATGTGGAAGTGGGACAGGGTATGAGGTGGGCCTTAAAAATGATATTGGATTGGGCATGTTACATTGTCATGTGCATGTATTCGGGATGCGGAACAATTGGGAAAAGAATTTGGGCTCAGATATTGTTAACAATATTGACATGACATGTTAAGAGACATTACCCTTCCAAAAACTTCCCTTAATGATTAAAGAAAAACAGCCTACAAGGTCTTAAGATGGCAGTACAAAGTGAAAATCTAGCCTCCATGTGATCTATACGATCTGATTGGACTTTGACATCCTCAAAAAAATGCAATGGATTTTGTTATTGGTGCCGTACTAACTGGCTATACTTTTGGTGTTGCTGTAAAAGGGCATGCGTAGATCCATGTGTGTTTCTTAAAACTGTCAATTTCTAGTTTTTTTAAGGAAAGCTAGTTTGTAGATAATATAATGTTAATATTAAACCTGCAAAAATACAAGATCTTCTTGGGGCTTCCTCGAAGGTGGTAACTCACTGGTTACATTTTTTTGTATTGCAACCACATCATATTTTTCTGCGATATGGAATGTTTCAGTTGAAAGTTGAAACTAACAGTTTTGTTCGTCTGTCAGATACTTTTTGCTCCAACTGTGAACTTGGAATAATCAATGATATGTCCAAATTGTTAACACGTGGCACATCGATAAAAAAGCGGCCTAGGCGGTCACTGAGGCGATGTGTAGGCGCTGAGCGGCAGTAAGCCACCGCACCTTGGGCCCTCGATGGGCGGCTGGGCGGTCAAAGGCGGACTAGGCAGGCACTCGAGGCGGTGACATGTGCCAAATCCGACCCCACCGGCACCGGATCCAACCGGAGGAGGAAGAGAGGAAGTGTGGGGACTGCAAGAGGGAGTCAGCAAGACGGCAATGACACCTCCCTAGAATCGGCGCCGAACCGCCGAGGCCAAGCCGTAGCAGCTGTCGCCTGGAGCCGTAGGACAGAGGAGGTAGGGGGCAACGCAGGAGACCAGCATAGGAATTGGAGCCGATTCGCACTAGCCGGCCATAGATCCGGCCGTGGCTAGGCTGGAGGAGGCCGTGGCTGAGCTGGCCAGTGTAGGCAGAGAGGCTAGTGGGGGTAGCACTAGGGAAGCAGTGGGGCGGCTGGAAGTGCTAGAGAGCAGGGGAGGCAGGGGCGCTAGGAGAAGCAAGAGTTGATGCCAAGTGGAACCAGAGAGAGAATAATAGAGAGGCAGTCGGCTAGAGAGAGCAACGGGGTAAACCAGGTGCAGGAGACAAAGGGGATCGCACGGGAACACATCGGTATAGTTTAATTTTCTATATCAGTGATAAAGTGCCCATCATCATCTATCAAATTCACAATATTACAAGTTAGTCCAGATAGCAATATTCTTTCTCCAAACATCATATATGTCTTGATATCGCTCTCAACACATCATGCCAAAGTCGGTCGCCTAGGCCCCGCCTAGGTGCTAGGCCCCTGCTCGCCACCCGCTTAGCGCCTATTTGAACATTGATGTGGTGGAATATAAACGTGAACATATTGGATGCTTCAGCTGAAATTACTATTCATGTTATGCACATTTTTGGGATAGATAGCTTTTATGAAATACCCTTCTACTTATGTCCATTTCTTGTCCATATATGCAAATGATGCTTGCTGTGGTTTCAAGTCATGAAACACAAAACCATCATCTCTGTAGCAAATGATTTAACACAAACTAATCATCAATTTTTTGTGCTCAAGTATACTATATAGTGGACTCTGTCCTCTCGCATATATTCCATTATTGATAATAGAGGTATTTATAAGTCTAATTGTCAAAATTGGCTATCAACCACAAGTGCTTCATATGGAAATGGCTGCTTGTCCTTTTTCTTGTCAGTTTTCTTGCCAATAGGAGGATTGGTTGAATAAGATACTGATCTTTGCATGATTATTCTTTCAGCGTGACATACAGATATATGATTGCATTTAAAAATATGCGTATAGACCCAGAGATACTACCGTACAGGTCATTGTGATCCTATGTTTGTTTGTGTTCTTTCAACATTCACAATGGGGCAGACAACTAAAAAACTTGTGCTCTATTCCTTGTGGCATGTGCTGTTTATGAATAATTATTTTACAGCATTTCACAGCGTGCCTTTTGTTTTTGTTAATTGGGTTTGTTGTTTCGTCCTTTTCTTTTCTTATTTTTTCTTTCGTTTTTTGTGTTATAAAAAACTCTCCTTTTTGTTATGTCACTAATTCCACTTTTTGATGCTTGCAGGTTGAATTGTGAGCTGCAGAAGTGAAATGTTCACCTTTGGAAATTTAGGTAGTTCATTGTTCGTGGAAGATTATGTAGTGTTTCAGTTGGTTTTATGGTACTGATGACATTTGGATAGTAGTCAAGAATTGCCGGACTATGATATGTCAGAGCCGTTGCTGCATGATTCACAACTCTTTTGTATGATAAGCATTTTATATTTACATGTATGTGCTGTGACAGAATCAGGAGTGGCGTATTTTTTTCCTTACAGATCAACTCATGCCTTAATACAACTCTTTTGTATGATAAGCATTTTATATTTACATGTATGTGCTGTGACAGAACCAGGAGTGGCGTATTTTTTTTCCTTACAGATCAACTCATGCCTTAATAGCTTGCTGTGTTCTCGATTAATTGAAGTACTGGAACCGAATGTTTCCACAATCCTTGCTTACTTTGGGTATTGGCCTTGTCAAATACCCGCGCAAAGTCTTCCGATTTACAAGGACCCAGATTTCATGAATTCGGGCCCTCATCTAAGGAGGGCAGTCTTGGAAGAGGACACATTTAGGGTCTGTTTGGAACTTGGGATTTTCATAGTTCTGTTGGAAACTTAAAATTATGCCTTTTTTTGTGAAATTTATATAAAATTCACGTGTTCCACACAGGCCTTAACCACGGCCATTGTGCCAACTCACAGGGCACTACTGATGACAACGGAGTAGCACATTTATGATTCTGTGCTTTGCCATCTCGTACTAAAGGTTAATTTTAACATTTCACTAAGCTGTACAACTCAGATTTTGGGAGTTATTTACGTCTTGCGCTACTTTCAATTCACAGCTAAATTTAAGGCTATACACATGAATTTTAAACCATTTAAAAAAGATAAGCAATCTACTCGTCCTTCAACGCTCGGCATCATGTCTAGCCATAGATAGCCTAATGTCATCGACTAAACATGTGTTTAGAACATGGTGCATCCCGTACATCCTTGAGAACATTCCTTGTATGACACTAAACATGTGTTTGGAACATGGTACATCTCGTACATCCTTAAGAACATTACTTGTATGACATTGAAAGTGTAACACCCTAGGTTTTGGGCCAATTAGCGCACTTTAATAGACCTAAACCTAGGATTAGAGATTAATAAAAGGGGCAACCTTTTTTCTTTTCACAGCAGTCATCGACCTCTATCCTTCCCTTCCCAGGTCTCTCTCTCTCTCTCTCTTTCCCAATCTTCATGTGGCGGCGCATGGGCGTAGCGGCAGCGGTGCGGACGCAGCGGGCAGCGCACGCGAGGCGGCGACGCGGGCGCATGTGTGGCGGCAGCGCGGGTAGGCAAGCGGCGCGGCGCGACAGCGTGGGGTCGTGGGCGGCGGTGATGCAGCAGTGTGGGCATAGCGTGCAGGCGGTGACGCGGTGGCTGCCGGCAAGGCGGTGGCGGCCGGCGGCAGTGGTGGTCGGTGGCCGGCGACAGTGGCGCCGGCGACCGGTTTTGGGAGCCACGTGACTCGACCGGTCGGGCAGCGGTTGAATTCCAAAATCACGCGTGTGTTTTGGATTGATGTGCATGATACATTGTTCGCACGACCAAACACCCTTCTTCCAACCAAACGATCTTCTCCAGTCTTTTCTCATAACCTCCTCCTGATTCCACACTTTTATACCGTGTAGGTTCTTATCTAATTATGAAGAGAGCTTCTAAACTCTTTGGGCAGTGAGTTCGTGGTGCGTGCTCAAGGTAAGTACCTCGTGGTCATAATCTTCTACTTCATATATCAATTGCTCCTAATTAACTGTTGTTTGTGTCTTGAGTATAATTGTTATGTTTATCGTTCAAATCCTATAAATATAATAGTTATATTACAATGATTTAATTTAGTTGATGATATGCTTTAGCCATGTTAAATACTATGTGTAACAAAGGAGTACTAAAGGTAGGCAGAGTAGCGTGTGGTGGTAGGTCCTGGTCTCTCGCTCTCCACGTGTCCCGTTGTCCACATGTCATAACGCCACGTGTGTGCCGCGAGAAGTGCGGGAGACCAAAAAATATCCCCGCAAAATTGCCCGATCAACGCTGCACATGTTGGCCCTGAGCTCAAACTTGAAAAAGTCAGGCCGGGCTTTTTTTTGGGGCCGGTTTGTGAACCAGCCCGATCCATCCAGTTGCCCGGTCGTCTCGTCTCGTTAGCCGCCCGGCCGATCCTGTCCTGGGCAGCGAGCGCCGCATCGCCGTTGTCTCTCCGCATCCTCTCCTCTCCTCTCGCTTCGGTTCCAGCCTGCTGTTAGGGTTTGATCCCTCTCCAACCCCTCCAATGGCTGACGAAGCCAACCGAGCTGTGAGTGTCCCCCGAACCTCACCGCGGCAGATCTCTCGGTGCTAGCTTCTAACTTCCTTTGCGTGGCGTGCGCGCGTAGGCTTTCGTGGAGCTGCAGGGCCGGATGATCGAGACCACCGGGAAGGTCAAGCAGGTCCAAGCTCGCTGCCCTTCCTTCTTGTTCCTCCCTTATTCGAACGAACCCATTTTGTCTAGATTAGTTCCGGGAATATCTTTGCGACTGGTACGTTTTAGGTTGTTGCTCTGATAGTCTCGGTGTCCATTTGTCGACGCGTCTTGAAAGTGTGATTCTACTTCAAAAGTTTCAAGTTTCATTATTTTTCAGCTGACGCTGCACTTTGCCAATTGACGCTTAGTTCATAATAAAGTTTTGCGCTTCTTAGTTCGAAGCTATATTGCTGCACTACATTACCAGCGACTGTTCCAAATTTTTCAGACTCTTTCATGTGGCTGTCAAACTATTAGGAGTTATTACTTTTCTGAACTTTTGATTCTTGCAAAATTAGGTGCTTAACACTCCGAATAATGAAGTGTGATATAAAGATCATAGTTAAAATTGCACGGAATAATTGAGTGTTTTGTTGTGTTGATTATTGGGAACATATTTGATTTTTTAGGTTTGCAGGATGGAACACTGTGTACTACCGAATTGTAGTTTCATAGATGTCCAACTAATCATGATTTGCATCAGAGCCTCTCATACCTACTCCCTCCGATCACAAAATAATGACCTTTTGGACATCGACACAGTCTCCAAAATGATACTTTGACCACTAATTTCTAATGTAATATTTATATAACATAATAAAATTATATTATTATGAAAGTATTTTTCGAGGCAAATCTACACATCATTTTCAAGTGTCCAAACCAAATATCCATAGAGATATCGCTAACCAAAGTTTAGAAAGTTTGACTATATGTATTCCAAAACGTCACTTTGTGTGATGGGAGTAAGTATATTGTAATTAGTTGGTAATATATGTTTAGTCGTGACTTTGTGAGTAAACAATTATTTTATTTCACAAAAAACTGTTCCAAGATGATCATTCCAGAGAAAGGAATGGAAAATTTTTAGTTCTTTTGCAATTTAAGATAAAAAAGGTTATGTTGCTTATTTGGAGGAGTTCTGCTGGACCACATCTATCTTTTGATTAATTTAAAATCTTTTAGCTGGTTTGCTTAGCTAATGATGATTTACAATAATCCATTTCTTGTCCTCTAGTTGACATACAATAATCCATTTCTTGTCCTCTAGTTGACATATTGTATATTTTTCTACACTATGGTGTATCTCTTGGCATACCAAATTATAACTCATATGGTCCCTTGACTGGAAATAGAGAACCGAAGCTGCAAAATATATTGTTCATTAGTTTGGGGGATCATCCTTTTGGCCCTTACTGATATATGAATTAGCATGAAATTCTTCTGTTTGTAGTTCTAAGACCAGAACTGTAGTTTTGGGGGTTTGCTATTACGGGTTTATTTGGTTGCCTACCACACATTGCTTTGCTGAATCTCTCTTTTATTTTGGAAAAGAGGCTTGACTATCTTGATGGGTGCATTGCTTCTAGCAAGCAATAATTCATGTCTAGATAGGAAAAGGCCAGTGTCAAGGTCAAAGAGCCTTGGCTTTATTCAAGCGATAAATGATACCTTTTAACAGTCCTGACGTATTTGCTTTACACTGTGTTCTAGCTCGTTTTTTCTTTGTGCAAAACATGAGTTGAATAATAAGTTTAGTATTTAGATTGCTAAAATAGATCTGAGTCGTATGGTGTGTGTAATGTTATCACATTGTTTTGGTCCTTGCACAATATGAGATGTTACCCCAAAAAGGAAATTCTTTTAGTAACTCTAGCCTATAGGTGCCAAATATTTGCAGACATAGAACCTCTGTTATAACAGAACTTTTCTTTCATCAGTTACAAACTCAGATGCGCTCTAAGGAGGGTGAAAAGAAGCATGCTTACCTTACGCTGGAGGAACTTCGCCAATTGCCAGATGATACAAACACCTACAAGACCGTTGGTAATGAAGACTTTTCTTTCACTTGATAATCTTGTGCTATCTGAAGCAAAGATTGCACATGTTTCTTATCTTTTTTCCCCCTGGAAATGTGTTGAAGACCAATGCCTTCTTTGCTCAAATGCTACCAAAAGGTAATGTCCAAACATATGTCTAGTAGTACCGAATGATGAAACTCATTGATCTGGTGGCAATACTGACTACAGTCATCTAAAGTTGGTTCAAGCTTTGATCATATACTCTCTGAACTTATGAAGAAGTGCACTCAAAAAGTTGTGCTTCAGTTAACTGATCCTAATATATACTTTAAAAAATGTATGTCATTAGCACATTATTATGTTAGCTTGAAGTTTTAGAAATCCGTCCTGTTCTTTGATTGCAGTTAGCATTTTATTTTGGATTGTTCTGTAGTTGGAGAGGAAATTTGCGGACGTACTTTGTGACAAGTGAATAGTGGTAGTGTGATACTGATCTTTATGGGTTTTGTGGCTGCAGCCCAACATCTTAAAACAGCCATCCAGATGATTTTGACACTTAAGAAAGCAGCCTAATGGATTTGAAATGGAAACTTTTCTTGGAGCTAGGAAGCACCGATACGCTGCCCAACCGTCGTTCTCGTACTCAATATGTATCTGATACGGCGATACGTATCGATACAGTATTGGTGGAGTATTGACAAATTTTGGCTAAAAAATAAATAAAAAAATACTCCGATATGTTTGCAATATGCTATGATACGTTTTCGATACATTTGGCCCATTCGGCCCAACAAACAAAATCAGCCCACCCGCACATTTGCGTTGGCCCACCTACACATTCGCATTACGCTAGTATTACTCCAGTCTTCCGAACCCTAATCCCACGCCTGCCCACACATTCGCATCGTGCCTCCTTGCAGCAACCCCCCTCCCTCCTCTTGCTATCACCGCAATAGCTCTCATGCTCGCTGTCGTCGCCGCTTGGAGATCACCTCGCCACCGTCGCCTGGAGATTCAAGAGCTTTTAGTGTTGAGCAGCGCCTCGTCGATCGGGCCCTCGAAGCGCATCTTCTCGCCTCCGTCTCGTACACCATGTGCAGGCCGCCACCGCCTCAGCTAGCCTCCGCACGCGCGCGCGCGCCGCCGCCTTGGTCCGGCCCAGAACCCCACCGCCTCCTCGACCCTCCGGACGGCCTCCTCCCCCCGCACCACCACCTCCTAGATGGCGTCGCCAAGCTGGTTTGTGCGGTCGACGAAATCTAAGGCGCCACGATGTTGGTCGGGTCCGCGGGGAGCGCGGCCTTGGCGAGGGAGGACACCCGGCGGAAGGCCACGAGGAGGGGCTCCATCGGTGCGATGGTGGGGTCGATGCGCGTGCTACCATGGCCTGGGACTGGAGGTTGGAGAAAGAAGGCGAGGCGCTGGCTAGGAGGTCACCGAGGCGGTCGCTGGTCGTGTCGATGGCAACTTCAGCCTCGGCCGCGGTGGCAAGGATTGACACGATGACGCTCGCGAGGCATGAAGATTTGCAAGAATGGTGTCATCGGCGCCGGCAGTGCCTACGACGGCGACTATCGCCTGGGTGGAGGTGGCGGGGCACATGGTCGGCCTGCATTTGTAGGTACGTACGCCGGCGTATTATGTCTCTACAAATGTTGCCTTGCTTGTGTTAAGTAAGTATGCATTTGTTGGGATACAAGTAGGCTACATTAGCGTAAATTAAAATTTTTACCGCGTAAATCGGGAAGTTATATGAGTAAGAGATCATAAATCGTTACCACTAGACGTGCAGTGCAGCGGAAATAGAATTGAAGCAGCCGATTCAACGAAGAGCGTGTCGATGTATTGGAAGTAGTCGATCGTCCTCAGACCAACCGTCTCCTCGCGATCGTCCGATCAGTATTGCAGTCGTAGCAACGCTTCTACCGAGGTCCATATATCCAGGGATGGAACACTGGATGTCGGCGTGCTAGCACCAGCGCGCACGGCAGGGATTATGAGAGGTGGCGGTTAGGGTTTCGATGAGTGTGTTTCGGAATACCTCTCTCAACCCCGCATCTCTCCTTATATAGCCTTCAATCGTATCCTTATTTGATACGAATAGATATCGTATCCCACTCGGAGACTATCATCCGAACTCTTATCATTCCAGCTCATTTAGTGTGTGACCGTGTAGATTCATGTATATTTAGTTATGGGCCGAAAACTCTTTACCGGTCCATAAGTTGGTATTGAAGATTCCAATTTCCAATTGGTTAACTAAATTTAGTGATATGTTTTCCATTCCAAACATTTTGATGACTTCCATCATTGCACATTGAGTAATGCAATCATCCAAATTTGAGTCGATACCAAATATCTTGCTTTGTGTAGGTTTTGATAGCTTCTTTTGTTTGCAGGAAAAGTGTAAGTAAATCAAGAAGATCAGCTTTTACCATGGAAGTCACTTTCGTGCTCTTGTATGGTATACTATAATTATAATACCATGCTTTTTTAACATCAATTTACTTCTAGGTTTATTTTGGAGCCAAAATCACTCCTGCTGAATGAGCAAGAGCAAAAGCTAAACGACAGCGAGAGTGCAATAGCATACATGCAGGTATGCCTGAGACTCTAATTCCGTTTCTTATCTGGTTGTATTGAAATTCCTAGGGTAAAAGGCTGGATTCCTCACTTTCATATGGTGTATGATATGATCAGACTTCCAAAGAATACCTTGAGAAACAGTTGGCAGAAGTGGAGAACAACATAAGAGAGCTGCTGCAGCAGGACCCTGGGCTGGCACGCCAGATTCTCTCAATGACTGTTCAGTGAAAAGTTGTCGTTTCTGGTCTTCAGAATTTATTTCTAGATCAGATGCGATGTTAGAATTTGATAATGCTGCACAGTTTGCTCTTGCCCCTTTTGAGATGGGGGCTGTGATTCACTTGTAATCGGTTTCATGTATGAACAAGAGAGATATGCCGCATTCTCACGCAACATTGCCACCAGCTTGTGGATGATCGTTGTTGCTTTCGCACAGATCGCCCTCCTACTCCCTTGCGTTTGACACGTTTCTTTTAATGCATGAATCGACCAAGTTCACCTCCATAAGAAGTACAGCTTGGCTAAAGCCTAAAAGGCAGTCACATGCAAATTTCTAGCTATGAAAACGCAAATATCAATCAACCAAGCATCAGCAAATACCTCTCCCATTGTAGCAAACAGCTTCAAGTTCGTTGCATGCGAGAGACCACTAAGCATGCATACAATTGTTAACTACTGCTAATAGAGTTGTCGGTATCTGTTAGGTTGATCGACGCCACATTCAGGGATGACAGGTTCTTGAACATGGGACCAGTTTGGATGCACAATTTCTTCAGTGACCTCAATGAGATCTCAGGCACATCGACGATGACATCAAATGTAGATCTTCCAACACAGGGCACGCATTGACCGGCCCAAAGACATCATAATCCAATAGGACTTTTTTAAGCACCAAGCGTTTTAGGTGTCGTGAAGCAAAGGGAACATTGGCATCTAACTCAACATAGGGCCTAGTAGGTTCATATGGAGAAAACTCAAGCTCACGGACGTTGCGCTTGATGGCATAGCGGATCCCTGTCAAAATGCACTTCACGCGCATCTTCTAAGCTTAGGAGACCTATCTCTTTAAACCCTAGAGCTTTGATTACAATCATTTCACAAATTTGAAGGTCCACCCCGTATGACTCCCTCCCCTAGAACACGAACAAGTGTCAATATCCGACAATAGGTACCTACCACTAATGTAGACGAAATGCACTTATTTTAGATGATGCTACATACTAATGAACTCTAGTTACCTTTTTTAATAACAGTACAAAAATAACAACAACGTGCAAATGATAACAATGCACAAATAATAAGAGTGCAGAAATAATAACAATGCACAAATAATAAGAGTGCAGAAATAATAACAATGCAAATATATATATATTTTTTATCTAATTAACAATTTCTATCCTATTCATATTTGAATTTGCATAAAAATATAGATACGGATATGGTATAAACTTTTACTATCCGAAATGTTATTTACTATATGTATCCGTATTCAACGAAGTAATATGCATATTTTACTACAATGTGACTAATTAGTTAGACTAGTGTTTTCAATTGAACGTGAATCCATGTTTCCTTAGATGAAGTAAATGAATTAGAATGATTAAGCGTGATTATACGAAGATAAAATGGCATTAATGTCTTCATACTACATAAGTTAAGAGAATATCTAGATCCGACTGAATTGAGTAGTATTCGATTTGAATTCATATTTGTTACAATATTCGATTCGTATTTAAGAATATTTAGATTTGTATTCGTATTTGTTTACAAATACAATATAAATGTGATTTGAACACCGTTTTCACCGCTAGTGATCACGTCTCCTCTAGCTATTGAAGCCCTGGCCTACCGCGATAGAATTTCCATTGCCTGGCTGAGGGGACATCTCAAGGTGATGGCGGAAGTAGATTGGCGCATTCTAATTTGTTTGCTGAATTTCCTTTTTACTTTTTGGAGGAATGGTGATAGAACGTGGCTCACTTCTGTGCTAGGTTTGCTTGCACACCTAGTGCACCGGCTAGTTGGCTTGCTATGAGCCCTATTTTCGTCTCCTCTGGCCTGATTGTGTCGTTCTGTTGTCAAAAGAGTAATGAAATCTCCATTTTTTAAAAAAAAGTACAGCTATTTTAGAAAGGAGAAGATACATAAATTTTATGTAAAAGTACAGCTATATCTTGAAGATCCGTTACACAGTCACATCAATTCTTTACTATTTTTTTAAAATATTTTTTAAAACAGTTTACCGGTATTAAATCATTCGTATAAACTCTTCCTGTAGAAATAAAAGGCATCGAGGACTGCTACAGGCCATATAAAAAAAAGCCGACGGTAGAAACGCACGCGAGGAGGCGGCTCCTCTTGAGGGGCGTCAATCCCGAGGCCCACGTGACCCATCACTCCTCCCTCCTCTCCTCGTCCTCTCCTCTCCTCTCTCTGCTTCCCATCTCGACTCCCACGCGCGCGCGCGCACCCACACTGCGCGAGATCGAGGCGCCAAGGGAGGGAGGCGTTCGCGACCATGGGCAAGCCCCGGCCCCCCTCCTCCGCCGCCGCGCCGAAGACGGTGCACTCGGCGCTGGTCACCTACACCTCCATGCTCTCCCTCCTCTCCCTCTGCCCGCCCTTCGTCATCCTCCTGTAAGTGCCCTTTGCTCTTCCCGGCCTTCCAGATCGGGCGCAATTTCTGATTCGCCGCTCGATCCGAATCTTGGCTTACCCAAGATTTCTAGTTGGAGGAGCAGCCTCACTCTCGCTGTGCTGGGATTGTAGCCGCCCGTGCGTGACGCGTTCTTGTTCTTGGCGTTGGTGCTGCAGGTGGTACACCATGGTGCACGCCGACGGATCGGTGCTGCGGACCTACGAGTACCTCCGCGAGCACGGGCTGCTGGAGGGGCTCAAGGCCATCTCGCCCATGCCCACTATGGTCGCCTGGAAGATCATCTTCCTCTTCGGTCTGATCGAGGCCGCCCTGCAGCTACTCCTCCCCGGGAAGCGCTTCGAAGGGCCCGTCTCCCCAGCGGGGAACGTGCCCGTCTACAAGGTCCGTGGTTTTCGTAGAATTATAACAGTGTTGTGCTATTCTTGCCTCTTTTTCGAAGCTGCATTGTTCCAAGTCTGGCCAAAATGGAGATCTTGATTTTCGATTGGTAGTCTTGAATCTAAATGTTGTAGCAAATAAGCCACCACATTACTGTGCAAATATGTAACACGGTAGCTTCATTACCTGCCTACTGCTATGACAGCATCATTGACATGTTAAATAACTGAATGCGTCATGGTAAATTCTAGCTCTAACTTCATTGCTCTCAGTTTCACTGTGAGCAGACTAGGTCGAAATAAACCACATTTTTTCCCCTGGAAAGGCTTTCCTTTTGGCTTATTTTGGTACATAACCTTTTCTTTTTTGTCAGGCAAATGGCTTACAAGCATATGCAGTGACCTTGGTAACTTACCTCAGCCTGTGGTGGTAAGACTATCATCTTTTCTTGGGTGGACCTGCTGATTAATCATATAGTTAAACTTCAAATTACATCACTCAACATTGAGGTGGCTTCATCATTAAATCATTGAATGACTTGTCTATTTGTCCCTAGTTACATTCTCATTTGATGTTTCTGCCAGTGCTACTTGCATTCTCGTTTGATGTTTCTGCCACCTAAACTTGGGCCGGGGTGTTACATTAGTTTTTGCCTTTTTTTTGTCTTCAAATTTTGAGCCCTTACATAGCTGGCCTGGATTGATGCGCACCTTCCACAAGGCCAAAAAGTGAGGCAGAAGCCTGAAGTGTGTTAATGGTTTGAGAAAAGGCTCATTAGTGTATGATAACCACATGTTGGAGCACTATGACATTGCCACCAGGAGTTTGGAATATAAGTCGAGTTAATCTTTGTGTTTTTGTGGAAAACTAAGGATACACCCATTCTGCATGTTTTTTTTACTTGTCTTGCATATTATTGGTATGCCCTGTGTTTCATCATCCGTTCTAAGCTATGCAATGGTGTCCGATCATGTGCAAGCAAGTTATGAAATGCATTTAGTGTATCCACCATTTACCTAAGTCATTTTCCACTCCCTGTTTCTTCTCTTCAAAGATACTGAAGATCATACCTGAAATACAAAAATGTTTTCATTCCTATAGATTTATCATTTGTTTCCTGAACTTCATGTGCATGTGTTGGCATTTCTTCCATCTTGCAAATAGAGTAAATTCAGGCTGACCTGTAAGCGTAGTATTTTTATTATTCTCACTGTTTTTTTAAATCAGTGAAATATTCATACATTTCCAACTACACATTTGTGCTTGTAGCCTTGTACTTTTTGAAGCTTTGTCCCGCCACCTCGCTATACTGTGAAGTTCATCATAAATATATGAATTAATTGAGCCTGTTTTCTCCTCCACTTTTTTTAGGCATTTTTTAACATAGGTGTTGGACCTCTCTTTAATTTTGTCTTCTGTGTGTAGTTTATACTACATTTTATATCACCAGTCACTAACAAAAATGTGTCAGGTTCGGAATTTTTAACCCTGCAATAGTATATGATCACTTGGGGGAGATATACTCTGCTCTTATTTTTGGAAGCTTTGTGTTCTGTATTTTCCTGTACATCAAGGTGAGCTTATTTAATGTATTTTTGTTCCCTCATATAGTTGTGTACCAAGCTTCCTTTGTCGATGGATAATTTCTTTTCCTTTTTAGGGTCATGTAGCACCATCTTCATCTGACTCTGGATCCTCAGGAAATGTGATAATTGATTTCTACTGGGTAAGTGCTGTTCAATCCATGCAATTGATTTTCGCATTGCCTTAAATTAGGAGCTATCTACTCTTAATTGGACTCTTGATCACTTGCATGGTAATATTATTGTGGTTCTTAACATCTGCATAACTTAGTGATTGTTTTTGTTATTCCAAATTACATGGTTGTTTGTTCATTCATGTATGTAATTGCACATTTCCAGGGAATGGAATTGTACCCCCGGATTGGTAAGCACTTTGATATCAAAGTCTTCACAAACTGCCGTTTTGGGATGATGTCCTGGGCTGTTCTTGCTGTAACCTACTGCATAAAGCAGGTCAGAATATTATAATATTCTTTTGATGTGCTAGTCTCACACACTCACTCTCACAATTAAGAGGCATGTGTTTGTATTGGTTGCTATCCAATTTCTGGTATTTTTGTGCATGTACTCATTGACATGCTACTTTCGTACTACCATGCCAATGCAAAACATAGAAAGTCTGTGTTAACATTATATGATGCGGTTATCTGTTAAACCTTCAGTTGATTTCTTTGAACTTTGATATGCAGTATGAAATGAATGGTCGAATCGCAGATTCTATGCTTGTGAATACTGCATTGATGTTGATCTATGTCACTAAGTTCTTCTGGTGGGAATCAGGATATTGGTGTACCATGGACATTGCTCATGATAGAGGTAGGCAGCTCTTTTATGTGTTTAATGGCAACATATCAAGTGCAATTGTGAAATCAATTTTGGTTTGGGCACCAAAATAACATGAAAGATTAAAAAAAAGGATTATGTAGTCTATGGAGTGTTCTAGGCTTCTAGCTCCCTTTAAAATTTCAATATAAAATTCAAAATGTGTTATAAGGAACAAAAAGATAAGTTTGATGTGAATAGTAGCATATGCTTTTTTTTCTTTTTTCTGTTCCTTTTGATTTATCATTTATCGGATTTTTCTCATTTTTGTCACTCTTAACATGGAATGAATCTGAACTTGAAACTTTGTACATATGTAAATTGAGAAGTGCATATAGAATTTTGTTCAAAATTTTTCATGTTAATTTGGTGCCCAAACCCAAAGTGGTTGCACGATTTAATCTCAAAGGATGATTTCACTTAATATATCCCCGTGTTTAATCGCAAGTATCTTCTCACTAAAGGATATGAAATTTGAAAGAATAATTGTCTCCACTTGCTATCTTTTTACTCAAAATGCTGCATGCAGATTTTGCCTGTCCCATTTTGAGAAATTTAGTGCTGTTCTTCCAAGTTACGCAAAATAGTCCCTTCCATTTAAATAATGTTCTCTTGATACATGGAATTGGTTATGTAATATAATCAAGAAACTCATAGTCATGAAACTGCAAGTTAAGTTGGCCTGCCACTGAAATTAGATGTTCAAAAACTGACCTTAAAGATGACTAAAGAAACCCAAAAATCAAACATGAAAGCAAAGTTACTAAAATTATAGCAAAGAATATAAAATAATACATAAATGACCTTAATTAATTGATATATAATTGACTTTAAAGGCTTTTTGTGCATAATGATAGCATATTTTTAAAATTTGCTAGGTTATATTACCATAATACCATGTCACTGGCATAAAACGTCTGGTCATAACCTATACCATGAGCTATTAATTTTGAAAGAAGTTCTGTGTGCAAAAATGAAGATAACCAAGTCTGTTAACCTCTTCTCATGCATCAAGTATTTGGAGGAATCTATTCATTAAAAACATTTGTCACAAAAGTAGTTCTAGATTAGTTATCAATCCTCGTAGGTTTATTTCATTAGCTGTATGAATCGAACACAATGATGAAAGCTCATTTTACTGCAAAAGGCCACCATTCTAATATATTAAATGTTCTTGGAGAAGATTGTAGGTTCAAAGGGACCCCTCTTAAATTACATTGTAACATAGTCTACTTTGTAGTTTGCAAAAGTGGACTTTTTTTTGTTCTGTCCAGATTATTATTATTGTTTTGGCTGACGTGGTTTCCTACCAGCTGGTTTCTATATTTGCTGGGGATGCTTGGTGTGGGTTCCATCGATATATACCTCTCCTGGAATGTACCTTGTCAATCATCCTGTGAATTTGGGCCCCAGGTTCTTCTTTTACATAACTTTCCGTTTTCTATATTTTGGTATGTAGCATTTTGATTATCTGTTTACTTTGTATCAGTTGCTTATTCACAATTTTAGTTCCAACAGTTGAATTGAATATCCGTTATTCTTGTTGCAGCTAGCACTCTCAATTCTCCTTGCTGGAATATTGTGCATATATATAAACTATGACTGTGATCGTCAGCGCCAAGAATTTCGTCGGACAAATGGAAAATGCTCAATCTGGGGCAAAGCTCCATCTAAGGTTGAAGCATTTAAGATCTTGCTGCTTCCAAATTAACTGACAGACTTTCATACTTGTAAGGTTGCTTATGTCTTTATTTTGGTGGAACTTCAGATTGTTGCTTCCTACCAGACTACAAATGGAGAAACAAAAAGCAGTCTTCTCTTGACTTCTGGATGGTGAGTAAGATTCAGTTTTCTTTCTTTGCATAGTTCATCAAAAGAGAAATTTGTTACCATGCATATTTTAACAGAGATAATGGTCTGTTGAGCACGCACCTTCGTTTTCCATTTGGACAGGTGGGGCTTGTCTCGTCACTTTCACTATGTCCCAGAGATACTAGCTGCATTTTTCTGGACCATTCCAGCTCTTTTCAATCATGTAAGCATGCCCTGATTGCGTTATATCATGAGTTTAATCAGGATTGTGTTAATTATATTTCTTGTTCACTTGCAGTTCCTGCCGTACTTCTATGTGATATTTCTGACCATATTACTGTTTGACCGAGCTAAGAGGGACGATGATAGATGCTCATCAAAGTAAGTAATCAGAAAAACAATATTTCAGCTCTCTTTTTAGGTAACATTGACAAAAAAAACCCTGTTTTTAACTCTGATAAACCCTATATTGGAATATTAACTCCTGGGAATACTTAGTTTGGCTTTAAGCAATATTCAGTTCTTTGTTTTGTGACCGATGGATATATCTGATCGGAGTTGTCTGCCCTCTGACAGGTATGGCAAGTACTGGAAGATGTACTGCAACAGAGTACCGTACAGGATTGTTCCTGGTATTTACTGAAGGTATTGGGCCATAAGGAAAACAACTCCTGAGACAACAACTCAGCCGATGATGTGATTCTCTCCAGTTTTCACACTGATCTGCCACTGCTTGTTTAATATCGATGCCATTAGCTTGATGTATGCAGTATTAGGTCTAGGACAGATTGGCATAATGGCATCTACCTTGACTGTGCTGTATCCAACACTGGGCCATTTGTTGTTTTACTTAGTTTCCTACTAGAAGAGGAGTTGAGGGCAGGTGCGTAGTCTGCCTTCTAAGGGGTGTTTGGACTAGTTTTTCGCTAGAAGTCGATAAGGCAGCATGACAATGAAAGGTACCGGTGATATTCTGTAGTGCTTGAATAATACTGCTGCACTGTATTTGTTCATGAACTGAAATTTCATTATGTAGGCATGGCCATTGAAGGGTTTGTACTTGGTAATCTGTTATGTACTGTATCCGTTATCTTGGTGGTTTTGGTTAATGAAGTTGAATGATTTCTTAAAACGAACTGAAATTTCATTAAGTAGGCATGGCCATTGCTCCAACTTCTCTTATTTTAAATCCTAGCACCCAAACAATTTTTGTACTTGGTAATCATTCTCTTGTGTATATAGCTGTTACCTTGGTGGTTTTGGTTAATGAAGTTGAATGCTTGCTTGAAATGCCTTAGCCTGCTGCTTGGGGGAAATGTTCACCTACCTGGATTGACTTTTTGGCTAAGTTAAGATCAATGCACTTGTTCCTTACTACAGGAGGCCGAATCACTGAAGTTGAGAACACAAATTTCAAAAATATTCCATTAAACGATGTTATTGAATTCTTATCAATGTATTTGTTCCTAAGTAGAACACTTTGGTTTGTGCAGGCATGTACTTCAAGCCACGGTTCGAAATATCGGCGGTAACCGGCCGGTTACCGTCGGTAACCGGTTTTACCGGTGCCGATCGGGAGGGAAAATACCGGCCGAGATGCAAATTTCAAAAAATTGAATTAAAGAGCATGTATATAGAAGGGATACATGCATATAACTGCAGTGCAGTATTCTAAGTGTATTCTAAGTGACTGCATGTAGAATTAAAGAGCATGCGGAATACTAAAAGATGCAACAGGAAACTAGGCATGCGTGCACAGTATTAAAGAGCATGCATGCAATATTAAAGAGTATGCATGCCTAGTTTCCTGCGTGCGCAGTATTAAAGAGCATGCAACAGTATTAAAGAGCATACATGTATGCGTAGTATTAAAAGATGCAACAAGAAATTAGGCATTTGTAGGCAGTATTAAAGAGCATGCATGCAGTATTAAAGAGCATGCATGCCTAGTTTCCTGTGTGCGCAGTATTAAAGAGCATGCAACAGTATTAAAGAGCATGCATGCAAAGTACTTAAATGGATGTATACAAAGTACTTAAATGGATACATGCATGCAATTCGAGATACTAAGAGGCATGCACAGCATGCATGTTGAATTTAAGGGACTGATGCTAACAGCAAGTTGAATTAATTCCACCGGGTTTTCACCGGTTTTTCCAGTAACCGACCGGTTACCGGTCCGGTTACCGTTCTCCTCCCGCCCCGCCTACAAAATTCGTTTGCCAAAATTCATCCGGTTTTTATCCGGGATTTCCGGTTACTGGGCGGTAACCGGTTGGTTACCGGTACCGCCCGGCGGCCAGGATTTACCTCGGTACTGGTTTTTTGATCCTTGCTTCAAGCTTCGTACCTAATCTGTGACTGTTCTGCTGAATCTCGGAGTATATTGTGATTTATGCTTGTGCACTGTAACTGTGTACACTGTATTGTTCTGCTGAATTTCCCATGCATTTGTTTTGAAAGAAACAAACGCATCCTCTGCCGTTACACTGTTATGGCACTGCCTTTACTAATCTGAGTAGTTGGATCAAGAATGGATGCTTATGATTTATCAGATCTTTGTAGCAACATACTGTAGCAGTTCACTGTGCTTTTTTATCCAGTGCGCTGGTTCTTTGATCCAATGGCTTGGATTGGGATAACGGCAAAGCTCTCTGCCAGTGTAGTTGTAATGGCGTGGATGACACACTTCTTCCGCTTCATCTCCATTAGGCCCCTCTCGGACTCTAGAGCCTGGCCCCTAACGAACAGTGATATGGAAGGCGTCGCCTTGTTCAAAAACCATGTGGATTTTAACTGATTACAAGATTGAGAAAGTAAAAGACACTTATGTTAAAAAAAACTACTCCGTTCAAAACGACTCATAAAATGACTCCTATAAATAAATTATAGAAACTACGTTGAGAAGCCACTCCGTTTAAAAATTGACATATAAAAATCAAAAGACAGAATCTGTTTAGAACAGAACCTTTACACCACATCCAGAGTTGTGAATAGAATCAGCAGATTTGTAGTTGAGCAGATGGGCCACCAGTTCGACCATTCGTTTACAATCGGAACAGCTCGTGGGCAGTGAGTATGTCATAAATAATGTTTCATAGTTCATGACAAGGTGGTAATTTTCAATATCTGTGTAGGTGATTAACTAACGTGGTGATACATCCAGGGTTCAGAATCCTCTCGGTAGGCGAGTAACATGGTCGCACACCACATCCAGGCACTGATCAATGCACCGGCCAAACTCCTTTTCAATCCTATAGCCGTCAGTCGATGCGATGTTCAACACAAAGATGCCCATTATGCTCCATCCATGTAGCTACCTCTTACATTTCTGTGGTTTGAAAATGTTGTCCTTGTAGTATTTCAGTTCCGCGATGCTTTCTTTAATATCATCCATTGCCCTATGGGTTTTTTCTTTTCTAGGAGTTTGTTTCCTTTCTGAGAATAGTAAAATGGCAAAGAAACAAGGTCAAGTCTCAGAACTTAAAAAGTTTGCACGAATATGTTACATGACAAAAGATCTTAAAATTAAATTGGATATTAGACTCAAGGATGCCTGCAAGATGCTAGCAGAAGGCAGACCGTAATAATGTTCGACAATGAGCCAGCAATATGACCTCGCTGAAACAACAGCATTACATCTGCTCGAACATCAGTAGTACCAAAGCTGCAAATTTTGGTTCGGTGTAAACTCTTAACATAGCTATAAACCAACAACTATACCGATGCTAAAATATGTCAAGATTCAGGAATATCATGAATAATTATCAGGCAGAAAAATTCCCATCACTTGGCTTTGTTTAACTACTGAAACTGAATATTACTTATCCACGGCCATTGTTTAATTATTTTATTGTCTTCTCCAACAAAATCAGCAGTTCTTCACATCATTTTGAAGCAGATATAATCTGTAGAGGCAAGAGCACTATATTCCTACATTTGAAATAAGTGCACAAGATCGCTAGTAAGCTACCAGGTTGATTCCTTGCAAGTACCTCGGGCTTCCTTTGGCTATCAAACCATTTTCGAAGGCTGATTTCTTTCCAATAATTGACAAGATCGCTAGTAAGCTACCAGGTTGGAAGGCAGCCATGATGCACCCGGCTGGGAGAGCCACCCTCATTCGTGCAGTACTTTCGACTATACCCATTTATCAGCTCATAGCATTAGACCTTCCTAAGTGGGTTATCAAAGCAATTGACAAGATAAGGAGAGTCTTTCTTTGGAAAGGTCGCAAAGATGTACTTGGAGGCCACTGTCTCGTTGCTTGGGACCGGGTCAAGAGGCCATTTGAGTTAGGGGGTCTGGGAATTCTTGACCTAGAGGTGCTCGGATGGGTCTTGCGAATGAGGTGGCTATGGCTTAAAAAGACTCAACCTGATCGGCCTTGGGCTGGCTTCGATATTAAAGTGCATCCACATTCTTTGGCGTTGTTCTCCGCCTCAATCTCTTCCATTGTGGGGGATGGCAAACAAACGCTTTTTTGGAGTGACAAATGGCTGCATGGAAAATCCTTAATTGCTCTTGCACCTGCTCTTTGTTTACAAGTGCCAAAAAGAATTGCTAGTCGCAGAACAGTACAGGAGGCTTTAGCTGATGGGACTTGGATTCGTGACATCAGAGGCAGCATGCCAAGTGAGGCTCTATTACAGTATCTCCATCTTTGGGACCTCCTAACCGGGTTTGTGCTCACTCCTGGAGTGGAGGATCAACATATTTGGACACCATCTCCTCCGTGAATTCTCAACAAAATCAGCCTCACCGTCGTTTTTAGTGGGATCTGTGGAGTTTGAGCCATGGAAGGCAATATGGAAAACTTGGGCTCCTCCTAGATGCAAATTCTTTGTGTGGTTGGCCTCCTTAAACCGTTGCTTCGGACAGTGATCGTTTGGCCCGCCATGGTCTAGATCACCCAGAGCGTGCCCTTTATGTGATCAAGCGGAGGAGACTCATGCGACATTTGCTCACTACATGTGTGTTTACACGAGTGTGTGGTTTCAGTGTTAACTCCGATTGGTCTGCAGCACCTAGCTCCCGGTTTGGATAACTACATTTTTGATGGTGGCGCAGCGTTGCAAAGGGTTCCCAAGGCTACCCGTATGGGTTTCAACTCCTGGTTATCTTGGTGGCTTGGTGGATTTGGAAACATAGAAACGGTTGTATTTTTGAGGGAATGTCGCCCAACCATCATATTATCATGCGGGACATTAGAGAGAGACCAGATGTGTGGTGTATGGCAGGGAGCTAAAGAGCTCAGTAGGATTTGGCACTCGATACCTCCTTACCTTGTTATCTATATCCCCTTCCCTTAGGGGTTGTTGAGTCCTCTAGACTCATTTTGTAATTATCTTCTTCTTCTTAATATAATGATACGCAGTTCTCCTGCGGGTTCGAGAAATAAGTGCACAGACCAAATGGATCAAAGGAACAGACCGGACTATATTGACAGCAACACAAGGATAGCAAAAATATAAATATTCAACAATCAGCATTTTAGAAATTTAGTTTACCTTTGGGGAACCAACGGATGCACAAAGCCATTACACTGCTCACATCAACAATTACGTGAGAGAAGATGGCTGCAAGCTGTGGCATATACTTCTGGCAACAAAAATAGCAAACAGAGCTATCATCCACCAAGGGCTGAAAAGCACTTCATATTTAAAATGGAAAAATTTCGTCCGAACAAAAGAAAAGAGGAAAAATCCATGATATGCGCAATGAGGAATATTGTAATTATTTTGTTCAACAATATGTGCTGGAGGGTGATGAAAACATACTAGTCCGGTCCCACGACCATAACTATTTGAGTCCATTTGCCCTGGTTGTCAGCAGCAGACTTGGTGACATGGGCAGTCAGTGTATTGCTAGAACTTTTATCTTTTCTTAAAAAATAAATTTGAAAACAAAAACTTTCGGATGGAATTTTCCGAATTTTCTTTTTACCAAGATTGTTAAGAACAATTTTTATTACAAGTTCATTTGCCATGCCACCAAGGATGGTGTAGCAAGCAGGTGTCATTTTAGGAAATAAGTTAGGGCGGGGTTATTTTTAAGATATTGTTAACAAAAGGGTTAGTTAATAAAAATTATTTCAGTGTTAATCCTGATGGAGGGTAAAGAATTTATAACAACAAGCACCAATCTTGGGTCCATGAAGAAACAATGCTCACAGAAAAACATGTGTTGACCTCAAAAGAGAAAGAAAAAAAGAACAGAAAAAACATGTGTGTTACTGTGTTGCATGAAGTTCAAAATGTATTAGTCATTTTTTGTTTAAAGAAAAACTCCCAGCTATTAGTAGTATGACACTCCCAAAAGCCATGTTCTACTAACCTTCAAGAATAGTAAATCCACGTAAACAGAATTCCCAGCTATTAATGGAGTGTCCGAACCTACATGCCTCATGACGAAGTCTAACACCTGCAAATGGGCCAATAGAAACTTCTATTAGAAAGACATTACCTTGGCTATGTTATTTTCTAGCAAGGTATTAATTTGTACTATTTTAGAGTACATAAATTATTAAAACTGTATGACATATAGCTTTCAAGTTGTTTAAGGACTGGCTGTATTGGTGAAGCTCAAGCCTGGTCCAGAGTTTCAGACTTAAAAGGTAAGCCTGAGACTACAACCAACCATGATTTCCAGGTCACCCAAGCTCAAAAATATCAGGTTTTCTCAGAAAGTTAGCAAGGATCAAGTTCCTCTCGAAAGGTCTAGTGTCTTATGAGGTAGAATGATTTAAAAATTAAGTTGAGGTAATTCTGAAGCATGTGTCGTAATTAGACATGTCACCAAGGTGATGAATCAAACAATCATCATACTGTTATAACACTGTCAGAATTGAGTTGCCAAAGGTCCAAATTTTATTTTAGTTTGTTATGAACTTTTGTGGCTAGAGAATCTTAAAATGCCTAAGAAACATTATCTCCTGCTCCCCTCTGACACAAGTTTCGCCTTCAGAGCACAGCAATGAGCTACAGTATGACAGTAGTATGTCCATGTTCACAGATCAGTGTGCACACAACAAAATTTGGCTGAAAATGCAACAAGACAATGGCAGGGGAAATGTAAACCAAGTAACACCATGTATATAGGGTATATTTGGAAAAGAAGGGGCTTTGGGATCGCAAGATTTGAAGTTTAAAAGATATGTACATGATCACAACTACAGTGTTACAAAATTTAAAGGTGCATGTATCACAATTTGGGGGAACACACTGTAATTGCCTGCTAAATGAAAAGAAAGGTGATTGGCAATCTGGCATTTAAAAGAAGAAAAAAAGGCATAATAGTGATCAAATGTAACCTGACAAAAATCAGTTACATTTTAAATATAATCAGAAAGATAGTCGATTGTACTTTTGTAGAATGAAGACAAGGAAGTCAACCTATAATGATGAACTCAAATGATTTCAGAACTGCAGTCAGATTTCATGATAACAGAAGTGAAGCGTGCTAGAGTCAAAGAGTACATGAAATTATATAAACTATAGAACTTTCCAAGTAAATAGGCATTCAAAGAGAAATCCTAAACCAAACCAAAGGTTTAAATTGCTAGATATAGAAAAATAAACAAGATTGTGGTATGTATTAGTTTTGAGTGCTGTAACTTCATAACCATGTTTACAATCAAATTTTCAAATAATGAGATGGTAACAATAAAAATAGACAAACATACTTGTTTCTCTGCATCACGCTCAGAAATCTCACTCTGCAGTACTCTCTCTGTCAATCCTAAATAAGTTTCAGGGTTCATCATATTCATATTCAGAGAAGAACACACAACAAGAAAACGTTGTTTTGGAAATAGAATATTTACCACTAGATGCATGATGAGTTTTGCACCATTCACCCATATTATCTAAGCAATCCTTGCTCTGACTTATAACCAAGTCAGGACCCTGCAAAATAACACGAACAATTATGTCAAAATTTTGAACTTCTTGATTAGATGCTGACAGACAAGTTATTTGACATTGATATCACTTGAGAACTAAGAGAAGTACAGATGATCAAGCATTATCTGTGTTTAATGACATAATCATGGTTGTCACGGCGGAGTCGACGACCACGGCAAGCGAGGGGCGCCTGGACGCCACCGCGACACCTAGGCGGTCGCCTAGCCATGCAGTTTCCAAAGCCTTGAGGAGCAAATAGTTAGGCAGTGCTTAGTTTCCAAAGCTCTGCATGGCGTATATGAAGCCAAACAGCCCCCACCTCTTCACTTCCACTCTCCCGAGCGCGCATACCGCTGCGCTCTCTCCCTCCCCCGCACTCACTTCTCCCCCTCCCCTCCCCGCCTCCTCTCCCCGCCTCCTCTGCCCGCGCCTCTTCCCCGCCACCTCCCTCTCCCGGCACCCCGCGCCTCCCCGCGCCCACCTCCTCCCACTGCCACCTCCCTCCCCGCCTCCCCCCCGGCGCCTCCTCTCCCCGGCGCCTCGCCTCCTCCCACTGTCACCTCACCATCCCGGCGCCTCCTCCTCGTCGCCACAGATCAGCGTCAGCGGCGGGCGTAGGCCGCAGATCGGGTTCGGCGGCGGGAGAAGGACGCAGATCAGCGCCGGCGGCGGGAGATCTCCTGGGCGAACAGCCTCGGCATCCCCCTCCGGCCACCAGGACGCCTAGGCAACGCCGTGACAACTATGGACATGATGAAGGAAACACTAGTGGAGTACTGGCTTGGACATTGAATAATTTACTATTCCAGGTATCACAATCCACATGGACAATCAGCACTAATAATCGAACAATGGTTCATTAAAAGAATTTACAGTTTATCAGCCACTTGATGACCTGGCATTCAAAACCAGCAACATTTATTACAATATTAATTATGGAACTAACAACAATGGCAACCTATCACCACTAAGTGGTCTGCTAGTTGGGATTGACTCCTAAAATTTGCAATCATAATTTTAATCCCTAACCCATATATTCATAAATTAAGTTCTTGTGGTACACATGCAGTCAACGTTTTTAGCTCTAACCATTGATGTACATAGAAGTAACATCTACAGTACTACTATCTAGATTGACCACATGAATAGAACATTATTAGATTTGTTGTCAAAAGTACTTTCATAACTGTAGTTTTATGTAACACAGGTATTTAGGAACAGAGATAGTAATAAGTTATCAATCTAGAGAAACCCTGATTACCACACAAGTACACAGGAGGTGTTCTAGATTTTTTTTTTAAGAAGTGATAACAAGAACACCATCACATTGTACAAAACCTATGAAGAACGAACTAAGGAAGGTACGTAATTTCGACAGCCACCTCTATTTGTTTTGTAAGTTTACCATCCGTTATAACGCAAGCTATCTCCAATATCCGATCTTTTGAAATATCCAAACCTGCACAATCCAGTACGTGTGCTCGTTAGTCATCATATTAAGCATAATGTAAAGTGGACTAAAAAAAGTAGAATCCAAATTTATATTTGATCAATCTATCCACCAAACAATTTATTGAGAAAGAGACAACAAAATGATTAAATTCCCAGAGGCAGCAACCATCATCTGATCAGAGACAAAATATTTAGGTATCATCGTTAAAATCCAGGAAAGGAAATACGCTTCTATGTTTCAGACCAACTAAACAAGTTTATTCAGGATATAGGAGATAAAATCGTATCAGTGGTATGTAATATCTTCAGTTGTTCAATAGAATCCCTAGATTATAGTTTGGTTAACTAAACCCACGCAACAGTAGATTATAGTTTGGTTAACTAAACCCATGCAACAGTACTTTGATGTATGTTTGGTTCACCACGAGCCATTGACCAATGATGTGGATGCTATGCTCTGTCCCCAAGGCAGCCGCCTAGCCCACCTAGGGGCTAGACGCCACCCTCCCGCCTTGCCCGCTTAGCCGATTTTTCCCGCCTAGGCGGCAATTAGGCGCTAGGCGCCGGTCTACCGCCCGACTAGCGCCTTGGTGAACACCAATGCTATTTTGGACCATTGATACTGTGTGAAACAATGAATAGCAAGGTTATCAAGTCGACAAGTCGACACTACCCTCGTAGTGACCGACTAGTCGACTAGTCGGCCGACTACTCGATTAGTCATTGTTTATACTATTTATATTAATATGTGTATATAGAGAAGAACTTTATTGTAATTTCAGAAAATATAAGGGCTAGATTGCAAAATACCGAGTTCTATTAAAACCCCCCACCCCAATCGACTTCTGTCGCGCTTCTAGGCCCCCATCGCCGCTCTCTCCGAGTCTCCGACGCCTCCTCCGCTCTCTCTCTTCCCGGACGCCGCCAGGCCCGGATCCGGTTCGCGCTCTCTCTTCCTGACGCGCGCCTCACGACGCCGCGCCTCCACCCGGACACCGCCGCCTCCCCCGGACGTTGCCGCCTCGTCTCCACCCAGACGCCGCCGCTTCCTCGGATCGGGGCTCTCGCCACCGGATCTGGCGGCGCGCGAGATCCGGGAGCCCAAGGACCGATCGGCCGACCGAATCCGGCCTCCGCCGCCGACGCCGCTGTCGCCCAGCCAGCACCCGCCTCCCGCCATCGGATCCGGCCGGCCGCCGCTTTCCCCGTGCTTGCCTCCCGCCTCCTAAGGCGCCCGACTTGCCGTCGCCTGGTCGACTAGTCGACGGGGAAGTCGACGACTAGTCGACCAAGCACCCGACTTGCCAGCGCAAGTCAAGTCGCCGGCACAAGTCGTTACCAGGCCACCGACTTGTCGACTAGTCGACGACTTAATAACCATGATGAATAGTATAAATTGAATAATGATCATATGGCACTCACAATCTCCAATCTCAATCACTACAAGGAGAATGTACCAAATGAGCACCAATCCTAAAATCGAAGAATGAGGATGCTACTACACTAGGTGTCCATGCAAGCAGCAGACTCTTGCGGCTGCACCAGGTTCATCTATACCGTAGAAGGATTAGTTGTTATTTTACTTGGTTATCAAGTTAGCTCTTAGAGATATGGTATGATTATCCATCCGGATTATTAGCTAAATTTTGTTAGGCTATCTCTTTATAAGGAGACTCGCTATCTCCTAATGAATTAAGGGAAGAGTTATCAATTTGGGCCTGTTCTTTTCAGCTTCTCAAAACGGCTCTTGGCTTTTGCTACAGTACCTAACTTTCAAACGAAGTATTTTTTTAAGATGGAGTATACAAGTTAATTATAGTATATGTTAAAAGCTCAACATCTGTACCATCCAAAATCGCAAGCGAGTATCTCTCTCTCCGTAATCTCTGTCGCAAACAGCTAAAATTCAAAAATTTCAGCCAAAAACCATAAGTCGCAACCAAAAAAACAGGCCCTCTATCTTCTCCCTCTACCTTCTCCTATTCTCCCTATTGTGAGCAGAGACAGAGTAAAATGTCCTGCTCTATGGACATATCCTGCTGTTGAAGATTGTGCAAACTTTGTAACAGGGAGAAACGAAGTGCTCCACTAGGCTGAAGATATCGCTGCTAAGATACTTCCATATCTCTTTGGCGGAGTGATGATGCTCAAGGCTCATCCGAAGTGAAGGGGCAACACTCAGAATTAGAACTCCCATCACTTTAGCATCAGCCTTTTTCCATGCCTTCTTGATGGCATCATCAGCTCTTGAATCGGGAGGATCATCGTGTAGGTGATCCTAAAGACCGACTGTCTCATGGCCGAGAAAGCCCATTCCCTGTAGTTAGACCCATCAAGCTTGATGTCAGTGGCCAAAAGGGAATTATCCTTTGCCATGGTACTGGAGACAACAGAGAACCGAGCTATCGCAGCAGGGGATAGCAAAAGGAATAGTCGAGAAGACGATCATCTGCTCAGCCCCCAGTTGCTCTAATATCTAACTTAGACAAGACACCCTCAGATCTGTATTGCCCTAAGCAGCTTTGGAAGGAAAGTATTGAAGTCTAAATCCGGTCCCAAAAGCTTCATCTTCAAGAGGGCAACCATCATCATCACAAAGAAAACATCAGTCAAAAAAAACTTGCCAGCCACAACGGCAATGGGGTATGGGCCATCGGCGGAGCTGGAGAAGAAGCAGGCACTGTCGGCACCCACATGGAGTGGAGGCGGCGTTGTCGACACCCACATGAAGTGGATTGCTGGAGAAGAGGCGGGCGCCGATGGCTCGCACGAAGGGGACGACGCGCAAAACGGCGAGGGCTGACGGCAACGCTACGCAAGACGATGCGGGCCGCCAGTGATGCTGCGAAAGGGGCACGACGCGCAGCAGACACAGGCTACTGGCGAAGCTAGAGAAGGCATGACACACAAATTGACCGGCACCGACGCCGCGCAAGTTGACCAGTGAGGAAGCGAATCGACGAGCGAACTGGTTGTCTTTCGCGATGATGGCTCCAGCGAACAAGGGGAAGAAGGCCAAGACCAATGCCAACGACGTGAGGAGCTAGGGTTGGAGTAAACCCAGCTTTGATACCATGTGAACAGAGACAGAGTAAAATGATTTTGCTCAAAATGTGCTCAGCTCAATCTGAGCTTCTCATGTACAGAGTATATACAGCGTGATGGCCTCATGGGCTTATGGGCCTTAACACCTATCTCCTGCGCCCTCTTCCCCATGCACACTCTCTTCTTTCCCTAAGCCCATCTCTTACCACGGCTCCTCGTCGATGCCCTGGGCCAAAGCCACCTGTCTACCACAGTTACAGGTTACGCTCCGGCACAGGGTGTGACAATCTATGTTAGCCATTGGATTGGATTTGAGTGTTTCAAATAATCTACTAAGAGCGATTGATATATTTCCGAAGGCCTCCTGAATTCATACCCTTCAAATTTCTAGTGATACAACTTGAACTACACTATCTAAGTATGTCAAACAGATTAGACTGGAGCTTTCATTGTCCCGTTTTAGAAGTGGTTCCTACCAGAGAGGCCCCCTCGCTGCAGTGTCTAAATAATTGGAACACAAGATACTGTTGTTTGTAAGTATCCCATGTCACAAAATTTACATTATCCTGAACACTCTGAAATATTTTTCTGTGCCTGCATGCTTGAGAAATATTACTTACATATCAACTGTGCAGAAAGCACTTTACTTAAAGGTCCATTAATAATGAATCAATGGCATACTCTGTTTACAGAAACATTAATATTCCGAAGCATAATAAAGCAACATAACTTGTTAAGAACAAACAAGTACATGAAGATGCAACACTGAAACTGAATTCTACCATGATTTACTAACATAAAACAAGTTGTACTAACATAGAACTCACCTGTCATTTCCAAGTCTATCCACACCAAAGGCATCCTGTAATCACCAGATGATGACGCAAGAGTTCCTTCGTTGTAGTTTACTACTGTTGTGTCATTCTGTGCACCTTTATCTGCATATTGCATAATGAATGCAATTTCTAACCCCATTAGTGACTATACAGGATTAAGAAGTAGATAAATGTAATCATGTACAAAAGAATCCCTGTCACAATCATTCAAAAGGGTCTCCCATATGTATCCTAAAGACTAAATTTAAAAGAAAGAGGGGGCTTATCAGCCAGATTTAAAATTTGATCATGATGCTGGTAAACATGCTTGAGCAAAGAGGCCATACTAATACTGGGTAGGGGCCTAGCTTGTCGACGACATAAACAAATTCTAAAACATGTCGTCATCCACAATGTTCACATGACATTAACCAATATGTAATACAATACTCAATATCTGCAACATGAGTTATATTTTAATCTGAGATAAAATAAATAAGTTATGTTCTTGGCAAATTGCAGTTTGGTATTATTTTTTCATCCGAGTTAAAATTGAGGCCCAGTGAACCCAGGCAAACTACAAACAATGTAGCCGCTGAAATTGGCAATACAGGGATAATCATAAGTTACACAAGCCATATTCCATGCAGAACAAAGGAATGAAAATTCATCTTGTGTAATCCACTACTTGGAGCTCCATTCTAGAGGAAAAGGAGTACCAACCAGGTTTGCCGGCAGCAGTTTCTTGTATGCTGGTAGAAGATGTTTGGGTTATTTCTTCTCTATCATCTTCGCCATCTAGATGAAGAATCGAAAACATATTCGCAAGCTTACTCATTTCCCAAATTTCCTCTTCTGCTAATATAATCCAAGCACCTGTTGCCACATCAACCAAGCTGAATTCAAAATGAGCACACATTAATACAGTCAAAAAAATTGCGAGGAATTGATATTGTCAAATTCATCACAATCCAGGCAAGCAATGCTATCATGCATACAAGGAAAGAAGTAACAAGATTTTTGAAAACCAAGATATGATTAACCCTTTCCAGCTCATTTCAAGGAAGTGATCATTGTACGCTATTCATTGTTCTTTTCTCTTTGCACTTGAACCGATACAAGAACTGAACATGGTTGCCTCTACCTATGGCGAGCAGAGGGTGCCGCACACTGTGCAACCCTAGCGCAACGGGGCGGCATGTATTTGGAATCGGAGAGAAGAAGCAGCGCAACTAGAGCTGGAGCTCGCACGGCGAGCTAATAAGCTATGTCAGGAGTTGGAGCGCGGCACCAATTCCGGTTCCCCCAAAAACTCCTTTATGGCGATTGACCCCGAGCAAGAACACTGGACCAAGACGAGCAAAAAAAAGATGCTTACTTTTTATCCTTTAGGGTTTATATGTTGCACGAAGAGATGCCCCGCAACCTGAATTTGCTCAGTGGCCGGCGGCAGCGGCGTCGGGTCTTCCCACGAAGAGAAGCGGCGGACACCAAAACGCACCGAAATCGGGATAGGGTAGCAGAGATCCTACAGCGCGGTGACGTGACGTAACGGATCAACTGCAACCGCAACGCCGACCTGCTTCCTTTCTTCGCTGTATCGGGATTCCGACAGCGCCACATCCAGGCCGCCGCCGTCAATCCTTTTCGCCACCGTCCCTGGGACGAGGAGCGAGGAGACGGGTGGGGATTTTCGTGGTGACCGGTGAGCTTCTACAACTTTTGGGTTTTGGCCTTTTCTTTTTATATATATTATATATATAAGAAAATAATTTTATACTCTAGAGCACACTTCTACTGGTTATATATCATTTAAATAATACTTTTATCCTTTTGAAAATATTCTGGTAATGATTATAAGATATTTTAAAATAAATTTATAAAAATTTTATTAAAATCCACTTTTTATAACATAATTTATATATATACTCTTTTTATATATGAAAAATAGTATATAACAAAAACAAAATTTCTGATAAAAAATTAACTAAATCGAATTAGAGTATCTTATAATTAGTATTTAAATATATCAAAAATAATAAATAAGTATAAAATGGTATGTATGTATGTAATTGCTAGATTAACTGAGATGATGTTTGGGGTGGGTTTGAACCGGCTTGAGCTTATGTATGGTACTACAGTAACGCACTTTTATACGGTGTGTCTTTTAAAGTAAGATTTACAAGTCGATTGTAATACATATCATACTGACTTCAGCCATATCACAATATCAACTAAAATCGTATACGACTGTCTCTCTCTTCATAATCTCTCTCGTAAATAACCAAAATTCGAAAGCCATAAGTTATAGCCCAAAAATCCACCCTTGGATATCTCTTGGATTAATTAATTAATCTTTCAGTTTTGATGGAAACATTGGGACTGGGGTTTTCAGGGTTTAAAATTGATAGGCATTTTCAGGACCAAGCTTAGCAAGCTTTGTCGTCGGGTATGGAGGGACTCGGTCGTATGGCTTATGTAGTATTTTCTGAAATCATGAAAGTATGGTATACATGGGCAAAATAGTCCTTTTTGTGGTCACAAAGGGTGGAAATGCTTTAATTTATAATAAAATAGTTGAAATGCTATATACTAAATCTAAGCTTCATTGGAGTAGTATGTTGTGAAAGTTGTTCTTCGGAGTGGTATCTCACGCTACGACGTTCTTTCGAGTGGTATATCATAGATTATCCGTAAGTTTTATCCTCTGTGCAGCTATGATAACTGTTTAACACAGACGTATTTCCTCTCGCCAACTTTGCATTGACGTGTTAACAACTTAACATCTGTTATAATTGTAGGTTCAATAAAGCACCATGTTCTAAGGTACTGGCAATTCATCGATGTAGCCCGGATCAACAGATCTTTCGTTACCAAAAAAAAGAAGGAAAATGCAGTTCTTTTCTTGTACAACTAAAATAGCTTTAATATCTATATTTGATTAATCTGCACTATTATAATATTGTTTCACTAAATAATTGCTTTAGATTTTTCTTTTTCTCTCCTATTAATGTGATAATTTCTTACCTTCAAAGTGAATCGTGGCTATTTTTAACATCTTTTTAATAATATAATGGACCGATGGACTGATTTTTCCAACATATTTTTTAGATAACTTGAATAGAGCCTATAGCAAGACACCAGCCCTCCTTACCTGTTTTCTTTAGATAACATGCAAGAGATTTTCGTGCCATTGCATCAAGATAGAGAATCAAAAAAAAAAAACATTGTTGTCAACAAGTCGACTCTAAAAATGAACCATCGATGTTGCCTCCATGTTAAGCCACATTGTCGATACAGACCATACGACGAACTCCTAAAATTGCAACCCAGCCGTTTGTTTCTGCCGACGTCCGCAAGAACCGAACAGTTCCCAGACATTCTTCGAAGCGTTCTGAGCTATCCATGTCCGTCTCCCTCCAGCATCGTCGTCTTCCTCGATGGCTAATTGGCTATCCATGACTCCAACATGCCATGCCACTCTTCCATGTTCCCGCTGAGGCGCCCCTTGGCCCTCGCGGCAACAGCCGGCCCTTCCCTTGCTCTATCACGCGCTCTCTACGCATCGACTTCGACCTGGTCCCTATCCTCGTCCTGAGGCCGTGCCGCTGCTATTGGAGATCCTGCCGTCAGCTTCTTCATCCGCGCCCTCATGCTTCATCCTTCGACAAGGTCGTCTTAATTCTTAGACTACTTCTTCTTTCTGATTGGTTGTTCAGTTGTTCCTTGGATGATGTGGAATTTGCTCCGTTTGGTTCGTATTAAGAACCAGGATTTTTTTTGGATATTCTACTATCAGAAGATTTGGAAGCCTATTCACTAACAAATGCAAATTCATGCGATTCTGGATGCAATGCAATGGTGGGTTGATGACTACAGCCTTTAGCTATCTTTTGAAATCTGGTGGCCTTGACCCTTACACTGGGAGCGATGGTACCTCTGCAAATTTGACAAGTCCAAGATTGTTGCTTCAGTCCAAAACTTCAGTGTTGTCTCTGTTGATGAAAGATCAAACTGCTGCTAACCTTGTGAAACATGGGCCGCTGGCAAGTAAGTAAAACTGCATCCCGCGTTGATAGGTCTGACCAGTGCTTCTAAATACATGGAACAACCAATAATGCAGAAGGGAGAAACCCGACCAGACCATCAAGAACTCCTGGGGTGAAAACTGGGGAGAGAAGGGGTACTACAAGATCTGCAGGGCTCGAACGTCCGCAACAAATGCGGTGTTGATTCCATGGTCACCACAGTGACCGCCATCCATAACGAAGGAGTAGACCCTGATCAGTAGTCCTCCTGACATCACTCGTGATTTCTACATATACGCTAGAACTTCAATACGTATTTGTTAGGCTCTATCCGTGCTGTTATGACACTGGGTAAGCAGCGATGATGTGAAGTTGCAGCAGAATGCTTGCTACACGCTATTTGGAGGTGGCTAAATTATTGTCATCCGCTGTGGTCTTACTGTAATGAATTTTGAATAATTCATGCACATAGATATGGTGTGTTTCCATCGAAATGATGTTTCTGTTTGTTGTGACTTGTTAGTATCTTCCTCGATTTAATTTGGAGATTCACACACCCCAAATTGCAACTTGCAAACACCATAAACTTTATGGTATCGTCCGATCTTCTCGACGTAGAATTAATATACTTACGCACTTTCTTTTGAATCGTAGCGATCCTCTCGTGTCTATGCAAGAACGAACGTTCTTTAATTCTTAAGATTACATGATTTAGGCTAGACGACCACCAAGTGAAATCCTACCGTGTTTCAATTTCTAACAGAAAAGTTAAACAATCTTGATTAAAGAAGTAATCCCGATTTTTCCACGTAGCATTCGGCCATCAGTAAGGAACTCAAGCAACCAATCTATTAGCTGTGTTAATGTCCCTCAAAAGAAGGAACAAAACTTCTCTATTCCTATGTAGGTGTTCCCCTCCGTGTGGATTTAGATCGCAAAAATATGAAAAGAAACACCCATACGGGGACAGAGAAGCCGAAGGCATCGACTACCTAAAGGGCGCCGCTTGGACGAGCTGTAGCTAGCGTACGTTCTAACTCATCTGTTCGGCCAAATCAAACACGTGTTGGCCCCATCTCTCGAGTACATGTTCCAGCCGTATGTATGTATGGTCATCTCTTGACTGCACTTGAGGGGAAGGACCTCGGTTGGTGGATCTGGTACTCCACCATGGCTTCGGCCCTGGCTTCCTCCTTGTATCTAAGGGGGTGATCGAAATAGCGATAGTTTTTGATTTTTACTGAAAAAGCACTGTAGTTGGTTGAAAAAACACTGTAGTTGAGTTGGCTTATTGGGCATAATTAAATTTAAAAAAATGTAAAAATAAAAACGGTACGCTAATCTAGAGCGGACGATGCAAAGGAATACGGGGAAAAAAACAAAACACAAAAATACTAAAAAAAACAAAAAAAATTGAATGAGGACAAAACATGAACAGTGTTTGCAAAACGCTGCACAGTGATTTTTCAGCTGATCGCGGCGATCTGTCGCTGAACTGATCACGCCCTTAAGTGTGCACAAGAAGCATGTACAAGATCAATAGAAAAATATTTTTAAAAACAAATTCATCTAATGTTTAATCTTTTTAATACGGTTTGATAATTCTTTTTGGTTAAATAATATATTTAACTGAAAAATGTAATAATGCTTAGATATGATCACGAACTGCTTTTTGTGAAGTCTGACGTGGATGCCTTCCCGCCAAGATCAGCAGTCCTGTACATCCCCTCGGAGATTGTCTGGAGGATGGCTTTGTCAATGGATTGCAAGTGGCGCAACATCGTAACAGCAGAAGAGCAGTAGGGTTCGCAAGGTTCTCGAAACGATCGATAAACCATTCAGTTATATAAGGACAAAGGAACAATCATACTAACAACTTGCGTGAAAGACTCAGTCTAGAGGACAAGGGATTAATTAAGAAGCAACAACCAGCTAAGTATCTAATAATGTCGAAAAGAAACAACTCTACCTGGGTGTTAGGCCTAAGCCGCCGATCAAACCAGCACATAGACCACTAATAATGTCACCATAGAGATTTGGCATCACTAAAACATCAAACAGACCCGGGTTCTTCACGGGCTGCAAGTGGATGCAGTTCATACTTAGTTATGTTAATACCGTAAATATGAAGGAAGTTTGTCTATTGCAAAAGTCCATAGGGTATATATATAATATAAGACATAAATCCTAATACAATAGGAAAAGACTTAAATACCATTAACCCCCTCTTAATTATAAATCATAAATTTGTGTCGAAAAGATCACCTTCCATCCGAAATCATGCGGTAATCCATAAATCATAAAGTACAGAGGCTAAGAAGGTAGAGATAAACAGGAGCAAAATCGACCACGGTAACACGACGAAAAAAATATGAAAGATGACACATGTAGAGAAAGATATCAAATCAAGTCGACAAGGGATAAATAGAAACATAGCAGCGCAGATCGAAGTCCAAGACGGTGACGACGCAATGCACAAGAAGCACAACAGAGCTGCGGTGCAGAAGAAGCACGGCGGCCTTAGAAACTCGAAACAGCGGCTCAACAAGAGCGGCGACATCATAAAGACTTTACGATCTACAGCGGCTACGGCTATGTGAAAGGAATGAGAGGACCATATCTATCCAAGAGAATGGACCGTGACTAGCAAAGCAACCGACTGACTGACAAGATTTTATGGACTCGCACAGTTTTGATGAAATAAAAAATTAGGCGATATAGATTTGGATGGACGTAATTAAGACTCAAAAGAAAAAGATTCGATATACTAAGCAGCGGCAGTAAAAAGAGATACCATAGTCCTCGGATCGCAGATCTGATGATCCACCTAAACCAAAAAGCATAGAAGCCAAAGAGGAGGACACTGAGAACAAACCGGCCAGTGCAGCACAATCCTCGTACAATTCCCGCTTTGAGCACCCGGTTAGGAGCTCATTTTGAAGCATCTCACCATTCTGCACCCATTCCTCATCTCCATCCACCAAAACCAACTCATCATGGGAAACACCATTCTTGTCCACCTCCACCTCGCCTCCGCACACTGGAACTGAATCCCTATGCATCCACGGCACGGAGACCGACCGAAGTGAGAGCGGTCGTGACCGAGAGCCGAGGCGGAGGCGCGGCAATTGGATCTGAGAGAGGCTACTCCCTAGGGCCGGGCGCGGCAGGATCCGACGGCTACAAGGCGACGGGATCCAGCGGCGGCGACGAGATCCAGCAGCTGTGTGGCGACGAGGATCGAGCTTGAGGCGATGAGATCTGATAATGGTGACCTCAAGGAGACCAAATTTGAGCCAGACTCCCGACCGGGATGCCGTCTTCCACATCCGACAGGGTAAGGCTGCTGTGGAGTCAACCAGATCCGGAGGAGAGCGACAGATGTGCGTGGGCGTCGGGAGGGGCAATACTCTCACAAGACCTGTGGACAACGATGCGACTCAATAGTGGTATGATTGGCTTCTAGGAGTGAACAGAGAGGAAAGTAGTTGCCATTGTTGCTTTAGCTTTGTACCCGTGCGAAGGCTGTAACGCGGCACGTGGGTGTTGGCATGGGTAGGGATGAAAACAGATTCGGATATTACTCAGATATCATGCTATCTTATCCAGATACCTAATATCTGTATCCGGATACAGATGAATCTGAATGTGTTAGATTCAGATACCTAATGTCGGATGCGGATGCAAATCTGGTATGGTTCGACACATATTCAGATCCGGATATCCGTCGGATATCTGGATCCAACAAATATAATAACAACAGCTTATTAATACATATCTTTTGCATTTGACCTCCAAATTGGTTATATTATATATGCATTTTGATCATCTCGATGAGCCCGTCATCATGATAGACTTTAATTTGGTATTTCATATTTTTATTTTGACACATCCCCTAATAAAGTTTTTTATATGCTCTTTTTAGCTAAATTTGGTATGTTTATAATTGATTTATTTGCAATATATCTAGAATTAATTAAGATTAGTGACAAAATGACAGCAATAATCAAATGATTATGTGATAAACTAGAGGATAAGGGGTATAAATATTATTATAAAATCGATATTGAATTGTTAAACTTCATTGCATCATAGGGTATGAAGCTGTCCTCAAAAGCTATATTATACAAATACATGAGATGAATGATTCATTTGTTGATGTTAACATTTAATGTGCAGTTACATGTTAGAGTCACTGCGTCAGTTATTTATCAATTTAAATGGTTAAAATAATTTGGTACCATATTTTAAATAGAAGAGGACACGAATAATTATTGGAATCCGAAAAATAGTTGAAATTCGATCGGATTTTTAGCGCAATCCAATCCTAATTCGTATCCGATATTTATCCAATCCATATTCGTATCCGACATTTGTATGATTCGTATTTGAAATCAAGAAAAAATATAGATACAAATATGATTTGAACACTACTCGATTTGTATCCGGACCATTTTCACCCCAAGGAATGGGTGAGCGAGGTGTCTCGTAGAGAGCTGGCATGTGGTGGCGTAGAAGTCATCGCTCGGAGTTAAGGGCGGCGCTCGTGACTGGCGAGGTGGCGAGGCGGCAAAGCTTCGTCGTCGGTGTTTGACCGGGCGAGTAGGTGATGCGGGAGTAGGGCCAAGGCGCGGGTGACGCAGGAGCTGGGCCAGAAGAAAACAGGCCGTGGGAGAAGGCTAGGCGATGGGCTAGTGTGGCAGGAGAAAACCCGACTGACCGAAGAAAGAAAAGGAGGAAAAAGATCGTGGGCCAGACTGGAAACGACCAAAGCGAGAGAAGAAAATATTTGAGGAAAATGATGATTTTTTTATGATTTCTAGAGAAAGAAGATAGCATTTTTTAGCACACGAAAACATGAGAAACCAGAAAAATGCAATAAACAATTTGAGATATTATTTGAGAAATTTTTATGCATTTTTGGAATCTTTCGGGTGCTACAATGCAGCATGGCCTCCACAAAGTATAAATATGGCTACAACGAACTCAAGTACATTGTGCTGAACTTATTTTATTTTTGAAATAAACCCTGCTTGCAATACCAAGCAGAATATCTTGGCTCTAGATCAATGGGGTATGGGGGTGTGGAGGCGGAATCCACTGACGGTATTTTTCCTTGTGGTTTTTGCAGCCATGGGCTGAGGAGGTGGAAGGAATTGTGTCGCATGTCAGTACTTGGCCAGACCACCGCAACTCGGAAATGGCAAACAATAGCAATAACCTCACTGTGTTAATGCAATGGTAGAACCGGAATTTTAACGATAGAGATACTAGTTCGAGGAAGACTTACATCAGTAAAATAAAGCTACCTACATAATATTAAAGTACTCAACTAAAGTAAGAAACAACTATAGTATTACTAGATTTCCCTGTGGTTAGCCTTCAGAACCTCAAATGACAAATATTTGATCTATTATCTATCAAAAACATCAATCAGGTACCAATATACCACATATACATTATTATTCTAGTAATCAGATACCTATATATAATTTGTATAGTAAAGAGTAAAGACAACATATGTCCTTCAAAAATAGTTAGCACTGATAGCCTCGTCCCTCGTATTTCATATTTGACTCTTTTAATAATAAAGCTATACTATACATAACTACATTTGAGAATAATTATAGGCCATATCTATGCCTATTGCCTATTGAGCTAATAGAGTAATAGACCGTCAAGTGTATATATATAATGTATAGAAATATATATAGTATATATACTTTATATATTAAAGGGTAAATACTGGATTTTTTTGTAAAACTTTTAGAGATGTAACTGCATCTCCATGTATGTTAATGCCGAACGATTTACTAGTAGCGAACTGAAAAAACAATTGCCATTTGTTCGTATGATTAGACGAGCATATCTCATAGTCATGCACATCTGTTCGTAGGATCAAATATCAATAACGTGTATCCATGTACATTTGGGTAAATTTCAGAAAACTGTAGGTTCATTATCAAAACTATTACAAAACTACATGTTTAAACAACAATTTTACAGAACTATAGATTCAACAGACAAATGTTTCACAGAACTACACGTTTTCAGTTTTCTAGTCATATGCTACGGTTCCAGACACTTGGACCCACATGCAAGTGTCACAAAGTAGCCTTTCACATCCATTTCATTGCTGGGTCTCGCGTTTCACTGCCATGTGGGCCCTGCCACTATGCACTGTAGCATATAACTGAAATATCAAAACCTGTTGTTCTATGAAATGTTTGTCCCTTAAATCTGTAGTTCTACGAATTTATTGTTTAAATCTGTAGTTTTGTGATAGTTTTGACAATAAATTTGTAGTTCTGCGAAATTATTGCTTAAACATATAGTTTTGTGATAGTTTTGATAATAAATCTGGCGTCTTTCGGAATTTACTTGATACTTTTCTCTCCCTCGAATCACCAAGAGCTACAAGTGTCAATTAACCAAACACAATAAACATGTAGTCCAATGAAACGTTTCTCCTTTAAATCTGTAGTTATGTGAAATTATTGCTTAAATATATAGTTTTGTGATAGTTTTAATAATAAATCAGTAGTTTTGCGAAATTTCATCTGTACTTTTTTCCCCTCAGATTATCGAGACCCACAGGTGTCTATTAACCAAACACGATGGGGAACCAAGTGATCTAGTGCTCCGTTGAGTTTCAATAAAGACGACAGATAAACTACACCTCTCGTTTTCACCTCTTCAATTTTTTGGCATATAAGTGGCGCTTTATCCACCATACAATATCACACATTTTCCTATCTATCTATAAGTATTTTGAGGGTTATGTACTTATGTATGATCTTTCCTGCCATTCGTTTTTTGTGTTCCTACCACCTAATTTAATTTGACACCACACAAATCACCTTGGTTCATGAGAAACATACACCTATCTATGAGCAAAACAAAAAGAAAGAAAAAAAATGTGGGCCTCTCATTATTGTAAGGACATTAGGGGAAAGTTGGATAGACAAACAAGTAGTATGCATGCCCCCAAGAAAAGAAAAGGAGATATGATTTTAAAAAATAAAAGGAGAAAGATGGAGAGACATGATCAGTGGTGCAAATCCTAGGTCAGCATCACCCCTCATCTTCACGAGTACCCTGTCCTCCAAAAGTAGGGATTTTAAGTCTACAAAAAGTAGAGACTATGCGTGTTATAGCCCTAAAAAATAAGTAATTCCAAGTTGACAAGTAGAATTCCATTTAAGTCTAAAAAATGTAGAAAATACGAATATATATTGCATCCAAAAAAGTACAAAATATATATAGCGTAGTCACCCCCGATAAACTATTCTAGTTTTTTATTTATGGAAGAGTACATAAGAAAATACCGATGCTAATTTATTGAACCATAAGTTTGTGTGGTATCATACCGACGGTTATTTTGGAGTGCTTTAGATGAAAAATTTTATAATTAGATTTATTGAAAGTACTAGAAAAAACAAAATCTATTTCACGACCATCAACTATGTAATCGTTCGATTTTCAACCCATAACTTTAAAAACATCTGAAATACGACCTTGGAGTATCAAACCAAGTCACTTTACCCCCCACGACCCAATCCAAATCAGTTTTAATTGATGTGGATGCCAAGTGTCTAGCTACCATGTCACCTAACACATCATCTAACGAATTAGTAAATACTAGTAAGATGCCCATGCGTTGCAACGGAGTATCAAATAAGAGTGGTACATGTAAACAAATATGATCCAAAACCGTTCCATAAATATTTTGTTTACCTTACGCACATGCATATCCATATTTAGTAGCATATGGTGTTTCCTGTGTAATAATAGTTGGATAACGGTACAACACAGAGCATAGTTGCAGATATTTTAAATCAAGAATATGTAATCCCCTAATAAGGACCATTGAGCAAATTCTTTCATTGACATTCGGTTGAAATGTTAATAGCTTGACACAGTAAAACAAAATTGAGGCAACCATCACAGATAGATAAAGCACCTGCCGATCATATTCCTTTGCAAAATAGTGACTGCAAATGGCTACAGAATTGGAGGAGGGACACTCACATTGTCTAGAACTTTGCTACCGCAATTATTAAGATCCTTCTCTCGAGTGAAAGCATCCTGCAAACAAGTCACCATATCAGTACAGATGAACACCAAACAGCAAACTAATCAAGTGAAAGCAATGCTCACCTCATTCCCCAAGACACTGTCATGCTCATCCAGGTCACTGCCATTTGCTCCAACATCATTGTCGGCATCATCCTACAATCACACACAGCTTTATAGTTTTATGAACACTACGCCACACTCAAATCAACTTCCTCAATAAAGACTCACAATCTTCAAATCCTTGTCGTCTGTGTGAACTTCCTTAGCCTGAGACATGCCCGAATTCCCAGCAGGATCACTCAGGTTCCGAATTGAAGATGCATCATCATTATCTTCAAAAGGAGTATTTGACCTGACAACCGTAGTGAAGGAAAATAACATCAAAAGACAATTACGGCATTATTTGAATAAACTCAAAAAAACAACCGGACAACTGAGTTCTTGAGAATCTCCAGCTTACGAAGGCGGATCTTCTCCAGGACTGACGAGATGGGTTTGTAAACTGGCTGTGCTGTCGGCTTAAACGACGCACTCCGTGTCTCTACAGAGAACAAAAGTAATAAGAAACAGTTAGATAATAAACACACTAAATCTCACACATACCAGTTCCAATCACGCAAACGGTCGAAGTGTTACAAGTCTATACCTCGCAGCAGCCTCTGCGACTCGGCGTGGATCGAATTAAGTTGAACTCTCCTCTCCTGCGCACACAAACCCACACCACCCATCAACCAAATCTACCGACGATTCAACAAAACACCACTAACACGAGCCAAAACACAGGAAAGGATGGTTACCTTCTCAGACTATTTCTTCCCTCGGGCCGACTCCTTGAGCGCATCCTCCTTCTTCCTCCTTTTGCTCCTCTTCCCCATCACCTCCACCTCCATTTTGCCGCCTTCGCCTCGTCCATGTCGAGCCGCTTCGCCAACTTCTCCTGCACCTCCTCCTCCTCACCCGTCTTTGATGTGTTTCCGATGACCATCACAAAGAAAAGTAGGAATTTTTCACACCGTAAGATCCTTTAAATCTTCAGTCATCCAACCTAGCAGCTACAATCAGATTCCAATCAGGCACTCATAAGGTCAAGTGATCTACCATTAGAATCTCATTGTTTACATATCAGCTCAAATATCACAATCAAATATGGCAAAACACTTACAGGGAAGAGCATCACCCCGGCAATGGGCAACTCCCGAGACGATACTCTTCAAGGTGGCCACATCTTCTGGGTACTACTTCTCATACTCTGCAAACTTAGCATTCCAATCAGCCTCAAGCGCAGCACCTCGGGGAACATGGCGGCTCCAGTGGCTGCAATAGTCCATGCAAATCTTTACTACTATAAAAGAAGGAGTTGGTGGTTGATGAGTCCTCTCATATATCTCTCCCCTCACTTTTTTTAAGCCATTCGATTCGCTCTGACTAATCCGAACCGTCCGTCTCCTAAACCCTAGCTCTCCCCCACGCCCGCCCCCTAATCCCATCACTCCCCGCCGCCCTCCCCGCCGCCTCTCTCGTTTTCCCGCCGACCCTGCCGCCCTTGTTCTCCCACGCCTACCTCCCCCTCGTTCTCCCCGCGCTGCCCGCCTCCCCTCGCTCTCCCCACCCCCCGCCGCCCCCGCCTCCTCCTCCCCCCACCCCGCGCCACCGCCTCCTCCCCACATCCCATGTCGCTGCCGCCTCCTCCCTCCCACCCCGCGCGCCGCCGCCTCCTCCCCTCGCTCTCCCCGCCGCCTCCTTCCTCTCCCCTACCGCCTCCCCTTTCCACGCCGCCGCCTCCCCTCCTCCCTCCCTTTCCCTCCTCCTCCTCCCTTCCCCCGCCGCCTCCTCCTCCGCCCCGCCGCCTCCTCCTCTCTCCCCACCCCGCGCCTCCTCCTCTCTCCCCACTCCGCGCCGCCTCCTCCCACCCCGCGCTGCCTCCTCCCTCTCCCACCCGCGCCTCCGCCTCCGCCTCCCTCCCCACCCGCTGTCGCCGCACCGCGACCGCCGTCCTCTCCGCCGGCCACGGTGCATGCTCCAAAGACGCCTGCTCCACCTCGCCGGCCACGACGTGCGCCAAGGTAAGGCCACTGCTTCAGCTCCTACTTCGTTGCGGCGTTTGCATGATTGCATCCGTTTATTGCGTGTGAAATTCGCTGCCGATTTGTTGGAGCGGCGAAATCGGGAGTAGGTTTGTGCAAAGTTTGCAGGCATGAGGCCACTGTGGTTGCCGATGTGAACCCCAGGTGATTTGGCCGTCATATCGACTTTGCTTCCCAATCTCATAATGGGCACAGCCGCACAAGAAGGTACTATTCTTGTGAGTTATATCTAAGCAGGTTTTCTATGCTAATACAACAATACTAAGCATGCATGTGAACCCCAGGTGATTTTTGCTTATTGGTCTTATTTCTTTGGATAGGAATTGGTCTCCTTGTAATACAGCAACTAAGTGGTGTCAATGGCATTCTATTTTATGCAGCAAGTATCTTCAAAGCTGCTGGTATGTTCTGCAGGACATGATGAGGCTTTGTTTACTAAGCATGCATGTGAATATTTCAGAACTCTATAGCATAAATGAGAATATCTGATCGATTCAAATGCTAAAATCAATTATTACTAAGCATGCTGCTTATCTATGCCAGTTTGATTTGGATATTTTGGATTTGGAACTCTTGTAGCAACTGCAAAGTTACCCTATTTGTATGTGATTTAGATTTATGCTTGCATGAAGTTCCTATCACAATATTGTACTTTTAATACCTCAACAAACGATGATAGATTAGAACTCTATCAAGTCTGATACATTTCAAGCTATTGGAAAACTATAATTGTTGTCATGTCATCCACACTTGTATGCAGATGTCCTTGTCGCTTTTTTTGGGAAATAAATTATAACAAAACAAATAACATAGGAAACCTGTGTTCTCTTCAATAGAGCAAGCAGCTAATGACATCCCAAATAAATAATGGTTGTTTAATTGTTTGAAAATGATATGATGATTCCTCTTTCGAAGAAAAAATTTATAATGAATGATAACATAGTACCTCTCGTCATATTGAAGTTAAGTGGTATTATGTGCTTGATGTGCACTTTCACATGTAGTCATGGACAAATTTGTAATTGGACTGACAGAGATGAAAACCAACAAGTAGCTAATACAACAATATATGCTTGTGACAGGCCAGTCGACTGTTTGGTCTTGGCGATGAATTGAACGAGGATGCAATGCTTGGAAGACTCGAAGGTATGAAGGATGCGATCGAGCAAGTGAACAAGCAATTTAAAGATCCGGTAAGACTACCAACCTATAGAGCAGCATATATCTTTTATCTAATGAACAAGGTAGGCTTTTTATCTTGTGAGGTCAGGTAACTCCATATGTGCAAAGGATGTTAAAAGGCACAAAGCAGAGCACGCCCAAGTGCCACTTGCGTATATACTTATGAGTTGCGTGAAAAATTAAGAACACATGGGAGAATGGACCTCTGCCACAACTCGTGACTTTCTAATGATAATCATCTATAGCCTATAGGAGGTTATGGCTTGAGATTTGAATTGGTGACAGTGTATTGTTTCTCTTAAGATTTGATCCAAATTTGTTGGGAGAGGTTAGAACTGTAATCTGGGAAGTGCCCTGGCAATTGTAGCTTTTGGTGTCTCACAATTTATACAATCAGCATATTAATTGCTTGCTGCACAAGCCACACCAAATGACTTCTTCATTTGTCCAACTTAAGTCCACAAGAGTACAACTGGATTAACATAAAATTACCAACCATGCTGGATTATCTTATTGGTTTGCCTTGATTGTCTTCTCAGTATATCTCTGCATTATTTAAAGCACCTAATATTAAAGATGTTATCCTCTTCTGACTAACTTATTTGGTTTTCTTCTCAGGACTTGACAACTTTTGTATGTGTCTGTATTCCTGAATTTCTTTTGTTATATGAAACGGAGAGATTGGTGCAAGAGCTAGCAAAGTTCGAGATTGATGCACACAATATTATTATCAATCAAGTTCTTTTTGATGAGGAAGGTTAGTGGAAATGTAAATGCACCAGATTCACCTTTGAATTTCATAAGCACCTATTGTGCAAGCAAAGAATCATGTTCTCTTCAACTTTGGCTGAAAACGTATCATATCCTACAAAAAGAAGCCTTTTGAATACGGGTCAAAACAGAGACTATGCATATTGATACATTTTAAACACCCTTCAAGTCTTTTATGCATTTCAATCTACTCATATGTCATTCCTTGCAGCTGTTGAGTCGAAACTGCTAATCTACTCATATGTCATTCCTTGCATTTCAATCTACTTATATGTACAGCAAAGAATCGTGTCATTACATACTCTGGTTGATTTCCTCCATTTCCTGTTTCCTCAATTGAAATATTTAGATTTGTTATAGCCATTGGAAGTGAGGTTACTAGCAAGGGATATATAGTTTTGTTTTTTTCACCCCTTTTATTAGGCGGTTTGATTTAAGAACCGTCATTATGTTGTTTCCATTCCCAGTAATGGTTTTTTGAGTCCCGACTCTTGATCGCATGGTCTTGGGATGAAGGTTTAGGAGGAGTCAACCCTGGGTTTGGTTGAGTGCTGGGATTGGTTGCAAACGGTTTACATTACGCTGGTTGAATTGCACTATCTAAGAGCCCGTTCCCTACAATGTTGTTGTATCTGGTTAAGTGTAACTTTGAAAATTCCAGGGCAATAATTTAACCAAATGATGTAAAATCAACAGTTTGCACTGTTTTTATCAAATTGGTGTGTGGACTCTGGAGAAAGTAATGTAAAGTTCGGCAACTTTGTTTCTGACGTTTATTGATGATACACGTAAGTTGTCTGAACAGAACCATAATGCTTCCGTACATTTATTTGATAGTATGTATCACTTTTATTTAGTTTTTCGTTGCAACGCACGGGCACTTTACTAGTAAATAATAAGGTGAGTGTTATGCAATTTCATCATCTCATTCAGATGACCAAAACAAATGATAAACAAACCTCTTGACATCCTCGGGCACAAAGAATGGCTCATAAGGCCATGAAAGGTTCTGCTTGGTCGCTTCAATCTCTTTGGTGCCTAATGCACTTTCGTGCATACTGTATGAGTTGGCTTTGTTGGGAGATCCAAAACCGATTGTAGTAGTCACCTAAAAATAGTACATCTTAGTTAAATACGGTAAACTCTACAACAAATAAACAATATCCAGATAACAAAAGAAACTAACCTTGATTAATGTGGGCTTGTCGGTCACTGCCTTTGCTTCCTTAATGGCTGCACGGATCTCATCATACCCGGTGTTGCCATTCTTAACCCAGATTGTGTGCCACCCGAGAGCCTCAAAGCGGGCGCTCATGTCCTCTGTGAATGCAATCTCCGTATCACCATCAATGGAAATGTGGTTGTCATCATAGAAAGTAATCAGCTTGCCAAGACCCCAATGCCCCGCCAATGAGCAAGCTTCATTGGAGATACCCTCCATATTGCACCCATCTCCCAAAATACAATATCACACGGAATTCACATATCATGTTACCAAAGTTGCACCACTTGAATCAAGTGAAGCATGAAACATTCACAACAAAATTATTACGTGTAGTGATCGACAATCTCATTGTTCGCTTGTTGAAACGGGCAGCCAGGTGCTTCTCAACAAGAGCCAATCCAATCGCATTCGCGATACTCGACCAAGGGGTCTGCAGAACACCCAAACAAGAACCCGAGCTTTTAAGTTTTGTTTTACTATTATAGCATGGCAGGGTTACAATTAGGATGAGCTCGGTTGAGATGAACATACGATGGTAACCGATTCGGGAGTCTCAAAGTTTTGGGGTGACGTCTTGCTTCCCATTGCCCGAATTGCTTCAAGTCCTCCTCTGCAGACATGCGGTCATATTTACAACATTTTCAATGGCATAAGAGCTGATGTAAATTAGCCACATTAAACATCTAGCGACTTGCTCCGTGTTTTACAATAGTGAGTTGCTCAACTAAACATGCGTGATGAGTTCAAGGTACAAAGTCCAAATTTTGAACTAATCTTCCGAGGAACTTTAAATTCCGATGCATGTATCTCGACAAGCGGATAAACGTACATCCTTTTTCGGGAAAGAAACAAGGCCGCTACGTAAAAAAATAGCAGTCAAGATCCAAACTTTCCATTTGTTTCACCCAACAAGATCCAAACTTTGCACAAACCTACTCGATTTCGCCGCTCCAACAAATCGGCAGCCGAATTTCACACGCAATAAACGGATGCAATCATGCAAACACCGCAACGGTAGGAGCTGGCGGTGGCCTTACCTTGACAGCGTCGTGGCCGCGAGGTGGAGCAGCGTCTTGGAGCATGCACCGTGGCGGCGGAGAGGACGGCGGTCGCGGTGTGCGGCAGCAGCGGGGGGAGGCGGAGTGGAGGAGGCGGCACGCGGGGTGGGAGAGGAGGAGGCGCGCCACAGGTGGGGAGGAGGCGGCGCGTGGAGTGGGAGAGGGAGGAGGCGGCGCGGTGGGGAGAGAGAGGAGGGGCGGGGCGGAGGGAGGAGGGGAGGCGGCGGGGGCGGGAGGAGGAGGCGGGAGGAGGGGAGGGGAGGAGGAGGAGGAGGTGGCGGCGTGGAAAGGGAGGCGGCGGGGAGAGGAAGGAGGGCGGCGGGGAGAGCAAGGGGAGGAGGAGGAGGAGAGCAGCACGGCGAGGCGGGGTGGGGAGGGAGGCAGCGGCGGCGTGGTGTGTGGGGGAGGCGGCGGGCGCGCGGCGGGGCGAGCGAGGGCGGGTAGCGCTGGGAGAGCGAGGGAGGTGGGCGCGGGGAGAACGAGGCGGCGGGGTCGGCGGGAAAACGAGAGAGGCGGGGGGGCGGCGGGGAGTGATGGGATTAGGGGGGCGGGCGCTGGGGGAGAGTTAGGGTTTAGGAGACGGACGGTTCGGATTAGTCAGAGCGAATTGAATGGCTTAAAAAAGTAAGAGGAGAGATATGGGAGAGGACTCATCAACCACCAACTTCTTCTTTTATAATAGTAAAGAAAAGAAGAATAGAGGATTCCACGTGTCAATCCCTCCGGATCCTTATCTTCCTCTCCCTCCCCCATCTTCCTCCTATCTCATGTCCTCTCATCCTACTATCACCGTAGGCCACGCCATGCCCCTTCCCCTCCCCGCTCCTGCCCGTGCCCTTGCCCCTCTCCACTTCATCTTCTTCCTCATCCATTCTCTCATTTTCTTCCTCCTCTATATTTCTTTCTGAGCTCGGGCTGCAACACATTACGCTCTTAGGGTCACAAGCATGTCCGACGGTAAGCGGCATGGGTGTCCATGGCATGGCTGCGCGCACGATTGGCTAGCCAAGGTGGATCCCTATGTCGTATAGGCAAGCCGTGTCCTCGAGCTCTGCCTTGTCGAGCTTCGCTGGACCGATGCCATGTTCTGGAGCTCTGCCTCGCTGGGCTCCGCTGGTCCACCGCACCCACATCTCGCCTTGGAGCTCCTCCTAGCTACAGCCGCGCCAAGCCCTACATGGTGAGCATCCAAGAGGATTTGGTGAAGGATTTGTGGAGAGGAGGAGAAGAATCAAAGAGGAGAGGGGAAAGAACTAAGGAAGGAGAGAGCCGAGAGTTGCAGAGAAGGTGTTGTCCAGCAGAGAGAGAAGCAAAGCGTTCTTGCCATGTAAGCGGGTTTTACGCTGATGTGGCATCTCAGTCAACAAATATTGCCAAATTAGCTTGGTTGACTCTACAATGTTTGTCTATGTGGATGCGATGTCAATAATTTTTGACATGTATATGCCACGTTAGCTAAAACCATGGTGGTTTTGAACTAAGGGATGTTTTCAACCGATTTTGAGGTTTCAATGTGAAAAATAAATGATTTTAGAGTTAGAGGTTGAAATGCGAACTTGGGTTATAATTGAAGGTTGAAAATTATACAACCGCCGCCGTCGCATCTCAGCCGCACATCTCCCCACATAAAAAAAAACACACCACAACCTAGCCTTTTTTGTTTCCTTCCGAACTCAGAATAACCAGTAGTAGAAGCCTTATTTATGGCGTGTGAAAAAGGGACCGCTCCCTCGTCATTAAATTCCATCTAAGAGCAGCAGACGAGAGATGCATTGCATTCGTACCTGAGCCTCATCACATCTCTGTTCCTATTCCTTACGGTACATCTGGTTTCAAACAGAAAAAAAATATTATTTACATTTCATGTGAACAGTTCTATATGCCTTCACTATCAGACTACACAGTTGATACAAATTCCATCTTATCTATCGGGTATGTTTTTTCCTCCATTTATAACTTTTAAGTATGATTTATAGTTTTTTTAGCTATTCATAAGAGAAAATATGAATTAATAAAAACTCGAGTATGGTTTCAGTCGATATATATGAAGTCACTGCAGTGTGTATTACAATCAATTTATAGGTGATGATATTATTTGAATTAAATTATAAAGTTTGGAGATTAAATATTTAGTTCTATAGTTTAGAATGTAGATAGATTTTCCAGTAAAGTTCAGATGTTATATGGATATTTTTCCTTACTATTATCGTTAACCTCGCAGTAACCCATCCGATTCCAAGGCCTAAACCAAAGTAGGAGAAGCAAAATATTCGCTGGCGTAGCGTAGGCCAGGAGAAGGGGAAGGAAGGTGATCTTCGCATGCATGCGGCGTAGCGGAGGTACATGGTGGTGTGGCGTCTGCTTTTCTTTAAGACAATAAAATACTATAATAGATTAAGATCGCCCTCTTTCTTTTTCGTCAACGCACGTACGCCGCGGCGTGTCTGCTCGTGGCGGCGCCGGCGAGGCCGAGGCGATGACGATGGCTTGGTCGCGTGTGCGCAGGGGAGATGAGCGCAGCGGCCGGGGACAAGGCCGTTGCGGATGCGGCGGCGGCGGCGGGAAAGGGGAAGGAGAAGGTGGAGGTGCCGACGCCGGCGCCGGCTGGGGGCGGGAGGGGGAGGTTCGTCGCGTACCCGTCGCGGATGGCGGAGCACAAGGACGTGGTGGCGGACGCCGCGATCTTCAGGGCGGCGCTCGAGAGGCTGCACGCGCACATGGGCACCAAGCTCAAGTAAGGGATCGGCGGCAACCGCCTCTCTCTCTCTCTCTCTCTCCCCCTCCCTCCCCCAATCTGCATCCACCATCACCGATCCACCCACCATGCGCCTGCATTTTAATTTCTCGCTGTTTTGTATTTGATGCCGTGCGGTTGTAATTATTGTTGTATGCGGTTATAATTATTGTTACTGTTGTTGTTACCTTTATTTTTGGTTTATTTCTTCAACGCGCGAAAATTGCAACTTGGGAGATAAAGATGGGATGAGAGAAAGAGAAGTTTGGGGAAAGGTGGCAGTCTTGATAACGGATGATGCAAATGCCTGCATTTGCACCCAGATATGTTCGGTTTGACTAAGCTACCCATGCCTCCCTTGAAATTATGTGGCCTAAATCTTCCAACATGGCTTGGGGCATAAATCTATTGATCCCGATTGCGTAGCTAGTTTGTTATCTTTTGGTGCCTCTGATTAGTTGGCAGGCAAGGTACAGGATTCTTGTTTCGTTCGACGATCAGATTGGATTCTAGTCCTTCTAGAAAATTATAGTATTGTGACACATGATCCATTGACCAGTCGGCTGTCTTTGAAACACACCTGTTTGTATTCATTTACCGTATGTCATTAAACATGAATCTCCCCTTATTTGTGCACTTTTTAAGCAAAGATCATGTACATGTATAACACTTATGCATCTCCGTTCTCTGGTTCTGGTTGGGAAGTTCATTTTTTTTCATTGAGTAGAAGCACCCTTTTGTAATGAAGATGCAGTCTGAGGCTCTGAGCAATTGGGCAAATGGGGAAAAATAAAAGGGTCAATATCCATTTTTTTCTCATGCCTTTTCTCAGCAAAATAAGTGAATCTTCCATTTTGATGCTGCATGTTGGCTTGCTTTGCGAGGTTCTTGCAAGGGTCTTTAGTGCTTTAGTGCCCTCTCAAATGAATGGTCATCCCAAATTGATAGACCTACACAAAGATCTATTTTCCTTTGCATGTTGAAGAGCTTGCCTAGTTGATGGTATTAGATTAATCAACGTTTATTGTCACTCTTCACTTAAAATTGACTGTTGGGTTAGTATGCAAACAAACATACTTTTGACAGAAAGAAAATACTTTAGCTGGATTATATAAAAAACTGACAGGTATTTTCGTCGAAGTTACTTGAATATATCAACAATCTCTGTTCACATTACTACTAATATTATATCAGCTGATGAATGATTCCATTTGCAACTTGTTTGTTGTTTTGTTAATTATTTGTTCTTCTCTTATCATTGATCATGCTTCATTTGGTGTTATTTCTAACATCCTTTTTCTGCAAGGGTGCCAATTATTGGTGGAAAAGACCTGGATCTTCATCGGCTATTTAAGGAGGTCACTTCGCGAGGTGGCATTGATAAGGCAAGAAATCAATAGGATTCTTTAGATTTAGTTGTCTAAAGTAACTTAAGAAAGTAGTATGTCCTGCGATATTTATTAACTTAAATGGAAAAGTTAATGTGTTGCAGTTGTGCTAAGTTGTCATATTTCTGCAGTATTACTACTTTGTACTAGATACAGTAAATGCTAATATGGTCAGGTGTGCCTAAATTCACATCTGATGAATCTGAAAATTGTTGTATTAATGAATGTAACAAAGTTATTTGTAGTGGCAATCTTGTAGTATATCTTGCTGATCATGGAGATAGATTAAATCCCAATAAAATTAATCATTACTGTCAGGTGCAAACTACGTCATTAAGCTTGAGTTCAGTATTTGAACTCTGTGAGCCAATTACTTTGGCCATCCTATGTCATTTATGAAATAGTTGGCCTACATGAATTGTTACTATACATGTGGTTAACTCAAAGTTGTGTCCACAGAGCATTCACTTAACTAAGCTTTTGGTTCAATTTGGGAATGAGCATGGGAATTCACTTCCTACCAAGTCCATTCTCCCCTCCCCCTATTATTGCATTGGTCTATTTGGGAATTGGGATAGGAATTCACTTCCTACCAATTTCATTCTCCCCTCCCCGGCTCCCCCTGTTATTGCATTGGTCGGTCTTTATCGTATTTCCCCTCAATTCCTCCATGCCAAATATGGGTGATGAGAATTCTCACCCATCGCTTCACATTCCCACATGTCACTTGCAACAGTCCAGATATAATTATTGCCTTTTTCATTTAGATGCTTGAAAGTTACATAAGATGTCAATTATTGGGATAAAAAAAATCATGGATATAGAACACGTTTAAACATGTGCACCGGGAAATATACATAAATGCATATGTCCTAAATACTTTTTTAAATTTTTGCCAAACAATATACCATACAATTGTGAAATTTTGGAGGGGCATAACATGTTCTAGGTGTGAGAAACTGAGAATCTGAACTGGGAAGACTTGGCGGCCAGAGCTGGGAGTCAGCTAATCAGAAACTGGCCTTGCGTAGAGCGGCTCTCTAGATTGGACTTAAGGGAGTCAAGACCCGAAAGCAAAAAAAAGGACTTTTGGCACATTCCTCGTGTCCTAACCGAAACAGTGCAAGCAGCTACTCGCACAAGCAGGAGCTCTGCATTGGTCAATTGTTGTGTTCTATGAATGTTTAGACATTTTAATAAAACAGACTCAAATGTTCCATGTAAACTTCCCCTGATTATAGAACGTTGATGGGGTGGGGTCACTACCATATCAAGTGGAACTCGCACATGGTCTTACTGATGCTTTACTACATTTTTGGCAAGTCTAGGTGTTTGTCAAAGAAAAGCAAGTTGAAGGCATGGCACTTCAAAATTTGTGGTGTTTTCATGATCTCATTGTTAATCGTTACTTGATTTTCTGACATGCAGACTGGCAGGTAGATAATCTTGTTTTTTTTTTCTCACAGGTGAAGGCAGATAACAGATGGAGAGAAGTAACTGCGTCATTTATTTTTCCTGTTACTGCGACAAATGCTTCTTTTATGTTGAAGAAATACTATATGTCACTATTATACCATTTTGAGCAGCTCTACTTCTTTGGAGCGCAATGCTGTTATCAACAAGAAACTGGTCCGTGCAATCTACAAAAATTCGTCTTCTAGTTTTGGCTGTTGCGTTCTTGCCATAACTCATACCATGTTGTCTCTGCAGATCCCAGAACAATGTCCTGCACAGAAGTGAAAGCTGAAGCCCAAGCTACCCAGAAAAGAAAACGGGGCAGCAACGCTCCTCCAGGTCAGTGTCAGTTTACTAATCTTCTGTAGCAACTCATGCATTAGAAAGGAATAGGAATGTTACTCTTCAGGTTAGGTAATATTGAATTATTGTGATATTTACCATCTTATACTTACAAGATTTGTTAATCTTTCTTCAAGTTGAAGCTTGCAAGTTCGTCTGTCACTAATTTTATCTGTAGATCAATCTATATTACTTTGGTACAAACAAGCACGTCTATATGGTGTTAAATCTGCTTAAGAAAAGCATTATTATGAAAAACATAGTCAACAAATGGAAACAACTTTCTGCATATTTAATACCCTTGAGGAAAGAGGTTAACATGTATGTGACTAATACCTTGTTCCTTCAACTGTTTTAGGCCCAGCTTCGTCTTCAGATAATGTTGATGTAGATGTAATAATTGATAGCAAATTTGAACATGGTTACATAGTAACTGTTATTATGGGCTCAAAATCAACCAAAGCAGTCCTCTATAATTGCACTGAAGAACCTGCTCAGCCAACTCTGGCACCTCCTATTGCAATTAACAACACTGATTTGAGGGGTGGGCGTCGTCGCCGTCGACACAGGAAGAAGTTAAGTACAACAGATCCCAGACATCCCAAACCAAATAGGAGCGGCTATAATTTCTTCTTCCAAGACCAGCACAGAAAGCTTAAACCACAGTATCCTGGACAGGACAGGCTGATCAGCAAAATGATTGGTGAACGATGGAACAATCTAGGCCCTGAAGAGAAAGCTGTAAGAGTAGAAACAATGTTATTGAATTTCACTACTACAAATCATCAGCTATTTGTCATGCGATATATACCTTTTGTGACTCTTAATAGGTATACCAAGAGAGAGGTGTACAGGACAAGGAGAGATATCAGACTCAGTTGGCTGCTTATAAAGAAGAACTGAAAACAGGCGAGCCTATCAGCAATGCTGTGCCTATCCAGCAGAGACATCCACAGACAGAAGTAACTATTGATGAAGTGGACTCCAAGGTCAGCGAAGGAGATATGCTGCTGTCCAATCAAGGGTACAGCAGTAGCGACGAAAGCGGTGATTTAGGAGAAAAAACTGTTGAAGAGTTCAACACTGAGACATCTCCTGAGCCGAGCATGGAAACAACTGATTCTCCTGGACAGCCTGATCCTTCTGCTGATGGCGACCGCTTTGAACTGCGGAGGAGGGAGAACCCCAAGGAAAATGATAAACAGAACGCTCCACTTAACTAAGTATGGTTATGACTTGAATGGTAGATTTCTGCAGGTAGAAAGGTTTGAAGCTTCCGGATATGTCTGTTGCGTTTGTTGTAGGATCAGGTTGCTGTCTTTTTGTTATTCTTTCTATACATTGCCATTGTCTTAGAAACTGCTACGCGCTCCTGTAGGCGGGTAACACACTATTAGCGCAATGAAATATTCTTCGTTTTGACAGTTTGGAATTTGCATTGCTCGTTCCTTTTAAATTCCTAGGGGGATATTATAGATTACCGGGGTGAACTTCCATTACCCAAGTGGATATCTTGGCGTGGATGGATCATAGATGCCTTCGAAATTCCAAAATTTTTGATATAGTTTTCTTTCATTTGGTGTCGTTATAATTTGTTGCTCTCCTAACCGGACATTAATTTTGAGCTGTTGGTAACATATCAGGAAGACAACCAGGGTGCATCCCAACACCCTCCCCTCCCCTCTCGCCGTCGGTGAGCCCAAATCTGGATGGGGGAGGACTTGTGCTCTAGAAAAAGAGGGAGGCACGTGACATGGCGCGTACCAACCCGTTAGATCAGATCAGATCATCAAACGGACGGACGGAGAGGCGCCGCGCGGCCGCAAAATCTTCTGCTAGGGTTTTCCACCCATCCTTGCCCAAACACTCGGGCCGCTCGATCCCTCGGCGCCGCCGCCGAGCCCTCATTCTTCGCCACCGCCACCTCGTGCTCCTCTCTCCTCCCCCTCTTCCTCCCTCTACTACTGGATTGGCGTGGAGTGGAGAGGGGATCCGTCCCGACTAATTTCTTCTGTCGGTAAGCCCCACCCTAACTTGTCTGGATTGATTTCGCTTTGATCCAATTTATTTCTTCTAGTCTTTGCTGTGATTGTGGGCAATCGAATGCTCAAACCCAAATCTTCCTGGGATATTTACCAAATGCGTCCATTGTTGGAATGCCCGCCCCAATTGCGGATTTCGGCTTCGTTCACGCCGCGGATCCCTGCCATGCCATCTTTGACGAAGGCTTTCTTGCGCTTGTATACGTTCTCTAGGGTTTGTCTGCTACTCGTGCATTCCTGTCTCTCCTGCAAGGAATGGAATCCACCTACACGGTTTGATCACAATGTCTGCATTTTCTGTGCAGCGGATTGGTCACATGATGCAGACTTTGCTGCGGAGCGTCTGTCGAGCCGGAAGCTGTGCCACTTCTGCGAAGCTCCTGGACTCTGGAGTTGCGCTGTCAGGGGTTAATCAGTCGGTCATGAAACCCCTGGGGCCTTACAGCTGGATTCGTCCAATTGGGGTGCGTGTTCGTACGAGCTGTGGGTTTGTGTGTTTGCGATCCCGTGTGATACTAATTTGTCTTGGTCATGTCTATCGGATCCTTTTCTTGATGTGCAGAGCCCAATCATTTCTCGTGATGGTGTTCAGACCTCTGATTCCTGTGTGAAGGCTTTGGCAATGAGGAGTTTATCAACATTGGGGAATGCCGAGGTTTCTCTTGAGGAGGAAAGCTCCAGCTCTCCCGCTGTTGAGCACCGCCCACGCATTAAGTTCAAGAGACCTGACAAGACAGCCAGACACATTATGAATGTAAGCCTAGTATTATTTGCAGGAATCATATAACTTCAGGTAACAGTAGTATTACAATAAACACTTAAAATCTGTTTAACTTATTCATTATTTGACTTTGCCAGATCTTAAACAAAGAGGCAGTTGAAAAGGTCCGTGCGGAAAGAGAGATTCCTGATGTACAGCCTGGATGTATTGTTCAAATGAGAGTGGTAATTACTAAGTCATTTGCATTCTTGCTCTAGTGGTATTCAATCATGTTTACTGTTCTGATTCTATGTATAAACAGCAAGTTCCTGAGAACAAGCGGCGCGAGTCTACATTGAAAGGCATTGTCATAGCAAGGCGCAATGCTGGGATCAATACAACTTTCAGACTGCGTAGATTAGTAGCTGGTGTGGGAGTTGAGTCTGTCTTTCCACTGTAAGTGACACCAAATATGTGCTTCTCTTTTCCATTTTTATGTATGGACTGCTTTGTTTCGGAACTTTGTATGTAGGGGATCAAAAACTCAGAATCATTTCTTGGTTCTGTACTTGTTGGAATAAACAATAATATTCATTGTTGGAATAAACACTTGTTCATTCAAATCTGGCAATCATTCGCAGTACTTTAAGCGTTGTTGGTTGGGCAGGCCATTCCTCCCTATTCTTTAGCATGATAACATGATGGTCACATTCGTCAGTTGTGCATAAACTTACTATTTGGTTTCATATGGCTAATTAAACTCAGGTGAAATTATGGGTGCACAATTGCTGTATTAGAAGTGTAGTTGGCTGAACTGGGAAGACTGCTTTTAGGTTTAGTGTCTTGTTCCTCGGCTATCTGCTGGCTTCTTGATATACCCAGCCAATAGTATCTCATGTGCTTATGAGAATGGTGGCACCAGCTTCATTCTGGTCCTTCTGTTAGTTGTAAATCCATGACCATGAGTACTACTTGTCTAAATCATGGAATGATATGTATCTGGTTAATTAACTCTTAAGAAAGCGCACAATGGGATAAGCACATATTTTTCCATTGACCATTTTTACAGAATGTTGGTGCAATAAGTGCTTGTGCCATTTAGCGTTTTGTTAGAAATGGAGCTTGTAGTTTCATAAATGTGTGCATCCAGCTATGGCAAAACTACAATTTTCATCACATCATAGCATGTTCTTTCTTCATCCTGCGGGGGCTGAAAACACTGGAAGAATGGCATATAGGATATTTCATATGGCCTCTGTTTTTGTTTTCGGGATCCGTGCACTTTTATCCTGCGGTTCATTTCTTCAACCTTTCATATGAAAAAAATTGGCATAAGTTGTTGAAAAAGTCAAATACGAAAGATTTTATGTGGACTATTTTGTTAATGCAGCTTCTCTTTTTATTCAGTTACTCACCTAACATCAAAGAAATCAAGATCTTGGACAGGAAGAAAGTCAGGAGGGCAAAGCTGTATTACCTGAGGAACAGGATGAATGCGCTTAAGAAATGAGACAACTTAAACTTGGTTTTTACCATTTTGTTCTGATGTGGATCGGCATGGATTCTGATGACACAGTGCTTGCAGTTCGATAAAGCACATTTAAGCCCAGCTCCTAAAAGCTACTGTTTGTAGTTATCATACTTGGTTTCAGTAGCAAGTGCTAGCAGAAATATGCTTTCGTTATTCGGAATTAACAGTGTGGATCTGTCTTTTTTTTTATGAGTTGCAGCAACTAGCGGATTATGCTATAAGAAAATATAATGCTCAGATCTCTAGCTTTCCCTTTTGTCTTGAGATTGCAATATTTTTACCTGTTGTGGTTAAGGTAGAGAAGGCTGGGATATTGTGGCTCATGAAAGCATATATATAGCTGTTTCGTTGTGCTCCTTTTCTTTCTAATATCAAGATTACCGGTTTTCTACCGACTGAAGAAGTGTTTTTATTACGATTTGCCCTGTGGAAACACACTCCCAAAAGCAAATCAACAGACATGAAAAACAATGGGAAAGATCTCATTTTGGAGAAGGAACAAGGTTGGCTCAAGACATAATACGTGCACAGCATAATTATATCCCCTGCACACAGCCAGATTCACATCTCAATCATGGGCATGCCCTTACATGGCAAATCGTAAGATCCCTCAGATGTTGCAGGAGGTGCTACAGACAGCATCGCTTGCACAACGGAACTGAAGGCTTGCTTGGAGGCCAAAGCAAGCATCTTTCTGATTCGTCACTTCATAGGGTGCGTGTCAGTATCATCAACGTAAGGTGCCAAACAGGGTGTCAATTAAGGTAGCAGCGGGGCCACGATTAATCACAACAGGAATGTGTCAAATTGATTATTTTTTTCTCAATAAGCAGAATCTAAGAAGCAATTAAAATGATGTTGCTGCCGCCGCTGCTGCTTCTGATGATAACGACGACTTGGTTGAATCTGATAATTAAGGAAATGGGTGGGTCTTGATGGCGATGAAGTAAATTAACAGTCTTCTTCTTCCTCAGAAACTAGCTGCAGAGGTCGGTCTGTCGCAATCTTTGACCGCTGCTTCACGTATCTCTGGGCTCTGGGCTCTGAACTTTATTCTTTCATTTCTTATCGTAGTAAGAATCTTTTGATACCTAACCTAAGGTACGTGTTTGTTTCATTCATGCATGTCTCGTCGTAGTAAGAATCTTGTGATACCTCCTCCCTCCTAGGGCAGGATCGGATCCCTGCCGAGGTTCATTCCTGTGGCCGCTCGTACCTCTGCCCTCTTTCTTTTTTTCTTCTTCTGCGGCCCCAATTATTGAGGCAAAGGTGCAACGTGCTGCGCTGTGCGCGTGGCCACCACACAACGCAGCTTTCCAACAGTTGCATGCATGTCGTGGCATAGCAGACCGCAGGGCCCCATGTGGTGGTGGTAGTGGTGCTGGTGGTGATGGACAGCACCACTGACACCGACACCTTGAGGTGACGGAGCTCCGGCACCATGTGATTTTCTATCGTTAGCCCTCGCTGCGGCAGCGTCCTGAGGGTACCCCGCCCGTGCTTGGCGCTAGGGGAGGACGCCCTCTGTTTCCTGCGTGGCGGTGTCGATGCCGATGGAGATCACTGTTTGAGCCATACAAAACTTGATGTTTCAGTTGACCGCCGTGATTGGGTCCTCCATTTGCGATCGATGTTTCCCGATCTGTCTTTGGAGTAGCAACCGAGGACCCGACCCACCCTAAGGGTGACCTATCACGGGTCTAGGCACTACTGCACCAGTGTATTGTTGCCATAGGGGTGAGGGCCTTCACGGACCGACTCTCTTGCCCCCGCGGCGGTGGTGCTTCTCTTTCGCTCAGAAGTCGACATCGTCGTCTTTTTTGTTGCCATTATATTGCATCCAAACACTTCTTTTTCGACGTGTAGCTTCTACGTTTTTGCCTATAGACGACGCTAACTGTTGTGATTACAGACCAAACAGTAAATAATAGAGCTACGAAAAGACCACAGAGAAACTATCCAGAGCCTTAGAAACTATAGAGATGAGAGGTACAAGTCTGTATCACATAAGCTTGATTCTAAGAAAAAAATAAAACATACCTCCCTATGGCGCTATAAAACACATATTCTAACATAAATATTTCTGTTTAGATCTACAATCACAGAGATAATATCGTCCATTTCCTTATAACAGCTTTCTCAGGCTAAATGTGTGACCCGTGTTTTCACGCAAAGTCACCCGAGGCTTGTTTGGTTGGTGATCTCATGCAACAAAATATATGGGACGTGGGCATCAGCCCTTTCTTGCCACCTTTTGCTGCTAGCTAGCTTTGCCGTACCGTGCAAAAATTCAAAGGGCTTTTTGGCTCCGACAGTGTGTAGCTCACTAGCTTGCCCTTTTGTAGGTGCTACATACATACATACATATATACATATATATATATTCAGAAAATTCTAGATTAATATTGGTCATGCACCTGGCTAGAAAAGCAACGCATAAATGTACATGAGATGAGAAATGACAATGTGTAGCGCCACAGCAGTGCAAGGAGACGAAGGGCCCAGCTGCACGTGGAACCAACCCCCGGTGCACAGTGCCGCCAGCAGCAGCTAAGCTAGCATGCACGTAGTACAGGCGCCCATGGTTTGCCGAGGCCATAGCTCGACTGTTATTACACATTGCCTCCGTCCTTCTCGGCCAAAATGCTTCCTGTTCACAGAAACTACGTACCACACCCTGCAAGTGCAGCGAATTTCTGGAGCCCTTTCAATCTCACTATCCATTTGCTGGGAACAATTTACTGGCTTTAATTCGCAGGGAAACCGTCTGTGTAAGTTTACGCAACTTATCTTTTCTAAATTTTAAACTAACTCTTAAATGTCCAGTTTTCAAGTTTAAATATTTCAACCGTCTCTAGGGACCTATGGTACAATTTACCTTTTCTAAATTTTAAAAAGATATGTCAATGATAATAGGTAGTAGATAGTTATCTTTTCGGACGATTTTCGAATCATCTAAATCTATATATCAATGATAATAGATAGTTATCGTAAATAGACAGCTCATCATATACATGCTATTTCATAATAAAAATACATGCAATTCCATAGTGCTGCACGCTGATCATTCTAAACGACCCACATTAGTTTCGCGCCTAGCTATACATCACCATATCACCACTTGTAACAGCCCAGCTGTTTATTTCAAAATATTTGATTTAATTTAAAATAAAATATTTACTTTTGGTTTCTTAAGGTTTTTTTTTAAAAAAACAAAATTTAATTACCTAATTTTCGGCTTAAAAAAGGGTTATGAAAAAGTGATTTAAAAAAACAAAAACAAATAAATAAGGTATTAAATAAGTTAGTTTAAAATAAAAATCAAAGTTATTTGGTTTCTTAAAATTTTAATATTTTTAGCTAACTTGATTTTCTGCTAAAAAGAGAAGAAAAGAGATTTTCTGTTAAACAAAAAATATTTTGTGGAGAAAAATATCAAAATTTCAGTTGAAAATATTTTTATAGGTTCAAAATAGCTTTAAAAACTTTCATGAATTTTTCTAAGATTTTTAGGCTTTATTTATTATTTATTTTATTATTTAAAGCTATAAAAGAAAAACATTTTTAAAAATTAAAATAATGTTCAAAAAATTCCGAAAATATTTTATTTATTCTTTTTAGGTTCCAAGGATTCCAAAAATAATTTTTCTAGAATTTTTCCAAATTTTCTTTTTCCCTTTCTTTCTTTTTCTTTTCTCTCTCTCTCTTTTTTTCCCTTCTTCCTCGCGTGGCCGTTCGCGTGCAGCAGGAAAACAGCCATGAACGCGTTTTTTTCAAAAGCTTCTTTGATCCTCCATAACTTTTGATTCTCTCAACGGTTTTCAGTGAAATCAATTGCATTCAACTCCCCTCATCAAGCTTTTTCATTCCCCTACCGTTTTTCCTCCCATTGATGAGCATTTTTGCAGGATTTAACTCATACCATTCAAAGACATGCCCCATTGATATCCCTCCTCGGTCCACCCCCGCCCTTATAAAAGGGAGCTCCGTGAGCCTCTCCTTATCCTCACTCAACCCCGAAAATCTCAAGTACCAACTCCCTCTCTATTGGCCGCAATCAGAATTTTACTTTTGTAGTTCAAGCGGTGTTCTTCGGCCTTTTGTGCCTCGTCCGGTGGAGCGCCGCCGCGTTTGACCACACCGTTGGTTTCGCCTCGCCGCGTTCTACGCGGTGCTCACCTCGCATTCGTCGGAACATCGCCGAAGCATCGTCGGCACCGTAGGCCAAATCGGGTCCGCATTCTTCGCGTCGCCATCGGCCGACCATGCATGCCCGACCAAAAATAAGGTGAGCATCACGATCCCCACGCTCTACTCTTCGATTCGCCGCAACTCTCGCATGTTAATTCCTCTCTGTTTGCCCGGAACGCCGATGTCAGCCTGTAGGCCGCATAAAGTCTTATCTACCGTGTTTCGCTAGTCCGTTGGTCGAGCCGTCTGTGGCGTTGAGTTCGTCTCAACGTGTTCTACGCCGTGCTCCCCTCCGTTCGTTCAAAAACCTTTCCTAAATTTTTGCGCCCGACACCTTGCCATGGTCGTAAATTGCACTTCGTGTCCCCGCATGTCCGGGAATGCTCTCAACGATCCGTCCGCGTCAAAACGTGCCGAACCATCCCAAGAGGCTACGTTTCAGACGATTTTGGATTCGCCGCACCGAGCGCGAAGATATTGAGTTTTTCCTATTTCGGTACCGACGTCATTCAAATGACGATACCGTCGCCTCCGGTGAGTTTTCGGCTTAGCCGATATTTTTTTAGACTCGCCTCGCCGCATTCTAGGCCGTGCTCACCTTCCTTCTCCATGTTCTATTCCCGAAAATTATTCTTCTCTCCACACCCTATGTCGTTGTCGTTGTCCGCGTCGTCACCGTGCTCCGTTTGACGTGCCGTCACTTCCTACATGTACCTCGGATCATTAGCAACCCATTGGCTTCACCTCCCGTGCCTTTTCTCGCCGACGACACGGCCAAAAACAGTGAAAAAGGCTACTGCCTGTTACTATTCACGGAGGAATATTCCTTCAGAATATTACTGATTTTTCTTTTTTCAGCATTTTTTGATCCGACAATCTTCCAATCGCTCGTTCTCCTCTGTCCGAACTCCGAATCATGTGATTCAAATTTTTAAATTCATCTAAATTCATAATCTATTTTTCAGTATATATTTCATAATTTTTGGATTTTCTCGACCGGCCATTGGTTGAATCTCCTCATCGCCGGAACACCGTCGGCACCGCCGCCCGAGTTGCGCCACTGCTTCATCTCGTCTCCAACCACCTTCCAACCACTTGTGGTGATGCACAAGAGCACGAATGCACTTCTCGCAATCCCCTCTTTCTGTTCTTTACCTCGCCACCCCTCTGCCAAGCAATCCCGCCGCCAGAGTGTCTCTTTCGTCGACACCGACGCCACCACCACCAAATCTTCGACAGGACCGCACACACCTCCTTCACCCTTTTCCTGAGCCAGAGAATGACCGGAGTACCCCACCACCGGTAACCTTCGCCAGGCCCGCGTGAACCTTCGACACCCCTCTCCGAGCAAGTCGTCGTCGGAGAGTCTCCACCGTCGATAATTGTACCCCGTCTCTGCTACACCCTCGCCGCCAGCCAACTTTGTACAGCCCGAACCGTGCGTCAAAGTAAATCGGGACCCATACTCTTCTCCCTCTTTTGTACATCTCACCAGTCTTCGCCGCTGTTGGATCGCTCGGATCTTGTCACGTGAAGCCGTCTGACTTCTCCCAACCATCCGATTCTTAGACTCCAACGTTCGGAGGCTTATAAGACTCCGATGTCCGGAGGCTCTTTAGACTTCGTCGTCCGGAGGTTCTTTAGACTCCGCTGTTCGAAGGTTTTTTTTAGACTCTGACTGCCGGAGTCTTCGACTTCGACCTTCGGAGACTCCAATTTTGACTTTGACCTTTGGAGACTTCGACTCTAGCCTTTAACCTTCGACCTCAAAGACTTAGGCTTCGATCTTCAACCTCGGAGCCTTCGACTTCAACCTCCGTCTTCGAACCGACCATGGTTGTTTGACCATTTTAACCTCCGTACCCTCTGACTTCTCTGAACCCTTCGATCTCTCCGCCCACTCGAAGCCGTCCGATCTCTCTAACCCATTCGATTCTTTCGATCACTCTGCATAAACTCCAATCCTTTCGACCACAATTATTTTTCCGACTACAGTCGCTCCCAACCACTGTCGTCTCCGTCCACCTCCGACCATAGTCGCTTCCGACCACTGTCACTCTTCGCTCTAAGTCTCCGAGTACCTTCGCTTTTTCAGCAAGTAGTAGTTGGAAGAATACTCGAAGTCGAAGTCGTAGCCGACTCTGAGTACCTTCGCTTTCCACTACTGGCGTTCATTGTCGTCCCGACCACTCGACTCCGATTACCATTTGTTCTCGACTGCTATAGTGTTCTTCGACCACTGTACAGTTTCGACTGGGTCTACAACTGAATCTTTGACTATACCTTCGATTATGGTTTCGACCATACACAAATATTGTAGTTTCCAACCACTCTTCTTTCATAAAGAAAAAATTCCAAGAATTCCTTTTATTCATTTCTTTGGAATTCAAACTACCAGAAGTCCTTCTTCGCTCTAACTCCGATTGGACCCATCCAAATATCTAAAGTCATATTCTATCTCTCAGCATTTATTTTATAATTTTTGGATTTTATCTGGATTTTGTTTGAGTTTAGTTGTTCTAGTTTTTCACGTGTAGACTACGACTATTTCGGAGTATAACTTCAACGAATCTCAGCAAACTTCGAAGTAAGGCAAGTTACACCTTTGATCATGTTGCTCCTACTAATTTAAATTATTTATGTTGTTTCTAAAATTATTATGCATGCGTACTTTTATTCAAATATAGTTTAAATTCGATTTAAATTCTAGTTATACCCAGATCCTTTGTGTATGGCCAAATTTGACATTGAACTTACTTATGCCTTGTCACCTTAGATGAAAACCTAGTTAGTACAATAGTATTGACTAGAAATTTTATAGAATTGCTTAGCAATGCTTAGAATGATTTAAGTGAAAATATTTATTTCACTAGAAAATGATAAGTTTCTAAAATCTATTCTTGACTTCGGTGAGTCAAGAATAAATATGAATGTTTCAAAGAAAAATATAAAAACTTGGTTTGGACCTAAGCTAATGGTTAGGTGGTGGGTGCTGGCATGCCTCGTGTTTGGTGACACCTGGTTGATTGTCAGGCACAAGGGGGTATGTGGATTGAGCCTAAGTCAAGTTAAGGACCGGTCTGTGAGCTACTATTGCAAAGCCATATTGTACTACCACAAGACTGGTATGGGACAGTCTTGGCTAACTAATTTGTGAGGTCCCAACTTTGGTCTCGCTATAGGTTGAATGTGCGTGGCGTAGGCCATGAGAAGTCTCACATGGCACAAGAGGGGGCTCCAACTTGTGGATTCAAGTTGTGGTGAAACCTTAGTGGCGGCGTGACCATGTTGAAGGCTTAGCATTGTAAAGGCCTTGTTATGATTTTCTCAATCGCACGCCTACGGAAGCGTGTAATGGCCGACAATATGAGATAATCATATCTTGTGGGTAAAGCTGTACAACCTCTGCAGAGTGTATAACCTATCATGGATAGCCGTGCCCACGGTTATGGGCAAGCTGAGTAAAGTTTTTCATGGATTAGACTTTGGTTTTTAAAAATGGTTTCTGAAAAGGCTTATGGATGGATGGAATCCATGACCAGGTGGGATACCTGTAAATAAGTTGGTGTTTGGTCGGAGCCTGCACTAACAAAATGAATCCATAAGAGATTTTGAAAAGCATATGGATAGATGTAATCCATGTGAAATCTTTTGAAAAGATGGATCAGGTGGGATACCTGTAACTAGGTTAGTGTTTGGTCGAAGCCTGCACTAACGATATTATTTTGTTAAGTTGTTATTTCTAGCTACGATTATCAAATTCAGCTTTTGAATCTATTTACTGTATTTACCTTAATTCTGCTTTTACGCACAAATAACTTTATTAAGCCTTCCTTTGTTATCCCTATGCATGCATTCACTCTGTTAAAACTCCTGGTGTAACTTGCGTAAGTACTTTATGTGCTTACCTTGGGAGTACTTTATGTGCTCACCTTGCTAAAAATCTGTTGCCATAGGATGACGTCAACAACTTCGGTGAGGATGGTGACGACTAGGCCGCGTCTTACAGTCATTCGCCTGTGGGTAGGCAGGATGGGCTGCTGCTTCATTGGTTTTCTTCCGCTGTTTATATTTATTTTTGGTTTATGAACCATTGATGTAACCTTTGGCCATCAGGCTCATATTTAATTAATAAATAAATATCATTACGCATGATATGAGTCTTTGTTATCCATTGTGTGCACTAGCTTGATCCTGGACTAGTGCGGTTTACACAGAGGATCCAGGAGTCGTTGCTCCGGGGTCCGACACCACTTCGACCTAATTAAATAGTTGCACATATTTACGTAAACTTAATTGCACATGCCACTACTCCCTTTACTCACAAAAGAGTGACATTTTTTACTTTTTCAAAGTCCATAAGATGCCCCTTTTACTACTAAATTTTTTTATCATATATTTGAAAAAGCTATAAAAGTGCAATATTATGAAATTATTTTTTATGATAAATTCATATATCCAAACCATACGCCTGAAACAGTACCCTTGGTCAAAATTAATAGGGTTTGACTACACGTATTCTAAGACATTACTCTTTTATGACTAGAAGGAGTATATATATTATAAGGTTAATTAGGAACATGCTAGATCCTAAGTTAATCTTTAAGTAAACGAAACCTAAGTGAAGGGCTATGTGAGAAGGTCTAGGGTTATGTTGTGATGAACCATTGCCGTTTTAAAGGAGTGAAAATTTGAATTTCCAAATTTGCCATTTTTCTGGATTTTCTGCAGACCTGGCGATCTAATTGGCTAGAGGAGATGATCAGATAGGCCATTGGTCAAACTAGCCGTCGCCATTGTCGACCGGCCGAGGCGCGTGCTTTGACCGGCCGAGCAATCGCTGCTTCGGATAGAAGTGCAGTTTTTTGAAATTTTGGTCGTGGGTTGATTTGATTTGACCTAGGTAAATGCATATGTGTTGCATAGTGTATGTTTCAACTAACGTAGGTCAAGTTATGAAGGATTTATGCCTGTGTGTGATTTTTTGGTTTTTGGATATATAGGAAGACTTGGAATCAACCATAGTCAATGGTGAGGAGTGAAAATTTGAATTTGCAAATTTGCCATTTTTTAGGATTTTCTGCAGACCTGGCAATCTAACTGGCTAGAGGAGACAATCAGATAGGCCATCAGTCAGACTAGCCGTCACCAGTTGTCAGACCGGCTCGAGGCAGCGATTTGACCGGCCAGGCACTGTAGCTTCGGATAGAAGTGCAATTTTTTGAAATTTTGGTCGTGGGTTGATTTGGTTTGACCTAGGTAAATGCATATGTGTTACATAGTGGATGTTTCAACTAACGTGAGTCAAGTTATGAAGGACTTATGCCTGTGAATGATTTTTTGGTTTTTGGATATATAGCAAGATTTGGAGTTAACCATAGTCAATGGTGAGGATCAATTACATTTATAGAGTAGCCGAGGCCCAGAATGATTAAGGATAATGAGTGAGATAGTTGAGCTTAAGCATCGTACGAGGAAGGTGGAAAATATTGAAGGAAAATTCGAGCAACGGATTACACCACGTGGCTTGGTCGATCCAAGTGAAACATGATTTGGTGGTAATAAAACGGAAGAGACTTATCAATGTGTGGTAAATAAGTGGTGCACCTACAGATGGAAATCATAGTAATTGCTTGCAAGGGAAGATAAAGACTGGATCAAGAAAGGGTATTTTGGTAAGTTGACAAAAATATAGAAAACTATCTTAGATCAAAACCATAGCGCTTGGAAAAGCGGTTTAAGTCAAGAAGAAACTGAGAAGATATAGTTGGATCAAAAGCTAAGAACTTAGCGGATTCGGGTTTATGTGCTTTGAAAGCATGCATAAGTATAGTGTGTGAATAAAACCCATGTTGTGTGGAGTTAGCGGGTTTTCCCCATATGTGCTAAATAGATAGTATTTATTAGGGTTAGATGGGGCGGTTTGTCTTATCTATTTAACGGGTTAAGATGGAGACTTGCTAAAAAACCATCTAACCATCCTAACTTACCTCTTGGTAGCAAATTTTAGGGTTACGGTTTGAGAAGTGTGAGTGTTGTGGTGTGCTCTCGTATCCTCCAGGTAAAGTGGCTATAAATCTTTCATCCTCAAGTAGCAATATATCAATTTTGTTCATCTCTAACGGATCTCTCTTGTATTGATTGATTTACTTTTGATTTAGTTGGCTTTAATATTCTCTCTCTCCTTTTTGATCTTGCTAGATGTCAAAAACGAGTAAGTGGTGGAGATATATCATGGTAAGTGGTGGAGATATATCATGAAAATTAATCTCTATCTATATAGACAGCGGGTGTGGCAAGTTCATGAAGTTGCCCAGTTTTACTTGGATTTGACATCTCCGAGTGTTTTCTTGATCCAAGTATTTTTACCTTGAATACTTAGGTGTTTTTTCTTGCTGTGACGTGTGTGAATATATCTAGAATCATCTTGACCAACATTCACTAAGGAGCTCATATTCATTTTTTGGTTTTTACCTAGTTTTGGTGTAATCTTACTTGTTCTTGAAAAAGGTTCAAACTTTGACATAGATTCTTACAATCCTTGGTTGAAATAGGTTCCTAAGATCTTAAGTGAGGTGTATGCAAAATTATATATAATTTGGACATGTAGTTTTGGTGTTTCACCAAAAGTTGCATTGCTTCGGGCTGTGTTTTTAGTTCTGAAATAGGGGAGACCAGTCAAACCACTCCTCCCTCCGATCATACCATTAGGGCTGATCAGACCACCCTTAGCCGGTCTGACCACCTAAAGTTTGAAGTCCTTTGGATTTTGGTTATTTAATTTTCTAGCTTTAGCATTTGCTTTCCATCTTAATCTTCATAGTTCTATAGTTATCAGAGTAAATGATCGGCGGATACTTGGAAAAATTGAAGACACCATTCACCCCTCCTCTGTTACCGTACCAGTCCTACACTAAATGACATTTTGCTACATGTTTTATTAGGAATATCTAGTGTCATTTTCTCTTTTATAAATTACCATAAAATAACAATGTCAGTTTTACAAAGCATCAAGTACTGTACTACTACTTGACATAGGAAATTTTGTTACCACTTACCAGGAACAAGAACACAAATTTGTACAGGAAAGTAGATGTACTACTGCTTGGCATGTTACCTCTGCCGTGATCTGGTCGCGTGGCATTGGAGTGCATCGTGGATCCTCAAAAATTGGCACGAGGATTTGGACCGTACTTGTGCAAAAACTGATTGGGGACTCGATGAAGATTTAAAGGGCACCACCATCTTCTACCGGATTGTTCGGCCAAAAGTGTCATGTGGTTAACTTTTGCATCAACAAAAAACAAAAAAGCTAACAAAACAAGTAGTTTCACTTCAGTGTATTGCAATGTCAAATTAGTTACTTGTTTGTTTATTTATTTGTAAATACATGTCATTTAGGGCAGCCCACTATATATCATCGAGATTTTTAACTTAGGATGTTAGTTCTTATAATGACATGTTAGCCAAATATTGTAACACCAGGCACCGTTACGAACTTGTGAAGAGAAATCTGCAAGCGAAGCATCAGATACATGTGTGTGGCCAATAGGATCCTCCACAGGACTCATGCTGGTAGGCGATAGGACATTTTACATGGGATTTGAGAGATCAGTGTCACCAGCGCCTACCGAATTGCCCTCGAGGTCTATCCCCGTATTCTCCTACCTGGATTCATTGTTTGGATTTGTTGCAGGAGAGTCACCTGTTACCTACATAGAGAGGAACGACAAATTCGACTGGAAAGCCCAGTCAGATTGCACAATAATATTTGAATCAAGTATATCAGTACCCATATTAGTCTCCCTACCATCCATATGTCACACAACTGGAGGAAATTTGCATAGGCCAAGGGAGGAAAAATCAAATTTTGATCAAGTAATGGTTGATCCAGGTAATTTTTCATCAACAAAAGGAAATTGTTGTTCATCAAAGACTACATCACAAGAAATATAAATCATACCCAAAAAGACATACAAACACTTATAGCCTTTATGAAGAAAGCTATAACCAAGAAAAACACATCGTTTAGATCAAAATTGGAGTTTCCGATCATTGTTTGAATGGAAACAGGGTTGGCATGCACACCGAAAGTTCTAAGAAAGGGATAGTCTGGAGATGTTCTAAAAAGATGGTATAGTAAAGTTGAATTCTGTATTATTCTACTAGGAAGACGATTTATCAAGAAACATATTGCTTGAAATGCCTCGTCCCAAAAAGAATGAGCATAGAGGCATAGGCAAGTAAGGACAAGCCAACTTCTACAATATGATGATGTTTTCTCTCAGCCAAGCCATTTTTTGTTGAGTGTGTGGACAGAAAACATGATGAGTCATTCCAATTTTTTGAAAAAAAGGAATCCAATTTCTGGTATTTGCCTCCCGAGTTGGTTTGCATGTGTAAGATTTTTTTATTTAGAAGACGCTCAACATGAGTTTGGAACTAGATGAATATGTGATATACATTAGATTTATTCTTGAGACAATATATCCAGGTGAATTTACTGAAATCATCAATGAAACTCATATAGTATTTAAAACCACCAAAGAGGTACGCGCAGGCCCCCAGACATCGGAGAAAACAACTTCGAGGGGTGACGATGACACACTTTTTGACCAAAGAAAAGGAAGCTGGTGACTTTTGCCTTGTTGATGAGCATCATAAACAGAGAATTTGTTGGACTCATGAAAAAAAGGCAAACTGTGATGCTGAAGAATTTGATCTACCATAGGGGACGAGGGATGGGCCTAAATGGCAATGCCACCGCTTGTGACTGTGTTTGATGATAGAGAGGGCCTTTATAGATGTAGTCGATCTGCTAGGAATGGGTATAGGCCATCCTCATTGGGACTGCACTTTTTTCAAAGTACAATCCTTAATGAGAAAATAATCAGGATGAAATTCAAGATAAATGTTATTGTCAGCCATAAGTTTATGAACATATAACATATTTTTATTTGTGTGTGGAGCATGAAGAACATTGTTTAGAAACAAGAATTTATGTGATTTATGAATTTTAGAAGAACCAATATGAGCAATTGGCATACCTGAACCATTTGTTGTGTGAAACTGATCTTTGCCAGAGTACCGCTCGTGTATTTTTAGCTTGTTCAATTCTCCGGTGATATGATCAGTTGCCCCAGTATTCGTGTTCTAGGATGCATTAAACCCTGATCCTATGGTGACATTTGCCACCGTGTGCTTCTCCTACTGGAATGCATGATCGAAATGCTTGTAGAATTTAAAAACTACATGGCCGATCTTTCCACACAATTGGCAGACGAGCTGATTGTTGGACCCCTTATTGCCACCATGATGATTGCTGTAATTGGTACCTTGGTATTGGTACTATCCACAACCACCACCTTAGCCACGTCCACATCCATCACCACCGCCTCGCCCACGCCTTTCTTGATTGCCCAAGACCTATGTTTGCAGAGGGCAGGAATATAAGATTGCTTTGCTCATGACGCATCTCATAGTTTAGCACATATGAGTAGAGATTGGTGAGGGTGATTGGCTTCGTCCTGGTGTTGACGGATGTCGCTAGTGCATCGTAGGAGTTGTCAAGGCCAATGAGAAGATAAATGATGACCTCTTTCTATTCAAGTGGTTTGTCGGCAGTGGTGAGCCCATCGGTAAGGCTCATGACTTTGTTGAAGTAGTTGAATATCTTCATGTCCTGCTTTTTAAGCGTAGCCAAATGCCATCGGATTTGTACAATACACGCCCTAGATTGAGATGCAAATTTGTGCTTAAGGGCATTCCAGACCGTAGCCAATGATGACAGAAACAATACTTGCCCCAATACCTTCGGCGAGAGTGTAGATAGTAGCAGGCTTAGGCACATCTAATGTCGTTGGAGCCAAACGATATATGCAGGATTAGGAACCTGTGCGGCTCCATCTTCTATCAACACCGCAATTAATTGGGGCGAAGCCAGATCGATTCCTTCTACCAGACCCACCAGACCAAGCCACTGTGCGCCGCGAAGAATAGAGAGAACCTACGCCTTCCACAACAGGTAGGTGTTGTGAGACGGCTTCATATTGTAGGATTACCAAAGGATGGGGTGACCAGTGGACATCAGGTCGACGGCTTAGGTGCCGAGCTATCTTGAGATTGATGATACTAGGTTAGCAGATGTAATTGCAGAGGTTGTCATTGGATGAGAATAGTAGGCTCTGATGCCATGTTAGAAGATATCAAGAGAATGGTTTGCAATTGGCACACATTTACCTTCTATTGATCCTCTATTTATATACCAGTACATGAGTGTGATTAGTATCACGTGTGAATACTAAGCACTATCTATAGTGGAAACATCAATACTAATAGAAATACTATACAACAGCGAAAACACAACTATTCTAGTTGTTTAACAACTGTGTTTTGGATTTAGACCTTTAAACATTCTTCTGTTCTATCTTGCATATTAATTGAAATGCAAATTGAATTTTTAATCATCCCTTATTTAGATGAAGAGTTAGGTCACTTATCTTTTTTTTTTGCTTTCCAGTTAGTTCTTATTTTGATCTTACAACTATTATTCAAAATTTTCTTATAATTTTATTTTGCAAAAGCATGTAACCAGGGATTGACAGAACAATCCGTGTTAACTGGCCATACCAGTAGCCAGTAGGTGCCGGTGACTACTGGTACTGACATGTTGTTTTGGCCTATTTTTTTATTGATCTTGCTAGTACCAACTACCAAGTCATATATGCTGGTTGCTGTAAAAAAAATTCAAAGAAAGTAGAGATTTTTTTGAAGTTGAATGAATGGACAATGATTCCGATCAACAACTGATCGAGAACCGATCAAATTTACATGGCGATAACCGGCCGGAACCGACCAAATTCAAATTTTAGGTTTACATTTAAAATTGAAGCCATCCAGTACATCACCAATATTAGCAAGGGTTTAGTACCTTTTTTTTCTGTAATCAGTTTCTGAATCCTTCCATATAATATAACCCTGGCTTTGAACTAGTACCCTAGCTGATGATCCTTTTGTTTAAGGACTTGTATACAGCTATTTTTCTGATGGCTTGTGCTTATTAGGTCAAAAATCTAATGCGCTTGCTCTATAGATCTCACTCTAAATTAAAGCAGAAACAGTAGTATATAGTACTTGACAAGGCAACCATATTGGATGTCTGTGACCACACAGGTGGCCTACGTTATCACAGGAAGCTTCAACTTGCACAACCCCAGGTGAATTATTGTCTCTGTCGTTGGCTGATGGCATGCGTGCGTCTATATAAAGCGGCAGAGGGGACGAAGAGCGACACAAGCCTCAGTGCTACCACTGCAGCAGAGGGATAGAGATAAGGGAGAGAGAAATATGTATAGTTTTTGTCGGTAAGATGGAAGAGAGAGTTGAACTCATCAAGGCTAAAGGGAGAAGAGAGAGAGTACAGCCTTAGCTTACATCTCCATCTCCATCTCTTCTGCGAATATGATCAAGGCTGTACCCTCTCTCTTCTTCTCTTAGCTTCTTGATGCAAACACCCCATGCATGGAGGCTCTTGCAGTTGATCAGTACTGGAGCTTCAGATCCATGTCTATGATCAGGCATCCAGTCAGATATTAACATTTTGGTTAGTTTCCTTTCTTTAGTTTGCTCAAGCGCCATCATCACACCGGCGTATATACTGGACTAGTTGACATAGAGAATTTTTACAGTACATTCTAGTGGTAGTAGAAATTAAATCTAAGTATTGATTTGTGAGGTATAATAGACTTTTCTTTGTAAATTTAATTTTTTCATGAGAGTATTATAGACTTTTCCTCCGAATCTATTATTAATCCTTTCTGTCGCCGCCGCTCCTGCCTCTCACCCATTCTGCTGTGGCGCCACCACCGTCTCTTGTACACGTATTGTCATGGCACTTGTAGAAATTACTCTTATGTTATGCATTCCTTTTACAATTTTACCTCTCTCGGGATTCTACTGTTAGTACTATTGGTGTTAATATAACTAAATACTATCTAATCTAGTCTATTGGATAAAAAGAATGAACGGCTCATATTTATTTTGAGATAATGTAAAAGAGCCCTTAATATATGTGCTTCAATTGGAGACATAACTCAGTCTGACCTCTGAACAGCATGTAACAATCCTAGTCCATCTGAGTGTTACTTTGTGTATGCAGCTAGCACTGCATGCAATTCATCCACATGTCTGCTTTCTGCTACTCCTTTCAGTGTCACCGTTTTGAAACGTAGTACATGATGATATGTGAATATGTAGATGTGTCACCACAAGAACCACAAATCTGTCATCATGCTTGTGACGAGATAGTAGGGACTGTCCTTTCTTAAGGACACTCATCAATCTACTTCATTGCTCAAGGCAGGTGAGTGCTGGATCTATAGCATGCTACCAAGAAGTGAAGTCACAATCGCAAACGCCCATTTCCAAGCCTGCAGGTAAGGCTCTTGATGCATATATGATTGAATCTCGATCTAAACTCTATTTACTTTCTTCTGAGTGCTTTTCTGCAAGAACCTGAACTGCATGCCAATTTGGAGTCTAGTGTAACAATCCCCTCTCTGAATTGAAGTACGATGGCTATGTATGCCACTGACAACTAAATGGATCGATTGTCTAGGGACTGAACAAACTCTGGGTGTGTCTCCAAGATCAATTAGATCTAACGGACTCGATCAGGTTAAGGTATAGTCTTGCTGTCTCTCTCTCTCTCCCCCCTCTCTCTTATAGAAATGTTTATTTTTATGTGTTTGTCTCCAATATTTTCTTGCCATTGAAAAGATCAAGGTTTTTTTAAAAAAATCACCGAGAACAAGTGAACAATTTTTACATGTACATCATTGGTTTGTTGCTTAGGTAAAATATGCATGGGATAGATCACATTGGTCTGTCATCTTGTCTTTTTTTTTTTGGTAGATTGCCACTGAGGCAGCCAACAACAGGATATTATGAGTGAACGGCAGGTTTTTTCAGAACAGCAATCAATCAAGACGTTTGATTTCCCCACAGTAATATTGTTAGTAAATATGAATGATTCCATTAGATACACATCGTGGTGAAATAAATTGCAAACTACGAGGAGATCAAATTGCAAAGAAGGTAAAAACAGAGGGAATAACTATAATTAACATGGGTTTTGCTATAGAACAAGGTTCTAGTTATATTCAAAGATTGTTAAGATTAAGGTTGTCAGAATCATGATCTTGAATCGGTTCAGAGCACTCTAGTAAGATCGCATTCTAGGATCGAACAGTAGAATGTAAGATTTTACCTGATTCTAACAAAAACATATTTTTTTTTCCAATTTACCATGTATTTCAAGAGTGATATGAGGGTTTATTTGGTCATTTGGTATCTAATTTGATTAATAAATATATTTTATTCATGACTAGAAGAGTGATGTTATCAATATTGCTATAATATGATCATTTTCATAAAAAGTAAAATAAATAGATAATCAAATTAATTTTTATTATTCCAAACCTCCGAATCTTAATGTCTAAACTATTAATTACTTAGTACCTAATATACAATTTGAATTGATGGATATGGCACAACCAAACATCTAAGTCTTTCATAATCTCAGATGATACGTGATTCTACATGATTCTATTGCTATTTTACACAATTCTATGACTAGAAGCGTAGTTCTACCACAATTCTACCAGGTATGACTCAAGATACAATTCGAGTCAGATTGATTTCGTGGGATAATATATTCGTATGCTTTTACGACTAAAATCGCAATTTTAACAACCTTGGTCAGGATAGTTTCATAATCTTCCATAACATGCTCACATAAGAGATAACTGGGTATGGTGCCTCGCTGTATTAATTTCTTCTCATTTAATTTTTTAGGTACATTTGTTGTATTCCTCAAAGAATTTACTTTACTTTATCAGTACATACTATTTTTTCCTGAGAGTGAATCGTCTTGTGATGCATAGAATTACAATTATCATACCGGAAAACTCTGCATTTATCTTGTTTCTGAAAGTTTACCTTATGATGACCATAACGTTGTAGATCAAATTTCATGATCAACCTAACTGTGTACCAATTTAGTGTCATTTTTGTTTGCTTTTAATTAATCTTATTATTTCATGACAATCAATGTTAACCTCAAAAGAAATAGGACATCTAAGTATAGTTTAACTCCAATGCTAAATCAAACTTTTCAGTTCACTTCCTAAACTTTTAGAATGACAAATGCATTGCTGTTAAATTTACACTAAAATATATCACGATTTCTTCTTCTGTCTTAATTTGTTCAATGGTGCTCCGTTGCAATTATGAAATGTGCATCACATATATATAACCCATGAATCTGATTTATGATGCAACTATATATATATATATATATAGCACGCATCATAAACGGTCAACTCATATGTACCACAACAACAAAGCATGAAATATGACAATATTTCTTGGATGGTTTGCAAGATGCCTTTTTTTGTAGCCACAGTCTTCGTGCGTGGAGAGGCTGTCGTTATTAGTGACCGAATCGATCAAATAAAACCTGCAAGTTTGCACCAAATGCATATTTGTTTTGGAAGCAACTTATTGTTTTGAATCAATCAAATAAAACGTATAGAAATAAAACCTGCACGCAGCGGGAGTACCTATGCATTTATTTTCTACAAATATGCATGTCTTTGTAGCTATTCTTATCCATATACAATATCAAATCAAAACCTAATAAACCTAAGAGTCAATGCTCTTAACTCAGACCGACTTACGATGAATAACCTATATATGATGCGAGGTGAGAAGCTGTTGACGCCCCAACAAAATGGGCATATTAGAAGATCTTGAATTCAGATAGAAAAGGATTCAAAATAGAACCAATTTATTCATTCATTTTTGGTGCGAAGAGAATAACTTGCATGTGGACTTGTAATTAATGGTCTAGGCTGGATATAATATATAGGAAAAATACTTTCTACACCCGGGTGTAATTACACCCACCTCTAATTATTCATTCATGTTTGTCTAAAAAATATACATACTACCTCTGAAAAATTGTTCATACCACCTAGATGATCTTAAATACTCGTATACTATACGTACATACTCTCCGTGCACCTGTGTAGAAAAGAGGCTTCCATTATATATATATATATATATATATATATATATATATATATATATATATATATATATATATATATATCTTTACTATTTAAAAGAAGGAGTTGGTGGTTGCCGTCACGTCCACCCTCCTCACTTCTTAACCATTCGATCTTTCTCCTCTCTTCTACCCACACGATCTGATTAAACCTAAAATCCAACATCACCCTCCGCCCCACACCTACCTCGCTCTTCCCCGCCGCACTCCACGCTCCTCCTCGCTCTTCCTCCCGCCCCATAACTCCTCCTGCATGTGGACTTGTAATTAATGGTCTAGGCTGGATATAATATACCTAGGAAAAAGATAGGGCTTTCTTGTGCTTATTGCTTTGCATATTTTACATGACTATGCGCGGTGTAGATTAAGCAATCCCATCATATACTATGAATTCTTCACCCCAATTGGCCAATTCCACTCCTCATCGGTAATTTGGCTCAATGTGTGTAATTACACCTAACATAGTACTAACTTTTGAGACGGCGCTCACTAATATACCACCTACTAACATTTATGTTCATTCTTATCCTCGAACTAGCTTGAAATACTCCTTTATCACTTTGGATATACTCATATACTAATTATAAGATATTGCTTTCAATGTGAACAAATTTGTGAGGGCAGGAAAACACATGCCAAAAATTTACTCTGTTCTTTATCTCATTTCGGAAGGCAATTGAGGCTTGAATAACTTGGTACACTAACTTTGGAAATCTTATGTGCAAACCTTTCTAACTATGTCCATAGTTTTCACATAGTTTTCCTCGTCAAGCGTTTGTATTTTGTAAATACCTTCATATAATCTTAACACAATTAAATTTGATAGGTTTTCACAAACTTAAAAGAAAACATGAGTATGTCTAAAAAAGAATCAAAATATATACTACCAATCAATCTCTTATGCAAAAATTCATCTTATGTTCATACCTAAATTGAAATATCAATAGATGATCTTAAATACTGCCTTCCCCTTGCCCAATCGACAAGGCGGTGGCAAGCGTTGTTTTGTATACTATTTTATTTGCGTGTGTGAGCATAACTCTCATAGTGCGGCACTAATTTTATATGACCTTTTGAGCCATACTTTCCTACTTATCGTTGATGTAGATACTATGGTTAGTTCTGGATACACTTGATGCCATAGAACCTTCTAGAGGTTCATAATTACATACATCTTCTTTTTGTCTGTTAGTTAATTATTTATCTTTCACTGATCCAGCAAAGAGACATATCTCTAGGAAGTTCTTCCATTATATATATATATATATATATATGTAATGAATTCCGTTCAACGCACGGGTACAAAAGTATATACTATATATAGGAAAAATACTTTTTACACCCGGGTGTAATTATACCTACATCTAATATACCGTATAAACAAACTTGAAATACTCCTTTATCACTTTAGGTATACTCATATACTAAATATAAGATACTCCAATCTGAACCACATAAAAAAATTACAAGAGAGTCCATAATTTTTAGCGTATTTTATAAATACCTTCATATACGTACATAAAAAGGAATATATCTAAAAAATATACACACCATCTCTGAAAAATTGTACATACCACCTAGATGATCTTAAATACTCGTATACTATACGTACATACCCTCCGTTACGCGAGATACTCTCTACGTTGTGAGATACGACATAGGGTGTAATTACACCCCGTGTGTAGAAAAGAGACTTTATATATATATATATATATATATATATATATATATATATATATATATATATATATATATAGTATGTAATATATAGTATACGGGTATTTAAGATCATCTAGATTGTATGAATAATTTTTCAGATGTGGTATGTAGATTTTTTTTGACATACTTCTTTTCGTGTATGTACGTAAAGGTATTTACAAAATACACTAAAAACTATGAATTTCCTTACAATTTTTTCATGTTGTTCACATTGAAATATTTTATAATTAGTATACAAGTATATTTAAAGTGGTAAAGGAGTATTTTAAATTCATTTAGGTGATATATTAGATATATATATAATTTCACCTAGATATATATAAAAGATATATTTTATATATATACACACTATCCACTGTAGTTTGCCGTGCCAGAGCTTGCCCTTGACAAAGAACACTGACTCGAAAAGCTCAGGCATTTAAAATAGCAAATGGAATCTGCCAATCGAGATGGATATATATACTGCAAATGCAGACCTTAAGTTATACGTACTACACATAACACGTGTACCTAATTAAGTGTAGCTTGACTTTTTGACATGACCAGTACTTTTTTTAATAACATGAGTATATTATGGTAAAACTTCCTTAAGCCTAATCGTATCACACACTCAGCACCTGCAACGTGTACATAAGTTTTAGAACAGATAGATTATAAATGAGATTATAAATGCCACAAGACATATGGGAACACTTTACGTTGTTTTTTGTTTTGGAAAATAAAATATGGCATCAATTCATGTTTAAATTTTTTTTATAGAAAAACTGAGCAAACAAACATATATATTGATTGAGAAAGTTGCAGCAACCCCAAAAAACAACACTTGGAAGCTATCAAAGCCACCAATCGGGCAGCGAGTTATAGACCTTAAATCTCTATTACTTCAAAAAAATTTTAAAAGAATGAGTTGATGGTGATAATTCACCATCACGCATACGTTCGCCACTTCTCGCTCCCCGTACGACCACAATCCCAAACCCTTGCCCCACGCGCGGCCGCCTCCCCTCGTCGCTCTGCCAGCCTCTTCTCAATCTTATCCGCCACCTCCCTGACTTTTTTTCTCTCCCATGGCTGCGGCTGCGACGAACGAGCCAAATTAAGGTGATTCGAGATAAAGCGGTGATGCGCGCATGGTCGCGCTGCTACCGCACGGAGGGCCAGGTCGCCACCCTCGTCCCCACCATGGGCTTCCTCCACGAGGGTCACCTTTCCCTCGTCTCCGCGGCGGCTGCGGCTTTCGCCGATCTCGTCGCTGTCGTCGTCTCCATCTACGTCAACCCCAGCCAGTTCGCGCCCACCGAGGACCTCACGGGCGACCTCCACATGCTCGCATCCACGGGTGTTGTTGCCACTGTCTTCTGGCCCCCGGACATCTACGTCCGCGGTGGCGCTGCCACCGGTCGCCGCGCTGACACCTCCGGGGGCGCGGTCTTCTGCCTGGAGAAGGCGGCTGGGGATGGCCATGAGACATGGATTAGGGTGTAGCAGCTGGAGAAGGGACTATGTGGGAGCAGCAGGCCCATGTTCTTCCATGGCGTTAGAACAGAGTGATAAATTAGGAATGTCTTCAAGCCCTAAAGGGAAGCCGAATCCTTGGAAGTATTCTGATTCCACCAATGCCATGGAGAAAGTCCAGGTTTGCGTTGATGTTAGGATTGATGCAAGCTAAATTTGGATCATAATCAATAACCATTTTATTTGGCAGGTAGAGAAAGAGAAGCAAGCCAGCTCAAGGGCATTGCCCTCGGTATGGGCTCAGAAATCGATAGGTGTTGTGGTGGTCCAGTCGCTGCGAAATGGTCTTGCAACAGGCTAATATATAATAGATTCAATAGTATAGAGAAATATATCAATATATCTTTATATTTTGTAATTATCAAAAAGTGGGATAAAAATTTCCCATTATACTCTATTCATGCATATAAACCCCATAAGGGGGTATGAAATTGCCAGATTCACTTATTCTTACCTCTAGTTCTATCTCTCTACCTCTCTTAGTGTTGTCTCCCATAGAGAAAGGTACCATGTATCCACTGTCAGGGGCGGATCTGGGCCTCGGGTTAGGTGGGCTATAGCCCGAGGCCCAGAAAAAATAGCAATGAAACTATTCCTAGGTAGGCTTAGGAAAAATCAAGTTATAATGGCTCAGCCGGAGACGGCACAACCCAGCCCGACGCCGCCGCCCTCCTCCCCCTCGCAGCCTCGCTCTCCCCCGCCGCCCTCCTCCCTCTCCCTCCCCACGCTGTCCCACTCCTCCCCCTCTGCAGATCCCCGCCACCCTCCTTCTCTTGCTCCCCGTCGCCCCTCCTCCCTTGCTCTCCCCGCACACCCCTCTCCCTCTGCTCTCCCGCCGCCCCTACTCCTCCATCCCCGCCGCCTCCTCCCCTCCCCCCCGCCGCCCCTACTCATCCCCGCCGCCACCGCCGCCCTTGTCCCCTCCCCGCCGCCTCCTACTCCTCCATCCTCCCGTGCTAGATGCACTTATTTTATCTTGGTATCTTCAGAAGCTAGTTATTCATCATTTTTAACTTAGTTGGGTGATCCACATTAAATGACATCCTTAATATGAATTTGTTGGAGAAGTTATGGCAATTAAAATTACAAATACATAGTTTTTCATAAATGATATTTGTAGCTTTCCTTACTCAAGTTTTTCTTGACAGAGGCTACTTGGCTCCTGAGTATGTCAGTCAAGGACAAGTAACACGCAAGTCAGATGTTTATAGTTTTGGTGTACTGCTTCTAGAAATCATTTGTGGAAGATCCAATGTCGATATAAGTTTACCGTTTGAAGATCATATACTTCTTAAAAAGGTTAAGAGGAAATGCAAGATTACATTCGATGTCTTTTCTTTTGTTGTTCCTTGCATGGTAGAAGTTTCTGTTTTTGACCATAATTAATGACTTCTTTTTTGGGCAGAAGTTCTCTGCAAAATGAGTTTAACGCTTGTCTACTTGATATATAATTTTGGAGTAAGAGGACTCGTGTAGATATATCATATATGCAGCACTTGCTCTTCAGTGTCCTAGTCATGACATGCCCGTTGCTCCCATCCTCAGATTTAGTGCAATGTAAAAGAAAAATTACCATTATCATGCACTTCAATTTTTAGTGGTCGATTTTCTATCAAAAAATTTTAGTAATACATTGCCAAGTGCATTGGTCCTATGATTATGTGAAAATTGTCCTATGATAGCTAGGGAGCAAATATTCTAAATGGGTGCTTTTGTTCTTTACTGCTATGGTTCCCAGAGTTCACCAATTGGTTCTACTCTTGCATAGATATGGACGTATTATGAGGATGGAAATTTGGAGAAAGTCATAGACAGCTCTCTGGACGATCAATTGTGTTTTGCACAAGCCTGCACATTCCTGAAAATTGGGCTTTTGTGTACACAGGATGACATGAGACGTCGACCTAGGGGCGGAATTGGGCCCCCGGAATTGCGCTCGCCTCCCAGACTCCTAGTCTCCCGAGCCCCACTGCCACAGGTTGCTAGGTACTCAAATTGTATCTCTATTATGTTATATTTTTTATATTTTGTTATCATGCTATGTTTTTCTTATTATGTTTTATGTTTATTTGTTTAGTATTGAACTCAAGTTTCATATCAGTAATGCAATTAACCAATTATGATATACTTTTGTTATATCGTGGTATGTGTACAAATTGATATTAGTTTTAGGTTGTTAGAGTTCAGCCCGGGGCGTAGTCAAATCCTGGTTCCACCACTGTCCACTGTTGTAGCCATGCTACAACAGTTGACGCCGTCTGTGAGGACCACGCAAGAAGCTGCGACGCTAAAGATTGCTATCACTAAAGGGATTTTCTAGCATTGAGTGGAAGTATCGTAGCTTGCTTGTGTCGCAAATGCTCCAGAGTGATTGCGCCTGGTGGTAGGCGTTTCCATTTATCTCAACCAGCATGCATGCGCATAGTTCATGGCGGCGATCCATGCGTTGTTGGACGTGCGTAGAGCAAAACCATGTGCACGTGTGCCCTGATCGATGCAGGCACACATGCATTATCGCACGTCGGAGTCGATGTCCATGCCCAGGTGTGACAAACACGACACTGGCACCAGGCAACCTCCGCGCCGGCTTCGCCTTCACCGCAGCCACCTTGGTCTGTGATAACCTTCGAGCGTCTCAGCAACTGGAAATGGAGGGGACCTCCGCTGCTGCAGTGCGATGTCGATGACTTCACAGCATCGCCCTCGCCTCTACATTGCCTCCGCAACAACGCCATCAGCCTCCGCCCACGCTTCGCCAAAGTCGTACATGCGCTGTGACAGTGACCACGGCCTTCGCCTCCGCCTCGCTGGCTTCGCCTGGCCTCCGCTAGCCTCCGTGTCGAATCGTGTTGGCGTCGCCACGGCCTCCGCTAGCCCTCTGGCTAGACCACATTGGCTTCGCCATGGCCTCCACTGGCCTCCATGCCGAATCGCGTCAGCGTCGCCATGGCCCCCGCCGGCCTTTGCCCCAGGCTGCTTTGCCTTCGCCACGACTTCTAGGATGGGCCCTGTCGGCTTCACCACTGCCTTCGCCTCTGCCTCGTTGGCTTTGCCATGGCCTCCGTCGACCTCCGTGCCGAATCGAGTCGGTGTTGCCATGGCCTCCACCGGCCTTTAGGCCAGACCACGTCGGCTTCGCCATGGCCTCCGTCGGCCTCCGTGCCAGACCCTGTTGGCTTCGCCACGGCCTTTGCCTCCACCTCGCCGGCTTCACCATGGCCTCCGTGCCCGAATCACATCAGCGTCACCACAGCCTCCGCCGCCCTTCGGACCAGACAGCGTTGGCTTTGCCATGGCCTCCACCGTAGCTTTCATGCTAGTCACGCGCTGGCATCAGACTACTCGCCATGGCCTCTGCCGGCCTTCGTGCGAATCGCGGCGGCATCGCCACGGCCCCCGTCGGCCTTCACCCAGACCTTAACTATCTATACAAAAGTGTACGATTTCATTGGAAATGGAAATGGTACGAGTTATATGCTATGATTCTTGAGGCGGGTTTTCCACCGTGGAGGTGACGTGGCTAAGAATGTGGCAATGTCACGGTGTTTTTGCTACCATGGCTGACAATGTGACAATGATTGTTAGTCACGTCATTCGCCAGGAGGCGACGCCTATGGTTTGGTGGTGAATGCTTGGTGGCACAAGGTGGGTATGTGGAAAGTTTGCCAAAGTCAATTAAGGATCTGTCTGTGAGCCACTGCTACCAAATCATATCGTACTATCACAAGTTTGGTATGAGATAGATATAGCTAACTAATTTGTAAGTTCCAACCTTAATTTCGCTATAGGTTGAATGTGGGCATGGCAGGGTTGTAGGAAGTCCTACACGGCACAAAAGAGGCCCCAATTTAGTGGATTCTATATATTGTGTTGAAACTTTAGCGACGTGCGACCAGATTGAGGGTTTCACATTGTAAAAATTTTGTGATAATATTTTAGTCGCACTCCTTTCAAAGTATGTCAGGCGAATATTATAAGTTGATTATCTTTTATAGGTAAAGTTGTACAACCTCTGCAGGGTGCATAAACTGTCCTAAATAGTTGTGCTCATAGTCATGGGTAAGCCGAATAAAGTTTTTCACAAATTAGAATTTATTTTTTAATTTGGTTAAATCAAATATGATGAGATCTTTTGAAAAAGATGATGCAGGTGGGATATCCGTAGATAAGTTAGTGTTAGGTTGGATCTACACTTACGGTATTTATTTAATTAGAATATTATTTTATACTTATTGTATTAAATTCAGTATTTACATCTATTTACTGTATTTACTTGTCAATTTAACTTTACGCTTAAACAACCATATTATACCTTCCTTTGATATAACTCTATGTTATTGGTGTAACTTACGGAGTACATTTTAATACTCATCCTTGTTTAATTATTGTTGCTCAAAGGAGAACTACTTTGATTTCGGTTAGGATATTGACGAGGTTGTACCCCACAGCTATTTGCCTGTAAGCAAATTGATGAGCTTCTTGTGCTTTGAATTTTTCTCCCATCGCTAATATTTAAATTTTGGCCTATGGACCATTATAAACTTTGGCCTTAAGAGTTAGAGAACTCAAACAAAGGGCATACCATAGAGCTGAAGCTTAGGCTTCCAGTCAACCTCACCCCGTTAGGGACGATCGGATCCGACAATGGCATAGTCTAGGATGGTAATACGTGGCTGCGTCGTGACTAGAGATAACAAATTTGACGGTAGTGACTCTCTATCATTGTGAGAAACAATAGAGAGCGAGAGCGAGAGAGATGGAACTAGAAAGCTGTACCATCGTTTTTTTAGTGAAATAGTATACCATTATTTAGTTTTTATGCCTGGAATAACCGCCGCTACTCTGGTTCCAATAGAAATAGCCGAAAGGAACGGGAAGGCAACGTGAGGACGCCACGCGCGAGCACAGAAGAGACTTGCCGACGCAAAACCAATAATAAAAAGGGAAAGAAAATCTAAATAGAAATTCCCGAAGAAATAGGAATGTTAATTCTCATAAAAACAAATTTAAATTAAAAAAACACATGCTTTATTCGCACCGATAAACATGGCATTCTACGAAACCCAGTCGACTTCCCTCCTCACCGTCCAATCCATTCCCACCACCTCCCTCCCGCCATCGTCATGGCCGCCGCCGCGTCCTCCTCCCGCTGCGCCCTGGGCCCCTCCACCTCCCACCGCCACCCGCTCCGCCCCGTCCGCTTCTCCTCCCCTCCGCCGCAGCCGTACGCCTCCCCCGCGGCGCTCCTCTGGCGGCAGCCGCGGCGGGCGGCGCCCACCACCTTCTGCTCCGCGCCGTCGCTCGGCCGCGTCGGGTGGCCGCGCCGCGAGGGCAGCGCCTGGCTGCTCTCCTTCCGCGCTGACCCGTCGTCGCCGTCCGCGGCGGGGGCCGGCGACCCCTCGCAGGCGCTGTCCGCGCTGCTCCCGCTCGTCGTCGCCGCCACTGCCGTCGCCGCGCTCGGCAACCCCGCCACCTTCTCATGGTTAGGCAGCGGAACCTCCTGGACGCTTCTTCAAGAATGTTATTGGCTTGGAATCTTGGACAACTAACACCTGGTCTTTGACTAATTTATAACTATTTGGTAGGGTCTCGAAGGAGTACTACGCGCCTGCACTCGGGGGCATCATGCTGTCCATTGGCATCAAGCTATCCATCGACGACTTCGCGCTGGCCTTCAAGAGGTTTACATTATTTTTTTTGCCTTCTACTCCTTCGCCAAAGATGATAACAGAGAGCAGAATTCCTGGAAAAAACAGCACGTATAGAAGAAAGGATGTATGAGCTTAGCCCAAAGCTGAAACCTTTGTTTGCTTGTTCTTGTGTTGCATTGTTCAGGCCGGTGCCGCTGTCGATTGGTTATGTGGCGCAGTATGTGCTCAAGCCGCTTCTTGGCGTGCTTATCGCGAGGGTGTTCAGGATGCCGTCGGCGTTCTTTGCGGGTTTCGTGCTTACTTGCTGCGTCTCGGGTGCGCAGTTGTCGAGCTATGCTACCTTCCTGAGCAAAGGGGATGTTGCGTTGAGTATTTTGTTGACAAGCTGCTCGACGATATCTTCAGTGGTTGTGACGCCTGTTCTCACTGGATTGTTGATTGGTTCAGTGGTTCCTGTTGATGCGATTGCTATGGCAAAATCTATTTTGCAGGTAACGAAATGATTGGTGATCAAGCAATGCATTTTGTAGCGTACAATTCTTGCTGTATGTTGTCTTTGTGCAATTATGTTACTTTGTAAATTTTCATTTGCCAGGTGGTCCTTGTTCCTGTGACACTAGGTCTTCTCCTGAATACCTATGCAAAGGCAGTGGTCAATGTCATACAACCAGTAATGCCATTTGTTGCTATGGTGTGCACATCGCTTTGTATTGGGAGCCCTCTAGCTATCAATAGGAGCAAGATCCTATCATCAGAAGGATTCATGTTACTTCTCCCCATAGTGACTTTCCACATTGTTGCCTTTGCTGTGGGTTACTGGATTTCCAAGTTGCCTCTATTGAGGTAATTCTTAAATACTGGAACCCCATTTTTATTCGTTCTTAATGTTTATCTTACATCACTGACTTTTGTCCTCGATCTTCCTAACGCACAATGTAATCTTATCTGGAGTTTGTTTGAATTTGGGTATATCTGAGTTGTTTATTTTCTGCAATGCTGCTATGTGTTACCTCTGCCCAAGTCATATGTACATATCCAATTTGCTCAAAGATGAGAAATGCAAATCTGCCTCTGGTGCGGCTGTGCCTACTTTTCAAAAAAATTTAAAAATTTTATTTCTGTTTTCAAATCCAACCCTTTGACCTAACTAAAGTACTCTTTTTTAAAAAAATAGTTAAATCTGTCACTCATATCATAACTTCATATTCTCTTTTCATGTCAGTTTCGAGTCTTCTGCTCCAATATTGTATTGTTTGCCTAAATTGTTCCATCAACTGCTAAACTATTTTGAAAACGGAGCATCTTTTGTTTCTCCATAATGACAAAAACCGAGCATCTTTTTCCTAAATGTTTAGTTTTGCACATTATTTTCCTAAACTATGGAATCTAATTGAATTAATTCAATCTAATCACCGTCCTAATAAATGACCGGTTATTTATATCATTGGGTAACTCCATCCTGTGTGGCAAGCTGAACTAATGTCACATCATCACTAGGCTCTTCTATTACATTGCATTCTATAATTAGCAATCAAAATTCAGTTTTCTTGCAGACAGGTATACTTCTGAAGTGCCTTGATGCCCTTTTGCTAATTCTTTTGCATTGGTACGTAGGCAAGAAGAGCCTGTTTGTAGGACTATTTCAGTGTGTACTGGAATGCAGAGCTCCACCCTAGCCGGACTTCTTGCTACACAATTTCTTGGAAGCAGTCAGGCTGTTCCTGCAGCATGTTCTGTTGTTATCATGGCCATATTTGGTTTGACTCTTGCATCATATTGGGGAAATGGCTCGTGAATAAGAGATGTTGGTGCGAGATTCTTTCCACAAGCTTCGACAGGTGTGAGCTCATGAGAGGTTGTAGGATGCAGCATTGGAATTCTTTCATGGACTCCCGGGGCAACCGTTCCAGACAATTCTTTGCCGTTGGAGGCAGGAGTTACACGGGTGGCGACCTGCAGTGTAAGCCTGCATGAGGTATGCCATAGATACAAAAAGAGAACTACAAACTGTACATTTCCCAAGAAAAGCAGCGACCAGAACGGCCACCTGCATATGACGGAGGGATACTGAGATGGAAGTCATGTGTCATACTGTAGGCTTCATTAGTGCTGCCTTGTAGATACTAGATACTGGACACATTGAGGATTCTTATATATGCTATTTTAGTTCTGCAAAATAAACTTCGTACCTTTCAACATGCATCATGGCCCCAACTAGCAAAGTATACTTCTGGCTAGACAAAAGCAAAAGTCGTGCATACATTTTTCTTTTTGGAAAAGAAAAGAAAAGTAAGTTTTGTACTGTTCCTGAAAATATCTGTGCTCGTTAATATTTTGATACTTTTGTAACGAATAAGAGACGGACAAGTGAACCATGAAGACTTTTCTTGTCCCTCTTATAAATTGCCTGTCCACAGGTCACTGTGTGGCGTTCCTCGCATAAAAGTGAGTGTGTGGTGGTGTCAGTTGGGAATGTCACAGGTTCAGAGTCCAAATACGATCCCAATTCTAATCTACATCGATGGAGATGTTACAGTTGCTGGATATGCATCTCTTCTCCGGTCAATTTCACTGTCGTTTTTAGTAGGCATGAGCAGTCCGTTTTTCAGCTTGTCGCCGACAGGGGCGATATTATTTTCGCCAGTTTTTCGGCTTTTTAGGGAAACAACGTAATTTCCATATGAACTCTGCAAAAATCCTAATTTCCGGATCGATCAAACAATCACATTGCATCAAATACCATCCAAGCGAAGAATTCAAAATTAGCAATCAAAACATTGATTTTAAAAGGTAGACAATTATGTGTAGATTGTATAGACAAAACATGTAAATACATAATATGGGTACAGGGGTAGGTTATACTGAGCGGCATCTGCTGGTTATGATATTGATTATATTATGTCTTTGGCAGATCTCTGTAGTGTTCTTTGCAATTTTATCAATAAAAGTATGAACCTTTGAAAGAAGCACACATCGAAACAGCGTGCGAGACTCAAACCTCGGAGAATCGACCAATTCGAAAGTCATCACCCTTGTTTTCCCCTTGCTCGTGTACCACCAAAGCCTCACTGGAAATGTTCATATATAAGATACACAATAAACTAATGTATAACTAATGTATAAGCCATCCAATTATATATAAAAAAGCGTGATAGAATAAATTGTCCATGTATATTAGATACACCTCAAAAAAGCAACTATCATTTTTAAGCACAGGTCGACGCTTATAGTGTTATAGAATACGGGAATCTGAGTAGGCAGTTTAAGGATTGCCCAAGACATGCGCTAGAAACTCGTCTTTAAGCTGGCTGTGGGAAAGGCATGTTAGTTTTGTATTGACATGAGATCAGTATTAGTGTTCTTCTGTATGCCTATCTTGAGAAGCATTTTGAACACTAATGCAAATGTGGGGTGTCTTGATTAAATTTTGGCCACAAACCAAACAGCTTGCCAACGGGCATCGATTTTGGAGCTACGGAGCAAGTGGAATTCTTAGGGTTTTTGCTTTTGGAGCTACGGAGCCCAGCCCACCTAGCCCTCGAAAGGCCCAGATGACGCGACGACCCGATCGGACGGCTCCGATGTACTAGATCCCGCTATAAAACGAGCAGCACGCCTCCGGCAAACCCCTCCCGGCTCAATCTCGTCCACGCGCCGCCGCCTCCTCCGAGCAGAGAGGCCACCGCCGCCGAGCTCTCCAAGATGGTACGATCCTCGTTATTTCCTTGCGCCTTCCAATCCCCCTCTCTGATTCGATTCGCCCTCTATTTCGGCGTCGTCTCTGATCTGGCCGAATTCTTCCGTTTGGATGCAAACGCAACACAGGTGCTGCAGAACGACATCGACCTGCTCAACCCGCCGGCGGAGCTGGAGAAGCTCAAACACAAGAAGAAACGCCTCGTCCAGTCCCCCAACTCCTTCTTCATGGTAGGAACCTTCTTCATCTGCACGTTCCTTCTACCTGTGTTTCTGTCTTTTCTGTTCTCTGACACTCCGACCAAAGCTAGTTTCTTTCCTTAGCTCGGCCCTAACCTAGTTTTGGTTCGATCTGTTTCCTGTGTTGCAGGATGTCAAGTGCCAGGGATGCTTCAACATGTACTTTTCCTAGACCCTTCACCCTCTGTTTCTAGTAGTTCAGATTTTAATCACTCTTTGAATTTTGGTAGTCTATCATGCAAAATGTTCCGATGCTTGCGATTGTAGTCTTTTTTTATCCAAAATACTTGATTTCTATCGGAAAACTAGCCTTCTTAGTTTAGATTACTTGAAAGATTAGATGCCACAGGGGTACCTTGCAGCAGCCAAATTAGCCCGTGGGCTCATCATCTGTACCCTCGGGCAAATTTATGTCGTGTTCAGATGTTGCATTTGTAGCTAATGTTAGTCACTTAGTATATTATAATGTGGGTGGTGGATACTGATTACTGAGTTATGTTGTGCAAACCGTGGAAGACTGTACAATGCTAACAACTTAACATACAATTGTTCTCAGCTGGCAACCTTTGTGAATAAAAGGTCTGCTTGCCATGTCATATATTGCAATTCTTCTATGATTAGTGTTTGAGAAAAGTAGACACGAGCTTTCTTTGCAACTTAAATACTTTGCTTAGCTAGTATCAAATGTTAGTGATACTGTGAAAAATTACTGATGGTTGTTCTTTATAACTTGCATGTCCAACGAATTAGGGTATTGGCATCAACCCTAGAGATAATGAAACTTTGATACCCCCACAAATGTATCTTTTATGCACTGTGATTTACTAATTACCTGTTAAGCCTTTATTGAAGTTTATCTGCATCTGTTACATTGCTTGCCAACCTCACTCTGAATTTGATGTTTGTATTGCAGTACTACTGTGTTCAGCCACTCCCAGACTGTTGTTGTGTGCCCTGGCTGCCAAACTGTGCTCTGCCAGCCCACAGGAGGAAAGGCCAGGCTCACAGAGGGTTGCTCCTTCCGCCGGAAGGGTGACTAGAGTGGAGTCCTTCGAAAGCCAATGGTTGTGTCAAGCAAGTGTTCCACTTCCAGGATGTAGTCTTTAAATTTTGCTCCATGTGAAACATTACTCTCCTGCATGTTGCTTGGTTAAGGCTTTCAATATCTGTTTGCCAGTGTTATGTATCAGGAGCTAGTACTGAATGTTGCGTTTGCCATCTGGTTTGTCTAATTAGTTGGGTTTATTCTAATTTCTTTGCTGAACTAAGTTGGTGGTTAGTAGTTTCAGGGACAAACTGTTTGAATTATAAGCAGCTATGGAAGATAAATTGTTGACACCTCGTTTCGTGTTGAGCCAAAAGTTCTATCTATTGTATTTTGTTTCCAAAATGTTCCTTTGGCTTACTCGTATGGATATGGTTTGATTGCTGACATGAGGCTGAGGATTATGGTCGATTTGAGTTGATTCTGGGTGCTTGAAATCAAACTTCCCAGTTTCGTTACTTAACCAGCATTGGGTGGCTATGTATGATTTGCCAGTTGAGATTTTGAGTTTGGCAAGTTTGCTCTACATCTACTTATTCGCACTTGTTTGCCAATTTTCAATATGCTGATAGTTCTGTAATGAGGTCGGCTTTAATGTTCTGTAATGACGTGAAAATGCACTAAATGGGTGGAAATCTTGTCTAAAACGTTCTAAAAAATTCTCAAACAATTAGCTTTTTGTTTTTTCTGTCTTCTTTTTGTTTTTTCCCCTCAAAATCAATTCGACAAACTAGAGAAGAGCACAAGAGGTGAGGGAACTAACTAGATCAATCTCTGCCTTGGTGTGCGTGGCGTCCGCCTAGGCGCATAGCCGGCCGAGCAGCCGGCAGCGAACTACTGAAGAGGAGGAAGATCAGCCGGCAGATCAGCTGAGGGCCACCGCGGCGCCGGCTGCTCGTCCGGTGCTGTCAGTCCGTCGCAACTCCGCTGAGGCCAGCGAAAAATCCCATCCATCTACATGTATGAACTTCATATCTCGTGTCGTGTGGAATTCAGATGTTAATGGCAATAGGATCGAGATATATGGTACTTGATTCATCTTAGATTCACAGTCCTTTTGCATCTACTAATTATCGACGCCGTCTTCTGTTCTGCTTTGAAGGATTGCTTCAACACTTCACCTTTTTAAAAGTTTGCAAGTCTTAAAGCAAAATAATTTTTGCAAATTTGCACTAACAAAAGCATAATCGGGTCGAAACAAACAAAACCTGAAGATCGTGTTCGAGAATGACCGCATACAAACTACTTTTCAGTTAAGTTAGTTTGTATTCTAAACAAGGAAGCAGATTAGTTTGCAACAGCCAACACGGACTCGATTCGGAGGTTTCCATCCGAGTAGACTCTTTGGTAGCGCTAGTTTGGCGTTGGATTATGATTTTTTTTACTGTAGCTGAGTTGATTATTTAGCGTAATTAAATTTAAAAAATAGAAAAAAAAATATGTTAGCCCATCACGGACAATGCAAAGGAATACGGGAAAAAAGAAAAGGCAAAAAATCTAAAAAAATAAGAAAAAGATGAAATTACTGAATAGTGAAAAAAACAGAAACTAGAAGCATAAACTGGTTTTTAGCCAAAATGAGCACTACCATCAGACCAAATCTCACATATTTGCCGCCCAGCTAATTTTATTTTAAGAAAAGAAGCATTTCCACAGCTTTAAATTTCAATAAATTAACATCAAAACATGTGTCTAGTGTTTTCTCGATCTGATTTTGTCTCACGGTTTGATGGCGTTTTGGTTTGCAGGAAGAATTTAACCTAGAGTCTTCGGGCCCAACAGAGGAGGCACCTTGTTTGCTGATCGGGTATATATTGCATATTTGCATGAGCCAGCATTTCTCCTTTTTTCCGTTTAGATCAATCAATAGCGTAATTAGGATCCAGATAGAAGTGTTTATATAAGCAACCTCTTCATAGTTAAGTATGTGCCTCAGAGTGTCATAAGGGGGAGAGATCTCATTTTTCTTACCAGAGATAAGCTTTTGTACCACAAATTTCCATCCCTATCTCTACGATTTCTAAGGCTTCGAGCAATCCACTTATGGCTTCTTCGTAACTCCATTGTTCACTGTTTGATTTATAGATTTCATCCATGAGGAAGACGTAGAAGCTGTGAACCGAAGAAAGAGTGTTCGGACACAATAACACAAAAGAAGATGACGACGTTGACTCCTAAGCGGAAAGGAGCACCACCACCGAGACCATCACCGCGAATGAAAAGGAGCCAGTCCATGAAGACCCCCTCTCTCATGGCAACAACACACTGGTATAGCAACGTCTAGACCTGTGACAAGTAACAAGGGTGGCTCTTCGACAGCTATGCCAATGGTATTTTGTGTGCATAACTTGTTAGTACTCTATATACTCATTCTTGCTATTACACAATGTTGCTCCATTGCTGAAGGACAAAGAGATCATCTACGATCAACTCATTGTCAAAGGAGTACAACAAGAATTACAAAGACTAGGTGGTGCTATACCAGCCGATTGCCTATGAACATATGGCATAGGCTACACTTTGATGTTTCCCATGAAGTTTCTGCTACAGTTTAATTGGTTTTGTAAACCTTGAATCACAAAGTATAATCCAAAGTACCTGTTTAATTATTGAGAGTTTTTACCATCCTTGTGAGGTACCAATACTTCCCCACCAAACTATCCTTAAACTCTTGGTACCTCTATCCTTAAACTCTGAATATCTCTTGGGACCTCCTGATGCTAGCTCAATAGATAGCTTGATACCTTCTAAGGATGATGAAAATCTCTTATTCAAGCATTATGATATATTTCATCTATGTTTGCCGCAACTCACAAGTCACATCACTGCCTTCGTATAATTTCCCCCTATTTTTAGCTACAGAACCAATTATAATCCAGTTTTTGAAAACTAAATAGACCAGTTTCCAAAAGTATAACCCAAGCAAATCTCGGGGGCAAAAAAATACAATTTTTTCACATTTACGATCGAACGTGGAAGCACAACATGGTAGAGACTGATACCCAAACGATGCCGTGAGGCAAAAGTCACAACTTTCACATATTAAAACACAGCATATCAAGACAGGATTTAATCCACACATCTACAAGTGCATATTTCCGAAACCATGTGAAAGGTTAAGGTATGGCTTCTTGAAAGAACATGAATATGGCATGGAGCTAATTAGGGTGGTCAAATGAATGATCCTGTAACAATGCCCTGCAAGAAGGGAAGCCTCAAGCTGCCCCCATCAAACAGGCGGCAAAAAAAAAATGAGCTACTCAGGCAATTTCGGTTCTCGGATTCTCTCTCAAATCTCAAATCAGAAAGACAAGGAAAACACAAATATTACAGAAGGAACGGTCTCAACACATTTACGAATGTCATTTCAGGGTCAAACAAATGACCTGCAATTTAGTTTACAACATCACATCTATGAATAATATAAATCCCAGTTAACCTGCTTCAGACTTGAACACCTGCTTCAGACTTGAACACTGTTGCGGAACAATGGTGAGCTTCGTCCTGGCAACACGCCATTGCTGTTAGAGATCATCGCCAGCTCTGTCCTAACAGCGGTTTGGCCTGGTTAGCATCCCCCCGATGGGATTGCTGCGACTTCCATAAGGCAGCAGACCAAAATCGTCTATTTAGAAGTTTCTTTCTCTGTATTGTTGCATCTCCTGCAAAACAAATGTCAAAACACAATCAGGATGGGGGATTTGACTGGGGCTCTGACTGTTGTACTCCATCGCAATGGTGCTTGGATGTATGACATCTACTTAAAAAAAGGCGTATAAACAGTTATATTGGCTTACAGGTGCATAATAATAAACAGGACGGTTCTGCCCAATCATCATCTGCTGCCCATACTGAAAATACAAAAAAAAAAGAGTTATTATTGTGCATAATAATAAATATGTACATTTAACTTTGAAGTGGAAATTTTACATGTTTCAGTCATTGCCTTATTTTTGCATGACTTAATAAACTACAATTCTAAACAGAGTTAGGCATCATGTTCAGCAAACAAACAAAAGTTGCTGACACAATGTCAACATGTGAAACTGGGAAAGAAAAAAGAGGGACAGAAATATCAGAAAATTAAGGTTTAAAATAAAAGGTACTGCATTCATGTCTTATGTCTAAGATTGTGCAGGTACTTGATCACAGTGGATTGCAACTCATAATGGTTAGTAAGGCAGAAGGCACGAAAAAATAGAGCAGGAAGTCAGACAAGAGGATAATTTCAGTTACTATTCAATCAAGGGAGTAGAAGGAAAAAGGAATAATCAATGTCGCATGTCAAGCTCATCACCTGAACATAAGGGAAATGCGACACCATATCGTAAAATCTACCCCCAACACACCCACACACATCAAGGTAACTGTATGTACCCGAGAGAATCCCTGCAAGTATCTATTTGTGTAATTCTTAAATAAGGACCCAATTACCAAATTTTAAAACTAGAGCAATAAGCATAACAGTACTTCAGATCAAAGATTAGCCAAGACAAGATGTCCAGAGCTGTAAATCAACTAAGAATGCATAGTGAATTTCACTTCAGGTAAGCTTTCTCACCTGTGGCCCAGAAGGATGCATGTAACCCTGAGGCAAAGGTCCAGGTTGAGCACTGTACACAATAGGCTGGCCACCATAGGCCGGTGGGAACTGCAATGTAATTGGCATAAATGTGACAAGGCAATCATATACACTTACACATTCAGAAGCATCGCTAGCACAAGGAAAAATTGTGCAAGTCGCCACCAAAGTGGAAGCACAACCTTTTAAAAAGAAAAGGAACACAGAATAGTTTGTAGTGTGTTCAAGGACCATCACACAACAGAATAAATGTACCATCCGGTAGGTCCTTTCAGAGACAAGATTGTAACTCTGATCATTCAAGGGAATACTAATTACTTAGTTTAATTCAAAGCACACTTGGAAGGCATGACCCAAGCAATCGTTTCTGTAAAATAACATTTCACTAATATTACTTTTGGTCCAAAAATACATTGTTCTACTTAATGTTGTTATATATAATATAACTAGGAAGAAGAACTCTGCAAACCCAGTAGAAAGAAAAGCGAAGATGGAAGATAATCCAAGGGAGGATAACAGGAAAATAAAGGTTTTTGCCGTCAAAACCCTTTCGGCACATGTGAGCATCATCATTCGGCAGTAGAAAAATCCAACGCACACGTTTTTACCGACTTACCTTCCGCCATAGAAAAAAAAAATCCAAAGCGCAGTGCCAGGAAACCCCTTTGGACCAATGGTCCATAAGCAAATAGTCGGCCAAGAGGGCCAAGAGGATAAGAGAGGGGCAACATCGGCAATAAACAAGCCAAGAGAGAGAGAGAGAGACCAGTCGAACGCCCTCGGCCCATCGCCTCCACGCCGCCTTGGCCCGCCGTGTACACGCCGCCTTGGCCTGTCGCCTCCACGCTGCATCAACCCGCCACCTGTATACTCGATGCCGGCCAACCCCCCTCGGTGATATTTGATCTAATGATGTTGTTTTTGAGACTGTAAATTTGAAATTGAGAGCTCAAAGTTGTGATTTGCACACATTTATCACGCTTGTTTTCTTTGGTGATAAAAACATTTCCAGCCAATCGGCGTGCTGAGGTGATTGATTGGCTACGTGGGTTACTATTGGAGTTCGATTTGCCGTTGGATTCTTCAGACGAGGAGCTACGGGAATACCTCATTGACGGCACGGCCCTATGCTACATTGCGGACAAGCTCATGCCCGGTGTTCTAGAGGTAAGCAAACTGATATCGGAGATGGAAGATATTTGCTGCATGTTGCTCTTGCTGATATGGCTTTGTAGGGGATGTGGGGTGGTTATGGATCGGTCGAGCGGTCAAATGTGAAGAAGCTCCTCTCTGTTGTCGCGGAGATGGGGCTACCAGGTTTCAGTGTGAAGGATCTCAAGGAGGTGAGGTTGCTCCTGTCATGTGAAGTAGTTGTTGGTATATGCTAGAATTATGATGCTAGTATGTGTTCCAAACTTCCAACTAAATGCTGCTCTCCTCTCCTTGTCAAGATGTACATTAATATGGTTAACATAGTTGGTGTTTAGTACTTAGTACCTTGATGGAAATAAGGACTATAATTTTGCTGGCATAGAATGGCAATAATGTCTCTATGTCTTTATGAAGATGATAAGGACTATGCTGATTCTATTATTTGTTTGTATACATGATACATGTACTTATTTATTCTCTTATTCTTCGTAGATGGTTCACTATATTGGTTTAAAGCCAAAGGGAGAACTGGAGAACCAAGCAATTTGCTAGATAAATATGAAGGTATTCTCGGTCCCTTATAAGAATCCATTCATTTCTTCTTTTAAAAATCTTTATTATATATATAAATGTATCGTTGTATCGTCATTTTTGGGAAAATGGCGAATCGTGGTATCGCGTATCCGTATCGGCATTGAAGCATTTGGGCAACATAGCTAGCAGCAATAGATGAAAATGATAGTGTTAAAGAGTAGTGTTAGCATTCCGAGCTCAGATGATGGGCCAAGGTGTTACAAACTCAATCAATATCAGTAAAAAAATTATGAATGGAAATGGTGAAAGCCTACAATGAAAAGTTGTTCAGTAAGAATCATTACAACACAAATGGCTTGACTAGTATGAATGTGGTTTTTCCACATGTACATGTGGGCATATGTATTATCACCAACGTCAAATGTGCCTTGAGATTGATACAAACTTTGAAAATTCAAACCATCATCCCATCTAATAATGGAATGCCCCTTTTGAGGGTTAAGCCCCGTTTCAAACAGCGATGGCTTTTCGCTTCTGGCATTCCATTATTAAAAGCCATTTGGAATGTGTTGGTTTCTTAAAGTGGTTTTTTTTTTCTTTTGTCTTTTTCCCATTTTCCTTTACATTGTACGTGGAGATATAATGGTGTTTTTCATTTTTCCTATTTTTTTCTTCATTTTCCTTTAATTAAATACCTCAGAAAAAGAACAGCCGCTACAGTGCCATTTCATCCAAAAGCCAAAGCACTTTAGAACAGAGCCTTAAAATAGTACATGTACCCGCATGCAAAGTTGTCAAGATCACGATCCCAGGTTGGATCGTTTTTTGTTGGCCAGGATCAGATCGTATGATCAAGATTCTATGAGATTTTTTAATGAGTATAATAAATTTGCATATTACAAAGCATTAATTCATAAGGGTTATCATAAAATTTTATGTAGAAAAACATAATAATATTATTACTAAGCACAAATATGATCCGTATCTAGCTAAATACACAGGCAGTGATTGTAATTGAGTTTTTTTAACATCTTTTAAAAAGGTACAGACATACAGTAGCTATCGTTTTTTATTCTGAATAAGATTCCATCCACACTCTTTTTTACATTTTTACATTTATTTGATGCTGTCTTATCCCCATCCAGAAGCTACTCTCTGCTCTCTTCTTCTACCAATGAGGACATAGGAGCACCTCTTCTCTCGTCGACTTCTCCCATCCAGCATCCAGCGATGTCGTTGTCTCCTCCCATCCAAGCATCCAGCGACAGATCTGCATAGAGGGCGCAAAGGACTACGGTGGAGTTGTACTTTCCCTAATCTCTGCGCTCTTTTTTCTTGATCGATATCGATCCCAATGAAGGATGGAGTGACTAAGCTCGCTAGAGGAGCCTATAAATCACGATTGAAGGCTCCTGCGAGGTTGCTGTGCATGATTCTATTGATCTTACGAGCTTAGCCACGATACCACTATGATACTATAAGATTTCGATCCATGGTCCGATCCGTGTCGTCCAGCTGCCGTAGGATCATAGAATCGCACGATCCTACGATCCATGTCGCGATCCCGATAACCTTGCCCGCATGTACATGTGGTTTTCCATTTTTGGACTAGTAGGTAATTAAACCTTAATGCCAAATTAACTATTTGACTGATTACTTTCTGTCAACATTCCAGTGCCACTATAGTAATGTTTTTTTAAAAATAAACTAACAAATATATTTATAATTTAGACCACTATTTGAACGGATGCATTATATTTGAATTCAAATATTGCACCCATTTCATATAAATTGCAAGCAACACAACAAATAAAAAGTGCGAAGAACTCACCCCCATGCCAACTGGTAAACCAGGTCCAAGAGGAGCAGTCGGCATGTTATTAGAATAGTAGTATGGTCCATCAGATGCTGAAGAATGCGGTGGTCTCAAAGGAGCTGAGGGAGTGAAACTCTTAGCATTAGGGTTCAGCTTGAATTCCTGATTCAGAAATACCAATTGTTAGTGACCTTGACACAAGTGACCAAATAATTAAAAAATAGATGTTTGTGCCATTCAAGCACCAAACATGGCTGAATATAATACACAACTTCCTCACAGCCTGACCTTAGCATTCGGGTTCAAACTTGATTTTTCTGAGCTAAGAGATCCCATCGAAGAGCTTGGTGACAAGCCTGGAGCACTCACAGCTGAGGTTGCAGCAACATGCTCGGATGTTGATGATGTAGAACTACCATCTGAGGACTTGTTTCCTTGACCAGAAGACGGAGGCTCATATGCATGCGAACTTGAAGGTGGCACTTCCAAATCTGTCACATAATGTACTGTTAAAGAAATTTCATGCAATTCAGAATGGTGCATGTGTAGGAAACTCAAATTAATAAGGCCACTATTATTCCACTGTAAAATTAAATGAGTGACAAGAGTAAAGGTGCTAATTTAACATAATTCACAACACCACAAAGCATCAATAAATGAGTGGCAAGAGTAGAGGAAACAAGATTTTGCAGTTGTAGAAGGGAAATAGTCTACACCGAATCATCCCAAACAGCTTCAAGATAGTGCTTTGAGCATTTTACAGGTCCACATGGGTCAATTCAGATATACACGCTAGGGAACCAAGGGATATAATAATAATAATAATAATAATAATAAATAAATAAACAGTGAGGCTAAAACCTACTCTGGAACACGAGTATAATCTACTTGGCACAGAATAGTGAAGAAATGATTTCATTGAATTGATGTGTTACTCGCTATATCCACAACTGGATCACATTTAACTTTTGGTATAATGACTTTGTAACAGCTAGAATTTACCATTTGTCAATATAACTTAGAATTACCCATCATGGTATTTTCTTCGCATATTCAACTATCTCATAAAGGCACAAACTACAACAACAACCTAAAAAATCAAGAACAATCACCAGAAAACTATAGAGCTAAAAGCTAACACATGACATCCAAATGACCACAATACATTGTAAACAGAGCAAAGAATACACTTAAACAAACTTCCAGTTGATGCATAAATTTACTGCCCACCTTCAGAAATCAATGGTCTACCGCCTTCAGATAACTGTTAAGGAAAAAAACGAATTGAGGTATGAAAGAAAGTAAAATCATAATTACATTAACACAAAAGGAAGCTTACAGCATTCTCAGGTTGCAAATTCCTGTTGTCCTTGTCACCACTGTTATCTTTGCTCTGCTTGCCATCCAACCTAAGGTTCATAATAATGTGTCAAACACTGTCCTACGAAATCAATGATATTGCCATTAAAATTCTCTATCCTAAAAGGTTCTTGCTAGGGCAGTCAACATGGTCATGCTAATGACCAGCAAGGTAGCATAGCAGCCAGGATATAGTAGTCCCCATTGGGAAAACTGAATGTAAATATTTAACCAGTTAACACTGAAGTGGAATTGTAACAAACCATGCATAAGCACCAAAGTTACTGGATTCGCAGCAACCCCTGCGAACCACAATTCTGATCGTGCAAACCGTATATCAGATTCATGAACCAAAGTGGTATACCCTTTAACAAACCTTACTTCTGTAAAGTAGCATAGTAGCATACCGTGAACCCGCACCGCAAATCCGACAAACCGCATTTCAGGTAACAATAATAAGCACATATGGTACTGACATAACAGCACAGGAAAAAATGTATGAAACAGCTGGATGCCAAAGTGCCAAATAGCATACGCTCTGTGATCAAGGCAAAACTTGTATCCAGGTAGCCTGTTTCGCAGTTGAAGTGGACCATGGAAGAAGTGATGATTGTCATAATTGATTTATTAAAATTCTAGGTGGATCACAGAAGAGGTTATTTGTTCAACTTAAATGGCACTGTCCACGCTTTCACCCAAAAAATGTTAGGTATATTTGACATTCCTAATATCAGTGCTAACGAGCCAGTTACTGTGATTAATATGAAATCCCTGCTTGGCCTCATCAAAAATTGGTCTGTTCAAAACTACACCACAGGATTTGTTTTATCCTGAGTTCATCAAAAATTGGTCTGTTCCCAAGGCTATTCGCAAGGGTTTCAACTCTTTGGTCGTGTTGGTGGCTTGGTAGATTTGGAAGCATAGAAATATTTGTGTGTTTGAAGGGGATTCACCTAATCTTATCGCTATCATGAGGAATATTAGAGATGAGGCTAGTTTGTGGTGTATGGTGGGAGCCAAAGGGCTCCGTGAGATCTGGCATTGAGGGCCTTTTCTGTGTTTTTTTTCCTCCCCCTTTAGGGGTTGTACAAGTTGTCTAAACTCCTTATTGTTGTTTTTCTTCTTAATATAATGATGCGCAGTTCTCCTGCATGTTCGAGAAAAAAGTTACTCAAAGTTTTGAACAGCTCACACCAATTTTGGCAGATGTGCTGTTGTTCTATTCATCGACTTCCCTTGGCATTGTGCCTCAACAGGCTCCATGGCAAAGGCAACATGGCAGACCAGATGAACAAACTTTGCAACGTAGTTATCCAAATCAGCACCATTCATAGAACTCTAATGGTTAAATAACAGAAGGGACCCAACTGATAAAGCTATCAAAGATGTGGATTGTGGAACTCTATTGACGAAATTGAGAGTTGTGGAACTCCAACAAAAATCAGAGTAAAAAATGGTAAACATTAAACTCTTAGTTAGACAAAGGTATCATCGTACTAGTAAGATGATAGCAGTGTTCCTATATCATATCAAGAAGGCATAAACTATTGGCAGCACTAATACGGCACTATCCTGTTCATTAGCTTAGTTGAAGTAAATTTGCAGTATAGATTCACAATGTCGTACACTAGATTATTCTAAGACAATGCTATGCTTACCCAAATAAATCATTGAAGCTGTATCAACTTTTTGCTTTAGTAGGAAAATCAAACACAATTAAGCTCAGCAAAAGGTCAACAGTACAACAAAATATTAATGAGTTTGATTTTGAGACAAGACTGAATTAAGCTAGATGGCACTATGCATACTATGTTGGTATATGTACATACTCAAGCGACAAGCCTCATCCAATTTGAAGCATAGAGGGAAAAAGGTAAACAAATAGAACATCCTAACTTGAGAGATGAAGGACCTGTTTGGACGGCTACCACACTTTACCGCAACAAGTTGTGACAAAGTGTGGCAAGCCACGTTTTTTGTGGTCGCCAAGTTATGCAAAGTTTGGCTAGAAAATGTGTACATGACAGGTGGGATAGGGTTCTTAGAAACTGTGGCATGCCACAACTTTGGCAACAACCCAAACGATGGCCACAAAAAGTCAAACTGGCCTAGCTTCAGTTTGGTAAAGTGTGGTAAAACTTTAGCTGACATAATGCAACACTTTTTCTATAATTTAGCAAAGTTCCATTTTAAATTATGTTACAGCATATAAAAGAAAGCTTATGACAGAATGTAGTAGATGTAGCAGATAAAATGAATTTGCATTGGGGACTGTGTTGCACGTTGCAACATATAAAAGATACAAATCGTTGACACAATCTATCAGCTCTGCTCATAAATTGAATAGATAAAACTTAACAACCATGCAGAGAAAAAGATTTTATACCTGTTGGCATCAACGGATGAGAGCTTATTTGGCTGGCAATCAGATGTTAGCTTGCTAATATTATTGGTTGGAGCAGTGGCAGACAAATGGGTACCACCAAATACATGGGAAGATGATTCTTCACCCTGAATATCAAGAATACAAACTGTGAAATTTAACAGTTAATGTCATTTATAATAATAGTGTATAGATTAGTGCACTAGAATAACTATATCTCTCACACTTGACACCATTTGTTTAAAAAACGTGTGTAGATCAGTGCATTAGACAATTACTGTTTAAACACTAGGTTCTTCAAAACAGCCAAGTAGCCAACTACAGCTGGGATATCTCACAGCATGAAAACGTCTCACAAACTCCAACTGAAAAATAATGAGTCACTCAAACCCAACAGTAACTAAATAGATGCAACAAAGTCATAATCCGTGAGAAAAGGCAAAGGATTCACCAACTTCTGTCAGCTAATGGCGGGTAAGTTTGTTTTTAGAATGCGCAACTATTTCTGAGATAGATCAAATGAAGATAATATTAGTTGATTCATTATGAAAAACTACTTAAACTTTTACTGAGGAAATTGCATAATAGATCCTTAAACTTTTACTGGTGTTTCACTTGAACCTGAACTTGTGAATTGAACATTTAGGGTGTGTTTGGTTGGTGCCCAAACCAGCGCTACCAAACTTTTGCTGGCTAAAATTTTGGTTGGAGTTTTGGTTGCCCACAATTTGTCCAAAAATTGGCAAGAAATACGTAGAGGATCACTATAGGGCTATTGGTTTGCCAAAAATTTGGCAACTAACCAAGTTGCCAAATTTTTTGGCAAGGTTTGTTTGGGCACCAACCAAACACACCCTTAGGTCCCTAAACTTGCATAATTTAGTTCAATCTAAATTGCCGTTTGACCGTGTAAAAATCAATGGAAAATTGTGGCCTTTGGATTTGAAGGAAGTATTCGTGACTTTGGATCTTCCTATTGATCTTACTTGCAAGCACATGGTCAAACTTTAACTCAAATTTGGGTCGAAGTGCCATGCTATTGCTAAATGCTAATTGCTAATTCAGCCAGTCTTGGACTTGACTCAGTCACTCAATTATACAATTAGGCACCTAAATGTGCAGTTTTCAAGTTCAAGGAGTGGGGCACAGCAGTGCAAGTTTAGGGAGCCTGGGTACACTTTACTCTTTTTAAATTTTTTACTAACATATTAGTATAAAAATTAATGGTAAAAGCTGCATATTACAGATAGCGTCAAATAGAAGGAATACAGAACATGTGAAGTTGTTTCATTTCCGTACCATTGTTGAACATGCCGACGAATCCTTGGTATCGATGTTGCCTGCCCTGGTAACCGAATCAAAAGGATGTGTATCGCTTGAGACATTCGTAAATGACTTAAATTTGCTGTTATCGGTATCTCTACGCACTGCTGAATATTTTATCTCTTCATCATGCTCCAAGTCTTCATCCAAATATAAACCTCTTTCCTGTGAAAGTAATCACAATGGTTCAAACATTTTATTGGAATGACTACGTACATTTTTTGTATTTTATATCTCTACACAGTTGCTAACACTTTCTTTACCATCCACTAATCATCCCACGAGTGGGATTTTGAGAAGCAAAAAATTGCGAAAGTGGAGAAAAGTTGAAAAACATTTTTAGCCAGAAAGTGTTTGCAGTTATTTTTTTTTTCTCGAACATGCAGGAGAGCTGCGTATCTTTATATTAAGAAGGAGAGAAAAACCTTACAAACTCACAACCTTACAACCGTAGCCATCCCCATATTTTATTAAAAATTGGGGGGGGGGGGGGCATGTGAGCAGAGGCTTACCTCAGCAAGATGAATGTCTTCTGTATCTTCCCCCTCTATTTCTCTGGCTACCCTTGAAGCATGCTTTTCAAGCTCTCTCATATGAGGACCTCTCTCAAGCTTCGTGGTATAAAGTTCTTCATTGAAAGTACTCTTTACCCCGAACAAAGCTGCATTTGTTTCGAACTGGTCCCAGCTCCTAGCAACATATTAACTATTGATCATCATGATAACACATACAATAGAAGCACAGGACAACATATGCAAGGCACTGTCATGCTTTACAATAAGCACCCTTTCCGTGAAAGAAATTTCTAAAAAACCTAACAAAAATAATGCTGATACCAGTAGAAAACAATTCCTGCATAAACCTTTTCTTTTGCTTAGATCAAAGTTCCTAACAAGTTATTAATGATGTGAGCACAGGTTCTAGCAAGGTTTCCATCCAAAACAACAAACTGATGCAAGAACAAAGATGAGAATATTAACTCGAACGAAAAATGCCTACTCATTGACAAAGCAATATATTGCCATAGCATGTAAATCCTTTTATATGACACTGTGTTTTTGGAAAAAAGAATAGATTGACACTCATATGGTGTTCTCTATTGTTATAAAACCAATTATACAATGTACCAGCATGAAATGATTAACAGAATCTGATAAGGGAGATATCCTTGCTATGATTAGTAGCAGTCGATTTAAGAGATGAATCTAGGTCACTCAAGTATAATAGTCATCATGCACGCGAAATATAATGACCAAGAAGATAGATTGTTACAGTTAAATATAAAGCTAAAGCTTAAATTAGTTTTTCAGTACCTATTCCCCTTCCTGTCGTATTTTTCCAATTCGATGCACTCTGAATCTCCTTCATCTGGTGCCCAGCGCTCAAGCTCCCTCTCTTCAGGACAATGAGAACGAGAAATTGCAGAATCTATCATTAAGTCTTTCCTTTTATCATGGACAGGACCTTTTGGCAGCTCGTCACCCCCAAGTGCTACTTCCTAAGAATTTATAACAGTGATAATCATTACATAAAGAATGCAGAAAATGGGACAATAGATCATGACAACCTGTAAGTTCATTCCAAAAGCAGGGCAGACAGAAAGCTAAAGATGGAGAACAAAACCTTGGCAAGAACTTGGACAAGCTCCCTTGCTGGTATTATCATAGTCTCAGGCTTTCTTACAACATCAACAGGATTGCTTTGTCCACCAACAGAACCATCCTTTACCAGCTGTGCCATTTTCAAGACAATTCCTACAAGAAAAGCTTGATTCTTAATACAGAGAATATGACAAGAAATACAGTTTGGGAAATTTTGTCTTCCTATTACCAACAGAGAAGTAAGGAAATGCTAAAAAGATTTTTAAAAAATAATGTCAGATCAGAGAAAAAAGAGAGAGATGTACCAAAGTCTTTGTCAGTGTTTGTTGCATGGAAGATTCCAGAGATAACGGACCCATTTTTGACATGCACATCCACATGATGCCCAATAAGTTGTGTCATAACATAGACTAGTCGATCCAGCGAAGGGCTTGCATGCCCTAGTTTACCTCCATTTTCTAAACCCAAATAGAACATTATCAACACTAGCCCTTGAACATTATACCATGTAAAATGGGATTAGATATTCACCTGCATTGGTAAAACCGCCAGATGAAGATTTCATCAGATGTGTTTTACTTTCATGCCTTCCACTACCCTCCCTATCAAGCTTTTGATGGGGGAATCCATTGGCAGAATTCCTAGGAGGTACAGACTGCTGTTGACGATTCATAGTCCCTGCATGAACAACATCAAAAGCTCAGTTTTACTTTTATATAAGCATCATAAGAAAAGCAGAATTAAATGTTGAATGAAATATAAGAAGCAAACTTCTGTAGAGAGCTCAAACACAAACTGCATTAGTTACTTATTATAAACTGCATGTACTTATGAAGTTGACCACCGTGCCTTAACCTGTAGAAATTATATGCATGATTATCTAATATTGCATTTGCATCTGGAGATCAGTATGCTCACTCTATAAGCTTCAGCTACCAAAAGCATCTATATCAAAAGTTCACATCTCAACCAAATGGAGATAATAGAAGCAAATAAGCAAGGGCAAAGGGAGTTGAATGAATAGTGAAATTTCTACTAACTCATTTGGCAAGGCTTGAGTGGCCTGACCATGAAAACTGAGCATAAAGCTAAATAATACCATGATGGGCCCCGCGATGAACAAAATTGAAAATGGTTGCAAATCCTACTTGCTACAATATAGACTTAAATATTAATTAATGTCAACTCCTAAATGAATTTCTGTAAGCTTCTATTTGTTTTCCACAAAATTTTGCTGTGACATGCAACAAGCAGAGAAGCTAACCAATGAACCAGCAAATCAGTAGTAGTCTTTTCCTTTCATACGCTCCAAATGATATAGGCCGTACCATCTCTATTTAATTCAAACTGGGTTTCATCTGGGGTTGCTTAAGACCAAGGCCACACGGACTCTAATAGTACGATACAGGACTCGCGATATACTTTTTATCCTCTTGTGCCCCTAGGAACAAGTCTTGTGGATCAAGCAAATGATCCTCACCCACTGGTCTGCGCATACAATAGATGCAGTAAGCATCAGAAATTTCTCAATAGTATACAAGCAACCTTCCCAGCAAGGAAATATCAACAACTATAGTTCCACACTTGCGCTATTCGGACTAACCAGATGCGACATCATATCCAACTTTACCGTGATTGGTGCTGCTTCTCCTTCTACCATAATCACTAACTGGAGTTGGATGGCAACAACACATGCACACAGCCAACAACAATGGACCAAAGCCACATTACAATTTTTTTCCTAATGACGTGACTACTACCAAAACATCGCATACAAACAAAATCAGCTCATAGCAACCAACAGAAACAAAATCCGACCAGAGCAACGGCCTTCTCCACGCATTCCAAGAACCCCAACGGATCGCATCATCGACCCCCCTCAATCCCGCAGATCTACGCCGACTGGCTTAGGTCTACGAGCTCAAGCTCGAACGCACGTACCACCCCTCCCGATCCAACCGAACGAGCAGAGAGGAAAGCGGCCTCCCGCGAGGTAGCTACCTGCCGGCTGCCGTGGCGAAACCCTAGTGCTTCGGGGGGCGCCGGGGAGGGAGGAGGCGGAGACGCCGGCAGCGAGCGGAGGGGTGGGGACTCGCGGGCGCCGGAACCCTAGCTGCGGACGGCACGAGGGTAGTCTCGGGGTCGGGTGCGCGCGTCAACTCGCGTGGGAGGAGGGGTGCTGCGCTGGTGGTGGGCACGTGCCAGCCAGACTGCCCGTACACTCAAGTTCACGCTTCCCTTTTTTTGGTAATATTTTTTGATAATATTTATAATATTTTTTGGCTATAATATTTTTTACTTCGTACATGCAACATCAAGATTGCAGCATTTTTCGACCATGTTTGCAATATTTTTTGGCTGCAACACTTTTTACTTCATGCATGCAACATCGACTTTTCAAGCAGATATTTTTGTTGCATAAGGCATTTTAAAATATTACAAACATTACATCAAAATATTGATAAGAGCGTACGATACGAGTACTCATACGGTCTTTCTTTTTCTGGTGTTACATATATGGGCGAGAAATGCTGCACATATAAACAAGAAATGTTGCGGACATGAATACTCAAATTATTTTTGGTTTTTTTTGCAAAGATGGGCAAAAAATATTGCAAACATTACACAAAAATATTGCAGACGATCATCTAGGATTTTAGCCAGGGATCGAACGTCCGATCCCTAGCAATCCTCTTTCGGAAAATGTTGTCTTCTTTGAAACCAGTCAATTTTCTGACATCGATTCAATTGGACATCTGTTGCTTTGGGGGGTGAATTGTCTCTGGTGAGTGCCGTCACCAAATGCCTCTTCAACGAACGCTCGCTCCGCTGAATAACCACCTTCTTACCCTTATATTAAGATATGCGTCACCAATGGCACCACCAGCCGCCAAAGGCAACGGCAAGGGCATGAGGAGGAAGAGTAGGGGAAGACATCGATGAGGTAGTAGCAGTGCTGCTTAGGGACATGGTAGTTCAAAAGGGTGGAAAGAGAATGCGCAATGGTAGAGGAGGACAAGGTGGCAGTGAAGCTCTGACAAGGTCGTGAATCAAGCAGCGATAGGAGTGGCGGCGGCGCTGGGTTCGAAGAGTGTTGGGCTAGATCAAAGAGGTGGGAGGAAATCCATTAGAGATAGGACACTGGTCAAACTTTGAATTTTGATTCAATGGGTGAAAATCGACTAATTCGAGCCTAAAAAAACATGTGATTGTTAAATAGACCCTTTATTTTTTTCCCTTACGAAGAGCACCTCTAATGCTTTGTTGTGCATATATGGGAGATAGGCAACAAATGGTTGTTTACAAAAGTGCTATGTAGCTTTACGAAGCTGCGACAACTTCAAGTAATAGCTTGTAGATGTTTTTGCTGCATAAGGCAATTTAAAATATTGCAAACATTACATCAGAATGTGTACGATGCGAATACTCATATCGGTCTTTCTTTTTTTGGTGTTACATACATGGACGAGAAATGTTGCACACATAGACAAGAAATGTTGCGACATAAATACTCAAGTCATTTTTTGTTGCAAAGATGGGTGAAAAATGTTACAAACATTACACAAAAATGTTGCAGCCGACCGTCCAATCCCCTTTCGGTTGTCTTCTTTGAAACGAGTCAATTTTCTAACATCGGGATTTAATTGGACATCCGTTGCTTTGGGGGCAGCGAATTGTCTCTGGCGAGTGCCGTCGTTGAATGCCTCTTCAACGAACGCTCGCTCTGCTGAATGACCACCTCCTTACGAAGAATGCTCGATGATAGAGGAGGACGAGGTGGCGACGAAGCTCTGACAAGGTAGTGAATTAAGCGGCGATAGGACATGTGGCGGCGCTGGGTTAGAAGAGAGTTGGGCTGGATCAAAGAGGTGGGAGGAGATCCATTAGGGATAGGATGCAGGTCAAACGTTGAATTTTGATTTAATGGGTGAAAATCGACTAATTCGAGCCTAAAAAATATACGATTGTTAAATAGTCCCTTTATTTTTTTCCCTTACGAAGAGCACCTCTAATGCTTCGATGTGCACATATGGGGATGGAAAACAAATGGTTGTTTAAAAAAGTGCTATGTAGCTTTACCAAGCTGCGACAACTTCAAGTAACAACTTGTAGATATTCTTTCTTGAGTGCTTCAGGTTTTGTGGATCTATTCTGGAGCTACTGTGCATTGGAGTATGGTCAGGCTTCGCCTTGAGATTTTGTGTACGTTGTTTAAAAAAGCAGGAACCTAAATATGGGAACCTAAATCTGTACGTTGCTTTTTCGTCTTTTCCCATATTTAGGTTCCTGCTTTTTTATAGCCTTCTCATAGTATTTGCGTTTCTATTTTGCTATTACATTCCTTTTTGCTCTCATACTTGGTATCATGTTGTTTTTCTTTTGATACATCGTTCGTATTCCGTTTATTGCTACCCTGTAGTTATTACTATTACCTTCTCGATTTTTCCATTTTTATGCTTATCTTCATAATAGAGTTTTTTTGCGATAGCATTCATACACTTTCGTGCTCTGCGTACTTGCCTATATAGAGATTTCTACGCTGCCTATAGCCTTTTTTTGTTACTATTAGTGCTTTATTTGTTAGATTACAAAAGACACTTCTTTTATGTATGTCTTCACTGAGTTCCCGTGTTTTCATGCTGGTAAATTTATCTGCTCCTTTTTAGCGCCTCCCATTTCGTTCCTCTACTCTACATGTTATTCCTACATGTTTTAGCTTTCCTTTTTTTTCCTTAATTGTACTGCTAGCCTCTTAGCCTGATTGTTGCGCTATTGGTTGTTGTTATTTGTTTTTTTGCATTCATCGTGCTCTCCTAGAGCCGCATGTACGCAAATTCAGTATGGAAAACAATCGGTTTTGTTCTTCCAATACTTACCTTTATAGTCCAGGTCTCTTACAGTAGCGTTTACGTGTTTCCATATTGTATATGGTTGCTGTAATGATTTTTTCTATTATTATTACTTTCCATCGGTTTATTGTATTAACCTGCTGCTTGGATTACTACCTTATTACTTGTTATTGTTTACTTCTATAGATTCGATTCAGTGTTAGTTTGCTGGTTCTTTTATAAATTCGTTTCGGTGCTAGACTGTTGGTTAGACTATTGCCTTGCCACTTATTATTATCTACTTTTATGAATCCATCACACTCTTCTAGAGCTAACCGGATTCACCGTGCTGTCCCAGAGCCACTTGTAAGGAAATTCAGTGTGAAAAACAATCAGTTTTGTTCTTCCTATACTTACTGTTGTAGTCCAGGTCTCTTAGAACAGCGTTTATACATTTCCATATTGTATATGTTTGCTTGTGTATCTATTTTTACGGTGTCTACAATGCTTTGTACTATTATTATTACTTTACTTGCCGAAATTCGTAGACACCTTTTGGCTGTATAGCTTAAATGAGTTCCCGTATTTTCATACCGTATTTTCATTTTTGATAGAAGACATTTACTATTGCTTTTGTGCTCTTCCCTATGTAATGTTTCTACGCCAGTAGTGAATTCAGTTCTTGTTTCGATGCTTGCTATGTTCTCCATTAATTACAGGAATAGGCTTCATGCTTATACTATCTTGTTCTTCCTACACTTATCATTATAGTCCAGATCTTTTACATTAGCTTTTATACATTTCCATATTGTATATGGTTACTTGTATTGGTTACTCCGTTTATACTATCTTGTTTATATGTTCTATCGCTTTTGTGCTCTTCCTATGTGATATTTTTGCGCCGATAGTGAGCACCATTCATGTTTCAATGGTTAATACATTCTCCATTAATTACAGAGATAGCCTTCATGCTCACAACATGTTGGCTCTACGGATTGTTCATTCAGTTTTATTCATATTTAGTCATGTCTCTTTTTATAGAACATAATTCATCATAACCACTGAACATTGTGCATGGTACTGCAGAACATCAATACCATTTTCACATGTGCTCTTCCTGGGAACATTGCTGTAGCATCACCATAGCACCACGACCTCAGAGCCCACTTGCTTGACTACAGTCTAAGGCCTAGGGCTGATTAAAAAAACTGTTTTATAGCAAAACCTAATTCCAAAAAACTAAAACGAATTCGCAAGAAATATAAATAATATTACTGTCTCTCCTCTCTCCTGTACTATCTTTTCTGTCTTAGTTTACTTTCAGCTTAGGTTTGCCTTTTGCTAATTTTTATGCCTAAACTCATCTAATCTCAACTTTTCATTGTTAGGCAGATGGTTCACGTGGTGCATTCAAAGCCAGAAAATCTACCAGGCTGGCCCGCACAATATAAAATCGAAATCCCTTTCTCTATTCTATATACATTTTTTATCTGCTTCATCAAATTCTCAAAGTAACACAATACAATTATATTTCGATAGCCTTTTTTTCCTTATACCAAAAATCAGATCGCATATCAATATATTCAGTTACGTATATCAAAAATGATGTTATTCTGTTCTTACTTATGTACAACACCTGTGTTATTCAAATCCTACTACACTTTTCTCCCTCTCACAACTATTTATGCTTCCAATAATATAACTCGCGCTATTCTTATTGTGTTATACAAGCCCAAATCTTTCGATTCGAAATTATATTTATGTTTTCTTTTGTCAGAAGATACAACGTATGCCCATCTATTCAGCTATACATATCATAGGTGTTATCTTGTTTTGCCTCTTTGCTTGTGGACATCACTTATGCTATTTTACTACTTGTTCTCCCTTACATACAGTTGTGCTTCCATTCTATAGAGATAGAACACATGCTTCTTTTCTCATTTTATATACTTTTCACATCTGTTTTACTAGTTTCAAAAAAAGTAACATGATGCGAATAAGTTTTGATAAACACTTTTGCCTTTCCTTATGTCAAACAAAAAATCGCATATCTATCTATCCATTTATATCTATCACAGATACCATTCTTTTTCTGTTGTTTACTTATGTATACTACTTGTGTTATTCAGATTCTGCTATACTTTTTCCCTTCTCATATCTACTTGTGCTTTCCCTAGCATAATACACGCTATTTTCGTTATGATAAACAGAAGTGCTCACGCAATGCACAACACATCAAACTTACTGTTATGATAATTCCTCTCTAACTCTTCGTACTATGCAGATTCAGCATGACATATACATTACTAAACAAGCCAATCAGAGTTCACATACATGAAAAATTCCCATCCGGTTAGCACGTGTCTGGAAATGTAAAAACCCACAATGTTTTTGGTCGCAGCAATTGAAGGCCGAACAGAATAGTTTTCTTCTATTCCAACAACGCCACCACCTACAACTATCATATATGGCCAAGCAGTTACTCACTCAACAGCAACAACTATTACTACTCTAGAGGTAACAAAGCACATTTATTATTTTCTACATACATTTTCCTTCTACCTACCCATTGACATATCTATTGCAAAATTACATCGGCACTACGCTCTGATAAAAGAGTGCATGAAGCTCTCATACCTACCAAGAGTAGTCTACCTACCTCAAATGCAAAGCTAAACAAAAGGTAATTTACTCCACTAAATCATTGGTACCAATACTGCTGTTCAAAACATTAGCAAACATATATATTCCAAATCTATGCTTCACACTCTTACTCAATGTGTTTATCTACAAAGCAATTCAGCCTGTCAAAAAAAAAAACAAACAAAAGTGCAAGAGAACTCTTTCCAGATGCAAAGCAATAGGTCACCACATTAGGTACATAGTACTGCGTTTCTCAATATTACACCCTACTGCCACAAAAAAGTGATAACCTAACGCATACTAGCTGCTTCTTCCATGTTTTTCTTACAGGAAAACCACGACTTTTACTCATAACAAATGACATTACTTAAGCCCGGTTCAGCAGATCACAGTGCCTACTACAGGTTTGACTTCACAACGTACCAACATAGCTACCATCTTCGCTTGGACTGGAATTTAGTCTTGCCGATTAAACTTATTTTGTTATACAGAATGTTACCAGCTATGCAGAGCCTACCGCCAAAGCTACCGCTACTCGGTAACTCTCAGTAGAGCTAACATTGTGTTAACTGATGTGAATATGATGAAGAAAACCTTCGCTTTTCTCATACTCCAGAATATATGCCGATTTCTACAACGAAACCATATGCTAGCTGACCATTCTAAATTTAGCTATATATTATATTTTCCTCTACAATTATTGATGTCTCCTGTTATTCATGCGCTTTCTCTTAATAGCGTAAACAAAACAAGTCCAATGAAACACATTACCTTAGATATACTCGCTCCCTACAGCATATTCACCAACTTATACGACAAAATATCGTTCATCGACTTATACGACAAAATATCGCAACGTAGACATATTAGCGATAACCAACCATTTACGCAGTCTAGCCTGCGTGGCATCTTGCCACGCATGTGTATCTAGTTGAAAATGTTGCACTACAAAAAGAAAAAATTTGTAGGAAAAAATATGTCGCAACATTTTAAACAAGCACCGGATGCCTAGTTGCATGAAACATTTTCAATTGAGAAGGTATGAATACTCTTCAGGCAAAAGAGCATTCAGTCTGAATGTTTTGCATATTGACCCGATCATAAAAAGAAGTTGTTTTGCATATTGACCCGATCCTCAAAATACAATTTTGATCACTTATTTCTATTATTATATATTTATAAAACATGCTAAAATTATAATATTATAAAAATATTTTTCAAGACAAATCTACACATTATTTTCATATGTCCATTCTAAATATTCAAAAAGATCTTGATAGCCAAAGTTTATAATGTTTCACTGCACATCATCCAAAACGAGTTCCTTTTATGACTGGAGGGAGTATTTGGAGATACAAATCATCTATTCATCTAGTGTATTCTGGAAGCTATGTTTATAATTTTTCATGTTATTGGAAAAAAGAAAAACAGCACATAACAGTTTTATATTATTTGGGAGTGAAAACAAAAACATCAAATAAATGGAGATTCAAAGACTGTAGATGAGTTCATAAAAGATTTAACACATTACTTGCCACAAGCAGGAAATAGAATTTGAGTTCAGTTACGTCAAATCAATGGAGATTCAAGAGTGTGAGGCTCATATACTATATGAATATTAATGCCTCAAGAGATCTAAAGTCATACATAGATACATTACCGAATTCAAGTACATAAAAAGAATACCAGCTGGTTGGCCTACCCCACGGAATGCAAACAACAAATGAATGACAGTGACATCCAGACTAGGACTATGCCACCCTAGGACCTAGGCAGCCAGTTGGGACCCTAATCAGACTAACATCCCGCTTATCTATGTTTAAACTTCTAATTTATTTTTTTATTTTTTATAATTTTTATTCTTTTCTAACTTATTAATTTTTTTAATTTTTTTACCGATTCTTTTTTGTATTTATTTGTATTATATACAATGAGCTAATCTATTTTTTAGATTTTTTAAATTAATTATGCAAAATAAGCTACCGTTAGCTACAATATAATTTTAATCAGTTACAGTATAATTTTACGATAAATTATTAAATTTTAATCCAACCAAATGACCTCTAATTGACCTCAATATTTTCAGCTAATTCCAGACTGTCCAGTGACCATGATTAGGACAGTGTTGATGACTATCATTCGAATGCCCGTTCCAAACATTTTTAGCTTCCCTTTTTAGCTTTTAGAAGCTAAAATCATTTAAAACACGTTACCATATTAACATATCTTATTTTTTATTATCTGTAGAGATACAACGGTATTTTTTATTTTCATTTTTTTATTTCTCTTTAATTAAATATCTAAAAACTAAAAAGTTGAACCACCCAGCTTGGCGAGGCGGTCCGACGGCGGGAGATATCGAGTCGCCCGGTGGACCTCGATCCCTGTGTAGAAGGAGAGGAGCCCCAAGTCGCCTCATCCGAAGACGGTCTTCATTTCCGCCTTGAACGCTCGACCGGCCTCCTTGGAGCCAGGATCACCTGTCGTCGCACGACGACGCCACCTGCCAAGGCGCTACCGCTTTGCCCCGCCAGACCGCAGCTTCAGGTGTGCGCTCTGCCGAACCCCATTTGCTTGAGAGTGGAGTCCAGCCTAGCTGCCTGGTGCTCGTGGTGCCCGCCGCCGTGTGCGCAGAGGGCTTGGCGAGGCGAGAACCTTGCCCCCTTGCCGGATGACTAATCCCGCGACCGACGGACGTAGGCCTCCTCCTTCAAGTCGCCATGAGGAAGGCGACTTAACGCCCATGTGATGGACGCGCCAATCCTCCCGGGCCGCAAGTGCGAGGAGTAGACGAACGGACTCTGCGCGCGCGACGGGTGCGAAGGCATCATCGGTCGACTCTCCCGCCGCACGAAGCCTCGCGCCACCAAGCGAGCCTTGTGGTTGACGATGGCGCCGGCTCATCCCGCCGCCTGAACACCCACTTAAGGGTGATCGCGCGCGATCGGCAGGAAGATCCGCCAGCCTCCCACGTCTCGTTCCGCTTGACGGCGCCCATCTCCTCTCTCGCATCGCAAGACGCCATGCCGCTGCTTTTCTCGGCTGCGACGGAACGAGGCTCGCGCCGCCCCGCTGCAGGCGCAGCCTCCACCGCGAGGTCGCCGCCGCGCGGCCAGGACCGCTGCCGCCGAGGAGGTCGCCCACGCAGACGGTAGCGCAGAGGCTCTGCCGCGGTAGGCGCCGACGCGTCTCGCCGTGAGACAACGGAGTAGCGAACTCCCACATGCGCCGCTCGCCGCCGAACCGGCCGCGGGGTCGATCCGTGGCTGTGGGCGGGCAGAGAGCCGGGCGAGCCGCGGCCGGTGGTGGTGGAGCACTCACGCCGCGTGGCGAGCAAGGTGTCGAGGTGGCGAGCTTGGTGAAGACGAGCCGCTAGCTCCCGCTTTTCGGCGGACGAGTCGGCAACAAAGTCCCTAAGAGTTGAAGTCGAACCGCCGCCCACCGCCTTGTCCCACGCCCACCGCCTTCGCCGAACACAACGCTGCGCGCGATGCGACGCACTGTGTGACAGGTGGTCGGTGCGAGTAGGCCTTCGAGCCCTCCGCTGAGCCGGCGAACACCCTGAGTGCCTCGCCGCCGAGCTTACCGATGTGGCCAAGCCTCTGGCGAACGCGAGGGAGCCGAAGACCGCGCCGAGACCGCCGCTGCGCTGCCGTTAAGCCTCTCGACGGCGCCCTGCCGCCGAGCGCCTTGGTAGGCGAGCGGCTGCTGAGGATGTAGACGGCCGTCACCACCGCCTCTCCCCGTAAGATAGCCGTGATCCCTCTCGCTGAGGAGAGCCCGAGCCATCCCCACAACCGCCCGGTTGCGCTGCCGACGACGCTGTCTCGGCGGCAGACGGGCGCGAGTAGTGGCGCTGAATGTCATCGTCAGTAAGACGACGCAAATTCACCGCCGTGGAATTGGCCAAGTGACTGCGGCGCAAAGACGCGTAGCTTGCGCCGCGACTCCTTCCACAGCTGACATGCGCGCCGATGGCGCTCCGCAGCCTTCTCCTTGCTGCCGAGGACCATCACCCATGTAGCGGGAGAGGTCGCCGATTTAGCAGCAGGAAGTAGCGTCGTCCTCCCGGTGTGGCGGTCACCGCCACACAAGTCCCGCGCACGAGCTCGAAGCTCTCCTTGGCTCTCAAACTCGCCCCGAGAAAGGTGGAAGTCGCCCGTCATTACACGCAGACGCGCGCAGAATCGCTTCCACATGGTCAAGGCACGCAGCCTCGCACCATTTCCGAGCACCGAGCCGCCTGGGCCTCGGAAGGAAGGTGCCCAAAGCGCTGTACACGTACAAGACGCCGCCGTCCCCGACGAGCAATGAGATGCAGAGGTTGTGCCACCGTGACGTGAAGAATGTAAAGTCGACGGCGCTCCGTTACCTTGGCAAGAAGGCGGCGGCGAAGATCCCAACCGCAAAGACTGCGGCTCTATCTCGACACGCGAGCCGCTCTCATCCAATTGCCCCAGCCGAGCGATGGAGTTCCGCAGATCGGATGTAGTAGACGGTGGAGCAGTACCGTGGTCACTCGTGACACGGCGGTGAAGATGACGGAGCCGACGCTCTCTGATTTCCACGAGAAGCGCCCCCAAACTTGACGAGCTTCCTCGACGCCAGAGTCAACCCCGCGAAGAGCTCCCGTCGATCGTCATGCGTGATGGGTGGCGCCAGCGTCGAGGCACCACCCGCCGCCTTGTCGCGTTTGAGCCGTGAGCCGCGAGGGGGCATGTGCTTGGCTCGCAAGGTGGAGGAGAGCCATCGCAATGCCGCGCTGGAGATAGTTCGGTGCTCGTGATGAGCAATGAACAGAGCCGGCCGCTTCCTCCGCCGCGCGACATGGGCTCAAGCACGCCGTGGTCGCCGACAACCCGCCCAATGACCAAGCTTGCCGCAGCTGTGGCAAGAGTCGCCTCGCGCCGCCTTTTGCTTGCCAGCCAGCCGCTCGACCCACACGCCATCACTCCTCGACGCCTCGCGCGCCGCTCAAGGCGTCTTGCGTGGCTTGCCGCGCTGCCACGCCAGGTCGCTTATCGTGGAAGAAGGCTCCCCTTTCTTCCTCGCCACCTTGGCCGGCGCCCACCGCTCCCGAGCGAGGAGGAGCTTCCCGCCAATGGTGACGGTCCCGAGAGACGCCGTGGCTCATCGTTGTCAACCACCTTGAGGCGACCCACGCCTCCGATCGTCATCGCGAGAGGTCCAGCAGAGACTCGACGAGCGAGCCATCCGCTTGTACTTCTGGGACGCAGCGAAGAGCTTCCACGCCTCTCTCGCCGAGGTGTCGCCGCCGAATCGCACTAACTTCGCAAGTGAGTGTTGAGACGAGAGCAAAATCATCAACGCCCTCACCGCTTGAAGGCCGTGTTCTCCCACTCTTGCGTGAGTGCCCGCAATGTAGACTTGCGCGCGGCCGCCGCCGAGCGCGGCCGCAGCCGATGGCGCCCTGCTTTTTGGCACCGCTTGTTGGTAAGCGAGAATCGATCTCGGGCGGATCGCAGCGATGAGAGCATCCAATACCTGCCGATCCCGTCGTCGAAGTCGCCGCCAGACGGATCGCGATCCCACATATGCCGCACCGAGCTTTACCTCATCACCGCGCCCACTCGACGAGTTGGTCTTGGGCAGGGTAGGCCACTCGCCCGGCCGACGCCCTCGACGACGGCCCGGTACTCGTGGTGACCACGGCATCAACCGGAGAGAGCCGCTGCCGCTCGTGAAGGCCGCGCTCTCGCCAACCCGACGCCACCGCCGCGGCGCGCTTCTCCAGAGCGCCACGCCGGCCTCAAGCGCCGGCCGCTGGCCGCCGCGGCGCCAGCGGGCGTGGCGCGACGCTTCATCGCGCTGCCGCCACGCTTCCTCTGGCCGCTCAAGATCTCGCTTGCCGCCGCTATCGCAGAGATGGAGCCGCCGCTGCGCTGCTGCAGGTTTTGACTCCGCTGCCGCCGCGACGCATTCGCCGCCGCCGCCGCTTCACTCTCCGCTCTCGCCGCCGCTACCCGCCGCGCAGACTTGACGCTTCTTTCGCCGCACGCAGCCGGCGCGCTGCTGCCATTGCTACTGCCGCTACGGGCGAAGCTCGGCTGCTCACGACGCCGCGCGCTCGAGGCGCATCGAAGGCCGAGATCGCCTGCGACATGGCGCGCTATTAGGGCCGCGGCGGAGGAGGTCCGCTCGACGAGCCGCCGCTCGCCTCCCGAGAGAGAGCGGGACACCGAGCCGCTGGCCGCATAGCCAGGTGTCACGCGAGGTCGAGAAGGAGATGAGCAGGAGATGCTGTGCTGGCAGGATAGTATGGCTCGATACCACTTGTTACTCACCGAGTCTTGCCTGCTGGTGATAGCAAGATCCTTACTCTCATTGAGAGGATGACACTGGGAATAGGGCAAATTTTCTTGTTTATTTCTCACACAATGCCACACCAACTCGAGGGTTGGGGATACAAATTTATAGGCCGCTAACCACCAAGCATATGCCAAGATGCTAGTCCTAGATGCTAGTCTAAAACTGTCCTAAAGCTAGTCTAAGATGTCGCCCTTAAAGGAGATGCTGTCAAAAGGAGATCAAAGACCACCCGCCACATAGCTCACCGACGGCCTGAAAAAGGACTGCAAGCGTATAGAAATCAGCGGATAAGATGACACATGAACCAACGATGAATCTCAGGAACCTACTGGCTACTGACATGAAAGTTGCAATGCGAAGATGCAGCTACAGTTCATTATCATAACCAGCACGAAAAGTTTGAACTCAAGAGTGAATAGGCAAGAACAAAGAAAAGCAATCTGACTTGTGCAAAATTTATAGCACCAAATGTGCTTCAGCCTTCAGGATCAGATGGCAAAGCTCTGCAGAAACAATTAAACTGCAAATTTGAGATGAACGGAACAAAACTCCTACACCAGGAAAGGCACCGCCTCCACTACTCTGAAACTGTAATCTTATGTACCAAACCAAGAGTAGCTATATATGCAGCTCAATATATACACCCAATGAACATCCCCCTCATTCTCCTAATTACATATTCATCAACAGCACTAACAGGAGTAATGTGTGTTGTGCATGGTCCTCCTCAGCTTGTCGAGGATGCCGGCAGCCTTCCTCCGCGCCCTTGAAGTGCCATTCTGTGCAAGCCAGGCCAGCGAGCCGTTCAAGTTCTCATCCTCCACGACCTCCCTCAGCTTTGTGCGGTCGTACATACAGATTGAGAAGAGAACAGCTACCGCATTCTCTTTGTTACGCTTGCATTGATCCTCCCTTATGATGCGGAGCATGCAAGGCACACCACCAGTCTCACTGGTCTCCTCCACTGTCTCATGGTCACTCGATAGCAGAGCGAGGATGGCTAGGGATTCATCGACCAGTGACTCATCGCTTATGGCCTTCAGCGTCACATCAATAACTCCGCCTTTTGTAGCTCTTGATTTATTCTCATGCAACATGCAAAGATTGAAAATAGCTGATGCTGCATCTTTCTTTGCTATCATGCTGCCGTGTTCAAGAAGATCAACCAAAGGCCTCATTACACCTGACTCACCAATCTTCGCCTTATTGTTCTCAAGAGCTGACAAACTGAAGATGGCAGCTGCAGCATTGCTGCGGGCCTCCATGGTTCCTGACTGTAAAGCCTTTATGAGGAATGGGATTGTCTTTGGGTCATCTCCAATGATCTTCTTATTGCCCTCATGAATCGAAAGATTCAGAATTGTAGTCACCGTATCCTCTAGAACTTCTGCATTGTTTTCCAATTCTGGGTTGGAAGCAAGGGTAATCATTTGTGAGATGGAATCTGGCTTCTCTCCAACAACTGCTCGGAATGAGCTGTTGTGCTTAGTCAGAAGCCGGAGATCCTTAATAGCTTGCCTCTGCTCGGATATGTTTGACGAGGATGAGATCCTGTCAAATAATTCACTGAATGCCTTTCGCTCGTTGTTGGTAACTAAATCTTCCTCTCGGTTCTCAAGTGGTGGCAGAGTGATCCCATTCTCTGTGCACCACTGTGAGATCATGCTTCTAACAAGGTGGTTCGGGGTTAGAATTGTGTTTGAGAGGACTTGCTGAGTCTGAGGGCATGTCCGGTTTCCAGCACTTAACCATTCTTGAATGAAGCGGCAATCATATGTCTGCAGGGAAAGTAGAATAGTTATCTCAGGCTTGCAGATTGAAACAAAAGGAAAATGCTCTCGCACATAACTGATAACATGACTATTCAACTGGAACTTATATGTCGCTGCAGCCGTGAAGACAGCGACTACTGATCAAACATATTTGTAAGCTACATGACTTTTCAGTACCCATAAGCAATTATTTCGTTCCGATTCATGCCAAACAAAAGGCCATGAATGCATCAATACACAACGTCAAAATCAGGGACCGCGGGAAGTAGGAGCTAGTATAAAGAGAATTTTGTTAAAGCCTATCAATAATCGATGCACAATGCCAAATCTGGGACCGTGGGAAAATGAGGTTGGTACAACAAGAACTTCGTTCAAGAGTTTAAATTGATCTATTTTCCTGAACCACGGGATATAGATTTGAGGAAGACACGCCGACAAGGTAGGGGCCATCTCTGCAATGCTAGTATGGAATACAGCACATCTCTGAAAGGGACACATAATTCTAGTGCTAAAAACATATTATCCAAACGTACAGTTAAAACTCAATCTTTGAACTGCAACTTCAACATAGTGCAGCTGTACAAATCTCTAATGAGGTAGTAGCAATTATCCGTTACCATAAAAGCGATGAAAACCAAATCCAAAAACATAAAAGCTGAATCTTTTATGATTTGCCGGTGCGAGGAAAGGCAAAGAAACAGCAAGCAAACGTCAAGAACACAAGTTCCAACCAACAGGAGCACCGAAAGAGCAAGTCCTAATCTTCGCCGTAATCTGTGACAAAAGGACAGAAGGAAACAAATCCTTCTGTACCACATTCGATAGCCCAGAAGAAAGTGACAGAAATCTGTGAAAAGATATATTTGTAAAACCCAAGGATTTCACCAACCAAACACAATCACATCACGGAAGAGCGGCGAATCACGAGCAGAAAGTTGATACAGAAAAACAATAAATCAGCAAAAAAAAAAAAAAAGAAGGCAAGACTGTCTGAACCACGAAAGAGACAGGTGATACACCACAGAATTAATTACTGGTGTTTGACGATTCGGACACCATGAAAGAGGCGTCGAGAATTCAAGAGGACAGGACAGAGGAGAACAAGCTGGAGGGAAGCAACAGAGATTACTGAAGAACAGCCGGTACGAGAAACACACCAAAATGGGCACCACAAGAGCTCAGCAAGCAGCAGCAAGCTAATTTTATCAGCTCGGTCGATAAAAGATAATCCGATAAATCGCATTTCCCACTAAACGCGCTCGATTAATTCCTCTACGAAACTCCGACCAAGTGGCGAATTCAAGAACGGCGATTGACCGAATTAACCCCCCCAAAACCAAAGCAGGAACCGATTTTGACCGCCAATTCAATTAATCCAACCCCACAGGAACGGAAACCGCAGGAAGGCAGATTACCTGTCCGGACGCGACGACGACGGGATCCCTCATTATCTCCGACGAGATCGGGCACAGGAACTGCTCCGGCACCGCCGCCTCCGGGGCCGCCCTCTTGCCCCCGGCGCCTGCGCCGCCGGCACTATTCTTCCGTCGGCCCAGCTCGGCGTCCCGCAGAGCCGCGAGCGCCGACGCCGCCTCGTCGAAGGCGTCCCCGTCGGCGCCGCCGGCCGTCACGGACGCCACCAGCCGCCGCAGACGGCGCCGCAGCGCCGCCGCCTCCTCCGCCGTCGCCACCGGCGTAGGCTTCGCCATGCCGCGGTCAGCAGGGCTCGGGCTGTCCGAGGTCGGGCCTGGGCTGGGCTCCAGCGGGCATGGGAGAGGGGAGGAGTGGTGGTGGAGAGAGGCTGGAGGGGTTAAGAAAGACTTGAGGAGGTGGATTGTGGTGGTGGTGTTGGATTAAGGTCCCTTTTTTATACGCTGCTCCGACACGCTCGGCGGTTCTATATAATGAATCCACCTATATCGTATTATTTATAGATAATACGATTCCCTAGGAGGCGCAATCCAACAAAAAAAAAACAAAACTACATTAATTTGTAATATGAAAAATTATATATTATGGTCTATTTAGATGTAGAAATTTCATAGAAAATAAATCAAACTTCGGGTTCCAAACAGACATTAATCTTTTAAATTTCCTACGAAATTCATGTGTCCAAAACAGGCCATGTGCCACCAAAAAAAAAAATGGAAACTACGGTGTTTGAATCATTCTATTCTAATTTAGAATTTACTTAGTTAGGCTACATAGGTTTAGAGATCTTTTTAGCTATGCAAAATAGCTATTGATCTTTTTAGACAAAATTTACTATTCTGTTTCTCCTACAAAAGAAAACTTGTCTTTTGCTTCTTTTTGAGAATAAAATTCTGCTCTTTTACATTTGTATTATTTGGGGGCTGTTTACGTATAGGAACTTGACTTCAAAACGCTCTAATTCTCTCACTGTTTCAAATGCTGTAACCACTGTAGTTTCGTATAGGAGAGGAACATACATCACACATTCTGTGTGCCTCATTTTCATGGTCAGAACTCAGGTCATAGACACGGAAAGAAACAGAAGTATTCTCAGTTCAACGACAGGGAAAGGTCGTGTAAAACTGTAGGGAAAAAACACTTGTTTTGGACAAAATTCACTCAAAACAAAAATCTAATATTTACTTTGTTTTCAACTGTAAGTTGCTTTATACCACTTTTCAACATTTATTTTTGGGAGTCAGGGATGCCGCTTTACTTGGGGCCATAATCTGGTTTTCTGTACTAGGTTGGTGCCTAAACCGGGTGTTTATTCCTGCATTATTTATTATTTAATTAGCAATAATCTCCTGTTTGGTGTATGTATGTATGTCTGCTTGGTAAGCAGTAGTAGTAGACTAGTTGTTAGTGGGTCACTTGTCGCCTAACCAAAAGATCTGGACTGCTAATTAGTCCGTTTCTGCATAGTGACACGCCACTAACTACCCTGCTCGATGCATGGTTTGGAGCAAGTACGCTCGCGAATATAATAAATCCGTCTTCATCTGTCGTACGTCGTTGCCCAGTTGCCCTTGTTCTATCCAAATTATAGCTTTGTTAGCACTATTCCCATGCATTTAGATAATGTTCTTAACTCCATGCATGTCGTGTGGATACAGATATATTTAGTGGCATACAAGCAGCAACATATATACGAATCTAAATCCATCTTCTCAATGCTATCATACGTACGTACATACATACAATATTAACTCCAATCGGTTTCTCGATCGGTTGGTACTACGTCACACAAGTGCCAGAAGGACATGCATGTAACTAGTCACGCCGCTTGCAACATGACAGTTTGCTCCAATGTCTCTGCACGTTCAGGAAAAAAAGATTGGTTCAGAAAAAAAATTCGAAATGAAAAAAAAACTCGAAACAGTTCAGAAGAAAAAAAAAACTCGTCACAAAAGCGAGTGGCCGAGAAAATAGCTGGAGCAGATGTGTACTGTGGCTATGGAGCAGATGTGTTTTTTTATTCTTTTGGTTTTTGGATTTCAACTTTTTTTACTATTTATTATACTATTCACTAACTCACCTATAATGTTTTTTCAATCAACTACAGTGTTTTTACAACTAAAAATCAAAAGTTATCGCTATTCCGATCACCTCCACATGTGTTCAAGCCGCGCAGCATGCTTGGATGTTTGGTTCCTTATGCACGGAATTTTTTATGTGCTAATAATCAGAAAAAAAACCTGAGAGTATTAGTACTAGTACAACTACATTCTGAACTTCTGATTAATTGCCGAGAAAATGTTGTAAAAAAAATCTGCTGAGGAATGCAATGATCGAAGACAAACGGAACGAGAAAGCGTAAGAAACCAGACTCGTTTGGGCCTTGGGCTGGAAAGACATTGGCGCTCCTCCTTTAACGGAATAGATTAGGCCCATTGTGAAGGAGATGTAGACGTCAGCTCTTTGTTCTTAGCTTGTTCTTCGTTTTATTCTTCCTTTGAATGAGAAGCATTTTGCTCGACGATATTAATTTTACAAAATCTTCCAGCTCAGTGAAATGACTTGTACCCATAAGCTAGTTACTCACCAAGAGTATCTCCGTCATTTTATAGGCCAAGGATATTTATAGACTCCTTAGTGAGTAACTTTTAAATGGAATATTTTTTAGATAGATCTACAAATTGATTATGATATATATTATAATGACTTTATCTAGATCTATTAAAATTATATATAAATTTCTCTTACTCTCTTATAATCTCTTCACCGACTGTTACTATTTATTTACGGCCAAAATTCATTCGTCACAGTTCAAAGAGATCAGGTCCCTTGTACTTACCGGCTTGCAAGCTGAAGCTGAGGACTGAATGGGAAAAGACGGCCAGCCAGCCTCGCCAATAGTGGCATCTAATCTAACGCCAACCAAGGCCCCGTTGGATCACACGACGGTCCGTAACGCCCCATGCATCGCAGCCGTTGGATCTGGCTCAGCTCCTCAAAACCCTAGCCCGATGCGGCACCTATATAAGCTAAGCGCGAGGGGTGGAGAGCGAGGCTGCAGCACCACAAGAGGAGGGAAGCCGCAGCCGCCGCCATGGGTAAGCCCCCTCGGACCTCGACCGCCGCCGCCGCCAACCTTACTGCTTCTTCTTCTTGTCGCGGTCGGTTCCTAATGATTGCGCTGGTTCGATGCGTTCCTCGCAGGTATCTCGCGTGACTCGATGCACAAGCGCCGCGCCACCGGCGGCAAGCAAAAGGCGTGGCGCAAGAAGCGAAAGTGAGTGCTCCAGATCACCTTCCCTCCCTCCCTAAATTCGCCTGATGGATGCTTTGTTTCTTTCTAGATTATTATTACTTGAGCATATTGGATCTTGCTAGCGTTTGTATATATTTGAACGATACGTGGTTGAAACATCGCTCGGCTGCGACTAGACCGCATCGCACAGTTGTTTCCACTTTATCGACTGAATGGTTCCTTTTTTTTTTTGAAGGAAAGCGAATGATTCTTTTGTGATTTTGCTGTTTAAAGGGTATAGCGTGAATTATAGAATGAACATAAACTTATGTATATCTTTTTGTAGGTTATGTTGTTCCAAATGACCATTCAGATTTTTGCTAGAGTTCTACAGAAGTGATGTATTTAGGGTAGTCACCTGATTTGCATTATGTTTAGATGTGTTAATCGTAGTAGGCTTCCTGTCTTTGAGTGTAGTTCTTGTCCTTTGGTGCTTATGTTTTATTGTGCGCAACTGTTGTTTAAAAATTTTAAATTTCGAAGCCTTTTTTAACAACTGTTGTGAGGAAATCTTTCGTAATGACTATTTTGTCTCTTTTGCCAAACACGAAGAAAGATGGTTTTCCTAGATTAATGCTACCCTTCCATTTATGTTGGGTACTAGCGAATCTATCATGTAATGACTTTGTTCGATGATTTTTGTTAGTGCTGTTTGGTGGAATTTGGTTGGCCATATTATTAAACTTGATTCTTACTGTTTATGTAAAGATGCGTGCTAAAGATGCTTTTGTTCTGTAGATATCAATATAAACTTTTGTTAGTTTTAATGTCTTCTCATTTGTCATGAAGGTATGAGCTTGGTCGCCAGCCCGCCAACACCAAGCTCTCAAGCAACAAGACAGTGAGGAGGGTGCGTGTCCGTGGAGGTAATGTGAAGTGGAGGGCCCTCCGTTTGGATACTGGCAACTATTCATGGGGGAGTGAGGCTGTGACCCGCAAGACCCGTATCCTTGATGTGGTCTACAACGCATCCAACAATGAGCTTGTGAGGACTCAGACCCTTGTGAAGAGTGCCATTGTGCAAGTTGATGCTGCCCCCTTCAAGCAGTGGTACCTCACTCACTATGGAGTGGATATTGGTAGGAAGAAGAAGGCCCCTGCTGCCAAGAAGGATGCTGCAGAGGTATTTTACTCTGTATTTGCGTTATGTCCCTTTACCTTAGTATATTCTGTGAGCAATTACTTGAATTTGGTAAAATGTCGGTCATCTATCTGATTGTTTTAGGTTATGATCTATGCTAAAGTGTTCCTAGAAGTATGCAACCCCCCCCCCCCCCCCCCCCAAAAAAAAAAAAATTAATGGTTGGGCTTCATTTTGCATTTGCGTTTTGCTAAAAGTAAGAATTCATGTGTTAACCTTTACCATGTTGAAATGTCTTGCTGTATATGCGTGTTCTTATGTGTTAGCATGGGGTAGGCATGGAAGCACTTTTTGTTTTTACTTTTATATGTTGCTAAATTGAGGAAACGACTCTCCAGATTTATGGAACAAAATGGTTTCTCACTTTGTCTGTATGGAAGTAGGTTCTCCATATGCTCTGACATAACATTTGACTTTTACTGTTAAACTTACAGGGACAAGAGGGTGAAGCTGCCGCAGAGGAAACCAAGAAAAGCAACCATGTCCTGAGGAAGCTTGAGAAGCGCCAACAGGGACGCACACTTGACCCACATATCGAAGAACAATTTGGCAGTGGGAGGTTGTTGGCCTGCATATCTTCCCGCCCCGGGCAGTGTGGACGAGCAGATGGGTAAGAATATTGGACACCTCATATTCTATTGCTTAACAGTTGAACACTTCCTAATCAAATGAACATCATAGTAAAGATAAAATATTGGCCTTAATGTGTTTTTAGTTATATGTCAACATGGAGTATTTTTAGATAACATTTGAATTTTGGTTTCAATATTCACCCAAAATATCTTCTTGGAGGTTGGCTTCTGCTGTATTTGTTGGCTTGTTGGATTCCTATTTCTTGTTTGAACATAAGTTTATTTTTATTTGATATGCTGAAAGGTGCGTCAGCTATACTACACTGCTATGAGGTTTAACTTATGGTTCCTTGTTACAGCTATATCCTTGAGGGGAAGGAGCTGGAATTCTACATGAAGAAGCTCCAGAGGAAGAAGGGCAAGGGTGCCGCAGCTTAGAGCAAGTCTTTCTTAGTTGCTGGTTCTACACTGAAAGAACTACCCTTTTTCCCTGGATATTGGTAGCTGTCTTGAAAGCTTCTATGTTATGTTTGCAGACATGGTCTGTTGTTTTTTTCCTTCTCAAAACGAAACAACTCTAGCTTTATGACCTGACAATGGTTCGTGTACTCTGGATATTGTTAGGTTCTATATGTACTTTTGCCGACTCGTTCATAATTTTGATATTAGCAGCGTTACATGACCGTGATCCTTGTGATTCTGCCTGCTTATTACGCTAGACCTCTGTTAATGTTTCTAGCCTTTGATGTGATAAATTGTTATTTGGCATGCTGAGCCGCGAAGAACTTTTGCGCTTGCTGATGCATATTTTGCTGTGATCTCCTGCATCGCAGTTGCAACATGGAAGGCTTGATTTCGTTCAGAACGTCAGACGTTAGAACTTTTGATTCTGCTTCGATTTTGCATTGGCTGGGTGCTCTTCTGGGCCACTGACAACTCCATTTAGCCTATATGCGATCAGTCGGTGCGAGTGACCAGATTGTGAAGATAAAGCGTTCCGACCCATTTGCACATGTAGAAATCAAACGCCAGAGCTTTCCGGAGCCATGCCCATCGTGCCATTCGGTTAGCCTGTTGCCCATGTGCCATCCGTCCTCTTTATTGCGAACAGTCAGAATTTAAAATTTTAAACCAAAAGTTATAAATCACAGCACATCCATAATATGGATGGTTAATTAGGTTGGTATAGATCTGCTATCCAAAATGTTGGCAAATATATAGCTTCAATTTGGACTCAAAAGGCCTTTGTATATTAGTGTTTGAACTGGAAATGAAAAAGGTGTGCAGGAGACAAATTGACAAGTTAGGTAACTATTCATGGAGATAAAATGTTGACATTTTCGTGTAACGGACTATTTGCAAGGCTCCTGCTAATAATATCACCAAAGTTACCCCTCCCCTGTGTTGTGGCAGTTACTAAAGGCGGGAGATTCGTATGGTCCCCCGCAGCCGCAGCGCCAGCCGGAAACCGAAATAAATAGGCTCCAGGACCCGTACTAAAGGCGACAGGTGTCCTGCCCACGAGAGGGCGGCCCCACCGTCAGTCCTACTAGTACATTACCGGTGTTCGCAAAGTCGTATCAGCAAGCCCCCGCTCTCGCACTCGCTTTCCTTTCCTTGCCGTCCTTCTCCCTCTCCGGCGCGGCGGGCCGGGCCGGGCGGAGCGGGAGGGGCTTTTGGTCTGGGGGGGAGCGCCGCTTCATCGGCTTCCTCCGAAGATCTGCTCTGCCGGTCAGGTAAGCGTCTGCCTGCTACGGGGTTCGACTCCCTACCTGTTTTGCTCCCGCGCGCGCTGAAATGTGGGTCGCCTCGTGAGGCGCCGCGATTTCGCCTGTGGAAGGGTTTCCATTTCCCCCATTTTGTTGTTGTTGTTGTTGGATGGGTTTTGGATCGTGGAGGCGGGGTTTTGGGCGGGGGGGTTTAATTACCTTGGTCTTCTTGCCTGCTGGGCATTTTTCTAGTGCAGTTTGTTTGGGCTTGGATTGCCAATGCCTCCAATAGGATTTCTATGGTTTGGTTCGGAGGTGTAGGAAACAGGGGATGTTTCGCATCAACGGTTTAGTTCGGATTGGTGATCGAATGCATGCAGGTTTATGGTGCTCTTGTTTAGGATTGATCTCCACGAAATAGTCTAGCAGTTGCGCAACACAGTATTTCGTTGTTTATGCCGTTTAGATTAAAGTATTGAGGTGTTAGCAATCCTCCGGAGGCAAAAAAATTGTCCCATCTCATTTAGATTAAAGTATTGAGGTGTCCCATCTCATTGAAATTGCACGCCCGAGGGATTGGATTGGGATCAATTTGTTCCACAAATAAAAAATAAAATTAATACACGCAGTTGGCAATGCCGATGGTGTTAGGGGTTGCCAAGTGTTTTTGTGTTTCTATAGAAGCTTAACTTCGAAACAATGTTGGCACACGGTCGCGTTACTAAGGGAATAGTAGGACTAGAGCAAGCGGGTGGTGCCACAAGTTGAGTTTGGAGCTATTTGTTCCAAATAAAAAGGAAAATAAATAGAAAAGGGGGAGTTACGTGGGAAGGAAAAAAGCTTACTCTCGAAGCAAAGATCCTTAACACACGCCGCTAGCGTTGTTGCGTGAAGAGTGAAATTAGGGCATGCAAGTGGTGTCACATGTTGCCAAGTGTTTCTTATAAAAGCGCAACTTTGAAGCAAAGTTGGCCCACACGACTCGCTTTGCTAAGCGAATAGTGGGACCTAGGCATGCGGATGGATGGATGGTGCCAAGGGTTTCTAAGCATTTCTATAAAAAGCTTAACTTCGAAGAGAAGTCCTCTGCACACGCGGCTCACATTGCTAAGGAGTGGGACTAGGGCATATAGGAAGTGCCATAGGTTGCCAAGCGTTTCTATAGAAGCTTATCTTCGAAGCAAAGTCCTCTGCACAAGCGGCTAGCATTGCTAATCGAAAAGTGGGACCATGGCATGCATGTGGTGCCATGGTTTGCCAATCATTTCTAGAGAAGCTTAACTTCGAAGCAAAGTCCTATGGACACGCCGCTCGTGTTGCTGACAAAGAGTGGGCCAATGCATGCGAGTGGTGCCATGGGTTGCCAAGCATCGTATCTTTACTTCTATATATATTTGAGTTGGTGGCGGTAATAGTTCGTTTGCCATCCCACCACCCCTCCACTTAATTACCGACGGATGGGCCCGTATGGAAAATTTGACGAAATATTTACCCAAACCGTTGGTTATTAGGTTCGAACTCAAGACCTCTTTCCTTCATCTAGACATATGCCACTAACCAACCGAATTGCACATTTCTTGTTACTTCTATGGAGACTTTTATGTATATGTATTGCTCGGATGGTCCATTTGCCTCCATGCCGAAAAGTAGGGCCATGAGTTACACACGCTGGAGCTAGACGACTTGAGTCACCTCTTTCTTCTTGCTCGTTGTGGGCTAGGACGTTGTTTGGTCGGGTGTTCCGGTGGAGTCGATGGCGTGGTGCAGGCTAAGCCCGCAACGACAACTCGACGTGGTGGGGTAATATGATTTTTTTATCCGTAGCAACGCATGGCGTTTAGCTAGTTTCTATAAAAGCTTAATTTTCGAAGTGAAGTCCTATGCACACGAGGCTCATGTCGCTGAGCGAAGAGTTGGACAAGGGCATGTAGGTGGTGCCATAGGTAGCCAAGTTTTTCTATAAAAGCTTAATTTTAAAGCAAAGTCCTCTACACACCAGGTCGCGTTGCTGAGTGTAGCGTGGGAATAGGTCTTTCCTACACAAGTAGCTCGTGTTGCTGAGCGAAGAGTGGGCCCATGGCATGCAGGATGTGCTATAGGTTGCACAAGCGTTTTTATAAAAGCTTAATTTTGAAGCAAGGTCCTTTGCACGCATAACTTGTGTTGTTGAGTGAAGAGCGGGACACTAGGACTAGACCTATAAAGCATGCAAGTGGTGCCATAGGGTGCCAAGTGTTTATATAAAAGCTTAATTTCGAAGAAAAGCCCTTAGCACACGCGGCTTCCATTGCTAAGAGTGACTAGGGCATGTGGGTGGTGCCATAGGTTGTTAGCTGTTTGTATAAAAGCTTAATTTCAAAGCAAAGTCCTTTGCATAGGTTGCTTGCTTTGCTGACCGAAGAGTGGGACTAGGGCATGCAAGTAGTGCCATCGGTTGTCAAGAATTTCCACCATAGTTACTAAAAACTAGGCCGGACTGGTGGTTGAATTGAAAAATCGGAACCGACGACCCCACTGATCCGGTCAGGCTTGAAGACAACATCATCACCTAGACAATTGGGTTGCAAGGTTGGTTGTGCTCATACGGACATTGCAACATATACATATATATACTTTCACACACACCCACCTATATACACACACACACACTTTGGATATACTCATATACTAATATATATATAATGTGAACTATATGAAAAATTGCATATATATACACATCACATATACACATAAAAGGAGTATGTCTACAAATAGTCCACACACACTATACTATATATATATATATATATATATATATAGTGTATACACCGGTATATATATATATATATATGTGTGTGTGTGTGTTGAAATATGAGTGGATTATCTTGCTTTTCCTTAATAGGTTAAGGTTTTGGGTTGTGTGGGTGCTAGGCGGAGCCAGTACTTGAGCATTTTTTTTATTGGTAGGTTGGGGGGGTGGGTGGTTAGTGAGATTATGCTTATGGGAGAGAAAGAGAGAGAGAATTGGGTAGCAAGGCACATTTTCAAGTTGAGATGCCAGCCACATCATGTCCATGGTGCCAAAACCACTCTAGGGGGTTAAATGCTCTGGTATTTGAAGTTTTGGAAGTAGAGTAACCGATTTGTAGTCCAAGGGGTTAAGTGGACTTTTCTGAAAGTTCGAAAGGGTAAAATAGACTTATTCCAAAACATAATTGTGATAGTTAAGATGTTCGGTGGCAAGGCCAATAGGATATCAAGGGTTTGACTAGATTCTGGCCCATGTCATGTCCATGTCATATGTGCGAATGAGGTTACATGTGAGAGGGAGTGTTGAAGTATGAGTAGATTGTTGTTTAGACACGACAGGGATTGTTAAAGTGTGAGTAGATTGTTCCGTCTTTATAGTAGTTTAAGCTTTTGGATGGACTTGTTGGTGAATGGAACTCAAAAATATGTATGATTTTTTGAACAAGAGCAACAACAACAACAATACATATTATATGTAGTGAAAGCTATTATTTGGGTGAACATTTAATTATTTTAAATATTAAATTAATTATATTTAGAGAGCCACTAGTTTAATCGATGATCCACCCAGGGATATAAATCTCGATGCCAGTGAAAAACCTGGTCGATGGGCGGTAACGGTATCGGTTAGTAACCGAAAAAACTGAGAAAAATAAGATAAAATTCAGGTATTAAGTTTTGAATTTGGGCTGTTTGAAAATCAGTAACCATTCTGATTATCGGGAAAACCCAAAAAACGCTTAAAAAACCGGCAAAACCGCTAAAAACCTGGAAAACTAGAGAAAACCTAGCACAAAATCTTGGGACTAGCATATTTATGCATATTTAGTTAGTACAATAGGTATCTAGCACAAAAAAGCCTAAATCAATCTAGAAAGTGCATTATACAATCATAAATTTAAATTTACAATTGAAAAATTTTGGCTGATTTTTCCCTCCCTGTACTCACTGAGATGTCTGGTAATTGACGATTACCGGTCGGTAACCACCAATTTTTTTATCCCTGGATCCACTAATTGTACAAATGAACTAGTTTCTTTACCCGTTAAATTGCTGGTCTAGTTTCAATAACTATGGTTTCCATAAAACTATAAAAGCTTAGTTTTGAAGTCAAGATGTTCACGTACGAGGGCTGGCTATCGAGCTATTATCGAGTTTCTTTTAAAATTGGCATAGTTCGATATAAAATCATTTTATTTATTATTTAAGTGGTTATTTTAAATTTGAGCTAACAAGCCATTATCGAGCCAAGCCTCATTAACCTTTTTCACTCAAAATAGACTCATTTTAATTTTGAACCCATTAATTACTGTAATCGAAGTAATTTTGATTCAAGCATTAACGAGTTTTTTTGCCAGCCCTGCCATACCATGGATACTATAGGGCTATAGTGTTCTCTATTAATTATGCTAAAAAGGCTATTTTTTTAAAATTCTAAGGTCCTATAATATAATACAGTCGTGCATTTTAACAAATAAATTTGCAAATAGATGTGTGCATTTTATTCAATTCACGCACCATCTATTATGAGTACATAATTTTTTTTTCTCGAACACGCAGGAGAGCTGCGTATCTTTATATTAAGAAGAGGTTGAAAAAAACCTTACAGTCCCAAACACACCCAACACCTAATACACCCAACACATCTAGCACCAACTCTAGCCTATGTTACAGGAAGCAAGATCGACCTCAACTAAGAAAGGATCTAGACTAAGCCCTGTGGCGGAGTAATTAGGTATGAAATACCCTTTGCTCCGGCTAGGCCCCAAATCTTCATCTCCTCACTGACAAGAGACAAGAGAGATTTAATGTCCGGTGCAATCCCATCAAAGATGCAGCGATTGCGTACATAATAAAATAGGCTGCATTATAGGCACTATGCTCTATAAAATCAAATAAATAGAATCAATTAAAAGTCATCTATATCTGTAAAATCAATTAAAGCTTTCCTATGTGGGTGATGGAATAAATGCCTATAATGTTGAAACAAATTTGGCACACAACACCACAAGATGTCCTGTGCTTCGTTTCCCTATCCCTTTCCTTTTGACTCTAGTGAGGAAGGGGGAGGGGACCTTTTTGACTACTTGCATTTGGTTGACTTTTGCTTCTTCCATCTCTGTCTTTGTAAATTGTCGTTGACGATGATCGAGCCTCTGCAACCATCGCAATTCCCAACAGAAGTGCAGGAAATGGATGTGGAAAGCCAACATTTGGAGCTCCCATTTTATATATTTGTATGGACAACATTGTTGTACTAGATACCCTATGCAACATAAAAGCTGTGTTTAGCAAGCAAGCTGCCTTCCATGTTTTATACGTAACAAGTTTTCATGGAATTGGCGGTGGTACCTACTGGTACCTCCTCAAGAAACCGAAAAGTTGTCTTCTGATCAGAGCAACGCTGGTCAGTTAGAGCTGTACAACAAAGTGAATATATTTTTTCAGGACTAATATTTTTTGGAGAAGTTTGGGAAAAGGTTGCTTGGTTATAGGCTTAAAATTACAAGGATAGATAATTAGATATATTTAATCTTTTTCGCTTGTTTAATATTTTGAGAAGTTTCATAAGGAGTTGCATGCAACCGAGTCGTACTGTTTTCATTATATTACATTTAACCTTGCTCTTTGGGACATTATATAACCTTCCGTATGGTGTCTCCATGATTTTTTTCACAGGTCAAGACGACTGGGAGGCCAGATAGGACTGTGCTTCATCTGATCCTGCGCTTCTGGAGAAGACAATAGGTAGTGTAGGCGAAGGAAATATGCAGGAGGGGCTAGGGCAATGGCTGTGTGAATCTTATGGCACCAATCTATGTTTCTCAACTTCTTCTATGCCATCTCAGATGAATTCTTCCATTGAGCTGAGGACTAGAAATGTCATGCCTGTACCATCTGAAAAGGTATCAGCTAATTCACAAGCTGTTAGCAATGACGCTGGACCGGCTGAAGGTATTGACTTCAATAGCAAACCAGTTCAAAAACCTAAGAGGAAAAAGCATAGGCCAAAGGTCATTAAAGAAGGACAGTCAGCGAAGACACAGAAGTCTACAACTCCAAAGCCTCCCAAGGAAAAGGGGAATCAGTCAACTGGTAAGAGAAAGTATGTCCGGAGGAAGGGACTAAATACACCTACGAAACAATCTCCATCAAAAGATGCTAATACACACAATAAAGCTGAACCAAGTCCAGCCAGAAGAAGTTTGAACTTTAATGGGGAAGAACGACAGGAAAATCCAGATCTGGTACCCCAAGCTCAGCTGACAGAGGTACCTACTGGTCCTGTGGATCCTCAGTCATCGATATCTGCAGTTGAAAGAACTCATGTGCAGATGGCATGCCATTGGGGTGGCATCAGCAACTCAATTTCTGCTTCAGTTGATCCGATGTCTAATGTGCTAGAACTACAGGCAGATACCATGTCAAACGAAGTAATATTTGACCTCAACAATTCTATCAATCAGATGTCAAGCAGGTGTGCTAATCTTATGGACACCTCTGGCCAATTCTTTCAGTCTGGTCCAAGAGAAACAGTGCAAATAAATCAGTCACTGGTTTTCCATGCTGGCATGCCAGGTAAAAGTGTCTTTCATCTCAACAGCTCAGTAAATCAAATGCAGAACAACTCAGCCTATTTTGGTCAATACTTAGGTCGATCTCAATCTTCTACAGAAAAAGCATCTAGATCTGACCTGATGCTTCATGGTTATATGATGCCAGAAAACACAGTTGCACATCCGCAGCATACTGAAATGTTTTCAATAAGGGGAAATTTCAATCCTGAAGCTTGTACAAGAGAATCTGTGATAATCAACCAAATGATCCAAGGTTACCGAGTACCAGAAAGTCCAATTGCAACCTCCATGCATAGTGAAAGGGATGCAGTGAACAGAAATTTGAATGAATTTTCTGTGAAGAATGATCACTTGAAGTTTGCTACCAATCGGAACGACCATGTTGGAGTTCCTTTTGGTCTTTATGATTCTTGTGACTTCTCACATGTTCCTGCAGTGTGTAAAAAAAGAGAACATAATGCTATCAATGGTCCTCAGATTTCTTTAGACAAGAACTTTGAGCACTCAAATAATGCAAGGCCATTCTGTAATGATCCCCATTCCACCAGTTCTCGAACATCTTATTTTCCTGAAACATGCAAAAAGATGAGGTCAGAGAATCATAAGAATTGGCTGAATGGAGCTGTGGGCAAGTTATCTTCCTCGTCAACATATTTTCCCAGTAATTGGAATACAATTGAAGTATCAGCAATGAACTCTGGAGTTTGTACCTTGGATGATGTACAAAGGTTGATGGCCCTTGAGAAATCACGATCTTCCCAACGAATGATTGGCTTTGGGATGTCAGAAATTAACATGGTTGAGAAGCTAAACATGGTCCAGCAACATAACAAACCTACTACGCATAACACCAGCGACAAAGATTTTATTGCTTCACCTGACGAACAGTTCAGATACTTCACTTCACAGCACACAAAATTGCCTGAAAGTACAATGAACACACCGGGAGAAAACAATATGCCAAACAATATCCAGAGGATTGGAAGCCATCAACTTCAGTCTTTGGAAATCAGACCTACTCAGCATTACTCTACTCGCAAGGATTGTGTTGCTTTACCCGACAAACAGTCCAGATACTTAACTGTAGAGTACACAAAATTGCCTAGTGGTACAGCAAACCCATCGATAGAAAACTATATTCCTAGTAATGGTATTCATCACCTTCAGTATTTAGAAAACCGCAAGGTTAAGGGGTCAGATTTAGTGCCTGTGACACATAGCGCTTCGACATATGATGATACTGTGAATAATTACTGCTTTGCTATTCCCGATGAGCAGATCAGGAACACAAGTGCTGAAGCTGTTGGGCCCCCTTCCCAACCAATAAGCCAATCAACAAGAACTGAGCACTATCATACGGAGGCTTCTAGAGAAACCAAAGCAGCAAACCCCACCAAGAAGCCAAAAGTTAGGGGCCGTCCAAGAAAAGAAGCAGAACCCAATGGGAAGCCAAAAGGCAGAGGTACAAGGAAAGAAAATGTTGGTTGTGCAAAATGTATATCCTCAGAAGGTAGACGTACTGATCTATTAAACAGTGAGTGTATTTCTTGTGGCTCTGAACCTTCCACAGGGATTACTCCTAATGCGGCAACATTGGAGTCAGAAAGAAATGAGGAGAGAACACCATGCATTTTGGAAACCTCTGACCATGATAAGTATAGTAGCATAGGTTCTAAGCAGATTCATGCAGGAAGCATTTCTGAAGTTATAGCAGTCTCAGTTGATCCTTTAGATGCCATAATTCAAAAGTTCAAGCTCATAAACTTAAACAAAGCAGACGACGTTGTGGCAGCTGTACCAAAAAATACTCTTGTTTCTTATAAAGGCGAATTTGGTGCATTGGTTCCATTTGAGGGAAATGTAAAGAAAAGACGTTCTCGGGCCAAAGTGAACATTGATCCAGTAACCACTCTGGTGTGGAACTTACTAATGGGACCAGATATGAGTGATGGCGCTGAAGGGATGGACAAGAATAAAGAGAAGTGGCTTGATGAAGAAAGAAGGGTGTTCCGAGGACGTATCAATTCATTTATTGCTCGCATGCATCTAGTTCAGGGTATGACTACCATTTCAATATTAAATTTCTAGCAGGTTCTTTTCTGCGTTTAGTAAACCATGTGGTCACAAATTCATGCCACCACGGAAAGCATTCGATCAACCTTGTTTTATCATGGCCTGTAATTTTTTTTAAACATTTAGATTGGTCCAATGAAAATAATTTAAGTAGATTTTTCATAAAAAGTAGTCTCATAAGGTTATACCTTTATACCTTTTATATTGTGGTAAGGTCAAAGTTGCATTTTGAGACCTTGAAGAATAAAAACATGCAGGTGATTGCATTTGAACAGTGTTTCACAATGTTAAGATGGACCACCATTGCCTATGTGTAGCGTGTGAGGTTTTGGTGGGCATGTGTTTAGTTTGCACAACAAAACTTTAATTTTTGGTATACTCCAAACTCCTTACAGGGGATAGACGTTTCTCTCCTTGGAAAGGATCAGTTGTGGACTCAGTTGTGGGTGTATTTCTTACTCAGAATGTTTCGGACCATCTTTCTAGGTAAAAGCAAACTTCTAGCCTATTTGGAATAATAATACTGCTTGCAATTAGCATGCTAATGTTTCGATAATAGTCTAATTGTTTTTTAATTTTCCAGTTCTGCTTTCATGGCGGTTGCCGCAAAATTTCCTGTCAAATCAGAAGCCCCTGAAAAAACTGCAGCTGAGATGTCTCACACACCTGAACAGAAAGATAGTTGTTCTGGATTATTTGGTGATACTGTCAAGCTGCAAGGGAAGTTCTCTGTTGAAGAGATAAGTGACATAAGATCATTAATCAGTACAGAAGATAATGAAGGAAGTAATAGTAACGAATTGATTGTTAGTTCTTCTGGAGATGGAGTCAACTGTGCACCAGGAGAATGTTCTGTTTCATATAGGAAGTCCCTAACTGGACTGCATGAAAATGGGCCACCAGGATCTGTTGTCCCAGCAAGTGGCATTGCAAATGTGGTAGAAGCTGAAGATGGGTCATTGGAGGATGTTATTTTTTCACAAAATTCCGCTGTTTCTTCTCAAAATTTGCCAGATTATCTGTTTCACCGATCTGAACCTGTGGGATCCAGTTCATTGCCATATTTTACAGAAGAGGACTACATCATGAGAAATATGTCCAATGGGATGGCGAGTTCAACTGCGTATGCAGAGCTTCCACAAATACAAGATCTAAAAAACATGCAAAATGTAAAGTTCGGATCATCAGAATATCATGGAGTTAATCTTCTTCCAGTCCCAGGTGTGAATAAGGGTGTGCTGCTTGATCTAAACAGATACCAGCCTGTACATACTTATGTCTCGTATGCTCAGAATGGCCAGTTTGATTTCACAGGTGTCCCATATGCCAGCCATTTGTACAAATCATTTTGCACAGTGCTTGATAGAGCTAATCATTCCAATGTTACACAATATGAGGCTAGTTTTTGTCAGCTTCCATCTTCTTCCATCACAGCCAACAAAAATAAAACCCAAATGGCTGATGGTTCAAGCAACCTTTTATATAGTATAGATGGGTCATTAGTTCAGGAGAGGTCTCGTTCCCCTTCTGAGCCTTCACTAGAAGTTGATTTTTCACCAATAATTAAAAAAAACTATCAACCATTAATCAGTTCAAAGGAAGTGCCATTTTCTAGGGAGCACTCCTTTTGTGAAAACAGTTTCTCAAGGAACGAAACTGAAGCTCCATTTGTGGAACAACACGGGTGTTCAAATTTGCAAGAGGTATACCCAATCAGAACGAAGCAAATGGGAGGTGACAAATCCCAAAATGCTCATTCAGAGGTCTCACAAGGAGTTGCTTCAGATCCAATAGGGAAATCCAAAGATACTCAAAAGGGTCCATCGGAAGTTCCTACAGATGAATCAAAAGCAAAGAAGGTACGAGGTCGGCCTAACAAGAAAGCTTATGATTGGGATAATTTACGAAAAGAAGTGTTTTGCAATGGTGGGGATAACCAAAGAAGTCATAATGGAAAAGACACTGTTGATTGGGAAGCAGTAAGGCAAGCAGATGTGAAGGAAATATCTGAAGCTATTAGAGAGCGAGGAATGAATAACAAGCTAGCTGAACGGATAAAAGTAAGTCTGGTAGCAAGAAGTTCTTTGAACAAAATGACATGATTAAAGAACTCTAGTCATTCGGACATGCCCACATTTCAACTTTGGTACATGTATGAGTTCCAATACCGAATTGTCCCATTTTAATATTTTGGTCATTTTCTGCTCAGGAATTTCTAAACCGATTGGTGAGAGACCATGGAAGTATTGATCTTGAATGGCTGAGAGATGTTCAACCAGACAAAGCCAAGTAAGTCTAATGGAATACACTGTGAGCAAACTGTCAGAACTATCGACTTGCTGATCTTATAAGCCACTTTGTATTGATTTTGATGCACTTGTTTTTCCTTTCAAGTTTCAAACAAGTCTGAAGAGTTCAACACTATTCTATTGAAAACATCCTACAAGTAAATTATATTTTTTATTCTTTACGTAAAATGTCCCTTTTTTTGCCCTGCAATCTCTAATTCTCTATCTTGCCATGCCATTGTTGGTAGTGTGAACTAGGAAATCAATAGCGAAAAGTACATCCTCATCAGCTTTTATGCTACCAGCAAAGTAGCAACAGCTAAATTCTTATTTGAATAGGAGAGACTATTGCCGTTTTTTAACCTGTAAGCACCTTTTCTTTACTCTTTCAGGGACTACCTTCTAAGCATTAGAGGGCTTGGACTCAAAAGTGTTGAATGTGTTCGTCTTTTGACACTACATCATATGGCTTTTCCTGTATGTTCTTTGTTCCTTACCTTCCAAAAGATTTTTCAAGTAAACTTTTATTCAAATGCTCTGTATGTTAATTCCTTAGGTAGACACAAATGTTGGTCGGATATGTGTGAGGCTTGGCTGGGTGCCTCTTCAACCCCTGCCTGAGTCCCTTCAATTGCACCTACTGGAACTGTATGTATTTTTATTCCCTTGAGTTGGCTTGGTGATAGAGTGCGTATATCAAGGCATGTATCTGACATATAAGTCTGATCTTCTACCATTGAAGGTATCCCATGCTGGAGCACATACAGAAATATCTTTGGCCTCGACTATGCAAGCTTGATCAACTGACATTGTAAGTTGTTCAATCAATACTTCAGAAAACAAATACTCTTGGCTGGCACCATTTAGTAACATCTCTCAATATGCAGGTATGAGCTTCACTATCAAATGATAACTTTTGGAAAGGTGACAAGCACGAAACAGAATAACTAATGATCCAGCAAGAGCCTGATTTACTGTGAACTAATGGACTGTTTTGCTTTCTTCATCTTTTAGGTTTTTTGCACAAAAAGTAAGCCTAATTGCAATGCATGTCCAATGAGGGCTGAATGTAAGCACTTCGCTAGTGCATTTGCAAGGTAATTTCTTAAAATGCATGATATACTGGTTACTTCAGCTATTGACGGGCTGCATTATGTTGTCTGAGACCGTAGATGATATATAGCAGGATAATATTCATTATCTATTGCAATGTATTCATAATTTGTAGTTACCACACCACCGTTCTAGACTATGAACAGGAATATGGCAATCTTAGCCAACTATATATGTCCTGATTATCTCCTAAGCATAAAAAACTAATTTCACTGTTGTAGGCAAGTTTCGATTCACTCCAATTTGAGCTTTGATAAAAATAAATGGATTAATTTGAATTAGAATTTCATACTTTTCATTTTCTCTGCTGTGAACTTACCAATTCTACTACTTGGAGAAGTCAAAGCAGTGTTTTTTTTTTGTGAATTTTGAAATTTCGTGGGATGCAAACTTAATCTTATGATAATAATGTGTTAATACAGTGCAAGGCTTGCTCTTCCTGGACCTGAGGAGAAGAGTTTGGTTGCATCGGTAGCTTCAAATGCTGCAGCGAGCTGCCATCAAACATACATAGATTCAAGGCCTGTGGGCCAACTTGAGTGGAGTGTAAACCATCGTGGACATGTTGTTTCTGGTAACCATCAGCCAATCATTGAGGAACCATCAAGCCCAGAACCTGAACCACAAAGTGCAGAGACAAAAGAGGGTGCAATAGAGGATCTTTTGAGTGAAGACCCTGATGAAATTCCTACCATCAATCTTAATATTGAGGAGTTTACACAAAACTTGAAGAGTTATATGCAAGCAAATAATCTTGAGATTGAAGGTGCTGACATGTCAAAGGCGTTGGTTGCCATATCTCCTGAAGCTGCTTCTATTCCAACTCCCAAGCTCAAGAATGTCAGTCGCCTGAGGACGGAACACCAAGTGTATGATACTATCCTTGACAGAATTAATGCCATGGTTACCTTCAGTGTTTCCTTGTAATATCTGTATCACTAAGGAAGTAGACACATATATCTACATGTATATATTACCTGCTGGTTATCTTTTTGATTTGTTTAATTTCATCTGTTTGCAGCTATGAACTGCCGGACTCACACCCTCTTCTGGAAGGAGTAAGTTCCTAGCAGATATCAACCACACACCATATCTATATTAATCAATTATGTAATAAATTAGGGTTTGCCTATATCTGTGCAGTTAGACCGAAGACAGCCAGATGATCCCTGTCCATATCTTCTTTCTATATGGAACCCAGGCAAGATCATGTGCTTGATACTTTATTCTTGTACAGTTTATTGATGTTGAAAAATTGAACAGGCGAAACAGCACAATCAACTAACGCACCAAAGACATTCTGCAACTCTGAGGAAACTGGTAAACTATGTGAAAGTTCAACATGCTTTAGTTGCAACAGTATACGAGAAATGCAGGCTCAGAAAGTCAGAGGAACAATTCTGGCAAGTTTCATATGAATTCTATAAATATTTACTAGTTAAATTATATAGATTCATAAACCAAAAAATTTCATTGTTTGACCAAATTCAAGCAGATACCATGCCGGACAGCTATGAGAGGAAGCTTCCCACTTAATGGGACATATTTTCAAGTTAATGAGGTGAACATTAGTTTACGTAAATTCTTACCATTGCTACTAATAGAAAGTAAAATTTTTTTGGCCCATCAGATTTATATGCGGTACAAATGTTGTGATGTAGGTATTTGCTGACCACTACTCAAGCCAAAATCCAATTGATGTTCCACGAAGTTGGATATGGAACCTCCCAAGACGAACAGTTTACTTTGGAACCTCAATTCCTACAATATTTAGAGGTATTGCTCCTACAGATGAAAATCACGAGTTTGGATTTTGTACAAGCAAATTGCATAAAATTTGTTCCTTACTACCGGATATCAGATTTCATAACATTACACCATATGAAGTGTAACCAAGACAACTTAAAAAAAATGGAGAATAAAATACAACAATAACCTAGTTTCATGTTCATGGTTAAACCATTTATTGGCTACACTCTCTGACAGAATGACGAAGTCAGTTACCCAAATAGGGTTTACTGCCTAGGAACTGCCGGCCTAGCTATCAAATTGTTGTTAAGTTTATTAATAGTGCACTCTAGCTTAGCCAAGAGCTTTTCAACTAGACTAGAAATGTTCCAAACTAGTAACTTTTGCTACTTTTCTTCTTCAAAATAGAGGATGTTTTTGTTTATCTAAGAGGATTCGAAGAACTCCAGTCTGAATAGAAAGGTGTAAGTTTAATTTCTTATATTTGAAAAATGTGCATGAACAAAGATCTTCCACTGCAAAACCCAGAACCAGAATTGGATTATCAACTATGAGGCCAAAATTCGCTTGCATGGAAGTACGAAATGGATCATATGCAATGTTTTTATCACCATACAGTAGTTGTTGGGTGGTGTTAGGGTTCAAAATCCTGTTGGGAACTGGAATCCTTGTGAGGACCAGGATATACAAAACTGGCTGAGTTTTTAAATTAAAATTTTGAATTCCATATTTCAAATTTTAATGCCATATTTGGATGAAAAGAATGTTTAGACACTCTAGTTGAAATAAGCAGAATTTTTGGTAGCATCGGTTCTTACACCTTTGTATGTATTATGCCGGTTTGAGCCGTAGAGAATAAAGTGTATGTTTTTAGCTAGTTGAACACTTGTTTGGCTTGTATTTTTCAGTTATTCTAAATGAATTTGTTGCTAATTGAACCTGGTTATGGACTATAGTTAGCTAATATCATATCAAACAACCATGTGCAATTGAACCTCGACATCTTTTACCTATCTCGCAAGTGGGAGCCAATTGAATTCCTTCCTGAAACCGGTTCAAATAGGTCTGTTCCTGATTTCATATTCAAATTGAATTTGAATTCAGTAGCTCAAAGTCTCGCTCGGTTTGAAACAGGATGCCGCTGGGAACAGGCTAGAAATGTTTGCAGCCATGGACCGGGACATTTTCCGTTAAGCAGTTTTTGAAATCCTTGTTGGCATAGGAGTATAGGACTATAATGTGCTTTAAATGGCAAACTGTGTAGGACAAACTTTGTTTTTTTAACCAAGCACTAACTATGTATCACATGTTTTTTTTATACAGGTTTAACGACTGAAGAGATACAACAATGCTTTTGGAGAGGTACCTATTTTACCTGCTTATGTTTATGATATGGCTGCAAAGAAGAAAGCTAGTATTTAGTTTTACACTTCTACTAATCACTTACAATAATCCTGGTATTAACACCGTTAAAAGTTAGGGAGCATAATGCCAATAATATGCTTGTTTTGATGAGCTTCGCTTATTCTAGAAGCCCAACAGTAGTGCTACATAATTTGGCAGTATAGATCCTCTAGAAAATTTAACAGATGTCCTTGTTAAAATATAAGCTTATATTCAAATTTTGAACAAGCCATGTTGTAAGAGTTAGGCCTAATGTTGCCAAAGGGCTCAGGCCAATATATATATATCCATGTATAATATGCAAAGAGACCCCATAGACTATACACATATCTAACACCCCCCTTACACTCATGGTGAATCAACAACACTAAGTATAGAAAGGTAGAACCGATGCTAAGCGTCAGTTTGTGCTTTGGTGAAGAAATCTGCTAACAGAAACTCCGAGGGTACATATTGAAGATGAATAATTTTGTCTTGTACCTGCGATCGCATGTATGAAGCATCCACTCTAATGTGCTTAGTGGGCTCATGCTTCATGTGATCTCGAGCAATACTAATCGCACCAGTACTATCTGATATGAGAGGAGTCGGTGTAGTAGTGGAAACATTGAAGTCCTCAAGTAGCCACCGAAACCAGGTGATCTCAGCTGTCAACGATGCCATAGCTCTCAACTCAGCCTTAGCGCCCGAATAGGAAACGACAGTCTGCTTCTTGGTCTTCCAGGCAATCAAGGAGGAACCAAGGAAAATACAATAGGCAGAAAGAGACCGACGATCAGAAGGATCACTAGCCCATGTTGCATCAGAGTATGCCTGAAGGTGCAAAGAATTGGAGCGAGGAAAGAAAAGGTGACAAGTGATGGTCCCACGAAGATATCGTAGAACACAAAGAAGGTGTCTGTAATGGAGCTGAGAAGGAGTAGAGACGAACTGACTTAGGATGTGAACTGAGTGAGAGATGTCAGGGTGAGTGATGCCAAGGTAGACAAGACTCCCAACAAGATGACAATAGTGAGTGGGATCCTCAAGAGGCTCGCCATCCGTAGGCGAAGGTGAGCACCAAGCTCCATAGGAGTATCCACTACATGCTGATCAGTAAGACAAGCACGAGTAAGGATATTCTGAATGTAACGCTCCTCAGGCATAGCAATGATCTCAATCCCAAGAAAATAATGAAGAAGACCCAAATCAGACATCAAGAACTGCTCACGGAGATGCTCCTTCACAAAGGCAATGTACTGAGAGTCATCACCAGTAATAATCATATCATTGACATATAGAAGGAGCATCCGACCCCGAGTAGAGGTGTGAACAAAGAGAGCAAGGTCATGATCACTGGTGGAGAAGCCAGCTGCAGTGACAACAAAAGAGAACCGGGCGAACCAAGCATGAGGGGCTTGTTTTAACCCATAGAGGGAGCGAAAAACGCGACAGATCATACCAGCAGGGACAGAATACCCGGGGGCGGTTGCATGTAGACCTCCTCACGTAGCTCGTCATTGAGAAAGGCATTCTTGATGTCTAACTGAGAGATAGACCACTGTCGAATAGAGGCCACAGCAAGGAGAGTGCGAACAGTAGTCATGTGAGCAACAGGAGCAAAGATATTATCATAGTCACGACCATATTCTTGCTGAAAATCACGCTCAAGACAAGCCTTGTAGCACTCAAGGGAACCATCCGAGCGGGTCTTGATTTTGTATACCCACTTGCACGTGATGGGAGTAACACGTGCAGGTAAGGGTACAAGATCCCAAGTGCCAGTACGCTCTAAAGCAGCAATCTCCTTAGACATCGCGAGTTCCCACTCAGGGTGAGCAATAGCCTCACGATAAGTCAGAGTCTCAGAAGAAGCAGCGGCTGCAAAGCCATAACACTCAAGCTACCTAACAGTGTGGCGATCACGGAGATCATATCTGGGAGGAGAGGGTGGGGTAGGATACGACAAGGACGGAGAAGAAGAACTGGGAATATGTCCCAACAAGGAGGGAGAAACAATTGGAGAAGGAGGAGGTCAAGGATGATAAGAGTAGTGCAGAGAAAAAGGTGAAATCTCAACAAGAGAGTGGGAAGGGACCTTCGATGGATGTGGAACAGGATCAACCGAAGAGGAAGCCGAAGGAGGTGGATGAGGCGAAGCAGTAGTGGAAGTAGATGGAGAGTGAGGGACAATCATAAAAGAGATCGACTCAACAAGAAAATCAGACCTGATTGTGGGAGAACGAGGGTAGTAAGGTCGGGACTCATCGAAAGTGACATCTCGAGAAATCCTCATCCGGTGAGCAACAGGGTCGTAGCAACAATAACCATTATGCTCATGACTGTAGCCAAGAAAAAACACACTTAACTGACTGAGTAGTCAGCTTAGTGCGCTCACGAGGCGGAAGAAAGATGAAGTAGGCACAATCGAAATTGTGAAGGTGACCGTGCTATGGGGATCAACCAAAAAGATGCTCGACAGGAGTAGAACCCTGAAGGGTGGTGGAAGGCTGCATGTTGATAAGGAAAACAACAGTGGAGACAGCCTTAGCCCAAAAGTAAGGGGAACAGAAGGAGCAAGCATAAGAGCTCGAGCGGTATTAAGTAAGTGACGATGCTTACACTTAGAGACACCATTCTGAGCATGAGCACTAGGACAAGAGTACTGGGGAAGAGTGCCTGTTCAGCGAGAAAATAGCGGAAGGCAACAGAGAGATACTCACCAGCAGAGTCAGCACGAAACACACGAATAGCTAAATCGAACTGAGTGCGAACCATAGTGGCAAAATTCTGAAAAAAAGAAAGAACTTGATTGCAAGAGGACATAAAATAGAGCTAAGTATGACGAGAATAAGTATCAATAAAAATCACATAATAACGATGACCACCTTTCGAAACGAATGAGGCTGAACCCCAAACATCAAAGTGTACAAAATTAAAAGGTCGAGTAGAAGTAGAGTCACTAGAGATAGGGGAGCTGTAGTTGCTTGCCAAGCTTGCAACCTATACTATGCAAAGAGGTGTCCCCAGAAACAGACCCAAGAATACCACGACCAACGAGTGACGAAAGACATGATCCACAAAGATGACCGAGACAATGGTGCCACTGAGCGAAGGAGGTAGTGGACGCAGCAAGACCAGAGGGAGTGGTGGCGGCTGACTAGCTGGTGAGACAATGGAAGGCAGATGAAGCCAGTCTAGCTCCTAAAGATGCTACAAATCACAGCGGCGAGGGCCAGTACCAAGTAGAGTCCCCATGCGGCGATCCTGAGCAGAACAAGAGTCAGACTTAAGAACAACACGACAGTCGTGATCAGTGATCTAACCAGCCGACATAAGCTACATAGTAAGATGAGGAACATGAGAGACTGCAGGAACATGAAAAGAGGTAGACAATATGCCTCGACCTACAACAGACAGAGAGGTACCATCTGCAGTTTGAACAGTAGAAGGAGAGACTGTGGGCTGTATGGAAGTGAGATGTGTGGAATCTGGCATCATGTGAAAAGAAGCAGCAGAGTCTAAGACCCACGGAGATAAGATACCTGACGAGGGAGGAGGCAGAGGCGTGGAAGATTGCTGAGAAGCAAGAGCTAGACGAGCTGAACCCGAGGAGTCTGAGGATGAGCTGACATCGAGGCGCTAGAGAAGCGAGAGTAACTGCTGTACAACATCACCGGTGGAGGCACAACGAGAGGCACCGGCTCCTAGAGAGGAGGAACCGTCGGAGCCCTTCGGGGGACGTCCACCCCGGTGACCCTGGTCCCTCCTCCGCTTGTAGCAGTCCTGATACCTATGACCATCACATTAGCAGTAGGTGCAATGGAGACCCGTAGTAGACGCATCAGCTACAGGGGCACTAGGAGTTGGCGAAGGGAGCTCGACCAGTGCTGAAGAAACAGGCGCTGAGCAGACAAGACAGCCTGCATTTGAACTATGCCACAGAAACGAGTCTCCTCAACACGCACAGCCATGAGAGCCTCCACTAAGCTCGGGCACGGGTGACAAGTCAGGAGCTGAGCCCGCATAGTCTCGAAATCAGACCGAAGATGCGTCAAGAAGTCGTAGAGATGGTTAGTCTCCTGGTGAGCACGGAGCCGCACACAGCAGGGATAGGTCCGGCAAACATCCCGCCCAGAGAGTCAAGCTGATGCCACACCTCTAACATCTGCTGGTAGAAGTCATCGATGGTAGCATCAAGCTGCTGAAGGGAATACGCTCAGTGCACGACTGAGAGATACATAGCATCATTCGTCGGCTGATAGTGAACTCAGAGGCGCTCCCACATAAGCTGTGTCATCGGCAGCTCCGCCACATCCACAGAGATAGCCACTGTCATGCTACCTACTAGGATGGTGGTAGCACGAGCCTCAGCCTCTTGCCACTGCTCATAGGCGTGCAGGGCAGACTGATAGAGCTCCAGGGCCTCCTTCAACGTAGCATTGGCCTTGTCCTGAGCCGCCTGATCCACATCAACAGGAGAGCAGGCTAAATGGGCGGTGTACGAGGCGGCAGGGGTGCTCACAGTGAGATGGCCCCATAGACGTTGGCTGTTGAGGAGAATCCTCAGGTGAACTGCCCACTCCCGGAAGTTCGTACCGTTAAAACGAACAGCGGGGAGTAGGATGACAAAGGAATCGCCGATGGTCACCATTTGGAGCAGATCAGACAATTTTTTTGGTGGGTGATGCAGAGGATCGGGCCAGGCGGCGGCCGGCGCGCGACAGCGACAAAGGCGCTAGGCGGCGCGGTAGGGGCCACCAGGCGGTGGCGCTGGGGCATTGGAGACGGCCTAAGGCGAGAGCTGGCCGGAGCTGGCCAGAGCAAATGATGTCGGTTGGTGGGAGGTCGCCAGTGGATGTGTGCCTGCACTAAGGAGGAGCGGCGTGAGTGGACGCAGGCGGTGTGGGAGTAGGCGCATGCTATGAAGCGGTGACCAGATCCAAGGCGACGGTGGCCAGATCCAGCGAAGAGCCAACGACGACAGTTAGATCTGGCGAGGAGGCGGTGGCGGGGGGCCTGGAGACTGGCTCGGGGGCACAGGCGAGCGGGAGAAGAGAGGAGCAGAGGGAGAGGGTGTTCCGTCGGCGGCCAGTTAAGAACCCTAACCCTAACCTTGCTTTGATATCATGTAAGAGTTAGGCCTAATGTTGCCAAAGGGCCTAACAGACCAATATATATCCATGTACAATATGCAAAGAGACCTCTGGATTGTACACATATCTAACACATGTGTCATTAAGGGTTTGACAACTTGTAGCCGCCACAAAGGCGTCAAAGATGTGTTTGACAACTTGCAAATCGTGCTGAACTAGGGCGATAAAGCAAACACCAACCTCACTATAGGTGAGTTCTCATGCATGTGAGTTTGGAGGTGGGAAGTCCTAATGGAGCAAGCTCCTAGACATTAGATCTACACTAATGGTCCTTGGTAATGCAGGTTCAGTGAAATTTCTATCGCCAAAATTTCACTGTAACCGGGCGGTTACAGGCCTTATCAATGAGGATCGGTAAAATTTTATACCGATTAAAAATTTTGGATTCGCCAAAATTCATCTAAAAAATTCAAAAAATTTCAAAATTCTAAAAATCCTGGTAATCGGTGGCTACTAGTCATATCGCTGTCCCCCAATAAAATTTTTGAACCGATACATTTTTCCTTAGCGAATTTGCATGCAGTGGTCCTACCTGCCAACAAGTTTGCGTGTAGCGTTGATGAGCAATGGTGAGGTTGTGCTCTCTTGTGTGTGTAGTGGTATAGATCTGGAGGTCATTGATGTCCTAGTCGGCGATAAGGTACTTGCCTCTCAAATTTGTAGCAGAGGCCTTGTCAATGATAGAAGTTCACATGATCATGGTTTGGATACTGCGGTGGTGGTTCCTGGCGAGTAATAGTGATGTTTCCTTGTGACGGTGATGGTGGGAACATCAATGGTGAGAAAGCTCAAGGGAGTTGATGGCAATGGAGCTCGTTGGTAGCAGTGGTAGAGCTCATGGTCAATAGTGGCACTGGAGCTATAGGGGAGGACAACACCAATGGGTAGCCCATGTTCACATCAATGGAGCCCGAGGGTGATGGCAACAGGTGATCTCATGAGTAGCAGGGGCAAAGCCCACAATGATAGTTGATACATCCTATAGGAGTTGAGGAAGGTGTAGAATTGGAAAGAAGAGGGGAGTTGACAAAGAAGGAAAAATGGTTTTTGTATGCTATTAACAATGGTGGATGTCAGGTCAATTGACATTAATGACAAAGGAAAGAAGGCGTTGACATAATAGTGGCAAACGAGAACGGTGCGATTTTTCGATGGTAGAAGAGAGAAAAGAGCTAAACTAGTGGCAAAAGAAAAAATTTATATATAATTGTATCAGTCTAGTTAGTCCCATATTGTCTTTGATCTGGATTATTGTGTCCCATGTACTTTATATATAGGATAAACTATATTTTCCTCTCCATACATTGGCCTTTTATGATTTGTCATCAATCACTTTGTAATTGATTTTATGCCACTCCATACATTGGTTCCTTCATTATTTGTGACTTTCAAATATTTTATCCATTCTCTATTCATCCTGGTTCTTTCCCAATTTGAAATGACCATCTCACCCCTTGCGCATAGCTTATTCTACCCCGATCCTTCTCCTTGTTTGACCTAGGTGAGGCAAGCAAGACAGTTTCCCAAGGCCCATAAATTGCAATGGAGCCAAGGAATGAGATACGGGACTCATTGCGAAGCAAGAGGAAGAGGCAACAAGGCTGATGGCCCACAACGCCATGCTCCTCATGGAGTCCATTGAGAAGTGAGGGCAAGTGGATGCGCTCGCCGCACACCTCAATGAAGCCTCCACCGATGCCATTGCGCTCATCGCCATGGAGTGCGCTATCCTCTGGGCTACCCTAGTGGGACCCTTCCTTGTTTCCTTAGAGGAGATTGTGGTGATGTAGACGCGCCTAATCTCTATGCAAGAATTTCTCACAGGTCGCCAAGGCGACAATGGTTTGTGAGACGATGATCGAGGAAAAGGGTTTAGCGTGCCTCAAGACGGTCATCATGGAGAAATGCTAGGTCATGGATCTCAGTGTGAAGTAGGTGGAGGCGATAATTGCGCTTAAGAAAGGCCACACCGTCATCAAGAGCAGATTGTGCGGGCAATGGTAAGGGTGGCAAACTCCTCGAGCCCCTTCATTGCAGCGGTGGAGGAAATGGCTGGGCAGAACTGGCAAGTAGGGGCAAGATGGTAATTTCATGTGTGGAGTCAACTGGAAAAGATTTAAATGTTGCAAAATTGGCAAATACTAGAGAATTCAATGTATGAAGTGGCATAAAATTGATTACATTAGGAGTGGTGGCAAGTTGTAGAAGGACAAAAAATGGAGTGGCATATAATTCATTCCCTAGGGGATTTTGACTATATGTCACTCACAAGAAGAGTGGCGTTTCCAAATTTGCCACTTTCATGTCCATCATATGCCACTCCAAACATGTGAATAGTTAGGATTTATTGCTACCAATGTATTTCTTAATTCACCTCCATTTTTGTCCATTTTACCCCTCATGAATGGAGAATTTCAACCCTTCTTCCTCCCCCATCGAGTTGCTGACTTGCCACTCTAAACATGTTAATAGTAAGGATTTGCCCCTTGCACTGTATTTCTTGGTTTACCTTCATTTTCCCCTCCTAAATTGACAAATTTACTCCTTGTGCATCTTCTTCCTATACCAAACCGCTAATCATCACTTGATGAGATTTGCTCTATCACCAAAATCCCTGACCAATTTAAGATATGCAAATTTTGTCCTTTAATTTCCATTTCTACACATGCAAATATTGCATTCAAGCCATAGGGAATCATTTATGATCATCCGATGCGACACTTGGCAAACAACAGGCAACACCTCCTTTCATGCCTTGGATGATAGGCAGTAATGCTAGACATGGTGGTGCCAATGTGGAGAGGCGGATACACAAGGCCATGGTGGCCATAGGTAGCGTGGATGTGGACCACGGTGGTGAGGGGTCATGATGGCTATTGGGCATTAAGATTTGCGGTGTTTGACTCCTGCAGCAAGAGCTCAGGCCGTCCAGTGAAGACAATGCAATGCTCACCGAGTGATGGCTTGGTTTGTCTACCTGTGCATACATACTTCATCGTGGTGATTGACATCGTTGGCAAGCAATGGTGAGGTTGACACTTCGGAGACCGGTGGCAATAGTGGCGTGAGTAGCGACTAGTGAGTGGTGGCACCAGGCAGGGGCTAAGTCTTGAGAGATAGTGTTATAATATAACAAAGTTTTTGTAGGGGTAAACTTGCCAATTTATATTAGTTAAAAAGAAAGAAAACTAAGGTAAATAAGAAAATACGTTGAAAGTGGCAAATCATGACTATTTACATGTTTGAGTGGCATATAGTCAAAAATCCCTTTATATATTGGTCGTTTGTCCAATATAAAATATATCAGTTGTTTTTCCTATATCCCTAATATGGTAGCACAACTAAGATTCTAGATCCTTACCCTAGCCATCATCTATCAACTACCCTTAGTGATGTGCACATGCCTAGAGTTCAACTTGTGCATGTGAGCGTGGCCTAATCTTTGTCATGTGAGAACTATGTGCTCGTTGAATTGACGATAATTATATGTGCAGTTTGGTAGCAAATATACATGTTTTCACATGTGACATGCAATAAACAAGAAATCACATGACCACAACTTATAGAACCAATCCACTTGATATTCTTGAGAATGACGAACAAACATGGAAGTTTCAACAGCAACACTCCTAGTGCAATCTCATACGCAATCACAATAGTGAAATGGTAAGAAACTTTCACGAAAAGCCATACACTTCAACTAAATTACAAAAAATGTTTGTTTTGTATTAGAGAGCAAGTGCAAGTCATATGCACACCTCTTATATATGTAATTTAAACTAAGAGATGACTATGGAAATAGCCTTCAAATTAAGAAATGGTGAGCCCTAGTGATATTGTTAGAGTATAATATATTTGGTAGGATAGAGTCCTATTATGATTCCAATCCCTTGTACCATCTTGCCCCCCAAGTCTTGTACCTCTATATATACCGCCCGAGAGGCTTAATGCAATACATCTAATTCCACATATTCTATCTTCCTTCAAAGATGCGCATTGAATAGGAGTTGTAGGGGGGTCCACATGCTTGTAGAGCCCACCACATGTTGTGTGTCAAATAAGTGGTAGTTAACCCTAGTATATGTGTTGGGGGAGAGGGTGAAAGAGAAGTTGTGTACATGCGGGACTCGTACTATCGAGGTTCCTTTCTCTTGAGTTGTCATGCACACTGTTGCATGTCCTGTAATTTCTCATGCACCCGTCCTGGTTGCATTGTGATGGAGCTTGACTAGGTGCATAGGGTAGACCTCCATATTGGCAAGATAACTAGGGCAAGCCCTCTTAAGTGGGCTCAGAGTTTGGGCTCATTTATTGGCACCTTGGAGACAATGAAAAGTAAAAAAATTCCATATCGCTACATGTCACCTCTATAGTATCAGAATTGTTGCCATGGAAATATTCATTGTGGCTTACATATCATAGCAATCTTATGTTTTTCCAAATAAACTCTCATTCTTTGGATGCATATGCTCTCCCTAATTGTATCACATACTTTGACCTATAGGTTTTGCCTTTTCTAACCTGCTCGATTTTTTCCCCGTAAAACTGACCTTATAGAATATTCACACTTCCAATAAATATTTCATGAATATTATCATGAGAACAACAGTTTAAAGAATGTGTCTTTAGTCTTTACCCCTTAAGGTGCGTTTGGTATACATAATTTCACATTCCCCTGTAATGTAATATTCCCCTCAATCTAATTTCGGTAACATATTACCAATAATATAAGATTCTAGTGTTTGGTTGGTTTGAAAGAAACTATAAAATAGTCCTTATAATAGTTCAAATATTTCATAACTTGAACCAACAAGTCCACAAATTTAAATTACACATTTGAAATTTCAAACCTTGAAGGTTAACATTTACAAATTTTATATCGAAACTAATATTTGAATTTTACAATTTAAAAGTGCAACATTAAAAAAATTAATGATTATGATTCAAAGGTTCAAATTTTTTATTTTTAAATTTGAGTTTGGAACTTTAAAATATTTGAATTTAGAAAATTTAAATTTTTGGAACTTGAATTTTTGAAATATATGATTCGAAATTTAAGATTTAATGTTTAAATTATAAAAAAATGGAATTTCAAAATCCAAACTTGAAATTTTGAATTTTGAAATTTAAATTACCTGAATTTAAGATTCTAAATTCAGGATTCAAATTATGTTATTTTGGTTTTGAAATTCATGTTTTGAAAAAATGTCTTTTAATTTGTATTTTGAATTAAGAAAGTTCAAATTTTGACTATGAGAAATTAAAGCAAATGATAAAAGTGCAAAGATTCCTTTACCTTGTTAATTCAAGATAGATATCATTTTCTATGGGAAAGTGATTCTTGAAAACTATAGTAATTTGGTCCCAAGGTAATTTTGGATTCCTAGTTCAGATTACTTATCGTTTTACCAAATAAGGTAATCTCATAGGATTACTGAAGTATTCTTGGGAGTCCTCAAAGGATTCTACCAACCAAACACACTCTTATTATAGTAATAATGGTATGAACATAACTAAAAAACCGTTATGATCCATGCTTCCTTTTTCTTCACTGCAACTTGAGACCCTATACTGTATTACATGGCAACACTTTGGATTCACCAATAGTGACCCAATAAGACCGGACTTGGGACATGACTTGCTCTAGTTGTGCTAGTTGGGGGATGGGTTCTCAACGGTATTGGATATCAGGGACGAAAATTAGACAATTGAAAGAGTTGAGGGGCCACAGATAGACTTTGCATTAATAGACTAAACTCACCACTTGACTAGTGTATCGCAAACCATAAGCCAGGTTTTACAGAATTTTCTCTTGCTATAATGTGATTTGAATTATGAAAAACTAAAATAATGAAGTAGCATCTTGATCCAATCAGTGGCTATCTGTCCTCATTTAGAATTTCCAGCTTAGAATAATTTCGGCGTACTCCCAAATATGGCTGTATTCTTTTTTGGTTTTTGGCTTCTCCGGAAAACAGAAAACCAAACGTCAAAACGGGGGTGGCCTATTTAAGTGGATTCTCTAAACGGCTTTTCGAGACTAAAACTATGTGTCATCCACGTCGGCATCTCCACCGTCCGTTGCCGTATCGAAAAGTGTAGACAAAAACCATTAGCCGCAGACAAAATGCATCAACCGCAACCTAAAAGAACACTATATCCATGACTTATTGTTTTTCCATTGTTATTTGTAGTACAGGCTTCACTTTCTTTATACAAATACTGCAACTTTTCTCCTAAATTTGTGTTTCCTCTTAAATTATTTAATTCCTAATATGCAGTACACGACAAGTAAGTTGCAAAAATGAATTAAGGTATTTTGGAGTCTTTTGACTTGGTTATCTTGAGAAAAATGGTTAAAGCTTCCATACTGGTTACTCTCACAGAACTTTGTCCACAATTCGTAGTTTTAAGTTGATCTAGTACGAGAAACAGTGTATTGCACAATTGCATTCATGCATATCATAGAGTTTTGCCATATCTTTTCTGCGAAATTAACTGGTCTTCATCGAAAATACTACAAGATTTTTGCAAGTTTATTGTTTAGTAACTAGAAACATTTTTTTATGAGCTAGACCTAGCTTACGCAGAGTGCCTTGTCTCCTAAAAACACCTGCAGGATTTGTTTGCGTGAGGGGCTTCGATAGGACATTGAGGGCACCAAGACCGCTTTATGCAAGGCTGCATTTTCCTGCCAGCAAGGTTACAAGAGGCAAAAGGCCTGCAACAGCAAAAGAGGAAGAATAGGCCATTGACTAGAGAAAAAAAGCATACATAAAAGGATATAACCAAAGGATGGATAGACCCAAATTGGAGTGCTGACCCAATAAGTTCCTGAATCATTTCTAACCAACTTGTTAACTGTAATGGATGCCAGTAGCTTGCGAACTTGTGATGCTGATGTTGTTAGGCGATATGACCCATTAATTTAGCTTCCATCTTTGGTACCAGCCGAGCTGTTCTTCTCATCCAGTCGCACATTCTTTACTCCTGAAATTCAATACAGCAAATGAACACCGTAGCTCATAGTCCAGCCGTTCTAATTGTACTTGTCTGGGTGGAATCAATTGTTGTACAAGAGTCAAAGTGAAGGATGATCAGACCGGTGCAATGGTCATACATGTTCTTTGATCATTCGTATAAACAATGTAAGCTTAACCATCCATCATTTGGTTGGTTAAAATCAAAGAGAAAACCAGTTCAGCCCTTACTGTTGAGAGCTATAGCTATATGAGAACTATTTTAAGCCGGTGGGTGATGGGATGGTGAAGCCAAGGTGGCAAAAACATGTCGAATCTGTTTGTGTCTTGGTTGGTATATGCTCTCTGCAGGTGGCTTGCTTTTCTCTTCTACCCTAGTGAGCAATGGTCAGACATACACTAGGTACATTCGTCTATATATTCGCTGTTTTTATCAAATTTTGAGAGAAAATGTATCCAATTTCATCGCAGCATGCGATTATTATACTGATATAGCAGAAGCTGTGTTAAGAAGGGCTCGGTGCGAACGAACTCGCTTCCGGTTCGCGCCTGACCTCGTGGTTGACATCCGATCCGATCCTCCGGTCGGGCCCTGGTGTCGTCGCAGTTATTTTAGATCACAATAGCAGCTCTGGTGTCAGAATAAATCAAATGCTAATAGGTCATTTTGAAAAAATTGTTCCGTTCGAAATAGCGGCAAAGAAGACATCCTATTTATTTATTTGTTAACAGAAAATCATAAGTTGAAAAAAATACTGAACTTAAAACTGGGAACTCACGTAGCATGGATCCCCGTTTTTTCTATTAAGATGCACTCACGGGTATCTAGGTGGCGGCTGGAGTCGTACTCCTGTGTCAACTAGCTAACGTTCATTTCCCTGTCTAAGTTTATCAGGCATGCATATTGGAAACCAATACCTCGTGCAGTACTAGCTCCCGCCTTGACGTGCTCGATCGCCATCCAGAGCCAACTCACGCGCTCGATTGCCTTCGACGGTCCCCACACCTTATCACCCCTCCTTCGGCTGGTTCCAGTGCCGGTGGTGATCCCCCTTCTAAACCCTAGCTAAAACCCGATCTATTTGTGTTCCTTACTCTTTATTACGGTTGATTTGTTTTTTATTTGCTTGTGCACGGGTGGATGTGGCTGTGCTGACGATGACTAGCGGTTGAGCCACCGTGACGGAACTTGAAGGTTCGCATGCGTCGGGAGCATATCGGCCTACCAAGAGCACACTGGTAGCCATCTACGGGTCCCGTTGTTGTGAGTCGACCGAGGTGAGAGCTAGCTCCCCCCTCTTTCCTCTTTATGCTATTACTTCACTTAGCTGGTGAGGTCACCATGACGTGTTGTGCTTGATGTGTGAGATGTGGGGGGACAAGGAAAAGAGACAGGGATGGCGGTGACCTACTTGGTTTGGTCGGGTTGAAAATAGAAAGGTGATGGCAGTGGCTCTCCCCCACGTGCTCGCCCTCCCCCACGTGCTCTCCGGTAGTTGACCTTCTCCTTCTCTGGTCCCACTTGGTTCTTTTCTCCTGAACCTCCGTGGTCACGGTTCCCTCCTCCCCGGTTTACCCTAACTCCTCTTGAATGCCGCCTCCTCCTCTGGTGGCACTATGGTTTAGTTCTCCATTGTTTCAGGTAAGATCAGTGAAAATTGGAGTGGGTGTTGGCTTGATTTTTGTCGGATAATGAAGCCCACTAAAGCGAGAGGTGTTGGTCGGTCCCGGACGATCACAGTATCTCGATGAGCGCTAAGCTCTGATATTTTAAACCAGACAAGTTCTGACAGCAACCTCCTTCTTTCCCTTTTATTCTCTCTTAGATTATTACAACCCTAGGTTTTCGGTCTATCTAACTAGTGCAATTTTTTGGCATCAACCTACCCACAACACCTACGATTCACTAGGCAACTGGAAATGCAACTACACGCATATGCATGTAAATGAGAATGTGTGATGATTAAAGATGTAGTACTGTATTTTTATTTTTCTACAAATGTGCAACTGATGTAATTAATTAAGATTTAGTTCTATCACTTTGTGCTCTGTGTGTATTCGAGTGGTGTGATATACTTGAATGTGTTGTAATTACGCCACTTGTTTATTAGTTATTTTTTAATTAAGTTTAGTGCAATTATTAGTTATTTAGCGTGGGATTGTTTCAGTAAGTAAAGTGGCGTGCTTTCAAGAATACACACAGAATAAATAAAACATATGGGCTATTGGAAAGAATGTAGCATGTTAAGAATGTAGCGGTAAAGTGGCGTGCCTTATGCAAAGAATGTAGGGTGTTGCTATGTCAAGGATATGAACTATTGGAAATGGGCAATATATGTTGGACTGATTCTATTCCATAGGTCAAGTGCCTAACATATGGTTATATACAAGACATAATAAATAAACAGAAAATACTCTATTCAGAAATCTAATATATACAAGATACATACTCCTAACACCATATTCAGAGATCTCTAATATATACAAGTTACATACTCCTAACACCCCCCCTCTTTGTAGCGTAAACTCAGGGTAGATTAACAACACTGAGTTTAAAGAGATAGAAACTATATTATATCTCAGTATACGCCTTTGTAAAAAAGTTAGCTAGTTAAAGCTTTGAAAGCAAGTATAACAACTTACTGCTATACCTATAGTTGTATATAAGAAACATCAATACTAATATGCTTTGCGAGTTTATGTTTCACCGGATCTTGAGCAATGGTGATCACACCGATGACAGCTTCGTGGTAGTTGCTCGCGGCCAGTGTCCCGACGGTGTCGTTGATCAGCACGGACACGCGCATGCCAAGGCCCACCTCTCCATGGCTGCATGTAGCAGGGCCGCCAGAGACTAACCAAGGCTCGGAAGAAGTCGTCGACGGAAGAATCTCCCTGGCGAAGTGTCTCCAACTCACGCTGAAGCAAAAAGAACTGAGCATCTCTGCTCTGCTGGTATCGCTCACGTAAGTACTCTCAAATCTGTTGAGTAGACCGCAGACCAACAATATATGGCTGGATGGAATCGTCAACGCTGACCACGAGGATGGTGTGAACATGGGCCTCATCAGCAGACTAGCGCTCGAAAGCGTCAATGGCATACTAAAAACCTCATCAATAGCATAAGCAGCAGTAGCCTCTGTCTCCTTGGCAGCCTCATCTGATGGAGATGTAGAAGTAGGTTGCTTAGGAGTAGGCTGAATCGGTGGCGGCTGAGAAGGTCATGCACTAGTGACATGTTCCTAGAGGCGAAGACCATCAAACGTGATCTTTATGAGAGAAGACCATAACCTGTAGTTTATCCCATGTAGCTTTGTTCCTGAGAATAGGATCGTAGCTGATGTAAGGAAGCCATTGGTAGGCTGCGCTAGACGGTGTGGCGACCAAGGCAACGAAGTCTAACATGCGTTATTGGATGGCGCGGTTGTTAGATCAATGTTTTTTCTTTTTCTTTTTTTCTTTTTCTTTTCTTTTTTTCCTTAACTGAGCATATCGGTCAGGCGTCGGTCTGGGGTCGGGCGACAGCCGATTGGGCGGGCGCCGACAACCGATGACTGGATTTGGTGGTCTAACAAGCAGGCCTCGGCTTGCAACGGCCAGATCAAGCAGTCGGCGGCGCTGGATCGGGCAGGCCGTCGGACCGACGATCGCATCGGGTGGCTGGATGGGCAGACCTCAGCGTGTGACGACCGGATCAAGTAGCTGGCGGCACTGGATCGGGCGGTTGGCTTTCGGCTGCTAGATCAGTCGATCGTCTGTCGTCGGAAGTTAGGCGGGGTAGCAAGGTGGCGGTCGACAGGCGACTGGGTGTCGGGATCGAGTAGCAGGCGCGTCGGCTGGGGCAGAGCGACGGCAGGCGGCGACAAGTGGACGGCGGCGGCCCAGAGGGCGGCGGCTTGTCCGTGATCTGGTGGCGGCAGCAGATCCTCACGATGCGGGAAAACTAGGGTAAGAGCTCTAGCTCTGATACCATGTTATGAATATTATGTATATATTTGTAAGGTTTAAAGGGCAATATATATAGAGAGTACAAATGGATATATAAAGAAATATGTCATATACAGATAAGGGAACCAAAGCATATAAGGAAATAAATAACAATCCTATTCTATTTGTAACAGTATGCACCTTCCGTGCTTGACTTCATGCTTTTTGCCATGAATATGTTAGAAATTTCTTTGGTTTTTTGGGTAGTAACTGGCCGGTTTTTTCGGTTACTGTGTTCAAATTCAAAATTTGATGTTTGAAATTTGATCCGTTTTTTCCGGTTACCAGCCGTCCAGCGGTATTCTCTCGGTTCCGGGTTTTGGAACTTTGGTCTAAACTAATGGCTTTTTGTAGGATTTTGTACCAAAATTTAGTTTTTTTATAGATTTTATTACAAGGTTTTCGTTTCTTTGACTTTGAAAATGTTTTATCCTTGGTTTGCTCTAATTTGCTTGGGACAGAAGGTTTTATTGTTGTTGTAAAGTCTAAACTAACGGAGGCCCTTTCAAAAATTGTCAATGCTGCAGGGATTTCGTAAAGTAGACCCAGAGCGATGGGAATTTGCTAATGAGTAATTTGTCAAGGGACAGAAGCACCATCTGAAGAACGTCCACAGGCGCAAGCCTATCCACAGCCACTGCCATCAACCAGGCGCACCGCCTGATAACGAGCGTGCATTATTTGAGGATGAGATTGGCAGACCTACACGAGAGAAAGCCACCCTCCATGCTGATCTCTGGAAGTTCAAGCAGCAGCAGTCAGGGGCCATGATCCAGATTGAAGATCTTGAGCGACGAGTGCTCGTCATGGAGCAGCGGCAGGCCAAGATGATAACCTTCTTGCAGCAGGCTAGCAGGTACCCTTACTTTGTCAGTAAGCTTGTTAAGATGGCAGAGGCATCCGCAATCTTCACAGATGCTTTCCACAAGAAGAGAAGGTTACCTGGGTTAGATTACGGTGCCGAGACAACAGAAAATACTAGCTTTTGTGATGACCAAAATGTTTCACATAATTTACATACATCGCGTTGAGAAATGTTTCTTGTCTGGCTGCCAAGAATGTTGCTTGAACGCTCCACGAGATTTATTTGAGGGGGTGAGGCTCGCATGGCATGTTTGGTTTCGTTCAATCAGTGAAACACCTCACAAAAAGCCAGCCAAACATTGCCCGATGCCCTGATCCTATCCCAACAGATAATCTCGCTTTGTTTAGCCCTCCTCACGCCTGCACAACCCAACGCCCTACATCGGCGGGCCACACGTGTCCGTCCCCCTCCTCTCGAGTCCTAAGTTTTCTCCTCCTTTTCTCTCTCAGAGCTCTTAAAAAAATTGGGAATATATGCCACACCAAAAGATAGCATTTTGACCTCATTGCGAGGCGATCCCGAGACTGGCGGCGGCAAGCCAGATCGGTGACGCTAACCTTGGATCTAGTGCGCGGTGGGGCTGGAAGATGTCCGAGAAGAAGGCCGCACGGCTTGCGGCTCACAATGACGACATTGGCTGGTTGGCGGTGGCACCTCGGTGGTGCTGCTCGCAACAGCAGAGGAGACGATGTGGCTCATAGCGGTGGCGAGGAGGAGGCGGTGTTGTTAGAGCTCGTCGGAGAAGTAGAGGCATGGCTGGTTATGAGGAGGACAAAAATGATAAGAGTGACAAATTCAAAGAGACAAGTTTTAATGTGGCAATTTCTAATTTTTATGTTTTAGAGTGCTATTTTTTAAAATGTTATCTTTTAGAGTGGCATATATTGAAATTTGGGAAAAAAACAGAGACGATGGGCTGCTAAGTTTGGCTTAATAAGCCAGTTTATAACTTTTTTACTATAACTAGATTATTTTGTACTGTAACTGATAATAACTTATTTAGTATAATTAAATTTAAATATACAAAAAATATATTAGTCTATTATAGATAATATAAATGAATATAAAAATTTTAAAAATTGAAAAAAAATAGTACACTAAAAGTTAGAAGTGTTTGGCTTTTTTAGCTAAATCCACTAATTCAATCTGATGTTTTTTCACCAATTTCTGATGTTTTTTTTAAAGCAAAGCCATCATGATCACCCCTAAATCTGAAACGAACGGCACCAGTACGGCCACCCCCACCCGCACGAAATTATAATGTTCGCAAGGGAGTAGGTATCCGAGCCTTGGTTCTTGTCGATTTCTACTGCTCGCCTCTCTCGAGCCCATTCTTCTCTTCTTTCTCCTCAAGGAGATTTCTCCTTCGCCAAGGCGCCTGATGGAGGCAGAAGCAGAGGCGAAAGCAGCAGCAGCAGATCTTGGTGAGTTGCAGAAAGCTCCATGCTTTTCCCCCAATCTGTTGCTATCTCTAGTTCTTGGTCTAGTTCGTTTACAATGCTTGAATTTTTGATGTCTTCTTGTTCTGTGATCTACTCTTGATAATTGAATCCGAGTGTTGGAGTAGAAAAAAAAGCCGTTTTTGTTACGAGAGACTCGTGTGTATGCATTGTGCTGTGACCGTTTCTTTGTTTCTCTGGACCAGGGCCTGAATTGGGCATGTCTCCGGCGACCCCCGACATTGGCCGGAAGCCCGCGCGGCCGTCCCAAACCGGCACGGATGGCTCTTCTTGCTCTGCTCTGTTCGACCCTGCTGCGCCGGCGTCGACTGGCCTCGGGAAGGTGGAGATCGACGGCTTCAGCTATGTTCCATCCTCCATTGGGGAACAATTTCAATCTGCACCGGGGAAAGTGGGAGAAGAGGATTGTGCAGCTGGCGCACAAGCGTCTAACGCCTCGTCTCAAAAGAGCGGATCCTCTGACAAGATTGCGCCACAGGAAGGCACTGCTGCCAATGCTACCAGTGCTGGTGCTACTCCTATCCCTACCCCGGAGAAAGTGGAGGCTACCCCTCGGAGACCAAGGAAGAAGTCGACGAAAGGGGTGCCCCGATTCAAGGTGATGAAAGATAAGACGGTGAAGGCGAAGGCAACCCCGAAGGTGGCAACGTCGGATAAAATTCAGAAGAAGAGGAAAACGAAGGAGGATGGTGGTGTACCTGTTGGAGCTAGAAGTGATAAGTCGGTGAGGAGGAAGTTGGATTTTGAGTCATCTGAAAGAGTTTCAGGAAGTTTCAGCAGAGCCAAACTGATGGATAATTTGAGGTGCCTTGCTAACATCCATGGTTTGTCAGATGATCCTAGTGCAGGCATGAAAAGCAAGAGAGGGAAGAAAAGGAAAATGATGATAGTAAAGCATCATGACAGTGGTGAATTGGCTATTGTGCCTTACCAGAAGGCTCCAACTGATGCATCATCCTCGGCACTGGTTCCAGGTAGGAATTTTGTGCAGCTTGCTATCGTACGCCATGGAAATCACTGGAAGAAATTGCGGACCAAAGTGTTAGGCCTCGATGAGAAGACATTACAGGTGTATGATGTTCTGAGGAAGTGGGACGAGACTGACGGTGAAAGTTTCGAAGGGGTGGATATTGGCAGTGGGCCTGAATGGGAAGAAACCCGGCAGTATTTTGAACAATGCGTGGATGTATTTATTGCTACCATGGATGATTTATTGGGTAATGATCCTGGTTCCTGAAACTTCTTGTTCTCTTTTTTCTGTCTTGGTATGTGCAGCACGAAATAAGACATAAAGAAAAAGGGACATAACAAGTGAAATGCACTTCCAATTTGGTTTGTCTAAATAGGTCAGGTAATCTTTCACTGCTACAAATTGATCAACGCACTCAACTTTTGCTGTTGAAAATCTCCTCTGACATGACATGGTGTTATTTCACTTTCCCCCTCCTCTTAGTGTTTCCCTTGGAGCCAAAAGTAAAAAAGAAACATGAAAAAATAAGCTCCACTGACATGGCATTATTCCACTAATATGCATGCAACTCAATAATATGCATGCACCAACTAATTCACCTAAAAGTTTAAGCTAATGAGGAAAGGGAGGTAATTCACTTATACTTCAACACCCCCTCACGTGTAGACTCTTTCAGACTTAAGACGTGGAATAGAAGTATGTTACAATTATTTTTTTAATTGCGCCAACCTGGTCTCGAACTCAAGACCTCTTAGCTTTGATACCATATTGAGTTGTATGCACCAACCAATTCACCCAAAAGCTTAAGCTAACGAGGAAAAGTAGGCAATTCACTTATACTTCAACAGTAAGTACACGTGCAAACATGCACATTGGGTAGTTCAATGGAGAAACAAAAAATAATCAGGCATTTCACATATATAATTTGATTGTAGACTTAGTTCTTTTTTGTTTGAATAGGTGAAACATGAAATCTGGTTCATGATTTTAAAAGGAGTAATAGAGCCGTGCATCCACAATAAACATATGGATAATGGATCAAATAAGTCTTACAACCCTCTCATTCTAGGAAACATGTAACTTTAAATTGGATTCTAAATTTTGAACTGCTTTTGTTCAGGGCCCAGAAAATTTTCTCAATGGGGAGGATCGGTAATTGATTCTGTGGTCGGTACTTTCCTTACACAAAATGTTGCTGACAATTTGTCAAGGTAAAATAAGAGGGAATCCAATCTTCACTTTAGATGCTTGTGCTAGAGCCAATATCTATCTTCTGCACTTTCTATGCATTTTTCATAACAACCTTTTTATATAAACATACAGTAATGCTTTTATGAACTTGGCGGCAAAATTTCCTCCAACTAAGAGATGCAGTAATGCTGAAGAATACACTAATGCGCCTCCATTAAGAAGGGTTAATTTGAATGAAGCATCTGATGTTACTGATTCTGTCAACTCAGTTTTTACCAAACCTGTTGACTCTGAGAAAGAAATTGTCTATGATGAGGAGGTAAAAGGGCATTATGGTCAAGACTACAAAACAATTATAGAGAATTTCATAGCTAGTATGAAACAGGAAGACATCTCTACTTGGGACAATGACCATATTATGAGCTTGGTGAAGGATAAGTTTGGAAATCCAGTATGTGCTGACCAAACCTTGAGAAAGTTCATAGCTACGCTGGAGTTGAAAGATACTTCTCATTGGGATAAGTTACGGGAGGAAGCATATATAAAAGGATACAATAATAGAAGTGGAACTGGAATAGGTGACTCGGTAGATTGGGAAGCTGTACTACATGCACCAACTGTTGATGTTGCAAAATGCATTGCAGTCAGGGGGCAGCATTACCTTATGGCATGCCGGATACAGGTACATATGATTGCAAGATACACTGTCATTTACTTATTTCAAAATTCTGTCCTGACATTTGTGTAGCAGGAATATATTTCTAAATACCTTACTCCCGAAAAAATGAAGATGCTCTTCTTTTGTAAAATTCTACGTAATCAGCATTTCATATAATTTTTAGCCTCTATAAAATTCAAAGCATGTAAATTTTTGAAGTTGATTTGTTTATTTTAATACTGAATCATCACTCATAACAAGTTAGTAGTCTGTTTGTTTACCAAACTGTTTGTTGTTCTGAACCAAATTCATTTATCATCTTGAGAAGACATTTTAGTCACTTCATATACTGTTTTTTTTCATGTGATCTAACTTCTCGCAGACAAAAAAAAACTTCCATTTACATGTGTATTTACTGGAATGAGCTTTGCTTACATCATGCCTAATGTGTTACGAGAGATGGCTGTTATAATCTAAACGTCAAAAGAAATAAAATGAATATTTCATTCCGTTCTTTCTCAGGAAAACCATCATTAATATATTTTACTATATTGCACAAGATATATTAGATTAGTTCTTATGAACAGAAGTAATGCAGACATTTCCTTATTTCCTCTCTAGAATCCAAGCTAAACTTTTGTGTGTGTATGTGTTTTTATTGAGTTGCATGCACCAGTCAGTTCACCCAAAAGATTAAGGTGATGAGAAAAGTCGAACAATTCACTTATACTTAACACTCCCCCAAACGTGTAGCCTCCCTTAGGCATAAGACGTGGAATAGAAATGAGCTGCAATTATTTTTTTTAATTGCGCCAACCAGGTCTCGAACTTAAGACCTCTTGGCTCGGATACCATGTTGAGTTGCATGCACTAACCGGGTCTTAGGGCCTGTTTGTTTCACTTTTTCCGCACTGCGGCTACTCCCGAAATCTGCGGCTCCTTCAAACATCCGATTTTCATCCGATTCTAAGTAGCGAAGTTACGTAATCCAAAAATGAACTAGTAGCCGTAAGTCAAGTTATCCAGCTTCTCCATATTCTGACTAGCTAGATACTCACCAACTGCTTCTCAGAATCTACAGCTGAAACAAATAGGCCCTTAAGCTTTTGGGTGAAATGGCTGGTGCATGCAACTCAACATGGTATCAGAGTCAAGAGGTCTTGAGTTCGAGACCCGGTTGGCACAATTAAAAAAAAATAACTGCAGCCTACTTCTATTCCACATCTTGGGCCTGAGAGAGTCTACATGTGAGGGGGGGTGTTAAAGTATAAATGAATTGTCCGTCTTTCCTCATCAGCTTAAGCTTTTGGGTGAACTAGCTAGTGCATTCAACTCAATAGTTTTGTGAGGAAACTGTAATCTACTTAGATTGTAATCACATTTATTTGTTGAAGTTCGTTTTTCAAAAAACAAAACACACTTCATCTATTCTTCAAGGTGGTTAGGCCAAGTGATGCTATGTATAGAAATCTTAAGTTGAAGTGAAAACTTGGAAACTTCAATCTATCTGATAAGCTGCAATGTTATTAAGTCGTCGACTAATCCACGATTAGTTGTCGAGTCGGTGCTGTTATGAATAGCACTTATATTCATCATGAGGTCAATGAGCTTATATATATATATATATATATATATATATATATATATATATATATATATATATATATATATATATATATATATATATATAATATGTATATAAACCCTCACACAATAGGGTAAATATATAATATGTAGAAACCCTATATAATACATATCTAACATCCCCTCAAACTTATAGTAGATCAACAACATAAAGTTTGGAGAGGTAAAAACTGTGTTGTGTTCTGGCCTGTGCCATTGTGAAGAAGTCTGTCAACTGAAGTTCTGAAGACACATGCAGAAGAGCAACAACCTGATCTTACACCTGTGTCTATATGTAGGAAGCATTAACACCAATAAGCTTTGTAAGCTCATGCTTCATCGGATCTTTAGCAATGCTAATAGCATCTTTACTGTTAGATAAAAGAGGAGTCAATACAGAAACAGAAACACCAAAATCCTCAAGTAATCACCGTAACCAAGTAACCTCCACAGTTAATAAAGCCATAGCTTGCAACTTAGCTTCAGCACTCGAATGAGAAACTGCTATCTGCTTCTTAGTCTCTCGAGCGACGAGAGAACTACCAAGAAAAACATAATAAGCAGTGAAAGATCGGCGATCAGAGGGATCACTAACCCAGGTCCAATCATAATATGCCTAGAGCTGTAAAGAGCTGGAGCGAGGGAAAAAGAGGCGACTAGAGAGAGTTCTACAAAGGTATCGCAAAACATGAAGAAGATGACTATAATGGAGCTCACTGGGAGCAGAAACAAACTATTTCAAAATATGCATAGGGTACGAAATGTCAGGACGAGTGACACTAAGATAAACAAGGCTTCCAACAAGATAGCGAGTATAATCAGTAAGATGCTCACCATCAGCGGGACAAAGATGAACATTAAGCTCTATGGGAGTCTCAGTGGTGCGCTGATCAGTAAGAGGCACGATCAAGAAGATCATGAATATACTTTTCTTGGGACATACTGAAATCCTCAGGAGTAGAAAACCTCAATTCCAAGAAAGTAGCGAAGAGGATCCAAACTACTCATGAAAATGCTCCTTGATAAAAGTGATGTATTGAGAATCATCTCCAGTAATGATCATATCATCAACATACAAAAAAAGCGTCCGACCACGAGATAAAGTGAATAAAAAGAGCAGAATCATGAGCACTGGAAAGAAACCAGCTGTAGTGACAACAAAAGATAAACGATCAAACCAGGCATGAGGAGCTTACTTGAGGGCTTGAGGCCATAGAGAGAACGGCGACGGCGACAAACCATACCCTCAGGAATAGACTACCCAGGGCGCGGCTGTATGTAGACCTCCTCACGCAACTCGCTGTTGAGAAATGCATTCTTGACGTCCAACTGAGAAATAAGCTATTGTCGAACAGAGGCCACAGCAAGGATAGTATGAACGGTGATCATGTGAGCGACAGGAGGAAATGTCTTATCGTTGTCACAACCATTCTCCTGCTAAAAACCATGCGCTACAAGACGAGCCTCGTAACGTTCAAGAGAACCATCAGAGCGGGTCTTAACCTTATAAATCCACTTGCACATGATAGGAGTAGCACGTGCAGGAAGAGGAACATGATCCCACGTGCCATTACGCTCACGGGTAGCAATGTCCTCTGCCATCACATGCTACCACTCCTGATGAATTGCAGCATCACGGTAAGAAGTCGGTTCGGCAAGAGCAGAGGCAGCAAAACTAAAACTGATACGCTTTGATACCAAGATAATACGGGGTCGCCCAATCTTCTCGACGTAGGATGGATACTCGCGGGAGTCTTGATGAATCGTAATAATCTTCCAATGCCAGTGCAAGGGGCGAACACTCTTTAATCCACCAAAACACACTCCCGTCGATTTCACCGACTACCAAGTCAAGATCTATCGTGCACCCAATTTCCAGCGGAAAGGCTGAACAATCTTGATTGAAGAACACTCCTAATTCCTTATGGAATTTCGGCAGCAATGATAAACTCGAACAAAATTTAGTATATTGATTTTTCTCAAAGTTGGTCTGAGCCCTAAGGCTGCCAATACATGGCTTATATAGCCCCTTGGGATGTCCATATGGTCCCCAAACCGAGTACAACTCAACCCTATATGGTTTTAGATACGAACTCTCACAAAAAGAAAACTAGGTTTTACAGCCGTCATATTGTTTCTGGTCATTACTTTTGATTCGTGAAGAATTTGAAGGTGGGATCAGATCCATTGCGTAGCCCTTAAAATTATCTTTCCAACGAGTACAAGAACACCCGAATTGGACTCTGTTTGTTAAAGTTATGTCCTTTTTAATAACTGTCTGTCAGGCTGTCTCGAACCGAATCCGAATTGAATTCTAAGTTAAATCCGAGTATTAGAATAATCAGATATTCCATATATGCGCTTACCATGTATGCGCCTTCCATGTACATGCTTTCCATATATGCGCTTACCATGTATACGCCTTCCATGTATATACTTTCTTGTATGCCTACTTTAGGCTAATATATATACAAGCCACCCCAACCCTTTAGCTGTGTGGTGTTTGCTCCAATCTCTCTACCTTTCTACATGGTATCAAATTTCTCTTGAGCCTTTTCTCCGCTGCTACCTCTCATCAAATCTCCTCCCTAGGCCACACCACCGCATCTCCCGACGCGCCTCCTCACGGCGACGACGCCTCCAGCAGCATCGCGCCGCTGCCAGCCGCCGTTTTTCACCGCTGGAGGTGTCGCGGCCGCTTATTGCATCTCGCCGCCGGCCTGCCGCTCCGGCCGGATCGACGCCCAACGACCTGCCGCTCTCGCGTCCGTCCGAGCCTCCGCGAGGCATCCTTCACCGGCGCCTCTCCGCCGCGCTTATACTCTGCCGCGCCACTGACTCGGCGCCACCTCTGCCGCTGCCGGCCGCCACTGTGGTCTTTGCTGCGGCCGACCGCCGCCGCCGTGCTCACCTGTCTCGGCCGCCCGGCTCGTGCTCGCGCCGGCCGCTTGATGCCGACCGCGCCGTCGGCCGCTCGACTCACCGCCGCCGCCGGCCGCTCGCCCACGCGCCGCCTCGCGCGTAAGCCTCGATCCAGATCTGTTCGGTCTGCCTCACCTTTATAGGTAAAAAAAACAAGAGAAAAAAAAAGAAAAAGAAAACAAAGAGAGAGAGAGAGAAGAAGATTCGGTCTTCCGTCGCGCCATTCTGACCATGGTGGCCCCTCTCGCTGATCCAGCCGCTGTCATCACCGCCGCCGACAAGATCGCGCCTGTCGCCCCTCCGATCGTCCTCAACCCCTACTGCACGGTCGTCGTCAAGTCCCACGTGCCGACCACCCTCGATTTGAAGGCACCAAACTACTCCCGCTGGTCCAAATTCTTTCGGACCATGTGCACAAAGTTCGGCCTCCTCTCCCACATCGACGGCACCGACACGGCGCATCGTGACGAGGCTAACTGGGTTCTCACCAACTCCGCCGTTCTCAGCTGGCTCTATGGCTCCGTTTCCGACGACATCCTCGACTCCGCAATGACGGATCAAGAGACGGCACGAGATCTTTGGGTCGCGATCGAGGCGCTTTTCTGCGACAACAAGAAGTCCCGCGCGGTCTTCCTCAACAACCAGTTTCACTCGCTTGTTCAAAGCGATCTGACCATTGCCGACTACAGCCAACAGATGAAGGTCCTCGCCGACGAGCTACGCGACATCGGCCACCCCGTCACTGACACGCAACTCGTCCTCAACATGTTGCGTGGCCTCAACCCGCGCTTCTCCACCACCGCCGACGACATCGCCAACTCCGTACCGTTCCCCTCCTTTGCCAGAGCACGGTCCATGCTCGCTCTTAAGGAGACTCGCCTTAGCAACGAAGCAAAGATCGCCACCACCACAAAGATCGCTTCGCCTCAGCGCTCCTCGGCTACACGCCATCGACCACTACTCAAGCCGCCAATGCTCGTGATGGCGTCGCGGTGGCCGCAACCGCCGTGGCGAGCGGTCGGCCGTGTCCGGCCGGGCGCCGGCGTGGCGCCGATCGCGGTTTTAGGGTGGTCGCGTATCACCATCTCCATCGACCGGTCCTCGGTTCGCTTCAACCGTGGATCGCCTACCGGCGGTCGCGCGCCGCCCGCTCCCGCCTCCTGGCGCTCCACCTCGAGCTCATACCGCTTTCACGCCGTCCCCACCTTCCACCCCGCATACAGGATCGCAGGTCTCATTATCATACTGAACCAACTAGCCGCCCAAGGACATGGTGGCTAGGTCATGGACAGCGGCGCCACTTCCCACATGACGACAGACGACGGTACACTCATCTTTTCCCACCCTCCACCTTATTCGGTCGTTACTGTTGGCAACGTATGGGAGTGGCTGCTCGTGTCTGGGAGGGCCTTCAAATTTGAGGAGGATATTTCTGTTGGGTGCCTCGTCAGATCCATCTCTTGGTGCAGAGAGGCGCTTGCTCACACGGCTTCCGCGCCGTCGTGGTCGCCGCCATCCGCCTGTCGTGGTCGGTTGCCGTCCGCCCGTCGCGGTCCCTGCAGGCGTCCTCATCCTCGGATCTCCACCGCCCAACGCCTCGTCAGATCGTCCGCTCGTCAGATCCGCCCATCGCGGATCCCTTCACCGACGTCCGCTCGTCGCGGACTCTTCCTCGTCAGATCTGCCGCTGCCTCCTGCAGCCGCCCGTCGCGTCTCTTCCTCGTCAGATCCGCCGCCGCATCCTGCAGCCGCCCATCGCGGCTCTTCCTCGTCAGATCCTAGGCGTTTTCGGTTTTGCTTGATATTTTGCTGCTCAATATTTCAAGTCTTTTAGGATTTTGAGTCTTCCGTTTATATCCATCTAAGTATTCGAATTTGTTTACTATTTTAGTATCAACTCTTTCCAAATATAGTGCTATTGCATACGCTTTGCATTTGAAGGGGATGTTAAGGAGATAAAATTCGTATTAGGAGATAGAGTCTATATTCTATTCCATATATGCCTTATCTTTATATGGTATTTCCTCTGTACTCCTCTATATATATATGGCCCTTTAGACCTTATATCAATATACACACAATATTCGTAACATTATCATGTAACACTGGAACTCATTCTTGACACAATCAATGTATTTCTCCATTTCATGCAAGTACTAATTGTATTATTTTGTCTTTTAACAACAGTGAGATTGAGACATCATTTATCATTTAAACTAGGTTTTTGTATTCTTGGCACTGGCAACATATTTCTTCCCTTCTCATTTTTCTGCATTTGATGCAAGTGCTAAAAAGTATTCTTTTACCTTTTACAGGCTTTTCTCATGCGTGTAAAGAAAGATCATGGAAGCTTTGACCTAGATTGGCTTCGATATGTACCACGGGAAAGCGCAAAGTATGGCCATATTTTATTAAACATACACTACAGTCTATTGCTTCACCATTATAGTGTTCTTTGTTTTGTTGTTGTTGAACTACCAGAAAATAGCTAGATAATGATATTTCCATGGGCCTGTTCTTTTGCACTGCTGTTTTTGGCTTTTGACTATTCGCGAGAGAGAGTACAGAGAGATAGAGACTCGCGTGTGATTTTAGCCGATATAAATGAAGTTGTTGCAGTGTGTACTATAATCAACTTATAGATCCCGTCTTGAAAAGACACTCCGTTTGAAAAATAGTTCATGTAGAAAAGCAGCTTTTCAAAACCGAAAACCAGAGGGCCTATATGTTTTCTTTTCTTGCTTTTGTGCATGTTAAAATATTGAACAGAAAAAAATCAAACTTGTCCACAACCATATATAAATCTACATGCATAGTGGCATTCCATCACACATATTTTAATTGTTCTTTTTGCTGGGCATTAGAAACTACCTACTCAGTATACATGGGCTTGGCGATAAAAGTGCTGACTGCATTCGTCTTTTGTCATTGAAGCATAAAGCATTCCCAGTAAGTTATATTTTGTTTCTTAAGAAAAAAAATCTTGTCAAGTGAATGCATGTTAAATCAAGCTTTGGTGGCACTCCATGCTCCTTTCAGGTTGATGTCAACGTAGCTCGCATAGTCACAAGGCTAGGATGGGTCAAACTTCAACCCTTACCCTTTTCTGCGGAGTTTCATTCAGTTGACTTGTAAGATTGGTCTCACCTTAACTTGTAAACATCATAATAACATTTTTCTGCTTATATCTTCTTTCCTTTTGTTGAAGATATCCAATCATGCGTGATGTACAGAGGTATTTATGGCCCCGTTTGTGTAAAATTCATAAGGAAAAATTGTAAGTCCTATGATATTGTAAAATATATTGGCATTTTCCTGTAACTTTTAGCATATCCATCTGACAAACCTGTAAAAAAAATAGGTACGAACTACACTGTCTCATGATAACTTTTGGAAAGGTATGCATATATGCAAAAGTGATCATTTAGATTTATAGCAATTTAGCTATAAATATTTTGCACTGTCGGTATTGATGGTGGATTGGTTCCATTTTGCAGGCAATCTGCACAAAAGTAAATCCAAATTGCAGTGCTTGCCCCTTCAGTGCAAAATGCAAGTACTATAATAGTTCCCTTAACAGGTAAGTTTCACATGCTGTAAAGATATTTACTTAAATTGATTTCCTCTATGCACTCAGATATTGCTATATATGGTCTGTAGTGAACTCTTGCATGTTATTTAAACTAAAGTAGCAGCCATTGAATTAATCAGTATTGTAACAGAGGTGCCTTTGTGTAGCAAACAATTAATGTTGTCAATATAGATTTCACGTCTATAAATGATATGACTCTATCTAGTCTTTACATCTGTTCAATTGCTATAAACCAAGTATCAAAAAGTAGTAAGATAAGTAAAACCTTTTAGAAGAAGCAATCAGATGGTAATAAAATAAAAGTTTGTCTTGTAAGTTGGCTCATTTGCTACAGTATAAAAAGATGAGTAGTCTTAATTATCATAAGAGATCTGTGGCTCTTTTTTAGGGAAGAAAGATATTTGCTTGGTAGACTTGTTATTGCTTTGGAGTAATTTTAAAAATAAATACTGAACAATGACATTTGGTTGTTACTAGAGCATCACTTCCTTCTGCAGAGGAGCATGAGCATGAACGTGACGAAGAGCAAACAAGCATGGTTACGTCTGGAAGACTCTTGTTGTCAAATGGTAGTCACATGTCAAGTTTTCAGCATGTGTGTCAACATCATGTCGAAATAAGCAGGACTTCTGAAAGACAACCCATCCATAACTGTGAGCCCATTATTGAGGTGCCACCAAGTCCAGAATATGAATATGAAGCACGTAATGAGCAAGAAGAACCCTATCAAGGCGATCCTTGTGATCTTGAAGATATTGTACCAGAAGGAGTACAGTATGACGCTGAAATAGATATGTGTTCAAACAAGCTTATGGTGCACACTGGCTCTTGGACACCAAGCTATGGAAAAGACTTGGTCTTGATCAATCCACAACGCGCTTTTTGTCAAAATAAAAAATTGAAAAACATAGGCCGCCTTAGGACAGAACACAACGCGTATGTAATAATACTTTCTTGGTATATTGAGATTTTCTCCTGCCAAATCAGCAGTACCTCGCTAAGTTTGCATAGTTGTTATTGCAGGTATGTCCTTCCAGATGATCATGCAATCTTGGAAGTGGTGTGTTGCCACGTCTCCTTAATTTTTTTTACAATTATGAAGTATATTTTACTTTTACAATGACTTTCGATTAATTTAGTGACTGATTTGCTATATCTACCAGTTTGAAGACAGAATTCCAGAAGATCCATGTCCTTATCTCCTGATTGTTATTTCTTGTCCTGATGAGCATACGGTGAAAGGCACAATTCTGGTGAGCAACTACTTACTTGGAATGTACTTTACTTTTTATCAAAACTGTAAATTACATTCACAAGAAACAGGATTTTTATTAAACAGACTTAGTAGTCAAAGATTGGTAATATTTTGAGGTATGCAACTCTACATCAATACAAAATCGATAGCAGTAACCAAAAGTTATCTAAATTATAGTTAATATCCTACATATAAGCTGCTTTACTGATATTAGAGCCTTAGAGGGGCAAGTCATTGTTTATTACTTGGAACCCTTGGAATCTATATATGACCATTTTTCCAATACAACTTATCTCACTCTCTCACATAATTGATTAACAGAAAGTCAGAAATTTCTGATTGTAGCCATATGTGACAAACTAGAATGAGAGGTTCTCCAAGTTCAAATATTTCAAATCAAAATATAATGCAAATTCAAAATTATTGGAAACCTCTAATAAATTCTTATCTTTTTTGTTGTCAGCTTGTAGGAAATTAGTAAGAATTGATCCACAGCCCTCATTGAGTAAATCTATTTTATCCTTTTTTAAAAAATGTTGCATACATGAATGAGCAGATACCCTGTCGGACAGCAACCAGAGGAAACTTTCCGTTGAACGGTACCTACTTTCAGGATCATGAGGTATGCAGCCTTTGATCCTTTTTTGCTTTGTTAATTTCTGACGATGTGCATTTACTAGTTAGCTGTGATACCAGACCAGATTGGCTAAACACTAACCCATCAAATATACCCTTTATAGGTTTTCGCAGATTACTCATCTAGCCGTTCCCCAATAACTATCCCTAGAGAATGTATATGGAACTTGGAGAGATGCATTGTATATTTTGGTTCATCGATACACTCAATCACAAAAGGTATCTTATCATTGAAATGTAAACCTGAAAGTTGTGAAATAATTACTGTTGAGTGATATTAACTGGCATACTCGCCAATCTCAGGTCAAACAAAACAAGACATTCAAGACTGCTACAAGAAAGGTATCAAGTGGTTGTGAATTTTCTTTGATTCTTTTCTTTTGTATGTCATTGATGGACTAAAGATCTATAAATATTGAATAAACTAGATATCTTACTCTAATAAAAATTATAGCATAGACCATGATTAAAACTTAAATATGTGTACGACAACTTGAAAGGAAAACTTCGAGTTTCAACCAGCCCAAGATAAATGATCTTTCTACTGATGATTCTGGGGATGGAAGTTGCTTTGTAAAATCACATTTTAAGCTGAGATGGCGCGATTAAAAATATGCCTATGAACTAGCATTAAAAGAATGTAGTTTCGCTCATTTGTGAATCATTTGCTAGCCACAAAATTTTCTGAATGAAAGATAGCCACAAGGTTTCAATTTTCTGAAAGAAAGCTAGCCACAAAATTTCAATTTTCTGAAAGAAAGATAGCCACAAAACATGGTTGTTACGGCGTGGAGTTGGGTGGACGCCATGGACATTCGCCGCGACTTGGCAGGGGGAGGAGGCGGTGGGGTGGGGAGGCGGCAAGGGGAGGAGGCATCGGGGAGGGGAGGAGGTGCCGGGAGAGGAGAGGAGGTGAGTCGACGGGGGGAGGAGGCGAGGCGTCAGGGAGAGAGAAGTTGGCAGATTAATAGGAGAGCGAGAGGGCACAATGTAGAGTGTATGTATGTATGTTGGGAGGAGAGGAGGTGACCAATATATACATGCATGTATAGCGTGGCGACTCACCGTGGCGTCCTGACGCCCCTTAGGTGCTGTGGTGGTTGTCAACTACACCGTGACAACCATGCCACAAAGTTTCAACATGATATGTGATTCTTTTTCTGATAAAATCTTATGTCATAATTATGTTGTAATTTTTTGCAGGATATATTTGTGTAAGAGGATTTGATCGGCATACAAGATACCCAAAGCGATTATGCGCCACATTACATGCCACCGATAAAAAGAAAGAAAATGGCGAAAACAGTAGAAAGAAGGCTAAGACATCACCGCAGGGGAAGGATGATGAGAAGGCATCTTCAGCAAATTAGAAACTAACTGTTACTTCACATACTTGTGTACCAATTGTAGTTGGAATAATGCTGAGTTAATTCTCTGTTGGTATATGCTAATTAGGAGATGTAGATGAATGCTTAGTTGTGGACGGAACAATTGATCTCGTGATTTTTGCTATTAGTCAATAAAAGGTTAAGATTCACGAACGCAGGCAGGCGTCACACGCAACGACCATTGGTCGCTCCACACGGTAAGAAAGATCAGAGGGATGACAAAGCCCTGGCTCCAGGTTCACATGCTGTTGAATATGTCGAATAATCCAACATATTTATTATAGTCATATAGTCAGTTATAGTAATTGTGGTTGATATGACTGTGGCCGTAGTCATAGCAGCCGCAGTCGAAGTCGTAGAGTTACTGTAGCGGTTGTAATGGGTGTGATCAAAAGATCACTGTAGCAGCCGTAGTATATGTGTGTGATCATGAAATTACTGTAGCAGTTGTTCGACGTGTGCCTTGTCCACATGACAAAGCCCTGGCTCCAGGTCAAGAGACACCAATGCCTCTCCCCAGCCTTCTGTTTCTAGTGCAGCTTGTTTTTTTTTTTTTTGGAAAATGATGAGCTAACGATTAGTATCCGACCAACTTTCATCCCGAGCTCCTGTTTCGAATAATTCGAATTCGTATTCGCTTTGAATCCACAGAAAAAAAAATATAGGTCCACCCTGTTTTGATCCATTGTCACCATATTTGGAAGGAAAGATATTGTAAGGGTAATTTTAGCGTTCCATAGTATTTTACTAGTAGGAAAGATTGACCGGTGTTCCCTCAAATGATAATAATAATAATACATGACCGGTGACTTGACTCGGTAATTCAAACGCTGTCAAAGAAAAATATGCAATTTCGGGGGTGCACAAATATAAAATATCAGACCTTTTGGAATTTCCATTTGATTAAAAAGCAGGCAAAAATCGGCCAGGTTTTTTTATGGATAGTTTCCACCGATTTTCGACTAATATAAACTGGTGGGGTCCGGTTTTTGTTACCCTAGTTAGTTAAGTCGGCTCAAGCTCCTAATACCCCTTTCAACCCAACTTCTATCCCAAATTTCAAAATATGCAAACAAAGATTTTCAAAAAAAAATCACAAGGTAAAAATCAGCCGGATTTGCCGGAGAACCAGTGAATCAGACGTCTATTCGTCAAGGTTTTCTGTAAAAACAACCAAGGCATGCAAGAACACATTGAGACACTATCGTTCCCCTTGTCCCTAGCATGATCTCCAAAGCATTTTCCAAAAAAATCGGCTCATGTGAATGTGCACCATATATATGTCGTCAACTGACACTGTAATCTTGCTCTCTCAAGCCCCCTAAGCTCCTCGGTTATTATGTACAGTTCAAGTAAAAATGTCTTGCATACTATAAAATCAACCTCCAAGGTTTCTTTTTTATTAAAGATATCCCTTGACTATTATGTCTTGCTATTGCTATCCATGGATACATTACATTCCAGTCAAACAAGACGCATATATAATTTAATTTAGACCGTGCCGTCTCACTGACACGCATGCACATACGTAATACAATCCTCAAGTACCAAAAAAATAAACACCAATTTAATTAATTACACCATAAGCAACGACCACCAAAGCTAGTAAACCTTAGAAGCAACAAAAGCTAGCTAGCTAGCTCCCATGGGAAAACCTCACAAGCAACAACCATCCTCGATCGACGACGCCTCTCCTTGCACTCCAAGCAACACAGATTAACCCCCTCTCTCTTTCTCTCTCTCCAGATATATATATAAGCTAGCTAGCTAGGCCACCAACACCAAATCTCTGTTACTACGTACGCATCTAGTTTGTGGCTGGTAGTGAGTAAGTGCATGCGTACATGGCACTTGGTGTGCTTGTGAAGCTAGCGCTATGGCTTCTGGGCTCGTGCGTGGAGCTCGCCACCCTGGTGCTCCTCCGCGGCCTGGCCCTCCTCGTCGTCGGCGTCGTGCAGCTGGTCAGGATGCCGCGACAGGCGGCCAACGCGGCGCTCGAGGCGACCAAGGACGCGCTCGGCTCGGCGGCCGAGTTCCTCTTCGGCGTGGTCTGGGACGTGGCGGTGGCCGTCGTCTCGGCGTTCCTTGAGTTCCTCTGGAGCGTGGCGGCCGGCGCGGCGGAGCTCGCGGCGTCGGCGGTCGTGGAGCTCCTGGAGGCTACGCGGGACGGCGGCGAGGCGGCGGCGAAGGCCGTGGCGGCGGCGCTGGAGAGCGCGGCGGAGGCTGTGGCCGGGATGGTGGCGAAGCTGTGGGAGAACTACGTGGATGCTCTAGGGCTCGCCTTGCGCAACCTCAACTGATGCGAAATATTTCGCATGCGTCATCATCCTGCATGGAACGCATGCATGTGTGTACATAGGTAGATATGCCTTTTGCTTCGACTTTTGTTGAATTTTACAACACGTTTTGGGGAAAATTACTACGCTTACTAACAATTACTTAGCCCGTTTCAAATATATGGCACCGTCTAACTTCCCAATATTGAACTTTCCTTAGCAATTTCTTTTAGGTATATATTGGTAACATGAAAGTACATTCAAATACAAATACTGTTGAAAATTAGAGAGACAAGGAGACGAGATTTTTTTATGTGGAAAACCTTTACGTGAAAAAACTATTGAATATGTCGAATAATCCAACATGTTTATTATAGTCATAGAGTCAGTCATAGTAATTGTGATCGATATGACTGTGGCTGTAGTCATAGCGCCGCAGTCGAAGTTGTAAAGTTACTGTAGCGGTCGTAGTGGTTGTGGTCGAAAGATCACTGTAGCAACCGTAGCATATGTGTGTGGTTGTGAAATTACTGTAGCAGTTGTTCGATGTGTGCCTAGTCCACATGAGAACAAGTCTTTTGGTGTCTTGTGACATGGCCTGGATCCGTGGGATCGTGCATGAATTGCCGCATAATAAGGGTTGCTTAACCACTCAGTTTAGAGTAGGATTTCTTTAAATTGTAGGCTAATACAATAGAAAAAACTACCCAGATTACCAGCAGCACAAAACACTTGTGTCCTTGTTCTGTATTTTCAATTTCATGTGTGTTCGGGTGTGAGCTCAGGCATGTTGATCGGTCAAAGTTTCTGACAAAAACCATAGGCGCACGTAGGTGAAATCATTATACAATGAGATATTACAAGCACAAGACGAAATGCCATCTACATCGTGCGATTACATATATAGGGCTAGAAATAAGAGTTCTTGACGGAGAAGGAAACCAAATCAAAGTCAGTTGCGTTAGGTGTAGCCTGTGTCTAGCCCTAACACCGATCATACCACATCAGGCATGGGACAATGCAGTGTTCAATATAGACACGATACGAATTCGGATTAGACTTCAACAATCTCCACCTTAAACTGAATTCTCTTCAGTAGTCGAGGAACACAATAAATGCCTCCAATCAAATCAGTATGAACACCTTGTGTGCTGAAAACCCATAGGACTAGAGAGTTCCTTCAATTTCTTCTTTCACATTCCAATAATAAGCAACAACATTAGCATCTTCAATAAATATGTTAGGCTTATGAATTTGCCACTTTTCTCTATCCACTCCAGTAGAATGTTGCGTCGGCGACACAACAATAGTAGGAATTCTCTATATGTTTTCCTTTTCATCTTCTGGTGTAGATCCTGCAGTAACATGATCCACCTGCACTCTTGATTTCTACGGCTTCTCAATGGGAATATCAACGGATAGTTTATCATGCAACATAGTAGATTTATCAAAGGTAACACTTCTGCTACTAACTATCTTTCTGATTATATGATTCTATAATTTATATCCTTTCACATTAGATGATATACAACATACCTTCTCCATGATGGTTTTGTTTATGCATTCGACCACACCATTTTGCTAAGTAATACTAGGGACGGTGTAATATATCACAATGCTATCTGATTTGCATAAAACTTCAAATTCTCTCAAACAAGACTCGAAGCCAATGTCGGTACAAGCTTTTTGACATGCTTGCCGGTTTATTTCTCAATTATAATCTTTCACTCCTTGAATGTTTTGAACACATCTGATTTATGCTTAATAAAATATACCCAAATTCTTCCCAAGTAATCATCAACGATGGTCAACATGTAGCTAGCACCTCAAAACGACAGAACGTGTAAAGCATTTAGGCCCCTCAAAATAATTTTGGTAATTAATAACGACAATATTTAAAGAGACTAACTTATTTATTAAGATGATTGAAAGGTTTATCTCTGGATTTTGATGATGTTATGGAAAAGGCATGCAAAGGTGATCACAAATTGATATGGATCAAGACATGAATCAAGACAAAGGTATATTATAGTCTAAGGATTTTTATAGTTTTTACCGGTCTCGGTGTTTGGTTGAAAAGACCAAATTTATAAGATAGATGTCGTACTATAAAGAGTTGTTATGACTAGTAGCTTGAAATTAATCTTATGCCACTTTGATCAATTATTATTCATACATGCATTTGGAGTACCGAAGGCATATTGACAGTAGTACCGATGTGCATTGGATTGGTACTATTGGCCGTTACATGCAGTAGCTTATTACCAAAGAGGTGTTTTATCAGTTATTTCTTGGATCGGTACTACCGCTTGTGTAAAACAGTAATACCGCAGGGTGGTATGACCGCACGGTGAGACTGGTATTACCGAAGTACGGTATGATGGTCTTTAGTTGGCTGTAGGTAATTTTCAGAGGTGTGTTTTGGAGTATTTTCTCTCCTCTGAAAATCGGTAGTACCACACAGTTGAGGTGCAATCCTACCGCATGATTGGTACTACTAGCCTTTGTGAGTGGGGTACTACCGATATTTGAACTATCGACTAGTTTCTGTGCATTTAATAAACCTTAAGTAGCCATTGAACTGTAAATACGGTAGTATCGACCACTACATGGTGGTAGTACCGTATTTCTTTTTTTTTGAATTTTACCCCTAACAATCGTCCTGATAGGTGGAGGCTATATATATCTCTCCACCAGTAACAAGGGACTCTTCTTGGACCTTATGTATACATGGATCCTTTTGCAATTCGGCGAAAAGCAGCTGCATTGCTTCCAAGGCAGCCAACCAAAAGCAAAAATCCTCTTTTGACCTTGTTTTGCTAAGTGCACACAAAGACTACTAGAAAGCTATGACTTTTATCTGTAATTGTACTATAGCGGCTGTTAGTTTTTTTGAGTTAAAAAAATAAGAAAAAGGAGAAAAATTGTAAAACACCAATATATTTTGTGGGACAATGTAAAAGAATAAGAGGGAAAAATAAAAAAACCAAAAAAGAAGGCTAAATAGTACGTATAGCAGTGCTAACTGTTTCCCTTCCATCGGGAAGAAAAATGGCCACACGGAAGACTGGAATTGTCGTCGTCAACGCACACGCGTTTTGCGTCTTCTTGTGATTTATTTCTGTACAGACAAAAGGGGATACGACCAGTACAAAGGATGACCAGGGGTTACGACATGAATGGAAGCTAAGCGTGTTCTTTGACATCACCAGGAGTTGGAATTTGCATCCCAGTCTGATAGGTTCCTGCCGCTGTTTTTCTAAGTTGATACCATGACAGGTGGGTATAAGTCTGTTAGTATTAGTCCTGTAGCGGTAGTAGGTAATATGGTTGGTTCTAAGGACCCTTGGCTCTATGGTCTCAACTCTTGACACCATGTTGGATTTTGTGCACCAACCAGTTCAATCAGATATCATGTTTGGTATATCTATTTGCCTAAGGCTAGTCGAGTATAGTGTTTCCCTTTATTCATGAGTTCCACGTACTTCTATATAATAGAGCATTGGGTGACTGTAATACATCGGTCGTCTTTTCCTATGTTCATAATTGAAAGTAGTCAAAAGTACTTGTGCATTACCTGCCTAGTGAAATTTGAAAAATGGATTCCTTCGCCTCCTCCTCCGGTATCGGTGCTTGTGTTTTGGCCTTTTGGGCGAATTGTTGCTTGATCCTTCCCTGCGAACGAATTATTTGGTTCCATTTCATCATGGCCAAAAAGATTCATTTCTGCCATTCGAGTTATACTTACTGCTTTTCTAGCTTAGTTGGAAAACTTGTATTTCAGCGTCCACTCGGGATTCAAAACACCTCAAAAATACGTTTTTTAGGTTACTTGGAAAACTTGTATGTCAGCACCCACTCGAGATTCAAAAACACCTCAAAAATATGATTTTAGGTTACTTGGAAGACTTATATTTCAGCACCTACTCGAGATTCAAAAACACCTAAAAAATATGATGGTTTTTTGTTTTCACGATCACATATCACACATAGTTTCACACTAGATGTATGTAACTCGCTTCTTTGTACCCATGATTGTCCCAAGCTAAAGGGAGACCAGGAGTGGACGCGGCCCACTTATTTTGATTTAAAATTAATTTTTACTTCTGATTTTAGTTTTTTTTACTATTTAGTAATTTTATCTTTTTCTAATTTTTTTAAATTTTTTGAACTTTTTTGCCTTTTCTTTTTTTCTCGTATTCTTTTGCATTATCTGTAATGAGCTAACATATTTTTTCTATTTTTAATTTTTTTAAATTTAATTATGCTAAATAATGAAACTCAACTTCTACAAAGAATAAGGTAGCTATAAAAAAAAAAGGACATAAGCTATCACTATTCCGAACATCCCAAAATTCCTCTGCCCAAAGTGCAAATTCAGAAAACAGCCCAGGTCAACAGGAAACACATCACGAACGACTCAACAAAATAACCAATATCAGTAAGGAATGAAGTGGTGTCCTTCGCCTCAACACAACAAAACAAAACAAGATATCGCCCTAGTTACAAACTATTCTAGATTATCACTTGTTCCAGTAGTCCGTAAGAAACTCAGGACACAACTAATGAATACTCTTAATTAACGCAAAAGAGGACAAAATTAACACGAAAAATAACTCATCAGCTGCTCATCAAAGACCAAGCTAAGACTACATGTGAATAGCTGTATATTCTACAATTAGTAACCAATTTCCCACCTTTTGTTGCCTGCAAAAATAGTGGTCAAGAACAAGAGAATCCTCATAAATGGGCTTCTGATAATCGCGCATGCAACCAATTGATGGAGCTGGAACAATCAGAGACCACGAAATGACACTCCTAGAGACACGTAGCTAGCTTGCCCCTCATTTTGCGGGCGGACCAGTGCCTGCTGATGTGCGACCACCAGAAGGGTCAACCCTCTGGTAGCCAGCATCAGCTCCACGGCCCGAGCCACCTCTACCACCACTTCTGCCCCCATAATCAGATCTGTAACCGAAGTCACCCCTTCCATAGCTCCTTCCTCCACTGTAGTTACCACGCCCTCTCATCCCCTCAGTTCTGAAGTTATTACCCCTACCTGGTGTGAACCTTCCTCTGCTGGAGCCTGAAGATAAAAAGGATGACATACATCAATTGAAATGGGAAAAGGTTGAACAACTTGATGAAGGTCCAACAAGAGTTCATCTTAAATACTAGATATAAATAAATGGGGAAATATCTAGTGGAAAACAATCTTTGGATGCCAACATTTAAGTCCCATGTGAACCATTCAATAATGAGATTTGGATGGACAGGATTTAGGCGGACTGAGAGAGATCCCTCATAAATAACTTTGCAGTTTGTAAACGATTACTCACACCTGTGAGCTTTTCATGCCGATCTAAATATAGCCCATACAAGTCACATCCAACAACTCGCGTGGTGTTGTTAGCCACTTGGACTTGGGTTACATACTTACCACTGGATTAAGTATATGTGGCCATTTGAATGGCAGTGCCTTAGTTCTTACAAAACAAACATGATCGAATAAGGGAATGTCTTCGTAATCACATATTATAAGAGAAATTTCAAAGGAACACTTGACACAAATAACCTAAAATACAATTCGAACCATGTGTATCCTTATGATCCATTTGTTTCAAAACAGGATCATGCAGTGTACTAATTTATGTAAGACACTAGTGCTTAGACCAGTAATGTTGCTCTAATACTATAATTGGCATCACTGAAAGAAGCATGCAGTATTTTTTATGAACTGACCTCGTGAACCAGGTGTCCTCTTTTCCTCTATGTAACATTGACGGCCGCCAATCACTACAGAACCAGCCTGCAAAGTCAAAAGCAGTTAGACATTGACAACCTTGTCTGCAACTTATTGTGCCATCCTGTAATACTCAGCTGACTAATTGCCAACATTGCTCGTTAAAAATAAAAAAACCACCTCAAAGGCACTGGTACACGTGACCAAATATGACTGAACATTCATTTGAGATTTATTATGTTTAGAACTTAGTTTTAGACCTCAACTCATATTTGAAAATCACAACCACTAATCATCCATACAACTTAAATAACTAAAGAGCATGCAAGCAAGCAACATGAATAGGATATACACCACAGGGAATTGAGCAAAAAGGACAGAATTCATAATGAAATAACTTCAAAAAGATTTAACAAATCAGCCCTGTCCATTTGGACTATGGGCTCAGATCAAGGGAATTTTGTTACGTTACAAGGAACAATATAATGATGCAAGGGATAATTGACTATATGCCACTGCAACCGTCTCAGCTCTGAAAAAAGCCGATTTTACATTAATACACCTTCCGTATTCCGATTTGTATTTTTGTGTAGATAAATACCACTCCAATCATCTCATACTCATATAAATACCATTATAAACAATAAATGAATAAAAACCCATTTTATATCAATAAAAATCAGCTAGTATTGAGCATCATGGCATTTCTAGTAGTATTTCACGATTAGAGTGGTATTTTTTAAAGGAACATGATTGTAGTGGCATTTTTCAGAACTGAGATGATTGCAGTGGTATATAGTCACTCATGACTGATCAACTCGTAAACCCTTAACTCTCACAACCCCTTATACCCATCTACAGGGCTTACACATTAGTTTAATTTAAGTCCCCATAGGAACATAGAAATTCTGCATGAATTTTTCGATTAGTGCACAGCAAATGTTGCCCTTCCTACAGAGTTTCGGTGCTCCAAACCAGGTCCAAGTAGTTCTAGTGAGATTAAAAGCAAGATCTTTTGACTAAATCAATTTGAATATCTGGATGATATCAAATCAAAATGATCCATGCCTGACAAAATCATATAAAACAAAGCAACAAAGATAGTACACAACACAACTCCCCCAAAATGCCAACAGTTGGATAGTCCAATCCGTGTGGCACCTCATAGTCTAGCTCATGGCCAGAGTTTGACCCCCACCAACCACGGGAAGGGTGGGTTTTTCACTATAATTTCCCTGGATTTGATCCCATGAACTGTGAGCAGTGACTAAGATGACTACACTTGCCAGTTGTCTCCACTCTCGAAAAAATATTCACTAAAAAATAAACTTACTGAAACCAAGCTCTCAGAGAATGAATACATCATGCAATGGCCACCAAACAATGTGAACAAAGAAAAGGATCGAATGCCAGTACTAATACATGGTAGTTTTAGGCACTATTAAACAATAAATAATTGCACACAGTTGATAATGAACCAATAATGCTCACAGTATTGAATTGATGTTAACATATTATGAACGAATTAATATCACAGAACAAATTGATGAGTTGACTGGTCACAATAGAAAAAATACCTCTATTGCATTTTGGACAGCAGTACACTCCTCGAATTCAACAAATCCATAACAGAACCCTTGAACCTGCATTTACATAAGTACATATTGATGTCAACTTTTGGAGTCATGGCCAGTGCAAAAAATAATAGTCCCTCCTGTCACAAAAGAGCCACGTTCTGAACATGGACACGGTCCCCAAAACACAATTTTCACCACTAATTTCTATTGTAATATAATCATAAAACCAATGTTATTAAGTTGTCAACTAAGCATCGACTAATCAGGGATTAGTTGTCCGGTCGGTGCATGGCTGACAAGTAGAGTGTTTGACTCGACTAGCACGTCTAGTCGGACTGCCGAACGACTAATCAACGACCAGCAGTGACTAATCGTGCATAGCTAGCCTTGCGACTTGATGGACCACTATCGCTTAACCCTAGTAGATCAAGCCCAATTCCTCCCCACGACCAGCAGCAGTGGCAACAGCAGAGAAGCAGCGGCAGCAGAGGCAAGGGCAATGGCGCGATGAGAGGCAGAGGAGAAAACTGGGCCTTGCTTGTGAGGCCTGACCCATCTAGCCCACCACTAATGATTAAAGGGCAGGGGAGAGCAGCTCTTAGGTTTCCATCCTCACCACACAGCCGCTGCACACACTTGGAGCAGCAACTAGAGATTGGTGCTGGCGATGGGGGCTCCCGACACTGCTGCCCCATTGTGCACTCACTGCTGCCCCTCTCACCTCTTCGCAGTCAGCAGCAGCAGGAGGAGCACGAGAGCGAGCTGCAGGGCTGTCGACAGTGACGGGTGCTGCCGATGGGGCTATTGACGGCGACGGCTCCTTCGTCCTTGGCTCCGGCCACCGTCGGCAAGCGTCACCTGCACCTCTAGGTTCCTCTCCCCCTCTCCTTTCAGATCCTTTTTCCCAATCTCCTCCCTTCACTCTGTTTTTGCTGCTCTGTTTTGCTCTCGTGGCAGTAGCAGCAGCATGGAGTAGTAGCAGTAGAAGACAGCAAGTAGTAGAACTAGCCAGCGTATACTACTTAGACTAGTTGGCGACTAGTCGGTGATTAGTCGTGACTAGTCACGACTAGTTGGCAAGTTGGTACCATGGCAACTTGACTCAACTTTACAAGTTAATAACGTCGCATAAAACATAATAAAATTACAATATTATGAAACTACTTTTCAAGACAAATCTTCAAGACAAATCTACAAGTATCATTTTCATTAGTCTAATATAAATATTTATTAATATACAGATATCCAGTTTGACTGCGCGTATCCCAAAATGTCACTCTTTAGTGCTGGAGGGAGTGATAGTAAGTACCTTGTGGCTTCTGACTTGAATGCCATTGTGCTTGATGGCGCCAAACTTCTTGAACTCATCTGCCAGTTGTGGAGGAGTGGCATTGAAAGGTAAATTTCGCACGTATATCGCATGCACACCAACTTCAAAAAAAAGATTGTAAAGTTCAGAGGCTAACAAAATTAGGAAGTTTTGACTGCAAACTTGAATTTAACAAACACCTTCTGGCTCTTGGTTATTGCTGCTCTCAGGGTTAGAACTGAAAGGCGGAACATCCGTGCCTGTAGCGATAGCAGGATGAGCAGGAGGCTGTTTCTCTGGTTTGGGTGGTGCAAGCCTAGCAAGAGGTGCAGGAGCTGGCAATGGAGTTTCTTTCATGACTTTGACCTACAGCAGGGGAAAATGTAATGTTAACAAACAAAAAAGAGCACATCCCAATTAATTTTCACAAGAGTTATTCAATCACCCATCACCAAACAAAGCCACAACCACCATGGGCAACACAAACAAGCCTACTCAATAATTTCAAGGTCAACATTACCATCTTTTGGAAGCATTACAAATGAAATAACATAACAATATCAGTACTACCATTTCCTTGTCAACAGATTAATGTTCACGAATTATGAGGCAGTAAATACATATATATCACGTGCAAAACCAGTCTTGAAAGTATGGATGATATAATGTCAACACTTAAGCAAGAAGCACCATGTAAAACTCCAGTCTCAGAGAAGGTGGTAACATTATCTAAGGATTCATATATAACAATAAATTTTGTAATACAATAACTTACATCGGTGTGCATTCCAAAACTGCAAAGCATATGGAATAAACTAATGAAAAATGCTTTGTCCATGATGAGACGTAAATGCATAAGAAGCAAAGGCAGTTAAAGACTCGAGGAAGTTTCTTTTAGAAACCTACAATTGAGGCGTATGACTTCTTTGGTGCCTCCTCGTGTGACACCAGGGTAGCCACAGTCGCCATTACAGTCGCCGCATTGTTCGGGATTTCATCTATCACCTCAGGAACTGGTTGTTCCTCATCCACAGCAGCCTCCTGCACATCCTCTGGCGGCGGGTTGTAAACCTCCTCCTCCTCCTCCTCAGGCTGCACCAGTGTATGCTCCGTGACATGCTGCTCCTGCTGCGGCACAGCATCTACAAACAGAGAACGAAGCAATTTCACCGTCTGCCACACAAAAACTGAACAGAATTTCAAGCTCTCAGCAAACATACCATGTTCAGGAGCGGCAGGCTCGACAGCTGCACCAGCCGTGCCATTGGCCAGGGGGGCGGCCGCGGGTGGGACCATGGCATCCGCCTCCGGCTGCACCTCGGTGGCGGAAGGGGCAGGGCCTTCCCCGACGTAGCGGAACATGTCGTTGAGCACAAAGTAGCCCTTCTCCTGCGGGGCGAGGAAGAAGGACTGGGAGAACTCGCGGCGCACGCCGTCGCCGCCAGTGAGGTGGCCCGTCACGAGCACGGTGACGCCGCCGCCGAGCGACTCCTGCGAGTCCACCGTCCTGATCTCCGCCCGAGCCATGTCCATCGCCATGATCTTGTCGTTGATCGCCTGCGGAACCACACCAAAACCCCTTGTTAGCATTCCAACCAAAGGGGGAAGAGGCCTCCATCCTCTCTTCGCGGCAGATCTGGAGGCGCGGGCTCACCTCCATGGTGGTGACGGAGTGCATGTCGCCGGCGGAGGGGCGGCCGAGGCGGCTGGCGTCCTGGTAGAAGCGGTGGACCAGATCCGGCGACTGGTGCAGGATGAGGTAGTACTGCTGCACGAAGGCGTTGCCCACCTGCAGGAGCACGCACGCGGATCAGGGCAAAACCCGACCGCTAGATCAGCACCGAACCAGCGCGAGAACCCCGCCAATCTGAACCTGCGAGGCCCAAGCTTACCACTTCCGCGGAGGGCGGCGCGGCCATGGCAGATGGATCGGGGGACAGCTAGGGTTTTGGGGGAGGCGCGCGGCTCCCGTGTGGCGGCCACGGCGGCGCGTGCGCTGGCAAAAAAAGTGGAGGCGTGGCGAGGAAGGAGGGATGTCGCTGCTTCTCGGAGTTCCAGCTCAAGCCCCGTTTTCGGTGCTGCATTTTAGGCAGGTACTAGTCACGTGGCCATACGATTTGCAACGGAAAAATAAATACCATATAAATACCATACGAATAATACATAACATAGGCCATGCTAAAAAAAGATTCAGGACATAAGAGTTTGCTCTATTGATCAAGCTAAATGATACATGACATATACATTACAGAACCTTGTAAAGTTTCAAAGAAAAAGGTCATCTCTCTATGATCCCGCTTAGATCGTCTTCTCTTTACGGCTTGCGCGATAGCGATAGGTGTTGGTGTTGGAATCACTGTAGCGCACTATAGCAGTTTTATTTTTTTTATTTTGGTTTTTTGTGGTTTGTTTTTCTCGTATTTTTTTGCATTGTTCGTGATAGATTAGCGTGTCGCTTTTATTTTTATATTTTTAAAATTTAATTATACCAAATAAGTCAACTTAGTTACAAAAAAAAATAAGTTAGATATAGTAAAATTTCAGCCAAAAGCTATCGCTATTTTTACATTTTTACTGAATTGCCTTGTTGATAACACAGGCAGGGATTCATTCATGCCTATTGTCACAAAATGTGCACGTATAATTATTTGCAGGTGAGTGGCAGTAAAGTCTTTTCAAGGATGTACGCTATGTTCTGTTCTGTTTTGGAGTATATATACGACCACGGCGTGCGTGGATTCGACTCAGATAAGAAACACCTCGATAATCCTCGAGCGATGCGTCCAAATTTTTCCTCCTCGCAGCATGCTTCGGCTTCTCCATAGCGATGAGTCCTACTTGCCTCATCCGCTCCCTCGACAACACAAACCTGAAGAATGAATATTTCCAGCATGTATGATTGATATAGCCGAAAAATGTCCCTCTCGCGCTCAGCAGAATGTTGAGTTTAGAAGCTCGTTGACTTCCTCCTGGTATCAGCAGAATGTTTCAGTTAAAACATATTTGACAAATTTTCTGAGGACATAAGGTAACCGATAATGAATTAGAAATTATAATAATTGTTCGATACTATTGAAATATCCTTGCCAAAAAAAGAATGGTTTCGGAGTCTGAAACTTGGGGATCAGCTTCACTTCGCAGTCTGAGAAGAAGCTATCATCAAGTGAGCTATCATCTGAAACAACCCAAAATTTTCAAAAATCAAAAGGAAAGATTTTTATTAAAAACTGGTTCTTGATCCTTGTTTTGCCCCTAATCCTTCCTCTAATCCCTCTCCAATCTCCTCCTAATCCCCCTCCCCTTCGGCTCCCGTCTCCCCTCCCCGCTGGCGCCAGCCGGCCGCCTCCTCGCTCGGTCGCGTCGCCGTGCCGCCGGACGTCCTGCCCGGCCGTCGCGCGTACTCCTCGCGCCCGTCACCTCGCGCCGCGTCGGCTCGCCGGTGGCCCCGCACCTTGCGCCACCGCCTCGTGCTCGCCCTCCACCCACGGACGCAGCGCCTCCCCCAGGTGTCTCCCTTCGACCGCCGTGCGGCAGCTCGCGTCACCCCCGCGCCCGAGCCGCTCTCCCCGCCAACTCCCGCCAGGTGCCGTAGCACCGCCGACGCGACCTCCCCTCGCCGTCAGTCCTCCTCGCCGCCTCCCGCCGAGCGCCATTAAACCCCAAGCTTTCCCGCCTTTATAAACCCCATCGGGATCTCTTAAAGCCCGCGCCATTTTCCCCTTCCGAGCCAAGCCCCCTAAACCCCTTCCCGCACCCCTCCTCACTCTGCCTCAGCGCGGTCGGCCAGCGCGTTGCGGATTCCCTCCTCGCCGCCGCCACCATCTTCCTCCTTCCGAGCCCTCGCCTTCTGGAGCCGAGGTCGAGCCCCCGAGCCCGGGCTGCGCGGCCGTGGAGGCCTTCTTCTTCCCGGCCGCACCGCAGCGTGGCTCGCGCCTCCTCTTTCTTTCCCTCTCCGGCCGCCACCGCGAGCGAAGGAGAGAAACCTCGCGACCCCTTTTTCTCCCCGCCCGCCCGCATCGCCGCCGTCGCCGCCGCCACGCGCCGGCATCCGAGCCCGTGGCGCTGCAGCGCGCAGGGGCGCGCCTCTCGGCCCTCCCGCGCCGAGCACACGCACGCGTCGGCCGTGCCGTTCGGTCGGCCGCGTGGCCGCCTCCCGGTCGGGCGCCATCGCTCCAATGAACGGTACTCTTTTATTTTTCCAGAGAGTTTTATATTTCCAGAAAATCTCAAATAAATTCCAGAAAATCCCACAAAATCCCAAAAATCACCAAATTATACCATTTTGCTCAGTTTAATATTCTCAACCCATTTTTGGCCTCCATTCCTCCAGATTATTCCCAGAAAAATTATAAAAATTCATTTATGAGTTTTGAAGCTTTCTTTTTATTAAATAAAATGTTTTCTTTTATTTATTTTTGATTAGTTTCTGTTTTCTCGTGTTTGTGCGCTAGTGTCGGGGATTCCAGAAGTTCAAGTGCAAGCGCAGGATTCCGGAGCTACTTCGTTCGAGCTTGCAGAAATCATCCAAATTAACGCAAGTCGCAATTCCTTGATCATGTTGATAATCCCACGCTTATTAAATTATGTAATTATGCTATCTTCATTATTGTTAGTTGTGAAATGCTAGTTTATGTAAAATCAAAAGTTTAGAATGACATGCTAATTTAGATACGTCCTACCACTAGTAAATGCCATGTTAATTTGCAACCCCGCCATTGTTAAACCTAGGCTTAATGTACATGTACTATTATCACTTGTAGAATATCACCATTTCATGCAAAATCTATTACACTAATAAGGATGTGGCCGTGGGCGAAATTATTAAAACCTGTGCTAGGGTAGGGTGGTATGGGACACCGCACTCTAGAGTGGTCGTATTAGTGTGCGGTGTAGGGTAAAAATGTGGTGGGACACCGCGAGGCGGTCCCCGCTCACCGCTTTACTGGTAGTTGGTGGTTGCGGACCACGTGAAAATATAAGGACGAGACCCTTATGCCAAGCAAATGACATAGTAACCGCTCGACCACAGGTGTTGACGTGTCAACCCTGGTTTAGTACCTGCTCAACTCAAGCAGTGTGCTGCTCCGAGAGAGTCAGGTTGCGGACCTGGCCTAGGGTTGAGCAATGACGCATCTCCGGTTCCTTAACTCACCATGAGGTTAAGGTTGCGTGTGGGTAAAGTTGGGCAACTCTGCAGAGTCAACTAAATGGTATTCGAATACACCGTGCTCCCGGTTAACGGAGCTGTGTCACTTGGGTGATTCCAGTTGCTAAGCCTAAGTAGTGTTTACAAGCGTTTTTAACTGGACTAGTGAATTAATTAACTCTTCGTGAAAACCCTAATCTTAAGAAGTAATTGTCATTTCATGTGATTTAAAACTGTTTATGAAATAAAACTGCACCTACATAAGATAATACAACCAGTATATTCCCTTCCGTTGATAATTCGTGCATGTAGTTAAGATAGATAATCCTTGTGATTTGCTGAGCTAGTTAGCTCACGGCTTGCCGAACAAATTCAGAAGATCAAGACGCAGATGTGAGTTCCCCCGTGGAGGAAGCCCCGGAGGAGCCCTTCTTCGACGAAGACCCCTGGCTTTAGGTCCTTGCCGCGCTCAAGTCTTCCTTGGGAGTTGGTCTTTTGTTCTGTATTATATTTTGGGCTTGCACGCCCCGCTGCCACTAAAACTGGGTTGACAACCCCTATCTTGTAATAAATGCTGGATTTTGTTGTAAGCGTGCGATGGTTCACTCTTGCGCGACATTCCGTACTGGACTATGCTTGGTTCGTACGGAAGGTCGTGTCCGTACGCGCCCCTGGAGACGGGGGCGTTACAAGAAGTGGTATCAGAGCCAGGTTCCATGACCGTAGGTTAAGACCTAAGGCAGTCTAGGAAGCAATTTAATCGCAAAACCTAATTTAAACTTTAAAAAGGAGTTTTGAAAAATATAAGTATTATTGTTTGTCTTGTCCTCTCTTATTGCTACCTCACCTATCTTAGTTTTATACGCTTAAATTTTGGTTATGCAAAATGTTTATCGCTTACTTGCCTAACTTCAAAATTTTCGTCTCCGTGAGATGGTTCGCCGTGTTTTTCTCACGAGCGCTGGAGGGGTGGCCTCTAAGCTCGGGAGATCCAAAGAAGACCTCGGAGGAGAAGGATATCACCGACCGATCTTCCACGCTGTTGGTTGCTTCTTCAAGGGAAGCGACACGAGTGGAAGGCATGGGTAACCACGACACCCCGCCTATCCGCCCCGATGTCGAAAGGAAATTCGCCACCGGAGGATCGACCGAGATGACGCAGCCGTGATGCGACCAAAAGGTCAGTAATCTACCTCGCGACTACTACGACTGAGGTGCCGAGTCACCTTCGACTTGATCCCGAGATCGCTTCATGAGGCGATCCATCGCCGTCCCTCGCCTCAGAGGTCGACGACCCGCTTGCGAGAATCGCGGCATTGTGGCTCGGCGAGAGTATCGGTGAGCGCGCATGAAGGAGTCCAGACCCTCCGATTCTGCGGTGATGGAGGCTCAGCAGGTGGTGCGGCGCAGCCTTCGCACCGCTGGTTCGCCGAGGCGCTCGAAGCGGCGAGTTCGATCGTGGAGAGTCCCCAAAGATCTCCTCCTCGTGCGCCTCAGGCGATCCAAAGCCGAGGCGTAGGATGACTGCGAGAGTACTGCGCCGGCTTCACCTGCAGCTCCTCTTGCCTTGCCAGCCCCGGACGCCATGGAGGAGTAGTCGTCTGGCGAGAGTCCGCTAGCTTAGACTGACCCAGTGTAAATAGTAGTACTTTTGGTATTGTAATGCAAGTTGTAACATAAACCCTAAGTGGTCTGTGTACCGCTTGTCTATTGTAAAATATGTTAATTATCCTTTATGTTGTTTGCTTAATTATCAGTACTCCTCTACCTTCAAATTTTACTTCCTCCCTTCGCTCTTGCTCTTATCTTATTTCGTCCTATACTTGCCTTGAAAAATTCAAGATCTTACTTATCTACTCTTGTTCACCCAAAACCGCAAGGCTAACTTCAAGTTTCCAATTGGCGGACTTCCAAGATGCAATCAAAGCAAGAGAGCGACAGACCGGCCGCGCGGTGCACCGCCACGATCGACCACACTTGCGGTGTACTCGCCATGATGGAACACAACGGATACCAAGTCAATGCAGATATGGCGCAGATGTTGGATCGGCATACACACAATGCTCGAGCAAATTGCGGCGGATCCCGTGTTTCTCGTGGAGGCAACACTAATCGGGATGGTACCCCAATTACCACCCGATGGATGACTTTCAAAAAACCCGCCCTCCAACCTACTCTACGTCAGCAGACCCTCTAGCAGCAGAGGATTGGCTGCTAGATGTAGAACGCAAGCTCCAGACAGTACAATGTGAAGATAGAGAGAAGGTTTTGTATGCGTCCCACCAGTTGCAGGGTCCTGCAGCAACATGGTGGATAAACTTCCAACGCCTACAGCCAGACAGAGAGATTACTTGGGAAGAATTCACGAAGGCCTTCCGCAAGGCCCACATACCCAATGGAGTCATGGAAGCCAAGCGCCGAGAATTTCTAGCGCTTAAGCAAGGTGGAAGTACGATCATGGAGTACCTGCACCAATTCAATCATCTTTCTAGATTTGCTCCAGAAGACGTCAACAAGGAAGAGAAGAAAATGGAAAAGTTTCGGGCAGGACTACAACAGTCGCTGAAATTTCACATTTCAGCTTTGAAGTTTAAAGATCTCCCCGAAATGGTGGACAGTCTTATCAACTCGGAAGAAGCCAGAGGAGAGATGGAGGACTACAAGAAGCGCAAGGCAATGCGCAAATCACAATCGTCCTCACCTGGTGCTCAACGAGGACGCACCTCAGGGTCATCCTCATCCCGACCCCAAACTCAGCGCCAGTATGTGATCCTACCAAAAACTCACCCAACCAACACAAAGACTATGCAAAGACCCTTGCCCCTAGCCATAAAGTGCCCCACTTGTGGTGGCAACCACCTCGCCAGCAACTGTCCGCGAAAGACAAATGCTTGTTTTCATTGTGGAGAAGTTGGTCACTACAGAGATCAATGTCCCCGAGGAATCGCCATCCGATGCGGCAAAGCTACGTGTCCAAGGTCGCAGCAGAAGCAAAATCACAAACCAGCTCGGCTCTTCAAAGGGAGGTTTTACGCAAATAAAGCCGGTGGGACCTCGGTCACCAAGCGAGCACGACAAATTACACCTCGATAGGCAAAGGTCGAGGCCGCACAAAACCACTTTCTTAGCTAGGGTGAACCATGTGACAATGAGGATGCAGCGAGAGCGATGACATCATAGCGGGTATGTTCCCAATCAATTCCATACCCGCTAATTTTATTTGACTCGCGCAACGCATTCATTTATTTCCAAGAACTTTGCTTCAAGAAATAAGTTACCTTCATTTCTTTGCCAAAACCCTATGTGATTGAAACCCACAGGTTAGGATGGAGTCCCACAAAGGGTGTGGTGGACTTAGTATCAAAATTCAAGGGGTAGAGTTTAAAGCGATTTATCGCAACTAGATATGAAAGGGCTAGATGCCATTCTGGCATAAAGCGCCAGCTGAGAATAAAGGAAAAGTGGATTGTGAAGTTAAGAGTCACATTGATTAGCCTCAAGGTCGAAGTGGTGGTAAAACGACCGAGAGCTAATAAAGAATATAAAGAAACGCGTACTCAATGCACTAACAAAGTGACACGGACCAAGTGCCGATGAGTGCAAGAGTACCGGATGTGTTCCCGAAGAACCGCCAGAAGACCCTCGACAGCAAGTAGAACTTGCTATAGAATTAGTTCCGGCACCAAGCCAATTGCTAAACACCAATATCGGATGTCACCAAAGAGTTAAAGGAACTTAAGAGGCGATTAGATGAACTACAAGAAAAGAGTTTATCCGACCAAGTGTTTCACCTTGGTGGCACTCACTGTTTGTGAAGAAGAAGAGTGGAGAACCGAGGATGTGTGTGGATTACAGAGGATTAAATGTGTCACCATCAAGAACAAATATCCACTCCCGAGGATTGATGATTTGTTTGATCACTCAAAGGAGCCAAGGTGTTCTCCAAGATCGACCTGCGCTCAGATATCATCACTCAAGATCCGTGAGCAAGATCGAGAGAAGACGACCTTCATCACGGATATGGATTGTATGAATTTACAACGTACCCTTTGGTCTAACTAATGCGCCAAAGATATTTCATGAATCTTATGAATCGGTGCTTATGGACCATTTGGACCGATTTGTAATAATCTTCATAGATGATATCTTAATTTATTCCAAAATGAGGAAGACCATAAGCAACACCTGCACAGGGTATTGACAAGATTGAGAGAGCATCAGCTGTATGCTAAATTTGATAAATGCAGTTTCTGGTTAAGAGAAGTTGCTTTCTTGGGTCATATTATATCAGCAGATGGAGTTAAGGTGGATCCAGAAAAGATCACCGCAGTCATGGAATGGAAGCAGCCCAAGACAGTGACAGAGATAAGAAGTTTTCTTGGATTAGTGGGTTATTACCGCCGATTCATAGAAGGATTCTCAAGCATATCTCGTCCACTCACTCAGCTACTAAAGAAGGATAAGCCTTTCATATGGACAGGTGCTTGTGAGGAAAGCTTTCAGCGGTTGAAGACCAAGTTAACAACGACACCAGTCTTGATCCTACCCAACCCAGAGAAGGAATTCCAAATTTATTGTGATGCTTCTAAGCAGGGTTTGGGATGTGTGCTTATGCAAGACAGTAAGGTTGTGGCTTATGCCTCAAGACAGCTAAAACCACATGAGGAGAATTATCCAACACATGATTTGGAATTGGCAGCGGTAGTGCATGCACTCAAAATTTGGAGACACTACCTGCTAGGAAACCATTGTGAGATATTCTCCACCACAAAAGTTTGAAATATCTATTCACCCAAATGAGTTAAATATGAGGCGTCAAGATGGTCGGAGTTAATTAAAGACTATGATATAGAACTCCAGTACCATCCAGGCAAGGCAAATGTGGTTGCCGATGCCCTTAGTCGGAAGGCCCGACACAAAGAAAGCCGGTTGACGTAACATCGCGAATTACAGGAAGGACATACTACGACTAAATCGATAATCACGTAACAAGGCAAGATGGCAAGACTAGAAATCCAACCCCTGCGACGGATCGGATCAAAGCAAAGACAGATGAAAATGAGGAAATCCGAAGCTTAAAAAGAAAATACAAGAAGAGGGTTTAACAGTTATGCAATAGACGAATATGGAATTGTTACTTTTAGTGGTCGCTATTGCATACCCAACAAGAAGGAATTAAGAGATTTGATATTATCGAAGCTCATTCGTCCCAATTCTCAATTCATCCAGAGGTACCAAGATGTACCAGGACTTGAAGAAGAAGTATTGGTGGAATCAAATGAAGAAAGAAGTGGCAGAGTATGTAGCCAAGTGTGATGTTTGTCAGCAAATCAAGATAGACCATCGAAACCCGCAGGACTATTGCAACCCTTGCCTATTCCCGAGTGGAAATGGGATAGCATTGGTATGGACTTCATCACTGGGACTACCCAGGACTCGTGAAGGATATGACGCTATCTGGGTTATCGTTGATAGGTTAACCAAGGTAGCTCATTTTCTTCCGATTAAGCAAACCTATGGGAAAGACAAATTAGCTGAGTTGTATCTGACAAGGATTGTGACACTCCATGGAGTCCCTAAAAGATTGTGTCGATGAGGAGCACAGCTTTACATCTAAGTTTTGGGAGAAACTACATGAGGCTATGGATGCCGTCTGAATTTGATTCGACATATCATCCGCATGATGGGCGACATGAAAGAACTAATCGATTTTAGAAGATATGTTGAGAGCTTGTGCTATTGTATATGGAGCGGCATGGAACACTTGTTTACCTTTTGCTCAGTTTTCATATAACAATAGCTATCAAGCCAGTATTAAAATGGCCCCGTTCGAAGCACTGTATGGCAGAAAATGCAGAACACCCTTAAATTGGTCGAGGCGGGGAACAGCGACTTATTGGCCCTCAAATTGCTCAAGATCTCAAGCACATGTCCGATCATCCGAGATAGACTCAAGATTGCCCAAGACCGACGGAAGAGCTATGCACCCATCGTAGAAAGGATCTGAGCTTTGAGGTTGGAGATTTTGTGTATATTAAGGTCACCCCCTTTAAAATAGTCAAAAGGTTTCAAGTGAAAGGTAAGTTAGCTCCGAGATATGTGGGACCATTCCAAATAACAGGAAGAGTTGGGAGGTAGCTTATCAAGTGCAGCTCCTTAACTTATCTAGAATACATAATGTATTCCACATATCGCAACTCTAAATGTCTCGACAACCTCTGGATGAAGTTCCATTATCGGATATTGAGTGCAAGGCGATTGGACTTATCTCAAGAACCCTTACGGATACTCGAGACATCGAAAAGACACTCGAAACAAAAATGTCGTTCTCTGCAGAGTCCAGTGGAAGAATCACACACAGAAGAGTCCACTTGGGAAAGAGAGTCGGACTTGCGTGAGATTTCCCAACTCCGCTCCTGGACCAAGTTAATCTCGGGTCGAGATTCTTTTAAGGGTAGGTTGAAACAACCCAAAATTTTCAAAAATCAAAAGGAAAGATTTTTATTAAAAAGCGGTTCTTGATCCTTGTTTTGCCCCTAATCCTTCCTCTAATCCTCTCCAATCTCCTCCTAATCCCCTCCCTTCGGCTCCGTCTCCCCTCCCGCGGGCGCCAGTCGGCCTCCTCGCTCGGTCGCGTCGCCCGAGCCGCCGGGCGTCCTTGCCCGGCCGTCGCGCGTACTCCTCGCGCCCGTCACCTCGCGCCGCGTCGGCTCGCCGCCATGGCCCCGCACCTTGCGTCCACCGTCCTCGTGCTCGCCCTCCACCCAGCCAGACGCGGCGCCCTCCCCCTTGGGTGTCTCCCGCCGGACCGCCGTCGGCGGCTCGCGTCACCCCAGCGCGGCCGTCTCCTCCCCCGCCAACTCCCGCGGTCACCGTAGCACCGCCGCGCGACCTCCTCGCCCGTGCAGTCCTCCTCGCCGCCCTCCCGCCGAGCGCCATTAAACCCCAAGCTTTCCCGCCCTTTATAAACCCCATCGGATCTCTTGCAGCCCGCGCCATTTTCCCCTTCCCGAGCCGTAAGCCCCCTAAACCCCTTCCCGGTACCCCCTCCTCACCTTGGCCTCGGCGCGGTCGGTTGGCGCGTTGCGGATTCCCCCTCCCCGCCGCCGCGCGCCACCATCTTCCTCCTTCCGAGCCTCGCCTTCTGGGCCGAGGTCGAGCCCCCGAGCCCGGCCGGCGTGGCGTGGAGGCCTTCTTCTTCCCGGCCGCACGCAGATGGCTCGCGCCCCTCCTCTTTCTTTCCCCTCTCCGCCGCCACCGCCGAGCGAAGGAGAGAAACCTCGCGACCCCCTTTTTCTCCCCGCCCGCCCGCGCCGCGCCCGCCGTATGCCGCCGCCTTGCGGGCATCCGAGCCCCGTGGCGCGCGCTGGCGTGGGCGCGCCTCTCGACCCACTCCCGCGCCGAGCACACGCGTCGGCCGGCGCGTTCGGTCGGCGCGTGGGCCGTCTCCGGGCGGGCGGCTCTTATTCGATGAAAGGATTGCCTCTTTTATTTTTCGAGAGTTTTATATTTCGGAAAATCTCAAATAAATTCAGAAAATCCCACAAAATCCCAAAATCACCAAATTATACCATTTTGTTCGGTTTAATATTCTCAACCCATTTTGGCCTCCATTCCTCCAGTTATTCCCAGAAAAATTATAAAAATTCATTTATGAGTTTTGAAGCTTTCTTTTATTAAATAAAATGTTTTCTTTTATTTATTTTTGATTAGTTTCTGTTTTCTCGTGTTTGTGCGCTAGTGTCGGGATTCGAAGTTCAAGTGCAAGCGAGATTAGAGCTACTTCGTTCGAGCTTGCGAAATCATCCAAATTAACGACAAGTCGCAATTCCTTGATCATGTTGATAATCCCGTTTATTAAATTATGTAATTATGCTATCTTCATTATTGTTAGTTGTGAAATGCTAGTTTATGTAAAATCAAAAGTTTAGAATGACATGCTAATTTAGATCGTCCTACCACTAGTAAATGCCATGTTAATTTGCAACCCGCCATTGTTAAACCTAGGCTTAATGTACATGTACTATTATCACTTGTAGAATATCACCATTTCATGCAAAATCTATTACACTAATAAGGATGTGGCGCGGCCGTAAATTATTAAAACCCGGGCTAGGGTAGGGTGGTATGGGACACCGTACCTAGAGTGGTCGTACTAGTGTGCGAGTGTAGGGTAAAAATGTGGTGGGACACCGCGAGGCGTCCCCGCTCACCGCTTTCTTGGTAGTTGGTGGTTGCGGACCACGTGAAAATATAAGGCGAGACCCTTATGCCAAGCAAATGACATAGTAACCGCTCGACCACGGTGTTGGCGTGTCAACCACAGTTTAGTACTGCTCAACTCAAGCGGTGTCTTTGCTCAGAAAGTCGGGTTGCGGACTGGCCTAGGGTTGAGCGTGAACGTGCGGTTCCTTAACTCGATCATGAGGTTAAGGTTGCGTGTGGGTAAAGTTGGGCAACTCTGCGAGTCAACTAAATGGTATTCGAATACACCGTGCTCCGGTTAACGGAGTAGTGTCACTTAGGTGATTCGGTTGCTAAGCCTAAGTAGTGTTTACAAGCGTTTTTAATCGGACTAGTGAATTAATTAACTCTTCGTGAAAACCCTAATCTTAAGAAGTAATTGTCATTTCATGTGATTTAAAACTGTTTATGAAATAAAGCGCACCTACATAAGATAATACAACCATATATTCCCTTAGTTGATAATTCGTGCATGTAGTTAAGATAGATAATCCTTGTGATTTCTTTGAGCTAGTTAGCTCACGGCTTGCGAACAAATTCGAAGATCAAGACGCAGATGTGAGTTCCCGTGGAGGAAGCCCGGAGGAGCCCTTCTTCGGCGAAGACCCACGGCTTTAGGTCCTTGCCGCTCAAGTCTTCCTTGGGAGTTGGTCTTTTGTTACGTATTATATTTTGGGCTTGCACGCCCAGCGCCACTAAAACTGGGTTGACAACCCTATCTTGTAATAAATCTTGGATTTTGTTGTAAGCTTGCGATGGTTCACTCTTGCGCGACATTCCGTACTGGACTATGCTTGGTTCGTACGGAAGGTCGTGTCCGTACGCGCCCCTGGAGACGGGGGCGTTACATCATCTATTTTGTAAGTTTATAGTTACATAAAAATAACTACCTATAGCCTCTGCGAACCAACACTATTGGGGAGATGGCTGTTAGGGCCAACCGTTGAATTGAAGTCCCCATGAATAGCAGGAAGATAAGAATATAAAAATAGAGAAAATGAAAACTAGCGAAAATCTTATGGATTTATTCACTAAAGTCTTGCCAACTGCTACATTTGAGAAACACGTAGATGTCATTGGCATGAGGAGACTCATATCATTATTGTCTACAGGGGAGAAATATAACCTTCATAACTATTCATCTTTGGGATAAAAAGTGTTGTAGTTTTTTTTTCCCCTTAGTTGAGTTTTGTCTCACTAGGTTTTCTCAATTGAAGGTTTTTAATGAAGCAATATATGCATTTGCAAGAATACGAACTACATACTCTTTTCTTCTTACATATTTTTCCATCGGACTTTGCGGAAGGAGTTTTTATCGACGTATGAGCTTGGCGTTGCTATGTGTCAAAAGGGAGTATTGCAATATTATGATAACATGGACACTTACCTAAACTCAGAGTCCTAGTAGATTACTTAGACCTCAGTGTAGTATATTACTTTGTCCCTTGTCTTGCAAGAAAAGGCAGCCCTGCTAAGCCTATACAAAGGGAGAGAGGGTTGTATATTGTACATATATTGAAATCATCAATCAATAAAGTTGAGATTCTGTTGGGACCATTTGGTGTTTTCCTCTATATTTTTCTTGTTCTTGTGTGATTGTTCGTTGGCGACGCAATTCTATTTCCATAACAAATAAATTTATAAAATCTAATAAAATTATATTTTTATGAAAGTTCTTTCCGATACATTCTTGGAAGATAATCAATGTAAAAAAAAACACTGTTAAAACAACATTGTCCCCTGTTCTTTGATGAAGCTACATCGATCGTCCTATGATTTTACAGATGGCATCAGCAGTTGAACAAAAGGCATATACGTGAATTAGCATGGCCGTTGTGGTCTTTAATTGTGGACGAGAGACGCTGTCGGCGCCTGCTGCTGTAAAACAGAAGCCATCACCTCAATTCCCGTTTTGCTCAACAGAAGCAGATACAGAATGTCCTAACATGAATATCATCAATAATTCCATATGTAATGTAATGTGATATATCTGATAACAAATCAAGATCCTCCTTTAATTTCCATGTATGCTTTCATTTTGAGGTTCTTGCATATTTCACTTGCATTTGAAAAATCGGCAGCATAATCCCACCGCCGACTTCAATTTTTAGCGTATTTTCACATGCATAAATCATAATTTGCTCTCTTTTTTTTTTTGAGGGATCAATCACAATTTATACTTGTGTGTCAACGGTCTACCCCTCCAAACATGGGCGCTATATACATTGGTCTTCTCTTTTACGTTTTTGACCACCTCACGAGAACGGTGGGATGTGCGTGGATGGTCGCACACGTTTGGAATTAATTGCTTCGTCATCATGTTGATTTATGAGGATTTATGAGGAAACGGCTAATTTTGTCATGATTTGTTGTCGTAATTTTTTTTTTGACTTTTTCATAGGGAAGAATGTCATACATAATTCCTTCATCAACTTTGGACTGTCATACATCATGATAGTCCAGCATTAAGCAAGTTTTATGCTCTCCCGAGAATGAGTTATATATGCTGGACTATCATGATTTGCCCTGGGCGGAGTTTGAATTGCTCGGTGCCTCAACATGTTGCACTCCCTCTTGATTTCTTCTCACTAATCTCCTTATTACTGAAAGTGAAAATGGGATGGTGATGTGAAGGAATGGGGTGTGTTTGGAGGGAGTCATGTCTCCTATTTTATAGCCGTGGGCTGGCCGATGTAGGTCGGTTGGCCAGCCGGTGTACGTTGGCGATTTGGTGAACATGCACATCGGAGTAGTCCTCAAGTTGGGTATTGTGGTTGATATAGCCGGTCGATGTATATGGACAACAAGGATAACTCAAATATTGAAATTACATACGGATCATTGATTTTTACAGAAATACGTACAAGTTCTTGGATTTTTGTAGGAAACCCTTTTTTTATATGATAAAGCACCATATTTTTTTTTGAAATTACGTATTAACCCTTATTTTTTTAGAAAAAACTCTTATTTTGTAGAATTAATTGTTAATTTTTTTGAATTCACGTGATAGCCACAATTTCGAGTTGATATCCAGATAGCTGGTTAACGTGTTAATATTAACGGGAGGTGAAAGAAGAGTCGTCGCAGGAGAGAGAAAAGGTCGTGGTAGATGTGAGCCACCCTCTTCTTTGTATCCCTCGCCAACCTCTCCTGCCAACTTCTTTTCCTCCCCTCCCCTCTCGCTGCCGCTGCTGCCTCGGGCCGTCCTCCTTCTCTTGCCGCGCCGGTACGTGCTTGCCGCTCCTCCTCCGCCCCTCCCCCCTCTTGGATGTCGCGCTGCATTGATTCTCGCTGCCCACCACCCGCGCGCGCCCTCGTGGTTTATTGAATTCCGACCGTGTGTGTAGGATTGGCCGGCGTTTCATGGCCCGTGAATTCCGGGCCATTCTTGGTTGTTGCGGCGATGTTTTCTTCCTCTGTGTCGTAGTGTGTTCTTGCTGGTCGAGTTCTTGCGCGTTTGGATTGGAAGGTGGTGGTGGTTGGGGACGTGTCGGGTGGGGGTGGACTTGCGGAGTATTCTTGAGGGTTTTCTTAGATTGCTCGATTTGTTTTTGGGTGGTGAGGGTTGGGTGACTGAGGGGTGGTTGGGCGGGGATTCTTGCCACCCACCCTGTTTGTGTTTGCGACTGATTGATGGCCTTTTCGTTGGGGTTGATGATGCTAGGTGTAATCAGGAATTGCGGCAAGAGAATCAGGTAGATTTGTATCGGTTGTTATGATGATAATTATGCCTAAGAATTGGGTTTTTAGGAGTAAGTCTCGGTTTTGTACTTGGCTTGATGGTAGATTACAAATAATTCTTTTTAGCTGTACTTGTATTTGGAGCCTCATTGCAGACTAAGGTGATATCCGATCAATTATGTTTTCCCGTACACTTTACTGTTAGAGATGAAGTATCTGTCTACGAGAGTTAATTCTGGGGTTTGTAGCAGGATCCTGTAGGCCCTGGGGTGTGCTTACCGCTTGGTCAGTTGTTCTAACTGGTAGCGGTGACAAGTACACCACCTAAATTTTGTTTCTATTTTTAGGGGTTTATTTGGTCATTGTGTGCTACCGCATATCTGTTGCTCTCACAATGAGTTTTAGTTAAGCTGACTTGCGCCTCCACGTGATTGGAGTGGGACTTTTGTCAGGCAATGCGGTGTGGTTGGAGATTGTGTTGGTAAATTGGTCTAAAGTCAGCATTCTTGTTTGTTTGTTGTCCTTTCGAGTCTCTATTTGTTGTGCTTGTAATCGTTTCAGAATGCCCCAATGGAAGTTGTGGGCCTTGTGGCAGTGGATACTTGATTGGAGGTGGCAGAGGTGGGGTTTCTATGCTGAGGCCTGAGGGATTGATGATAGCTCATATGAGTTGATTGGATTATGCCCTGCTATTGCAGTATTTTTAATAGTGTGATCGGGCCCTGTAGATTCCGTTTTATTTGTTAGCAGCTTATGATACTAAGATATGAGTGCGGTGCCTTCCGCATTCATTTGTTTGAGGTGATTAAAAGATCTATTAAGATGGTATAATGCTTATTGGATGAATGATGGAATACAATGAAAGAGTTATTCCATGGAACATATTTGGTGCATAAAATTTACTGCTACTCTTGTTCTGGGCCTTGTGGCTACCTTTCTGTCTGAGTTGAGTAAACGACTTGGTTTTTCGTCTGTGAGTTTGGCCTTATTATTCTTCAAGGACCTGAATTTTGTCCAATTGTGCTTTATCCTTCCTCTTCTTAACATGTGTGCATTAGTTATAAAGCTTTCACGTGGTCCCTGCTCCGTGGACTCGTAACTTAAGAGGGTGAAAAATATTAGAACTGTGGTTTATGCTTAGCAACATACCCCTTGTTATATTTAGGAATTAGGACTGCCCTTTTATTGCACTTATGTCCATTTTCCTTCTATGTTGAACTGTTTCAATGACAGTCGGGTTATATGCTAGGATATCTTACTAGTATGAATTAATATGACAAGGCATATTTTTGACGTCTGTGGAGGTATTGCACAAATAGTCAAATATTATTGTGTTGCTTCTTTGAACAACACGGGTGATATTATTATCATGAGCAAGAAAAAGTTATGGCCAATAAAGACAGTATTACACAATACTGGCATTGTTAGTATATGTTCCAGCATATTAGTAATGGACAGCATTACCAGAAGCCCTTGAGTACTTGCACGACACTAATTACTTTCTCAAAGTTTCTAATTTTGGACTCAATGTTTGTTGCTTAACCAATTCTGTAGTATTGTCTTCTGAAATTTGTTTCATATGTCCTCATATTTCTGACCCTGTTGCAGGTGGCATTGCAAGTATGGTTAGCTTGAGGAGACGTCGACTGTTGGGGCTTTGTTCTGGTAAGAGAAACTCATTGTAATACCTTGAAAATCTTGCTGAGATGTTGTAAAGAATTGTTCAGAGAATTTATTTTGTGAAAATGTGTAAATTTTTTCAATTTTGTTTTCTGTGTATGAAGCTATCAAACCATGTTTTTAATCATACTTATCAATTCCATTCTGGTCTGGCTCTTGAAATGAAACCTTTCAGTAATCAGTTTCATGCTGTACTGGCATACTGTTCCAGATAAAAGAATAATAAATGTATGTAATAGTATGCATCCCATAATTTACAAATATCTTGTGCATAAAGTCATAAAGAGGTATAGGAAGCTCAAATTTGTTGTTCTAGCAGTACATTAGGTACTCTAGTCAAACCTTTGTGCACAAAACATCGCAACTCCTCACATACATGTAGTAGGTTGCTCCATGGCCCACGTGTTAGCAGGATCGTTCAGTTTTGTAAAGATTAAAGGGGGAGTTGTGAATAGTCAACAGGCCATAGAATGTTAAAGAGAAAGTGGGTTTCCATGAGCGGGAAGTTCAGTTGCGAATTAATTGCTGCCAGTATCAGAATTGCTGGTACAAAGAATTTTGGCAGGAACTGCTGGTACCGACTGGATGGGACCATGATTGGAGGTGAAACGACACAGTTTTTGCTGTTCCATTTTGCACGGTGGGAATGGAACTAGATTAAACATTTTTCTGTTGATGGGTTTGCTTATTGTAAACACTCCATTTTTGAAACTGATTATGGAAATTGACAAGGCACAGTTTTCTATCTCTGCTTCTTTTACCATTCTTTTCATAATTCCTCTAAAGACGTATATTAGTGGTCCTTTTGCGTTCATATCTTAATTTGTTTATACTTTAAATAGTGAGAGACCATGTGGAGGTATCCCCATGTTTGTGATGACATACACTTTAACCTGCACTATGCACCATCTGTTTGTGCAAAAGTGGCAGCATGCACTACTTATAAGCAAAAACTCCACCTTCCACCATCTAAATTTGCACAAATTGAGCATTATGCACCAGTTTTAAACAGCAGATGTCCATTCTGTCAGGTGGGGCCCACCCCAACAATGATCTAGCAATGGATGGAGGCCATTTAGGATGCCATGTTGACAGCGAATTTCTTCGGAGCGTGTCTTTGCTGGCCTATTTGTCCACACAGGAGGGGACTTTTCACATGGGTGTGTCTAAGCTGGCCTTGCAAGGACATAAGGTGGCAGCTGAACCGTCTCGCCTTCCATTTGGCTGCTTGCTTATGCCTTCATAGGTCACGTCGGACACACCTGGGACAAAAAGCCTGCCTCCCACATTGACAAAAAGGTCTGCACAGACATGCTCCACAGAAATATGCCTCCAACATGGCATCCTGCATGGCAACACACTGTTGCCACCTCACTGTAAGAGTGGGTCCAATCTGTCAGAACAGACACATGCTGTTAAACCTGGTGCGGAGCACTCAATTTGTCAAAATTACATTGTGGAAGGTGGAGTTTTTGTTTGTAAGTGGTGCAGGCTGCCAATTTTGCACAACAGATGGGGGAAGTGCAATTTACTCTTGTTTGAAATAAAACATAAAAAGACCATTATTTACATATCGGGGGCATCTTTCTTTTTAAGAATGGCGGTATCAAGTGTTCTGGTACTCCTGCTATGACCCGTTATCATTTACATGGTGAAGCAACAGGCAACTCTAAAAGAATTTTGACAAGAAACAGATGAGTACAAATTATCATATGTATATAGGCAAATAGACAGGGAACATTCCTGACCAGGTTTGTACAACTATACAAATCCTAATATACATGGAAATAAACCCTTGTAGTTAAATTTGTACAACTTAACATGACTTTTAATGTTAACTGTTGGTTTGACAAATAATCAAAGTAACAGACTGTTGGAAAACAAGATATTTTTGAAACATCATTATGTTATTGTTCTCATTATTTTTCTTCCCATAATCAGATACCATGTAAGATAAGATCTTTACTATTCGGGATCATTACGTAACAGACATCTCTCTGGATCAATGAACTCAGTATGCCTGTTATTTTTTTGAAGAATTACATCAGTTTAGCTTTTGTTTCAGGGAAATATTCATTGCCAGTTGATTTTCCTAAGTCTATTGAGAACGAAAAAACTGTGGAAGTTACACACTCCAATGTGAAGTCATGCAGTGTGCACCCGCTGCCCTTGGTAAGTTTAACATTGAATGCTAGTACAACTTTGCTCTTATCATGTGCTGCTGCAAAATTACCTTTTTCTACCTCGTGTTTGATATCTATGAAAAACATGCTATCATCATTTCTATTTTTAATTAGAGGCTAGTAGGTACTGCTAGAGTAGACATGTTCGTTTTGTATTCGTTTGGTAGAGTAGGTATATTCCTTTTATACTCTTTATATATTACCCTTTGGGCCTCATAAATATACATACAATATTCATAACATAGTATCAAAGCTAGGACGCTAACCTAGCACCTTCCGCTGCCATACCACCACCACTGCCGCCATCGTCGAAGGTGCCCAACTCGAGGCCGTCGCCACCTGGAACGGGCTGCCGCCGCTTTCCCCGTACGCCGCCGCTGACGTTGTCCTTGACCGACGTGGCTGCTACCTGTCGTCGCCCAAGGATGCCGCCACCTGACACGGGCAGCCTCATGCGCTGCCGTGAGGAGTCACCTCCCCGTCCGACCACTTCCCTGCATGGATCCATCACTGTCTTCTCAGCCAGTCGCCACCCCACGTGGATCTGGTGCTGCCTCCAGCTGAGCCCACCACCGCATCTGTAGCTGTCATTGACCACGTGCTTTAGAAGGAAATTGATCCACGTTTTCCATTTGGTAGCATTCATTTCCAAAAAATAAAAATAAAAAATCACATTGATCTAACCGCCATGCCGTCCAATGCCGCCTCTTAGACTTCATTGTTGTGGGCACCGCGCCGTCCATCACTGCCTACCGATGGCTTCCGTTCTATCAATTACGATCCCATTCTTGGGAATAAAGCTCTATAGGACGAACTACAGATTGTGGTCTTCACTCATATAGATCACACTCGATGGTCTTCACCTCTGTAGGATCAGGGATAACCGATTAGAGGTGTTGTGAATAGGAGGTTCTAAAAATTCTTGTATTCTAAAACTAGTTATCACTATTTAAAGCTAAGCAAGAATTATATGGCAATACAAACCTACACAATTCTAGTATAGGTAAGGCACCACAAGCACAAATCTATACAAGTATGTATCTTGCACAACTAAATATCAATAATCACAATGCTAGAAATATAAGTACGAAATGTAGAGGCAAAGAAATAACCACAGACAAGGGAATTTTTCCCGTGGTGTCGAAGACTTGCAAGTCTTTACTAATCCACATTGAGGAAAGTCCAAGCGACTTGAACCGGCTCCACGAATTAAACCTCAATTCCGCAATCCATTAGTGGTAGCTCTTTTCCCCTCTAGCTAGGTGAGCTCCAATAATCACACCATGTGCTGGGCTTCTTCACAATCTTCTTGAAGAAGTCACCGCGCAAGTTCCCGCCAAGTTGTCTAGATATCAGTAAGCACCAAGAGTAATAGACTATGCTTCGCTTAACAGCGATCAAGTACCAATGGATCAATCTAGAATTGGAATGCACTTGATTTGGCTCAACTACCTCAAATGTATGCAACGAGAGTAAATGAGGTTGGGAGAGTGCTCAATGCTCAAGGATATTAAATGAAGTCTCTAATTCTTGAGCTGGTGGGAAGTATTTATACCCCCATCAACCAAAACTAGCCGTTACAAGATCAATCCTGAAATTTTCAGGACGAGCGGTAGTACTGTTATTCAAATTCCGGTACTACCGCACATATACTATAGCAATAGTAACGGTTATATCAGAGCGTCAGAACTAGCCATTGAAATTCGGCATGGTATCACCAGGATAAGAAAACTGAGAGTGCCCTGCTCAGCAAGAAAACCACGAAGAACTCCCAACAAGTACTCCCCAGCGGAATCAGCACGAAAAACACGAATAGGAGAAACTGAATACGAACCATGGTGGCAAAAGTCTTGTAGATGGATAGAACCTTACTACGATATGACATAAAGTATATTCACATATACTGAGAAAAATCATCAATAAAAATGATATAATATCGATGACCTTTCGAGACGAAAAGAGTTGGTCCCCATATATCAGAATGAACAAGATCAAAAGGACGCTGAGACACTGACTCGCTAGAAGAATAGGGAAGTTAAAACTGTTTCTTAAGCTTACAACCCTGACAATTGAGAGCAACATCACTAGACACAGACCCTAACAGACCACGACGAAGTAAAGAAGACATTTGTGACCCACAAATATGTCCTAAACGATGATGCCATTGAGCAAAAGATGCGGTGAAAGTTGCAGCAAATGTGGAGGAAATGGTGGAGGCAACAAGACTGATAGGAGCAGCGGAAGGAAAATGAAACCAGTCAAGCTCTCAGAGCCGTCGTAAGTCATGGCGACGAGGGCCAGTACCAACCAGAGTCTCTGTATGACGATCCTGAACACAACAAGAATCAGAATCGAGAATAACACGACAACCATGATCAGTGAGTTGGCCGGCAGATATGAGCTGCATGGTTAGTTTTGGAATATGGGAAACATCAGGAATATAAAAAGATGAATTTGAAAGAATGGCTCGTCCTGTGACAGAAAGAGAGGTACCATCTGTTGTTTGAACAATGATAGGAAAAACTAAAGGACTAATGGAAGTGAGAGTGGTAGAATCGTCATATGAAAAGAAGCACCAGAATCAAGAATCTAAGGTGATATATCTGAGAAAGAAGTAGAAGGTGATCTCTCACCGGAAGACTGAGCAGCAGAACTAACAGTACCTGACGATGTAGAAGCAACCATGCGACCTAGTAATATTAGAAACTACTAAGTGTTAGGCACCAGGACTCCACTGAGAGGAGGAACCTCCAGTGCCCCTCGGAGGACGAACACCACGACGAAAATCCTTCATCTTCTTGTAGCAAAACTGTTTCACATATCCATCCTTGTTGCAATAGAGAGCGGTCGGCCAACAACCGGGGCAAGCGGCGGTGACCCGATCTCCGAGCAAGCCGCGGCCGTGGTCGGTCTCTGGAGCAAGCGGTGGCCTCATCGACTGGCCTCACCAGCTGTGTCCTCCGGCGGGAGTCTGGAGCGGCAGCGACAGCAGATGGAGATCGGCTGCGGCCGGATGGGCGTGGACGCCAACGCCAGCTGGACGACTAGACGAACGTGGATTCCTAGCGGTGGTGACTCGAATCAGCGGAGATCGAGGTGGCGCGGAAGCCCATCAGTCAGCAGAGCGGCGATGGACAAAGCCGGCGACCAGATGGAGCGCCAACAGCGACCGAGATCCGTCAGTTGGCCGGCGGAAGAAACAGATCGAATCGATTTGGCGGGAGAGTTGGGCATCAGTTGATCTGATCGGGCTGACAGGAGATCTGGGCGACGATGAGCGGCCTCCCAGGCGTGATGAGGAACGACAAGCATGGCAGTTGAGACGAGAAAACCAAGTAGCGGCGACTCAACGATAAACCCTAGGTACACTCTGATGTTATGTTATGAATTGTGCTTGTATTCATCATGAGGCTAATGGGCCAATATATATACGTACAGGTATGGTATATATGTAGAAAATCCCTTATACCATAGAGTAAATACACAGCTGTATAATATATATCAAACAATTATGATTCCGATGTTGTTGAAAGCTTGTTATTCACAATGGTGAAGATGGTTTTGCTAATGAGATGGACCTTTTTGTTGCAGACAAAGACTTCTGATGTACTCCCAGAATCCTCGAATGGTTCTGACTCTTTGAAGGAAGAGAAAAACCAGTACTATCCAGGTTCATGCTTTATTCTTACATAGTATTCTTTGTATTTACTTCTTATAAAGTTCAAAATACTTGTGGTAAATTTTATGATAGATGATGTTTTAAAATCTCCCATCAAAATAGGCTTTCATTTATAGAAATTGTATCAATTGTCATGCGCTACATTTTGTCAAAAGGATCTTAAGTTAGAGGATAAAGTTGCAATCTCCTCGCCTAAAAAGAAGTTTTACAATCTAAGTGAGATTTGTTAGCTTCAGTGAAAAGCAAATTCATGTTTGAATTTCTTTGTCTCATAGTGATTGAATGTTATAAACTAATTAATTACTTCACTAGGTGACTTGGGGATGTTTTAAATTTTAATAGGGCTTTAGCTCTTCTCTAAAGGATTCTCCTGTTTTTTGCCATGCATTTTTTGAAGTACAGAACCTCTTGATTTTAGATTAGTATAGCTTACCTTACCTTCATAATCATCCTTGCTAAAGAATCCTCAGCATGTACGTTGAACATTACAAATTACTCTCTAGCTGATCAAAACATTCTATTTTCTTTTCCTTACAATTTTAGGCAAGGAAATCAAGCGCAGAAAGCGACATAGAAGAAAGCTGTATGTGGACCAAGAGCCATGCATAATGAGAGGTGTTTATTTCAAAAACATGAAATGGCAAGCTGCTATAAAAGTTGACAAGAAACAAATTCACTTGGGTACTGTTGGAACACAGGATGAAGCAGCCCGGTTATATGATAGGTATTAGCTGGACTAAGTACCATACTTATGCATGATTATGTTATTTCCAATTTTCCATCACCGTACCTATGTATGATCATGAGATTTCCATCTTACATATATTAGAGTGCTTTCTGCTTGATCGCCATTCTGCTGTTTCTTGTGTACTATATTCTCTCTGACATTTGTCACCACCAGGGTGGTCACTATTCTCATATAATTTTTTTTTTACCTTTTCCAACACAAACCAATGTCCATAGCATGAAGATCAATATGCTAGATGGTGTTAAAAGAAATGAGCTAGTCTGCAAAGTTTAATACATCTGGCCTAGTATACATTGCCGAATTATCAATAAGATAGCCAAGAAATTTAGGATTACGTTCTACGAAGCAATATAATTCTGCTTTATAAAATATGTTTCGTTGGCTCAAATAAACTAAGATTTCATTAGTATAATGGTTAAACACTGTTAATATCCTAGAAGATCATAATTGTCCAATGCTCAAGGTGAATCCCACTTCATCTTTGTTTGGCATACGGACCAGCAACTATGCATACATGCACTATAAGTTCCATGTACACGAAAGCAAATTTTTTCTTTCAGTAGCTTTTCCTTGTGCAAGAATGTATGCATAATGTGTTCAACGCTGCGTGATGCTTTTGACAACAGGAAGCCAAGGGTTAGTCGTGCTGTGTAATGTTTTTCAATGACATTTGATATATTTTTGAGTTAAACTTCCAGAACATCAAGGTGTGGTACATTTTGCAGACACCGAAGCACTTATGTTATTTGTCTTCATATGTCAATTTTTTGCTCGATTTCATGATTTATTTCTGTAATTGCATCCCATGAACATTTTAATAGCAAATAGGCATTTTGTTGTGCATTTGTTCTCCATTGTTGCTAGCGAAGTTTCCCAGATATATTGGTTGTTGGGCCTGAGTTGGAAGTATTAGTCTCGTCGATTCCAATGCCTGGAAGGAAACCTAATAGCAACCATTTCTCTGATACTTTCGTACTCTTGGTTAATATTTTTCTAGTGATATGGGTGTGATGGCACATAGCCGTGTATATCTGCCGAGGCCAAGTGAGCCTACTTTATTGCATAACTGATGTTTTCTCATGAATCGACAACGTTTTGACATGTCAAGTACGTGCAGGGCTGCTTTTATGTGTGGAAGGGAGCCAAACTTCGAACTTTCTGAGGAAGAGAAGAACGAACTGCAGAAGTACACCTGGGAGGACTTCTTGGCAATGACTCGCAGCACCATAACCAGCAAAAGTAGGACCCAAGTTTTAAAATATTTTGATATTTATCACTTAAAACTAGTTAACACTTCTTGGCAATGACTATAATAACATAATTTGTGTTCATTTCCTCTCTCTAGAACAAAGGAAGGTTGGGTTGCTAAGGCGTAGCAAGGCAGACTTGTTCGTAGGACAGAGTGATGGTGATACTGAGATGGTCAATGGTGGTGGTTCCTCACACTCTGAGGATGGAGATGTTGACACATCACCATCTTGAATCGCCGCCAGAGGTCATGGACACCCTAATGGAGTCTTCCAACAGATTTGTTTCGATGAAGATATAATTTCCATTTAGGATTTTGTTCTCTCAATAATTAATTTCATGTGCAAAAGGCCCTAGTGGTCTGATAAAGGTTAGAGAAATCATGCCATCTCAAATAAAATTGGAGATGGTCCATTATAGGAACAAATTTCTCTGAGCAATCATGTATACCCATTTCAGAACTGTGTATATCTGTCGATAGGTTTACCGCAAATTTACCCAACATGTAACTAGCTTACAATATCTTTTATCATAAAGATCTTTTAGCCTAAAGAATACTTTTCCTTTCTGATTATCCGATACCTTATCTTTCATCGACACATCCATTTGTATATCAATGGAAATTAAGCATTGGAGGTAACTATAATCTTTTTTTTTGTGGAGACTGAAACCTGTATTTTTGTATACCAGTCCATGTGTACAAATAAAGAACAATGTTTAATCATTTTGTAGAAACTTCCGTGACGGAACAATGAACATATCTGCGAAACTGAGGATGTATACAAGCATTTCATTTCTCCATGAATTTTGTTGATTGGGGTCTGCAATGGAAGTAGTTACCAGTCCATGTATTCAAGAGCCTGTGAACGATTCCAGCAACGCGCCAAGCACCCAGGACACGCCGGCCTTGCTCCACAATTTTGTTTAGAAACAGTGAGTTATGTTTGCGTAATGCTGAGACCCTATTTGGAAACAAGAATTTTGAAGGATTTTCTCGTTAGCACTGTCACTAGCTAGGTGTTTCTTTCCCTTCTCGATCCAGTCCTAGAAAACTCTTGTGTTTCAAACCGTGCCTAAAATTTTCTGACAAAATACACCTCGCACGAGTGCGTGCATGTTCTGTAATGTTCTACAGAAATCATAATCCGTGCACAAGGCCACAGCAACAGCACGAGCCATGCGCCTTGGAAATATTGCCTGCAAGAACACAACTTGGTCTGTGCCTGTTATCGTTGATTTAACAAAGATATATATGCTTGTTGGTTTCGCATCATCCTCAGGCCTGTGCGACAAAAAGCGTGCGTGGTTTACGAGTCCAAGGCCTGATGAGGATGCGAAACCAACAAGAGCATATATATCTTTGTTTTATATATCCTGAAACTTACTGGCTACCAACTATTCAGTATCCACCAATTCTCTTTTTGGGGTGTAGTATGCATGGTTTGAAGCGGGAGAAGAAAGGTGTTATTGAATTGATTGAAAAGGCAACATGAAGCTGACAACGAGGATGATGCGAAACCAACAAGCATATCTTTGGTTTAACAAGTAGCTACGGATATCCTGAAACTTGCTGGTCACGTACCATCCACCGCGGTTTCTTTTCTTTTTTTCAATCGGACTCACCCGGATTCCATTACTACCAGATAACGGAGTGAATACCTCCCGCGTTTTCTACTATCACCTTATTACAAATCGGAAAAAAAAAAGCTCCTCATTTGACTCCAGAAATAACTCGAATGAAGAAGACGCAAAACAAAACCCAAGCTACGAACAGAACATTCACAGAACTCTTTGGATTCGATCAGGTTCTTTTTTGTCTTTTGTCATCTTCATTTGCTTCCAATCTTCAACTACTCCAGTGAGACTTCATCCCCTTGAATGTGCAGCAGACCTCCTTCTTCATCCAACCTACCATTTCTTTCGGCAGCCCCTGATCTGTAGCATGTTAGCGTAAAGCTATTAATGGCTTGATTGAAAAGACAACATGAAGCTGACAGAAGGGGGGCTAAAGTTCTCAGCCTTGGCTTGATTGAAAATGCTTTTGTCGCACAGGCCTGAGGAGGATGCGAAACCAACAAGCATATCTTTGTTTTAACATACCATCCACCAACTCTTTTTGAGGTGTAGTATGTTTTGAAGCGGGACAAGAAAGCATATCTTTGGTTTAACGTGTAGGGATATCCTGGACAAGAAAACTCCACTGGATTTTCATATCTTTGGTTTAACGTGTAGGGATATCCTGAAACTTGCTGGTTAACGTACCATCCACCGTACGTATCATGAAAATTAAATGGTATTATTATATTTGTCATTAAAATAACTTCCATACCATTATTTATAATTTTAATAAATTTTACTATTATATAATTAGAAAAGGTAATCATCAAAGATATATATCGGAGAGCATATCGATGCCTAAATCGACAGGTAGAAAAACGAAGGTAGTACTAGCTTAGGCCAACTGAATGATCTGGTTGTTTTTTACTTGTTTCCTCTTGCTTAACTGGTAACTACTTGCTCAATCATTTCCTAAATAGTACGATCTCTTTTGTTACGTTGTGCAGCTATAGAAGTTCAAATTCTTGAAATTTTGCCTACGATGTACATTTTTTGTTTGGGAGTCGACCATGTATATAACAAGTACATATACATATATATATATATATATATATACACACACACACATATGGTCTAAGCTAGTATATGGAGCGTAATTATTGGTATATATATATACACCAATGATGTACAATTTTTGTTTGGGACTCGACCATGTCACAAGAAAATGGAGCGCATGCGGTTATATATTGAGGCAGCCGCTGCGTAGCATGGTTTAACACAGCCATGGCCGTCCTCCTGCTACCAACTGCAGCGTGTCTGCTTGCCCTCGTCCTCACCTCTCTCTATGCCTTCCAGCGAATTACCACCGCGCGCCGTCGTCTCCCTCCTGGCCCTTGGCCGCTTCCGCTCATCGGCAACCTCCTCGCCATTGGGTCGAGGAGCCCTCACCGGTCCCTCGCTCGCCTCGCGGAGCGCTACGGCCCGCTGATGTCCGTCCGGCTCGGCGTCGTCCACGCCGTCGTTGTCTCCTCCCCGGCGGCCGCCCGCGAGATCCATCAGCGGCACAATGCAGTCCTGGCAGCTCGCCCTGTCCTCGACGTCTGGAATGCTGCGGGCCACCTCGGCAACTCCGTCATCGGGCTCCCGCCAGGCGACAGGTGGCGCGCCATGCGTAAGCTGGCCACGGCGGGGCTGATGGCACCGAAGAAGCTCGATGCGCTGCTGCCGCTGCAGCGGGAGAAGGTGCGGGAGCTGGTGCACCACGTCGGCGAGCAGTCGGCGCGCGGCGAGCCTGTTGACGTCGAGAGAGCCACGTTCTCGACGATCGTGGGCATGCTGTCGCGCACCGTGTTCTCCTGCGATGTCGACCCGGGGCTGTGGGACGAGGTGAAAGAGGCGACTGTTCTGGCCGCGGCGCCCAACGTCTCCGACTTCTTCCCGGCGGTCGCGGCCGCAGACCTCCAGGGTTTGCGCCGCAGGATGGGGAAGTTAATAGCGCAAGCTTACGGGACAATGGACGACCATATTGAGCGGCGGAAGCGTTGGCGGCAAGCCGGCGAGCCACGCAAGGATGACCTGTTGGATGCTGTGCTTGACAAGGAGCACGAATGCCAACAAGAGGATAATTCCGTGCTTGATCGTGATGCCCTCAAAGGATTGTTGACGGTACGTACGTACGTTCCCTTAATTACCAACTGTCATATATACACCCTCCATGCATCTCCCAACAAGTACTAGCTAGTGTCCATGCATTCAGAACAGGGAAAACAATTTCGGTCCCTCCAAGAAAATTGAATTTCAAAAATTTTGGTTTTTTGGCAAAATTCTACCCGAAAATGTTTTCCCTGATTCAGAACTCAACTTTAGTTCTGCTTGAAACATCAACGTAGACCACCGAACCATGCACATACATGTTTTAACTATATTCACTCTAGCTAGCAAATACATCTGATCAGGATTTGTTTGCTGCCGGAACCGACACGACCTCGACTACGGTTCAGTGGGCGATGGCCGAGCTACTAGGATGTCCGGAGTCGATGGAGAAGGCGAAGGCGGAGCTCACGAGGGTTGTCGGCACTGGAGGGCAGGTCGAGGAGGTTGATATCGGCCAGCTCCCGTATCTTCAGGCTGTCGTAAAAGAAACACTCCGACTCCATCCCGTCGCCGCGATGACGTTCTACCGAGCGGAGGCCACGGTAGAGATCCAAGGCTGCACCATTCATGAAGGAACCACCATAATATTGAACATCTGGGCGCTTCACCGACTGGCTGATGTATGGGCTGACGCAGATAGATTTATGCCCGACAGGTTCGTCGGCAAAGACGTCAACCCTGAGCTGATTCCGTTCGGTGGCGGGCGGCGTATCTGCCCTGGACTGCCGCTGGCGCATCGGATGGTGCATCTGATTCTGGCGTCGCTGCTCTTTCACTTCGATTGGAAGCTTCCTCAGGGACTCGACCAGGTTGATATGTCAGAGAAGTTTGGGATAGTGCTCGGCATGGCAACCCCGCTTAAGGCCACAGCTACCAAGTCCTATCGATCGTAGGAAGAGCCAACACCAGGTTGATTTGCAGCAAGAGCCATGTCAACATGCACTCACGTGTAACCAGGAAGAGGATCATATTATTATTATGGCTTGTGTTTTGCTGTAATACTATGGATGGAAGACGATCGATCGTGTCGTTTCGCTGCTTGCCAATAAAATGCGGTTGAGTTTGAACTTCAGATTTTACATTGTTACATAACATCGCCCCCTGATTTTCTAAGAACCGAAAAAATGCATCCTCCTCCTCACTCATATAAAGAAGCAGCAACCCGACTAAAAATCCCATTCCCTACATCAAGATTATGCAGAAGAAATAGCATATTACTCCTGAGAATATGCTCATCCTCATATAATAGGTTCGCGGCCTGAACACAAACGTGCATATATCCTACGTCTCTAACTCTCTATCATAACCAGAGTATACTTTCAAAACGTTATCTAAGGATCTTTGACCCTGGCCATGTCTCTGTTGGAAGAAAATATGAGATGGAAATGTACGTATGATTTATTTCCAATTCTGCTGCTGATGAGAAAAATACCTCTATCTCGTCGGTACGAGTCTGGACATTAAACTTATAAGCACCCCCGGTTGAATACGAAGACCGTCGCGGGTGCGAAGAGATCTTGAAGTAGCATAACCACCTCGAAGTAGCATAACTACTACAAAGAGACCTCGAAGTATCTTCACCACCACCACCACCACGAAATGAATTCAAGAAAAATATCTTAGGGTTACAGGAGTGGTCTCCCTTCTTCCATTATAAGATGTTCTATTTATAGGTGGAGAAGGAGTGGTCTACGTAGTTATAACTTTGCACTTAGAGTTTGGCTTGCTCCTAGGAGCGTTTTGGTCATTTGCTCCGTGTGGGTCACGCCGGGTCCGGGACCCCAGGGTCGGTCCGGGGTTAGCTCGGGGTCCTTCTTCGCCCGAGGTTGCACACTTTGCCTAGGGTTAGCATGGGGTCTTCCTAGGGTCGATCTTGCACACTTTGTCCAGGGTTACGTACTTCGCCCAAGGTTGGCCCGGGTTCCTCCTAAGGTCGGTTTTACACACTTCGCCGGGGTTGGCCGGGTCCTTCTAGGGTTGGTATTGCACACTTCGCCTAGGGTTACGCACTTTGCCCAAGGTTGACTTAGGACCTCCTAGGGTAGGTCCGGGACCCTGGGGTCGATCCGGGGTTGACCCGGGGTTCTCCTAGGGATAGACTTGCATACTTTGTCCAAGGGTATGCACTTCGTTCAGGGTTGGCTCGGATCCTCTCAGGACGAACTTGCATACTTCGACTAGGCTCGGGGCAGACCTTTCGTGGGCCTGAGGTAGAGCAAGGACCCTTTCCCAACACACTATACCAAGGACCCTTTCCCAACACTCTATATAGTGTTCTCATCATAGAGAAACAATTATCAAGACAACAGAAAAAGCAAGTTATAATAAAGAACATGTAGTGAAAATCAGGCCAAGTAATTATTCCAATTGTGCCATCCTTGAAACTAACTACAAATTTTACTAGTCAGGAATAAGTATGATAGTGGCAAGTGCACAAAGTGCAGAGAAAGAATCAGTTTCAATATGATCCAAGGTGAATAACTTCGTCGTAAATATCCTGCAGAGTTTAGCTATCTTATTTTCCTCACAATACATATAGTTATATCACAGATGGAACATATGTAAGCTACACCCAAGTCATTCTATGATGCTTCTCTTTAGATGTAGTTTAAGAACCACATCAAACACCAGCTTTCCGCACTCAAATAACAACACGTACAAGTTTTACTCCCGAACAATGCACACCGACCACCTATAAAATCCAGCTAGCCCCCACGACTAGATCCAAGAATGCACTTGAGCTGATCTCAAAAATAGGAGAAGAGGAGAGGGAGAAGAGAGCACAGGTATATGATGTCATTGTGCCACTATTAAGAATGTCAAACTACGAAGAGATGCTTCGCAAGCAAAAATACGTGGCCAAGAAAAAGGGATCATACCCTGATAATCCTTGCAAGGATGCACCCATGCTACTAGAGTTTCTGTTGCCATAGTGTGACTACGACAATCTAGCACATATTATTTAGTCCACACACTCGGCAACCATCGCCTGGGCACACTACACGTGCGTCGAAGTTTTTGTAAGTACGTATTGATATTTCACATTGTATATTTTATTTCACGCATCTCTAACCTAGTCCGTCCATGCCGACAGACCACGAAGTGCTTCTACTTTTTTCAATGGATCAACGGCCTACAGATGTACGATAGGGCATTCATGGAGAAAAATACATGCTCAACTATCCGGTAGCGTTGGAGAGATTCACACGTTGGAAACCTTATACCTCGGGTGACAACGGAAAGGCCAGGATGGCAGAGGATAAGGGTAAGGCGTCGATGATCCCTGATTCCCCCGCTGAACAATAGGTTATTTCTAACTAGAACAAACCTACACAAAATTGTGGAAACTGAGTACTGGGAGTAGGTCATGAGGGCTAAAACCAACAAAGGAGAGAAGAGAAAGGCATCGATAGACCCAAATATATACGACGAATAAGTACAACCATGACTTATAAAAGGCGCACATGTATTTTAGCTATAGTTGGGGTTGACGGTTCGTGCATGTTACCATTTGTATCGTACGAGTAGTGAAGCAAACATACGCATCTAACGAAACCCTATGTTCCATGTAATGTGTGCCTTCATTGCAAAGTGTTTTGTTGGTTTACACATGATCCATCATGACAATTATTTGTAATAACATATCTCTACCACTTAACACAACGAGTTGGTGATATTGGTTCATCTGCCCCTCCGAACCCCCTTACACCTTGCTAAATAAAATTTGTGCACACACGAACAAAACAGTGTCTAGATAATACTATTTTGTAATGTGTATCGAAGCATATGTTTTTAACTAGTTTTCATAGGCATTCACCAAATTACAAAAAAAAACTAAATTGATCGTGTGGTGCTGCCAAGCACCCAGCCTCTGAGCCCTCTCCCCCCAGCCCCTACGTGTCTACCCGCAGCCACCTACCGCACTCGAGATGCTTGGCAGCGCCTACCGAGCAAGGGGCAACCCTAGCTTGGCAGGGCCCCAAGCCCGCTACTGCCTCTCTGCACCAAGGGCCATCGCGCTTGCCTGCTGCCTCTCTACACCAAGGGTCGTCGTTGGTCTGTCCCTACCAAACTCCTTAGGTGTGACAAGTGATAGGTGTTGCCTGTTGTGCCTTTCAAGCTCGGGGATAGTACTATTTTTACAAAAAAAACAGATGTCCGAATGTCGAATTTGAAATAAAAAAGCGGCTAAGTGCAAACAAGCATGAACAGTTTCGCAAGGCATAGACCAAGGTTGGGTTTAGCAGGGCTTTCAGCTTTTGGCTTTTATACTTTGCTACAATAATTAGTTTTCAAATGGTGTATTTTTTCAAGATAAGATCTATAAGTTGATTATAGTAAACACTGTACCGATTTTAGCCGTATCAGTTAAAATTATATACGACTATTTTCTCTTTATAATTTCTCTTATGATCAATCAAAATTTAAAAAGCATAAACCAAAAATCGTAATTCACGGCCCCAAAAACCCAGCCCAAAGCCCAAACCATCCATCCATTCGTAACTTGCGAGGAAGCAAATAAACAAAGCGAAGAAGCAAACAAAAAGGCAGCTTCTCCAAGCAGAAGCAGAGCAGAGCAGAGGGAGGATGATCCTCCCTCCTCCCGCTCCCACCGTCTTCCTTCCTGCCTTCCCATATCCCCGTTCCCACCTCCCGCATTCCCACCACCTTTCCTCCTTTCTACGGCCTCCCATCTTGCTTTGCTCCCTTCTCCTTTCCCCCACATGCGGCGGTGCTTCCCTGCGGCGCTGTGGCTCGTCGCCGCGTCGGCGGCGTGGGCTCTGCTCGCGGGCGCGCGGCCGGCGGGCGCGTCGTGGTGCATCGCGCGGAGCGGGGCGTCGGAGAAGGCGCTGCAGACGGCGCTGGACTACGCGTGCGGCCCGGCGGGGGGCGCCGACTGCGCGCCCATCCAGGCCAGCGGCCTCTGCTACCTTCCCAACACCCTCGCCGCGCACGCCTCCTACGCCTTCAACTCCGTCTTCCAGCGCTCGCGCGCCGCGCCCGGCGCCTGCGACTTCGCCGGCACCGCCACCATCACGCTCACCGAACCCAGTCAGTACACTCATTACTTCCTTCTTATCACCACTAGTGTTTGTATCTTGTTTATGTTCTGCACAGTGCGATGCTGCTTTTTTCCTCGTGAGCTTCTTGTGCTCCGAATCTGTGTATGTATGTCTCTTTTGCTTTTTGGCTCGGTCTCGGAGTACTACCGTCTCTTTTGCTTTGTGCTACGGTACTAGTATCGGGTACTACTATACTACAACCAATTGCTTTTCTTTTTGGAACCTTTAGGTCTGTTTCTTGTATCATATCTTTGCCTTCACTTGGTTAATCCTACTGTTCTTCGTCTAGTTTCTTTTCCATTTCTTTTGCCGCTCAGTAATCATGAGCTAGCTGATAAACCAATGCCTGCATAAGAGAACATCAAAGTGAGTTTTTTTTTTTTGAGTTTTGCCGTCGATTGGCATTTCCCAGATGAAAGTGTCACTCATGGGTGAACAGATCTTTTGCTGTTCTTTTCTTGTATTTCGATTAGGGACTTGCACTTGCTTCCCCCGGTCTGACAGGCGTAAGGGTACCTTCTATGCTATCTGCACATATCTAACTTTGGGGAACGAAATGTGCATTGCCACATTAATTGCGATAAATGAATGGCATTGACATGGTCGAGAACCTGAAGCCGTTTTTACCTTCATAGGCTCGGTTTTTCTGGTCCATGGCATGTCAGTGCTCAGTGCCCCTGCCCAACTCTACAGTGTTCTACTGTCTAGGGCAGTGCATCCAACCCAAATAGGTTCAAATGGATGCTAAACATGTACGGATTTGTTCCACAGCTTCATGAGAAGCCTTTGGGGGATTCAATTAGATAGCAGTAACAATTAACAAGGCAGAGTTTTTATACCCCAGGTATTTAGACGAATGGTTATCTTCTATAATTCTGTGTTACGCAGCGGATCGCCATACGCCTCAGCTTTGTTTTCATTAAGAAGTGTTTTTGATCAGGTTGTACGACATGGGTTTAGGAGTTTGCAAGTTAGGTTTCTTTATCATTCATCTCAGAACATGGTTTTCTGGTACCATTTTAAGCTCCACAACATGGTTAAGTAATTGTGGATAAGCCAAAATTGTGAAAATATAAGATGCCAAAGTCGTAAATAGGTTGGCATGACACGCTTAACATGACTAGCGTATTTCAAATGACGCTACAACACACATTTATATTTTGGGTCATGTGTGTTTATTTTAGGTTTCGGCCTTCATATTTATGTTTGAGGATCATTGGCCTTAGATAGATTTAGGGAGGGTAGAGAAATCAGCCCAAGGTTCACTTGTAACTTGTTAGAGGATAAAGGAATTATGCACATTAATTTTGTACAAGTTCACTTGTTAGGGAGCCTTTGTCCTTTGGGGCTTTTGATACAACTTTGTTGGTAGGTTGAGCTACATGAGATTTGCTAACATAGAACTTGGACTGTGAAATTGAGATGGGAAATGGGCTACATGAACGTATTTATACCAATCCCAACAAAATATAATTCCACCCTATGTTCAAGGAAGGAAATGGGCTACATGAACGTATTTATACCAATCCCAACAAAATATAATTCCACCCTATGTTCAAGGAATCAAGTCCAAACTAAAAACAATAGCTGTCCTTTATTCTGATATGGTAAATTTCTCAATTTGCATATTTTCCACTACTGAGGAGCCTAATTCACTAAGGTTGGTGCAGGTATGCTAGATCAGTGTTCTGCTGTTCTTCATTGTGTGCATACTTGCATCTAGTTGCCCATTTTCTTTTCTTGCTTGTGAACCCTGCTTTCTGGGCTATCTTCTTCAGATATCTTTAAAGTATATGGAGTATTTACACATTTCTACTTATTCAATTTGTTATTGCATTTCAGGTTATGGATCATGCACCTTCCCTGCATCTCCAAGGTACATGCATCACACTGTATTTGTTTCCGTTCGTAGGACTGCAGGAATAATTCAGGCAGTAGCATGCATAATTTCTAGTCATCAATTCATTGAGAAACTTTGTTTGTCTTTTCTACAAGTCCAATATATCTTCAAGAACCTAGTCTTTTAGCAGATGAAACTAGAAATGTAAGTAGTGCTGTAACTCATTTGCACAGGGTGTCCCTTGAGCTCTTAGAATATTCAGATTTTGCGCTAACCAATTCTTCTTCAACTTGTGCAATAATAGTAGGTGATTATTTAGTTTCAATGGTCCAAATATATAAATAATAATAAATAGAGGCTTCGTTCCAGTAAACTCCTTATGGCAAATTTTCCAATTCCAAACACAGTCCAATAAACATTGTCGGTGCCTTACAAAACATGTCATGCACCCAGAGGTCGGAGGATGAGGTCCAACGTGAGTTCATATTCTTGTTTTGAGTAACTCAGAGATGATAAAATATGATTTGATGCAAGAGATAAAGAGATCCATTTATGCAAAAGAGCAGAAGGACAACAAAAATTTAGTGTACGAATCATGCATCATCTTTGCATAATTACTTTGGTGTTTAATTCCAAAGAATTGTGTCAACTTAACTCTGCAAGATAGGACATTACGCAGGAAGGTATGGATGCTACATACCAGGGATATATCTTACAATACAGGCGGTGTTAGAAAATGGTATAATTTTTAAAATATTTTGGAAGTGCTTTAATCAAGACTTGATTAAAAAGGGATATGTTCATAGCTCTATGATGCGTTGTGTATACCAGAAATTATGACCTTAAACTTTTAAAGGTGGTCTATGAGTATTGCCTCAGAGATGAACAGAATTATGTGAAATATACCCACAAGGATTCAGTAAGAGGCTGCTGATCATGGTGATTTCCTGCTTGCAGCACTGCCGGGCAGTCAGGTTCAACCTTCACCACGCCGAGCGCACCTACATCTCTGTCACCGCCGGGCACCGACAGCGGCAGCGCTGGAGGGAGCTCACCTGACCTCGGCTCAAACGACCCGAATGCGGAAACTCGCGTTGCCGCCGCATGTCTCCTATCTCTTGCTCTGCCCTGCTTCGTGTATTTGCACCTGCAGTGGTGGTGACATATGGATGATACAGTAGCTTAGGCTCCGTAGAGCGTCGCATTGCGTTTGCGTTGATGTGAGGGACAACCACAGTTTTGTTTTGGGGGATTGGTAGCTAGCTCTTTGTAACACCCCGGTCTTTTCCTAAGCCTAAAGTGCTACCATCTACTCTATGATGCTGTCAGTTCTGCAGCATATATAGTATTTTTCGGATGATACGGTATTTTATTTCTCACGGAGATATGCAGAAAATTGCTGTATTTAAAATCGGTCGTTCACGTCTACTCAATGGAGATGCAGTTCAAAGGTGACAACTACGGGATTGAGAAATTCTAAAAAATCGTTCTTTACTGTTTTTGGGGGGGAAATATCATTATATAGTCACAAGGCGTCTCTGTTTCAGCCTTAAGCCTGTTTGTTTATGCTTCTGTGAACCGAAAATCAATATAAATATTTAACTTTTCTAAACAGCTTTTCCAATTCTTCTATCCTCCATCTCGCTTTGGAGATAAAAGTATGAGTCATAAGCGTATCATTCACATCACTTCTCATACTCTCATCTCAGCATGTATTTCTTTCTTACTTTTCCACTGCTTATATACTTCTTCTAAAAACCAATACTATTTATTTTTAACCAAAAAATTATAAATCATAGCTAAAAACCGTAATTAATATGAACACCTTCGTACAAAGATTTCAAGAGGGGGAGAGAGGATTCGAAGACGCTCAGGCTCAGCCATCTCCCGTATAGCCCATCCCGTAAAGCCCATCAACGCCCAGAAAGCCCTTGCGGTTCATTCTAGGGTTTTGTCACCCGCCCTTCTCCCTCCATCTATAATCCTCCCCCGCCGCCTCCTCTCCCCTTTCCTTTGTACCGCCTCCGTCTCACAGCCCCGCCGCCGCCGCCGCTTCGCCGCCACCTTCGCCATGGGTAAGCCCTCGCCAGGAGCGCCAGGATTTTAATTTCCCCCCTTCCTACCGCCCTTGTTCTTGCGGATCTGACTGTGTACATTTCTTTTACTGCGTGCGCTTATGGCAGCCCGGATCAAGGTGCACGAGCTGCGTGGGAAGAACAAGACGGAGCTGCAGGCGCAGCTCAAGGACCTCAAGTCGGAGCTTTCCCTCCTCCGCGTCGCCAAGGTCACCGGCGGAGCGCCCAACAAGCTCTCCAAGATGTACGTGCCTTACCCTTCTCCGCAGCTTGGGTGTCTGTCTCTGCTCGCGAATCGAATCGAACTAAAAATCTGTGGTTTTCTCGCTTTGCAGCAAGGTGGTGCGCACCTCGATCGCGCGCGTGCTGACTGTGATCTCGCAGAAGCAGAAGGCGGCGCTGCGGGAGGCCTACAACAAGAAGAAGCTGCTGCCCCTCGACCTCCGCCCCAAGAAGACCCGCGCCATCCGCCGCCGCCTCACCAAGCATCAGGTACAGTGTGTACTCCTATCACCACCACCACTGCAGCCAACAAGTCTCTTGAATGCTATTAGTCCATGTTCGCTTCTTGCAAGCTTAGTGCTGTATGAAATAGTTGGAATATTAGCATAGACGAAGTGGGGGAATGGCTGGCTCTTCACACTTTTGTATGGCTAGTTGCAAACCTGTGATTAGATTGGCTTCTTTGAATCTCTCTACCACTGCAAAGAGGGAGTTGGTGGTTCATCTCCCCCTCTCCTCCCCACCCCTCCCACCAAAGAGAAATCAAGCACCGACAGATGGGCCCGCACGCAGTACCTTCAGTCCCCACGAAGTCCTCTCAAGTCCCACCGTAACCACCAAACCCCCACCCACGATCCCCTCCTCTAGTTCTACTTTCTTCCCCAATTCCTGTTTCCCCTCTCTCGTGAAGCAAGAAAGAATGCAACGGCTTCGGAGTCAGTTGAGGCAGGCAGCGATGGCGATCCAGGTGTTGAGGAGCGTGACGGGAGGTGATGGCATTGCGCCCTAGCGAGCTAGCGAGGCAGCATGCATTGCGCACGAGGCTGTGGTGTGCCAGGCGAGCAAGGCGGTGGTGGCGTTGCGTGCTAGGTGAATGAGGCAGCGGTGGTCTTGCATGTCGTCAACCTAGGAGACGACAACACAGAGGTTGGCGAGCACTGGTGATCTTGGGTCGGGCAGCGGGAAGGATGAAGGCGAGGAAGACTTCAGGGACCACCAAATCCAGCTGTTGTCTTTGTCACCGGCGATTGGATCCCACAAATCTAGTGGCGTCGTGCTCGGATCTGGCGATCAAGCCAGTGATCAAAAAGCCGGCCATCGAGGCGGCGCGTAGGCGTTGGGCAGCAGTAAGCCGCCGCGCCTTGGGCCCTCGGCGGGTGGCTGGGCAACTCGGTGGTCAAAGGTGGAGAGGAGGCGGTCAAAGGCGGAGTGAGGCAGGCTCTGCGTAGCAACCAAGCAGGCACTCGAGGTGGATTTGGTCTCCGCCTCGTCGGATTTGGACGCGCCACAACCAAGGGGGGCTTACCATTACCAGCTCTGCCTTTGCTACAACTGAGGTGGGGATTTGGCCTCCGCCTTGTCGGATTTGGCCACGCCGCAACTAGGGGGGGGGGGTTACCAGCCCCACCTCCGCCGCAACTGAGGGGGCCTTCGCTCCGCCATAGCCGGGCTTGCGTGTGTGCCAAGTGGTTGGATTCGGGGGAGAGAGAGCAGAAGTAGAAAGGAAAGGAGGAATGGGAGAGAACCAGGAGAGATATTAATAAAATGTGTTGCATGTGCTGCCTGCGATGCGATTCTGAGGAGAGGGAGAGAGAGAATTTTTGGGTGGGTCAGATGTGGGATTCGGAGGGTGGGGTTCAGTTGAAAGTGGGAGGGTGTGCGCTAGTGATTCTGCTCATTTTTTAGGTGCCACTTTTGAGGGTGCCACGCGCTAGTAGAGACTAGAGCGAAACAAACACAGTTAGCAGCAGCAACGCGCAAAGTTGAGTTCAGTTTTGAAACGTAAACAGTTGCTTGTTAGTCCGATCATCCAAGAGAAGCAGAGTTTATATTTTGTTGGCAAAGTCGGTCAATTAGGTCTCGCCTAGTCGGCCTAGGTGCTAGGCCCCAGCTTGTTGCTCGCTTAGTGCCTACTTGAACATTGGCTCAAGCTCCCTCTCTCTGGTTGTCTTCCTTTGATCCAGTACTTGCTCCCACTCCCTGTCCTCTCCCGTCGCCGACCAGCTCGATCGCCGTTGTGTGCACCTCTTTAGACGCTGCCAGGTGCAATGGTGGTGCACCTCATCGTCGACACCACCATTGTGCACCTCGCGCCGGTGCATCTCCGGCAAGCCTGTATCGTTGACGCTCAACGCCGGCAACATCCGTCATGCTAGCACTGATTGGAGAAGGCGGCCATGTGGAGGGACATGGCACAGCCGTCGTGCCCGGTGCTGAGCATGTCGCCATTGGCCTTGAGCCTTGTGAGCGACAAGTCGAGCTCGACCGGGCATAGCAACGCGTGGATGAATGGCCAAATGTCATCTTACGTGAATGTCAGCTGAACGGACTTTTCATCTGTGCTGGTCGACGGGCAGGGTGACTGCAGCAAGGGTGACGGCTATCCGGAGAAGCAGCGGAATGGAGCCGGCTAGGGGCGTGGAGCATGTGGGTTATGTGGACAAACTAACATATCCATTCAACTTTTGCTTTAATAGGTATTCCAATTTAGGATTTGTGCTTTGCTCATTAAGAAATTGAAATCTAACTTGTTGTAATGTCATCGACAAAGAAAGATTAGCTTCTGAGATTCTATTCCATGTTGTGTTAAAATTGGCTAAAGGAGTTGGGCCGTAATATTTTTCTGAGGTAAACAGCAATTCATGGCAAGTGCTTCATGTTATCTCCTTAACATTTAGATGAACTTTCTAATAAAAGTTGAAACGGTACGTAGAAACATGTAATCTATTATTTAAAATTCTAGACTTCAGCTGAATTTGTTTTTCTTCAACTTGTTGTGTACTTGCATATCTTTGCCTTTGGTTTGGGCCTCTGTGCTGAAATTTTCATTGTTGTTTCACAGCTTTCTCTGAAGACGGAGAGGGAAAAGAAGCGCGAGAAATATTTCCCCATGAGGAAGTATGCCATCAAGGCGTAGGTCAGGAACATGAGATGTTATGTTTAGCGCAATACCGGACAATTTATTTGCCTGGCAATCACTTAAATTTTGATGTTATTATGTATGGACGTCCCTTGTGGTCTACAATGTGGTGGGTCCGGTTCTGTCAGATGCCTAGTTTGGTTTGAGCAGTTCTTGCCTGTTGACATTGATATGTAATTTCATATTATCGTCTTGTTTGGTGGGAGCTGTCCTAGTATCCTCATTTGTCAAACGATGAATGTTGACACCAAATATGGGATGTGGGTGTCCTCCTAGTCCTTTTACCTGGTGGTAAGTCATGTCATTTCCAGGCAATATTTTAGTAAGCGTTAAGCCAACGGCCATAACCTAGTAGCGATTGCATATGTTTATATTTGCCATGTTTATTGTAAGCAGATGTAGGAAAGTTATGTGCGCGATTTTGTTGATTAAACATTGAATAAGACAAGTCAGACATTACCATCAATCTGGTCTCCTCCTGTGCAATTGCTCTCTATAGAAGAGAGGTATGCTGATGGAACATAGTAGCTCACCTTCCATCAGAATAAATTCTGGGTTCAGTCTCTTCAGAAAAATTTTCACCTTCTTGCGATCAATCCACTTCTTAACAATGATATAAGTCAGCCCATAATCGTTGTAATTTTGCAACACATTCCATCAGCAAACACTTCTCCTATTTCAAATCACTAATCCACGCTTGTCTTAATCATCAGCATCATATTCCCTTTTCCTGAGTACAACTTTGGCAAAGTTTTCCATACCTCGGTCGTGCTTAAGATGGTCTCCACCAATGCAGCAATGATTGAAGATAAAGGGCTCAACAACATAGGGGTGATCGGAATAGCGATAGCTTTTGGTTTTCTTTGAAAAACATCAGAATCGGCTGAAAAATATCAGAATGAGTTGGTTTATTGAGTATAATTAAATATAAAAAAATTGAAAAAAAACCGAAAACAAAAAACGAAAAAAAAGTGTAAGTAAATTAAAAAAACGAAAAAAATCAAATTTTTTTTACTGTAGTAGGTACTGTAGCTACAGTACCTGCTACAGTGTTTTAATCGCCCAACGCCACGACGGAAGATGAACTGATGGGCCCCTATGTCACCACCAGCAAGTTAGTGGTACTCTCCATTCTACACTTTGATTTGTCAACCCGCTCAACTCCCTCTTGACCAAACCCTCCAATCCCTTTGTCTTCAATATCAATAATACCGACCAACTTAAGTAATTCTTGATGCCCGCTAATTTGATATCATTTGGCATCAATTATATCTTTTGGATTGGCTTCATATACTTAATAATTGACTGCTTTAATAAAGTCTCATCATTATTCGCAGTGAGCAACACTCACTAGAAATCAAATATATTTTCTGATGAAAAGACAACATTTTGAATGATTTGCTCATAGAACCTCTAGTTTGGTTTTACATATACTCCAGTTGTTGTGGTTTAGAGTATTTATATTTTTGTGGAGAAAGTTATTACATATATAAAAAAATAACTGAGTGTTGGGAAGCACAACAACACTCGAGGAGCAATTCGTAGCGACGGGGCTTAGAAAAATAAAGAGGAGGAAGGGAGCGCGTAATTGCCGAACGTTCCACCGCCAACTTTCCTTTTCCCTTCTCCTCCGCCCGCTCCATAACCTCTTCGCCCACCGCCGGCGGCGGCGGCCATGGCCTACCTCCCGCCCCACAAGCGCCACTCCAGCACCTCCACGCCCACCCCGACCCCGGTCCCTTCCTCGCTCACCTCTTCCCTCCGCTCCCTCTCCTCCCATCGCGGCGGCCGCCACCACCCCCGCCAGTCCAACAAGATCATCCACGCTTCCGGCTGCGTCTCCCGCTGGTCCCCCCTCCCGCCCTTCCCCCCCGACAACGACGACGACGGTGAGTCCTCCGCCTCGAGCCCTTCCCCTGCGACCCCATCGAGCGCAAGACCGGCTCCAAGCCCCTTGTCCTTGTCTCTTCCTCCTCCTCCCGAGAAGGCTCCTCCGGCTCTGCGGAGGCCGCGACCGCCACTATCGCCGAGCGGTTCTTGCCGGACCTCCTCGTCGCGGCGGAGAGGGTCAGGGCGGGCGATGTGCCCAAGGAGGAGGAGGTGAAGCTGAGCCTCGTGGCCAGGGTGGGGAAGGTGCTCTTCCAACCGTGAGTCTTCATTTACCCATCCCATTTGCCATTTCTTGGAGCTGTGCTTCTCGTGACCTTGTGATTAATGCTGATCGCAAAGAGCTAACGTGAATGATGTTGTGTAGTGGTGGATCACCCGTCTCCTTGGACTCGCTCCGCGAAGCCGTGAAAGCAGGGGAAGAAGGCTCGAGGATCCAGGTCCATAAATCGTTCTATACGAATGTGCCCAAGGAGTATTTGGATCACATGGAGCGATCCGCTGTGAAGAGGATGGGGCTGGAGTTCGATCCGTCGAAAGAGCACTACCATGTCAAGGTTTGCACGTCTAATTGTAATTTGAGAATTATCCTTGTTTTTTTTTTGGTTCAGATGAGTTAATGAATTCGGGGCCTGTAAATGCATGATAGGTGTTTGACAAGCATCAAAACGATTCTACATTATCTTGCAAATGCACCGTGCGGGAAGATGGGAAGCTTGCAATCCATAAGGTGTGCTTATCATTCTACCCTTAGCTTCTGGTTTTGTTTTCATAAAGGGTCTGTATCTTATTAGTTTCTGTGTCACAGTTTACTTTCGGCTCTAACCTCTAAGTGCGTTCATTTTTTATGAGCGTGAATGCTAAATACACAGTATGAAATCTGGGGATAATAAATAGTTTTCTCCCTTTATGCTTGGCCATTAAGAATGCCAAGACAAGCCAAGTTAGCAATTTAGCATCAAGATGATGTGTGATGCTACAATTGTAGCTATCATAGTTGTCTTGATTTGTATGAATTTTTGGGAAATTGAGAAGCAGGCACGCATAAAAAATGTTCACCGCATAGGTACCACCCGTCGATTACGGAAAACTCGTTAAAAATCGGTTAAATTTTGGCAAATGAAAATTTTGAAGGGAGCGGGAGGGGACCGGTAATCGTCGAAACCGAAAACCGGAGCGGAGAGGTTAAGAGGCATGCATGCGGAAGGTTAATGCGATTTCGGTTTTGCGGAAGGTTAATGCGATTTCGTTTAATACGCATGCATGCATGCGGAAGGTTAAGAGGCATGCATGCGAATATTAATACGATTTCGGTTTTAATACGTATAAATGCATGCGGAAGGTTAAGAGGCATGCATGCGGAATATGCATGCGGAATATTAATGTGTATGCATGCGTGCGGAATATTAATGCGCATGCATGCGGAAGGTTAAGAGACATGTATGCGGAATATTAATACGATTTCCGGTTTTTAATGCGCATGCATGCATGCGGAATATTAAGAGGTATGCATGCGGAATATTAATACGATTTCGTTTTAATGCGCATGCATGCATGCGAATATTAAGAGGCATGCATGCGGAAATGCATGCGAATATTAATGCGCATGCATACATGCGGAATATTAAGAGGCATGCATGCGAAATGTATTTGGTGTCCGCTCATTGAATTAGATAGCTGATGGCTCCTCAAGTAGCTGTATATTGTTATAGAAGGGATTGTGTTTCCTTCTTTCTCTGAAGCAGTCGCCTTTCTTGTTCTTGATGTATATCCTTGGACAGTTGTCTCTATACTCTTTATGTTCTCTAACTCAATACCTGCATCAACAAGTGAAACACAGCCTGATAGGTTTGTTTATTTACAAGGTATTCGGTATTTTGCTTACATGGCAGCTTGCTAGAAAGGAATTAAAGAGAGATTGTGTTAGTGACCGTCACATGTTGTCTAACTCCACGTGATTATAATTCATTTTTACCTCATAGGACGCTATCACATTTTGTCTTTATTCTACTGCATATATTTTTCAGCAGATTTTTTCGCTGTAGATAGGTGAGGAAATATGCAAATTTTCATTAATATCCTGAATAGGGGCAGTTGCTTAGATTCTGAAATGTGATTGGCATAGTGTGGGTTGTTGCTAAATTCTTCAAATGTAATCAATTTAAACCAGTAGTTAACAATACTTTGCTTCTCATTCTTCCCTGCTGTTACTTTTGTGCAGGTTGAATTGAACCAGGTACGACAGTTGGTGGAAGACATATCCTGTCTGTTCAAAGATCTCGATCTAAGGCTGATGTTGTGTACCAAAAGAATCCTGAAGAACTTAGACGTGAGTTCTTATTGGAAATACCTTGATCCTTTATGTTATGACTTATGAGCTTATCTTTTGCAGACTCATTTGATGTCACTTGCAGGCTGAAGTGGAACATGCCATAAAGAGCTTGGTGTCCTCTGCTGTTATTGATCCTAATGTCAAAGGGGGACTTAGATGGCCACTTGGGAAAGAGTCGATTGGTGAGAGGTTCAGCATAGTTGGAGTGTGGCATACAGACTACAAAGCTTTGAGAAATGGGACCTTGAGGCTCATGCTAAGGCATGCTGACCGCTTTGATCACCGAAGCTTGACTGGAGAAGTTTCCAACGAAGTTACCTTGAAACTAACTGGCATATCCAAGAGATTGGAGGTTAGTAAACCTACTCCTAATATCATGGCATTGTGCTGTTCTTCAGCAAGTTACTGGTTACATGTCTGCATCTTATGCTTACTTTGCTTTGAGGTATCTAATTCCATGTGCCTACTGTCCAAATAACTTAATAAAAAAAACGAGAGTAGAATCCGAAGTCTGCCTCCACTGTCTATTGCATTTGCATGTCATGTTCACATCTAAGATCCTGTTTTTTTACCAACATAGGGGGTACTAAAAATTGGATTAGTCGCCGTTACATTTTCTGATCGACAGTGCAGTAAACAGCATAGTAATTGTGTCACTTTGTTCTTTTCCCAGGATGGTGATCAAGAGGTGGATTCTCTAAGGGAGATGCTGGAGTCTGCGGTACGGATGATCTGGGACACTGCTTTGAGCTACAAGATGGCGCCCTGAGATAGTGCTGCACTGCTGCGGAGTTGCTTGACTATGTTACTGTCTTCCTTGGAGCTGCAATGAGCGTGTTGGTTTCAGCCCCGCTGTGTATAGTTTCAGTTTCTTGTGAATTGTCACGCCGATGAAGTACTGCATTCTACCTGCGAGTTGCAACTTTGCAGGTCGTTGATACCGCTATTTTATCTCGCCTTTTGTAGGCAGTGCGTTAGTTCGACCTGGCTCTCAATGGTGTGATTGGTTGCTTGCACTGATCCGACCACCTGACTGGTTTTATTGGTGGTGGTACAAAGCTACGACCGTGCAACCGGGGGCTGCTTGCTTGGTTGCATGAGACCATTTAGCCCGAGATGTGATATTATTGAGGCTCAGTTTCAAAGTGCCGTGACTTTTGGTTTTTAGTTGTGGCTTCTGATTTTTGTCTGATTACGAGAGATTGAGATAGTAAGGAATACTTGTATTGAGAAACTACTACATTCAAAACGATTTCTATAAATGGTGTATAGAAACTGTTTTGAGCAACGCCTCAGTTAGTTGTATGGGTGAGCCTCAGTGAGTCAGTAGGATGATGCCCTCGTAATGCTTCGTCCACCTTAATATATGCTAGAAAATATTGATTCATTGATCTAATGACGTCTCTAGCAGAACAACAGCTGTTTGATAAAACTAGCGAGGTGGCCCGTATACTTACGCAAGCACTATTTTTAAAGCATGTTTAAATTATTTGGTAATATATGTATATGATTTATTTTTGGAAAACGGATGATCACAAAACTATTTATGATATTTTAATATTATATATTATCACAGAGAAGATACCCCTCTGTTTTTTAATACTCACTTATGACCAAAACTTTCTTCAGATGTAATGCTCCTATTAACTCTACCTATCACACCTACTTTTCTACCTTGTTATCGTATTTGAGATAATGGGTCTGTTCTTTTCAACTTCTTAAAATAGTTTTTAGCTTTTGCTATAGTACCTAATTTTCAAACGGAGTATTTTTTTAAGATGAAATCTACAAGTTAATTATAGCACACGTTAAAAGTCCAACATCTATCCCATCCAAAATCGCAAGCGAGTATCTCTCTCTTCGTTATCTCTATCGCAAACAGCTTAAAATTCAAAAATTTCAGCCAAAAACCATAAGCTGCAACCAAAAAGAACAGACTCATTATTGGAGGATATTTTGATCACACTTTGGCAAAAAAATTTATTACATTGATAATCGTAATATGGTTAAAAGTGTCAATTATTTAGAAATGGAGGTACTAGATTATAACTTTGGGAGGAAAGAGTTGTTGATTGCTTTTTTTTCACGTTGGTAAGCTCAACCAATATATAGTTTAGGCATCAAAATTCTGGATGCACACAAATTAGGGCCTAATTATAAACATGTATACGAACTGGTATTCGGATTAGAATTATAATTATGTGATATCTGTTCAACTTTCTAAAAATATGATCAATCTAAACTGTTATAATCCGAATCCATCAAAATAAGTGGTGTATGCTATTTTCTTTTCTTTTAATTAACATGGTAATTTCTAATATGTAGATCAAACATGGTGGCTTCTTCAAAAGTTAAAATAAATATGATAACATGGGTTAATAGATAGTGTAGTGAATAGTGAAAAATGAAGCTTGAAGTGAAAAAAAAAGTCAAACGATCATCAAATATGATACAGAATGTTCTTTTCTTTATCAAAACGACTTTTACTTTTGCTCTGATCACTAAATTTCAAACGAAGTATTTTTTTAAGATGGAGTCTACAAGTTAATTATAATACACGTTAAAAATCCAACATCTGTACCATCCAAAATCATAAGCGAATATCTCTATCTGTAATTTCTATCACAAACAGTTAAAATTTAAAAATTTCAATCAAAAAACCATAAACTACAGTCAAAAAGAACATACCATCTTCAAATGGCTTTTTAAATAGCTTCATAATTTTAAAACCGCATCCTCTGTTCACGTCGATATCTATCTATCCATTATCGTCTAAAAAAATATAATAAAAAACTATTAATCTGCTGAAATCTAGATGCTAAAAGCTAGAATGGAGCACTTATCTACTTGACCGTCCTTCCGTCCGGCCTGCTGTCTCTTCGTCTTCTCGCCGAACTCCTCCTATACCTCGCAAAAAAAAAAAAAGTACTTCCTTTTGCCGCACATTCGATCGATTGGAATCGAGCCGATCGAAATCGAAGCAGCAGCGGCAATGGCAGGGCTATCGCTGCAGTGCGGCGACTGCGGCGTGCTGCTGCGGAGCGTGGAGGAGGCGCAGGCGCACGCCGAGGCCACCTCCCACGCCAACTTCTCCGAGTCCACCGACGCTGTCCTCAACCTCGTCTGCGCCGACTGCGGCAAGCCCTGCCGCTCCCAGACCGTGAGACCCCACGTTTATCGATCGAATTCAGTGGCTTCTTGATCCAATTCGACGCATCTTGGTCGGTTCTTGATCCAATCTTGGTTCTTGATCTGGCGCGCAGGAGGTGGACCTGCACACCAAGCGCACCGGCCACACGGAGTTCACGGACAAGACCATGGAGGTGGCAAAGCCCATTGATCTCGAGGCGCCGCAGATGCCGGCCTCCGAGTCCATGGACGTCGATGCCTCGGGGAGCGGCGAGCCGCAAGGTGAGGTTTCGAATTCGAGATGAGCAAAGGGTTTGATCTGTGACAACTTTTGAGTGTTGAGGAGTGTGTGTAATTGGGGTGTGTTCGATTCTGGTAGAGATGGTTGTGCCGGAGGTGAACAAGGAGATGCTTGTGGACCTTGAGGCGATGGGGTTTACGACGGCGCGTGCCACTAGGGCACTTCACTTCTCCGGTATGTGTTGCCATAGCGTTGACTCCTTTGACTATCATGTTATCACTGTTATCATTTTTGTAATGTTTGTGGTTGATGCTAATACCATTGTACATAGCATTACCTATGATAAGAACACTTTACTGCGGCCCTTTCTGGGAATGCTTTGGCTTCCTTTGGAAGCTGGTGGATAGGGGTTCAATTTCCTCGGTAAAGGACTTGTACTTATTTTAGAAGCGTGAAGATCTCCCAAATAGGGCTGATGTTTCATTTTTGCATTGCTGCAAGTAGGTGATGTGAATCATGGAATGACATAATGTACTTGATAATCTATTTGCAACTTAGAACTCAACTTTGGAAGCAATCCGCTGGCCAAATCAGAAATCATAAGTATTTTAGTACTTACGATTTTATGGATTTGGTTGTCAAGTTTTCATCATTTAGTAGAAGCATAGATACATATATTTTCCATGATAATTGAGAATCATCCAAGATCGAGCTGTTATTTAACTTATGTTTACTGCATAATGTGAAACCAGACATTTTCCGCTCATTTGTACAATCAAAACTATTTACTTTGTAGTTGTTACTCAGTGCTTTGGCAAGCCAGAAGATCCTTTATAAGTGCAATTGGATATATTTTCTGTACTGCAGTGCTTGTGGACCAAAATGTATATATAGGGGTGTTCGTATTGGCTTCTACTTGGAGAAGCCAGAAACCAATATGAACACTTAGCTTCTCGAAGCGGCTTCTCCACTTCTCTCGCTTCCGTTTCGTGCATGCATTTCTCCCTCGCTTTTCCCACCACTTGTCTCTATCCTTCTAAAAGTCACTTCTTTCAATTATTATTATTCATTTTCAACCAAAAGTCATCAGCCGTAGTCATTACGAACACCCCTATGACATTGGAAGCTGAAATGTTTGTTATGCTATTGAGGACTCACATTAAAGTTGAGTTCTGTTCTGACTCACATTAAAGTTGAGTTCTGTTCTTAACTGGGTAAATTTCGTTGAAGATGATACTGGCATCAAATCACTAAACTATCTGAATGGACCAGCATAAGAATGCGTAGGCAATAAATTTTACCTTTTGTAGTTGTACTTTATAGTGCCTTTGTTGAAATTATCTCATCTAATTGTAAGGTAAAAGACAATGATGATCATAACTTTACTGGGCTCATGTACTTTTACTTAGGTAATAGCACCATCGAAGGTGCCATTAACTGGCTTTCTGAGCACCAGGAGGATCCAGATATTGATGAAATGCCTCTGGTATGATGATTTTATTTGTATTTTATTTGTTTATTAGAGATTTGTTCCTTATGATATTCTGATGGTGCTAAACTTGGTCCCATGCTTACAAAGTAGTATGCGCTTGATAGCAGCAGTTGTTTTGGTATTCATTGCATCATAGTTTCTTAGTTTATCGAGGTTAGAGTTTTAATCTAAGTTCTGATACCATGTTATGAATATTATATGTATATTGAAGAGACGTAATGAGCAATATATATAGGTAGTACAAGAGGATATTCAAGGGAATATACCAGACATATAAGGAAAGAAATAATATAATTTCTATTCTATCTCTAATACCCTTAACAATACTTACACTTTGGCAAGAAAAATGTTTTCCTCCAGCACATAACATCTGCAGGTTGCTTACCTTTTTTCGCCTCTCAGGTGCCGGCTAATACAAAAAGTGAGGCTAACAAACCCTCTCTGACCCCTGAGGAAATGAAGATTAAAGCGCAGGAGCTAAGGTGCTTTTCTGAACCCTTTTTTTGAATCATGGGCTGGTAGTTGAATAATTCTCTTTAGAAACGACAGAGCTTTTTGTTTGTTTGTAGTGCTGTTTTTCCCTGGTTCTGAACCAGTTCACTTAACATTTAGATACTTGTGTTCTTTATCTTTGGCCTTTTGTGGTTTGAACTTTAATAAAGAACCATAATATAAAACTCAAGTATAGAGCCCTAATGTTTTATGCACAAGCAATGTTCTAGGCATCTACTTTGGGCAATAACTGCTTCTAACAGGCAAATTGTTCATTTGTATAATACCGAGTACTGCCTTTAAAGGGGAATGTGTTTTTGCAATATTTGCCCCCAGTTGCATAGGTTTTGGAAGTCATATTGTTGTTCATAGTAACATTATAATAACCATAGGTTATGACCATATAATTTTGATTTAAAATGTATGTTCTTGAACAGAGACGGATATGATATTGAAATTTTGCAGGTTTGCATAAGTTTATCTCTACTACATACATTCATGATTTTTTGTTGGTATTTTTGGAACAATGCATCATGCACTTTTCGCAAATGGGGGCGCAGGAACCCTTGGACACTAACGAATTTTCCTTGACGAAATATTGTTTTCTTACAAGGCATCTCATACTGAAATTATCCACTCCACTTGTAGGGAGCGTGCTCGTAAAAAGAAAGAAGAAGAAGAGAGAAGGATGGAAAGAGAAAGGGAGAAGGTATGATCTCAATTTTTTTTTTACCTTGGTATGCAATATGCTTATATATGCATTTAAGATGTATATAGATTTAGCGCATGTTATCTCAATACTAGTTTTATGTTTTATGTGATGTGATCTCGACATTTGCCAGTTATGCCTTGGTTCAACATTAGAAAATAGTGGCCTTGGCATTAGTATTATTATTATTTCTTACCTTCGCATCTGGTATATTTTTGTACTTCGTTCTTTTAGTATTTTGGCTCACATATTAGCCTTTTTTTAGGAACGGATACGAATTGGTAAAGAGCTTCTTGAAGCCAAAAGAATTGAGGAGGAAAATGAAAGGAAACGGTTGGTTCTTTGTTTCTTTTTTATTTTACTACACTTCTACCAATAATATCATGTTCTTCATCCCTTTTGACTATTTTTTCCCACCATCTGCAGCATGATAGAATTGCGAAGACTTGAGAAAGAGGAAGAGAAAAGAGCTAGAGAAAAGATCCGCCAGAAACTGGAAGAGGATAAGGTGTTTGGTTTTTCATCCCATTCCCAGGAGTCTTCTTGCTTTGGTAGTTTGGTTGAGTTACTAGTAATTTTTCCCTGTTGTTTTGTGTAAGAACTGTATGAAGTACTGTATTTATTTTGATGTAACCTGGAGATATTCAACTGCATGTGTTGTCTTTTCTTACTAATGAAGAAAACTGTAGTAAGTGGGCCCTATAAGGTTTCCTTGCTTTTTTTTTTCCAATTCTCAGGCTGAAAGGAGAAGGAAACTTGGATTGCCACTGGAAGACCCAGCTGCTGCCAAACCAAGCGCCCCACCTCCTGTTGAAGAGAAGAAGGTATTTTCTTTTGATTTGGGATTTCCTTGCCATAATAACCAGTTGATCCAGATTCAGAAACAGCAGTGTACCGTTTTGAGCATCTGAGTTGCTTGACCGGAAATCGAATGTCTGAGATAAAAGTGGGCAAGTTCTTCTACTACGATTGAACTTCTCACTTAGGAGAAACACACAACTTCTCTTCCACATCAATCCTACTTGATTTCTGGTTGGGCAGCTTGTGTAGCTACCTTTAGAACCAAACTGAAGAGGGCAGAGGATACCATATTTTTTTGATAAGAAATGTTTTTATTCTTTATCATTGTTTAACTGTGGTCTATGAATTTTCAGAGTGCATTGCCTGTCAGGCCAGCCACAAAGGCAGAGTACATGAGGGATTGTTTACGAAATCTTAAGCAGCAGAACAAGGTATAATGTGTGGTTGTCCTTTAAGTCACCTCATTGTGTTGTTCATATTTGCCTTGGAACTCCATTCATTTCATGTTAACTACTGATTACCAAATGGAGAAGCTTGACACGTAAACTTGTTCATTGAATATATGTGAATAGAATTGCAGTTGTAACAACTAGATACCTTAGTTTATGAGGTTGAGGAACCTAAGAATTCTAGTACTTGTAGAAGTTATAGTGACAAGTTGCAAGTTTTTGGACGTCTGTAGCTTAGTCTTATCATGTTTCTTTATGTCATGTGCCCTCTGATGAAAAAACTGGAAATGTCGCATTTGTGCCATTGTGTACGCTGTAGCTGTAAGTATGCAAGTAGATGGTAAACATATGCTAGATGACCAAAAACTTGTGTTCCTCTTGTAGTTTATCTTCTAGACGTAGCAATCATAGAAGAATGGTAACAACCAGTATATGTAGTGTTGCACATAACCTAGTGAATTGCAAGTTGGTAAGCATGATTAATTCTACTGTGATGAACAAAAAGACAAACATGGAGAGTTGGATGTGCAGGATAATGTCACAAAATATTGGAGAAACCATGTTCAGCACAGTTGGGATCTCCTAATTTACGCTGCTTTATCTCCGGCTTTGTTTTGGTGCCCAATATAACTTTTGCAACGATAGGATCAGCAAAGATGGGCATATTTTCTCCAATATATCTGCATGCCATTTGAAAGGACTACGATATCTCTTGCATGGGCACATAGCTCTTGTTTTATGCATTGGTCCAATGTATACACATGCCTTAAAACAAACTGCACTAGTTGTGTGATGCTGATTTTGCATAACTTGCATAAAATAAGCTGTGGAGACTATATTGATTTAATCATATTATTTAACATTGAATTTAACCTAACACTGGGACCAATTTTGTGACAGGATGATGATGCTAAAGTAAAGAGGGCATTTCAAACCCTCCTTACCTATGTCGGAAACGTAGCTAGAAATCCTGATGAGGAGAAATTCAGAAAGATCAGGCTCGGCAATGCTACATTTCAGGTGAAACTGCTAATCCTGGAGCTGGTAAAATGCTCTGTTATAGCTGCTGAACAACGTGGGATTGATAATCAAACTGTTTTTGTACCTTACAGGAGAGAGTTGGAAACTTGCAAGGGGGCATACAGTTCCTTGAGCTCTGCGGATTTGAGAAACTCGATGACAACGAGTTCTTGTTTTTGGCAAGGGACAAGGTTGACAAGGCCGTCCTGAATACGGCTGGAGCCGAGCTGAATTCCGCCATCACTAATCCCTTCTTTGGAGTCCTTTGAATCATAAAAATCCCATTGTATCTCTTTGTTTCGCTCTTGATTGAAGCGCAACAGCGTTTACATTGGAGCGAATGGTAGATTTCTGCGCCTGTCGTCAGTTCTGGTCGTCAGATTTCACGATTTCGAATGAACTTGGAAGAATTATTTACAGATATATTTATTCCATACATTGCTAAGGCAATCTTTCATGTACATACAGAGATGCATGAATTTTTAGCCCTTCCCTAAGTTTCCTTTAATTGCCGGCTCGCTCATGTTCATGCCCAAACTGATCTGATGTGAAGAAGTTTTCGTTGCTGTCTCTTTCTACCTTGGAAAATTCGCTTGCTCCCTAAGCCAGGAGGTAAGCATGATTAAAAACTCATGCATGCATGAACCCCTTTCATTGTGCAATTTTGCACGTTCCATTTACTGCTAGCGACTGGTTAACCTCGACTGACTTGATTAATTCTTGGTTACTCCCTCCAAGCACAGCATCTATTCGACACCACAAATTTTCACCACGTTGTGATTCTTAATATATATTACTATTTACTATATATATATATATACATATAAGGATTCTGAACGGCGATGCGACGTCTGACTAGGAAACGTACTTCACGTGTCATGACAGCCGGATTTCGTTGAAGGTTTCATGGTGCGACTCTCTCTATTTATTTTTTTATGTGCTTATTATCGATGTCTTGCCGGTCGGTGTCTCAGTATCCAAGACATGTGCACAACTTACGGGAGCATACAAGACAGAATTCAATGCACTCCTGTCGTGTTGGTTTGGTGCAATTGTGTAAAGATATTTGTCCTTGACATCGAGCACCTCAGTACAGCACTGCCAAACCATTAACTACGCTACAATTTTCTTCCGATCGAAGTTGCATTCATCGCTAGCGTTTAAGCACGGCACTGTAGCGCAGGGTACTGTATCGTGAACAGTACTATATGTACTGTAGCAGCTATTTAGAAAGCGCATCTTGTATTAGGAAAAGTTAGATGTATATTTTTTTATATTAGAAATAGTTAGATACATATTTTTATATTTGAATAGTATGGATGTGATATTATTTTTAGTTATTAGTTGTATTAGATTATATTAGTTTTTATATTGATAGGACTAATCTCATCTATATAAAGAAAGAAATCACACTATTTATAATTAAGTAATTAAGTTCTAAATCGATTAGTCTCTATATTAATACTTATGCAAATAAAAGTGATCCTAAGTCAACCTAGGCCCCGCTCAGCGATGACCGTTGGCGTTGGGCGTTGGGCGGAACATCAGAGTGTGCATCTGTAGCTACAAGATACTACTACAGTAAATTTTTTCCCTTTTTTTTGTTTTTTTTTAAAAAATTTACTTATACTTTTTTTCGTTTTTTTACATTTAATTATATTCAATAAACCAATTCAGTTACAATGTTTTTTCAACCAATTACAGTATTTTTTCAGCAAAAATCAAAAGTCATCGCTATTCCGATCACCCCTAGTCTATCTCTGACCATAGCAGTTGTGGAGTGTACAAGCGCATCTTGTACAGACCTGTGTCTGTGGAATTCTCGAGTCTTGGCAGGCCAATTTATCAGAGTACGTGATCAGATGGGACTATACATAACGTAGCTCCTCTGTATGCGGTGGTGCGCACGCGTGTGTATAAACGAACCTAGTTATTTTTTTTTGGAAAAAAGATATAATATTGAGAATACTCCACGTTCTCACTTCTCAGCATGGGTACTACTAGTACTAGATTGTAGAACCTGCTAATATATATAGGAAAAAGTCCAAATTACTACCCTCAAGTATAGCTTAAATCCGGATAACCCTAAAGAATAAAAAGGATTACTTAACCCCTGTGTTTACTAAATCAGATCAAAGTTTACTTTTTACCTATCTCTAAAACTGATTTTGCTGAGTTGGACGATTTTGTTTCAGAGCGTGCTCGTCACGCGCCCACCGGCTCCAGCCCGCGTCTGCCTATATGGTACGGTCGATCTCGTTGGCACGATCAAGTTGCGATCGTATCATGCCAGCAAAACAAGGCCTATATGGTAGTGTGATTTTGTTTCTTAGGAGATGGTATCAATCTTTTTAGGCCAACGAGATCAAATAGGAGCTGGTTCTCTGCATGTGGTTCTCTGTATAAAGATTGGCCGAGAGAGACCGATCACAAGTGTACTGTCGCCGTATAAAGTATTGGCCGGGTCTGAACTTCGAAGGCGATTCGGAGGAGAAGAAATCGTGGTCGAGTAAGTGCAAGAGCGCAGGTCTGCCACATGCAGAGAAACACGTCGATCGTGGCGTTGCACAAAGCCTGACCACTGAACCCAAGTCGCCGATCGGCGTAAGCAACCGATTATACGTTGACTAGTAGTGCTACTCTTGCACAGTTGGAAGACAAGAAAAGGCAGAGAGAAACGGCTCAAACGATCGAGAGGATAAATTAGCAGATGCGACGCCGCCAAACAAAGGGGAAGCCTCGCACGTGCGGGCAAAGATGTTTATCTTCCTGGGTGGCGACGGCAGCGGCACTTCCTCGCAGTGGCTGATGCGGCGCGGGCTGGAGGCGGTGGGCGCGCGATGAGCACGCTCTGTAACAAAACCGGCCAACAAAATCACTCAACTCAGCAAAACTAGTATTAGAGATAGGTAAAAAGTGAATTTTGATCTGGTTTAGCAAACATAGGGGGTTAAGTAAACCTTTTCATTCTTTGAGGGGTTATCTAGATTTAGACTATACTTGAGGGTAGTAATTTGGACTTTTTCCATATATATACTACCTATATTAAAGGACTCAACCGCGCCACGGCAGCAACTTCGCCAAAAAGACCTCCGTTTTCAGAATTGCATATAGGTACTTTCTTTTCCTAAAATCCTCCTTTCTCCGTAATTACATATAGAGGATGTTCAGAATAACGATGATTTATACTTTTTTTAACTGTTGCTGACTTATTTTTTTACTATAAATGAGTTAGCTTATTTGATATAATTAAATTTTAAAAAAATTAAAAATAGAAAACATATTAACTCATTACGGACAATGTAAAGGAATACAGAAAAAATAGAAAACCAAAAAAATAAAATAGAAAATAGAAAAAAAATCAACAGTAAAAAAAGTCACCACCGATAGCAGAAGTCCATCGCGCAGTTATATTGAGTGCGACTATAAATTCTTACTTTCGGTTTTCCTATATAGTCCTTTGTGACATAGCATAGTTCATGTTCATATGATAACTAGCATGACACCGTTAGGCTTTCGCAATTAGTAGTCAAATTACACGCATGAACCCATATGGAAGAGGTTTTGCCGTCTCCCTCATGTCTTGTTCTATTTTCTGGTCAAGCACGCTAGCTTCCGTGGAGTGCGTTCGGTTGGCTGAGAAATACCTCCGCTGTCGTTGTACCAGCAGTCACCTGTTTGATCGCTAACACGATAAACTACGGTTCAGTACATTTGGGAGCTATTTACTAGTAAGTCTCTAGGATGATAACGAGACCTCTAAGCAAGGATGATAACGAGATCTTTTAAGTCCATATACAACAGTCTATCTTTTAATATTATCTTTAAAACTTCTACTTCATCTAAAGACAACACTAGGGATAATATCTTCAACAGTAAATCACTACTCTAACTATTTTACATTATTTTCATCGTAATTTCTTATCATACACCCTATCACTTTTTATGTTGGTTTACGGGCTCAAATTATCTCTTGCATAAGTGACAACATATTATTTCTCCTCACCTTCTCTCCCACCTACATAGGATTTTACCTATTTAAAACATCATGGTGAGGATCTCTGGATGACGAATTCTCCTCACGAACCATGCTAACTGTCGATACAGAAGACTCAAGGTCGATACAGAAAACTCAAGGTCTTCTGTCAAACTTATTAAAATAAAAAGATACCATAACACACTCAGAGACTTTATTGCCGTGGATAATAGAGTTCCAAAGAATGATGAAAGGAATATTGTTCTTGGAGGCATGCAGATACCCTAATTTATATCTGTCTAAGGGATGGTAGTTAATGATGTAACAAATGTCTCCTGACTTTGTGTCTTGAACTATGGTGTCTTATATCAACCATCACGTCTCACTGTAACAGTCGGCAACTGCTCTTATGTGTTCAATTATATCTTCACATGATAAACTGTCATTGCTCCGGCCAGTTATATGTATAGTCATGGTCGGGAAAGTTGATTATTATCCCTTACTGGTCATCAATGGATATTACTGGTCGACGATCATTTATATTAAATAAAGTAGATGTTTATTTCTCTGGCTAGAAACATAACTAGGTTTAATTAGCCCGATTAAGATACTAAGTGGACCTTGGCTGAATGAGCCTAAATGATATTCTATCTTGACTAAAAATATTGACTTAATCAAGAATCTCCGTGAGAGTGTTTATCAACTCACTTGTGTTTATAAAATAAAGTGGAAAATTAAAGAGAAGGTGCCAAGCTCAGCAATATACTTTTACTTATCCTTACTAAGTCATTTACCATAACCATTTTTTCTCTGTCCAAGATATAAAAGCTAACGTAGAGACAGATACGCAACAACTGAAATCTTCATTTCGTGAATGGGTGTAATTGTGGGACGATGTGTCTGTTCTTTTTTACTGTGGCTGATGGCTTTTTGATTGTTTATGATAGAGATTGCAAAAAGAGAGATACTCGCTTGTAATTTTTGATAGTACAGATATTATGCTTTTAACGTGTACTATAATTAGCTTGTAGACCCTGTCTTAAAAAAATACTCTGTTTGAAAGTTAGGTCCTATAACAGAAACTAAAAGCTGAAAAGAACATGCCCCATATCTAGTACCCCAGCTCATTTTGGCTTTTTTTAGCTTCTGCTTTTTTTACTATTCAGTATTTCGTCTTTTTCTGATTTTTTAAGATATTTTAGGCTTTTTTGTATTTTCTTTTTTTCCATGTTCCTTTGTATTATCCTTAATGGGTTAACATATTTTTTTAAAATTAATTATGCCTAAAAAGCCAAATCAGCTACAGTAAAAAAAAGCCAACTACAGTAAAATTTTAACCAAAACCAAAAATCATCGCTAAAACAAGCACCCCTAACTTTACGGACGGAAAATTTGTGACACCAAGCTACTAACGTACATCTCTTGGAAAAAGCCAACTTATTTTTTTATATATAGAGGTTGAATAGTACATATTGTTACTCAACCATATCACATTTATCTCGCTAAAGACTAGTATCTTAGTCAAATCAACTGTATACTGAACGTGGATGAAGTATTATGGTTTTTTAGAGGCTTCGCTACACACAGTTTCAGTTTTTAGCTTTTTTAGAGTTTATTTAATCCAAAAGTTACTTAAAACGTGTAGTCTTTTAATTTTAATTTATTTTGATTTTTTTAGCTTTTTTATCTTTTTATTTTCTTTTTATTCATTTGTATTGTTAATAACGATATAACGATTTTGTTTCAATTTTTTTTCTTAAAAAAACTAATAGTCGCTGTAGTATATTTTTAATCATAAACTAAAAATTACAATCAAAAACTCAAATCCAAAGCTAGTTAAAGTACCACCTGATTGTTGCCAAAATACCTGTATCACTGACTCACCGATCAACCACTGACGAGCAAACCATACAGGGCTAAGTTGCGTTGTGCAACTATGTTTAGGATGAGGTGATCTGACCTTCAGGTTTAAGGACCTAAATGACGTAACCAAGTAAAAAAAAGTCTCTGGAATAAGTTAATTTAAATACTACCATATGTAAGTCTACTGGAGTGAAATAAGGGCCAAGAGCAAAAGAAAGTCAAAGGGCGAACCAGCAACCACATATGCATTTAGTTATTGAACTTTGAAAGGCTCAAGTAATGTCTCTCTTTCTCCGGTTTGTACGTAATTTAAGTCACAAGGTGGAATACAAGATGAGCATAAAATAAATGAAATACAGCGTTCATAAAGATGAACAGACACATCCCTCCAACTGCTTGTATGTTGACGTACAATTAACTTTCTAGATGACGTCAAATTCTGTATGCTAAAAAATCTATCTTCTACTTAAAAAGACAAACCAGAGACTTGACTTGAGCTAGTTTACATCCACAATAATTAATCTTTGTCCAATAGAGATAAACAAAATAAATAAATTTTATATGCAATGGATTTAATGAAAAATATCGATATTAGCTCAGCCTAAAATAAATAAACAAAAACAAAAAGACAGGAGCTTTGAAGGCTTCAAATAGAACATACAGTGGCGCTCTCTCGTCGTTAACATTGTCTCCCCGCACCGTCCCCTTCCCCTCTCGAATTCCTCCCCCTCCTCTGCTTCTGAGCGTGTATATATACACACACACACTTGGGGGTGAGGAGGGCGAATAATTGAGCCTTCTTTGATTGATTTTGAGGTGGTTTGTGTCCTTGGGGAATTTGAGTTGAAGGACCGCCCACCCTTTGACTGCTTCTAGGGAAGATGATTGCATCGTTTTCTTGAGAAAAGCTGGGCTTTTGGGCAGGGTTTTTGTGTTTCTCTGAAGGATTTGAGTGAAAGGAGAGGCCCTTCGATAATATCGGGGTGGAATTGGATTGCTTTCTTGGGGGTCCAGGGCGAAGAAGCCTGCTTTGACGGGTTCTTGGGTGGTTTATTTTGCTTTCTCGGAGAATTCTGCTTGTTTTGAGAATGAGTAGCTTCACTCTTGCTGGGGGGTATTCTGTTGGTTAATTCAAGAGTTTACAAGGGTGGAAGGAAGCATCTTTTGCTGATGTTTTTGAGATTTTTTTCTTAGAGGAACTGAGGTGAAAGGAACTAATTTTGGTTCTTGATCTCTTGGAACTTTTTTGTTCGATTTGTTCCCTTAAGGAATCCGAGTGAAAAGAGCTGCCTTCAATCCTTTTTCTTATTGTATTTTGTGAAATGAGGAACCTTAAGTTGTTTTGGGGGCTTTAGGAGTGAAAGATACCTTTTTTTGTTTTCCTTTTTGGTGAATTCGATCTTGGCGTCTCAGGGTAATTGAGAGAGAAGGGGTAATCTGTTTGCTCCTTTTGACAGTGTGTGTGTGTGTGTAGATTTGGTCGTTCTTAGACAGAAAATTTGGCACCCTTTAGCTATTTTTGGAGGATTGGGTTCACTGCACTTTTCTCCTCCTACTGGATCTCTGTTTGTGGTGAGCTCGAAGTGGCTAATGGCGGTGAGTTGCTTGTTCCCATCGTACTTATTGTAGAACAGTTTTGAGTTACTGGTACTTAGGTTTTAGGCTTGTAGCATGACGCAATTTAATTATTGATGTTTCTTACTCTGTTGGCGGTTGATTAACCAGTTAAAGAGGAACTAACTTCAAATTTTATTGCATGCGCACCTATCTTGATCAGATTGGCCTAATTTTCGTTGGTTATAGTACTGAGCCATTATTCTGCTTCATGTTTGGTTTTTTTATAGTATATATATTTTAATGCAAAGCCTAACAACTATGGATATATGGGATAATGGGACCAGTAAATGTTGATGCTTGGGTAGTGTAATTCTTGTCTACTTTATGTTCTAGGGATTTCTTGACATTGATGTGGATGAAGGGGAAAGGCACATCCATAGAGAACATTATGTCAAATTCAGGGAACATAACATAGAGTATTTATGGTTTAGGGATGCAAATTATTCACACGTACTTTTGGATGACAGAATAGTTACCGGAATACTTTTGGTCTGTTTGTTGTTTCCATAATATTCCGTAGCCTTTTTTACTGATGCTGATTTTATTGAGCTATTATTGTTACTATCGATTATTCTTCAATCATGAAGGAATTTTCCAATCTTCATGGAGCAAGTTATCATTGACCAATTCTGTATGTAAGAATTCTAACTGTAATTTGTTAGAGTTAACTCTGTATGTAAGAATTCTAACTGTAATTTGTTAATTGTTAACTTCAGCCATGAATTGCTTAGAACTAACTGTAATTTATCTCTACCCTGTAATCGAGAGCATACACCATGTCTGCAATATCCCTTAGGATGTTTCCAAGATTTACCTTATTTCAGTTGGTTACTTGGTTTCACCAAAAGAATCAAAATTTTTGGTGAATCAAAATCCTACACACATTAACAAGCTTGTTAAATCATTTGGTCCAAACAGCAACATGGAATTCCTGCATTTGGGGACTGGGAGACCACTGGTAACACCCCTTACACGCAGAAGTTCGAGGATGTGCGGAGGAACAAGAAAACCGGCGTTTCTTCCAACCCAAATGATCCAAGAAGAAACCATGAACCTCCTCGCAAGTCACCGTTGCATCCATCCACTTACACACCTGAAGCCTTGGACCAAAAACCCAAGTACCAGCCACATGCAAGAAAGCCTGAAACTGATCATCCCCAGCCTACTGGATCCCCTCTCCACCGCGAACCTGCTCCTCAGAGGCATGCGAATCTACAGCACCAACAACACCTGGACCAAGGTGGTTACAGTAGCTCACATAGAAGCCCTTACAGACCTACTTCTGGGGCTGCCTCTCCAATGCAAGCAGCCAATCTAGCAAGGCATAAGCACAGATCAGCTGGAATGCAGACTCCAGAAAGGTGGGCCTCATCTGAAGGCCATGGTCCACTTACTCCTGGAAGGAGCAGAGGGAAGCAAGGAGGCCGAGACTATGAAGTTGTACCCTCATCTTCTTAGTTCTTTCTTTCCTTTGTACCTTCAGAAATGGTGTATATATGCTGCGTTAGAAGTTTCCGATGAGTGATGTGCTGGCGCTTTTGCATTTCCGAATTCAGGCTGACAATGAAGTGGCTGTACCGCCATTCGGCGATTGGGATGACTCTAATGCGGCATCAGGCGAGAAGTATACTGGAATTTTCAACAGGGTGAGGAAAGATAAATTATCGCCGAACTCTTCTGTCAAGCAACCAACATCTTCTAGTGGCAACCAGGAACATAAAGTAAAACAGGTGTGTGTAAGCTGCTCCCTAGTGTTGATTAGTACTTAGCCTCTAATAGAATTGTTGAACTGCTCCTACAATAACACAGATCCCAGTATCATTTTGTATAATTCATGCACAAATCAGAAGAAATATGACGAATTATTATCTGGCATCTTGATCTGTAGTTTCTGTTATTATACCTGATCGATCGATATAGATATATGAATATATAACAACATAAATTAAATATGGGTTATAGAATCTTACAACTAGTGATCCTTTGCTGGACCACTGATAGAAATATTTATTGAGTTCAATGAACACAGTAGGTATTTTTATATATCATATGTTTACTTTTCACCTGCACTATCAGTATAGTCTGTTGCTGTAGTTCAGCACCTTTTTTCATGGATGCTGTTATGAATAGTGCTTGTATCTATTCATGAGGCCCAAGGGGCAATATATATAGAGGTACAAGGGAATGTACAAAAGGAATACAACACAGCATAATAGGAAACAGCATATTAGGAAACAAATAAGAGCCCTAATCTATTCTATCCTTAACACCCCCCCTCAAACTCATGGTGGATCAACAACACCGAGTTTGGAGAGGTAAAAGTCATCTTTGGAGTCCGGGCTTCGTGAAGAAATCCGCTATCCAAGCTCCAAGGCACATAAGAGTAATCACCGGTCTTGCACACAAGACCTCATGAAAGAAGCATCAACACCAATATGCTTGGTGAGCTCATGCTTCACAGATCACGAGCAATACCGATAGCACTGTCTTTAATTGATAAGAGAGGAGCCTGCAGTAGTGACAAACACCAAAATCCTCAAGTAACCACCGTAGCTAAGCAATCTCTGCTGTCAAGAGAGCCATAGCTCGCAACTCACCTCTGCACTCGAGCGGACAACTGCATCTGCTTTCTTCGTCTTCCGCAATAAGAGAACCACCAAGAAAAACACAGAGGCGAGAGACCGCGATCAAAGGGATCGCGCCCAAGTAGCATCCGAATAGGCTCAAGGCAGAATGAATCGGGCGTGGAAAGAAGAGACGGCGAGAGATAGTCCCACGAAGGTATCGCAGAACTCAAGAAGGTGGTCAGAGGACCCGAGTGGAGCTGAAACAAACCGACTCGAGAATATGAACGGGATAAGTGATATCCGACGAGTAATGACAAGATAAACAAGACTCCCAACAAGGTGACGATAGCGAGCCTGGATCGTAAAGAGGCTCGCCATCCGAGGGTCGGAGGTGGACATTGAGCTCCATGGGAGTCTCAACATTCTGTTGATCGATGAGGAGGCGCGATCAAGAAGATCCTGAATATATTTCTCTTGGGACATAAAGAAACCATCCGAGTGGAAGTAACCTCAATCCCAAGGAAATAATCGAGAGGACCAAGATCCGACATAAGGAATCGCTCACTAAGACGAGCCTTGACAAAGGCAATGTACTCGAATCATCTCCCGTAATGATCATATCATCAACATACGTAAGAAGAAGAGTCCGACCACGAGACGAAGTGTGGACAAAGAGCGCAGATCATGATCACTAGCTGAAAAGCCAGCGGCGGTGACCACAGAGGAGAAGCGCTCAAACCAAGCACGAGGGCTTGCTTAAGGCCATAGAGAGAGCGACGAAGCGGCATGCACCATGCCCTCGAAAGAATACCCGGTGGCGGATGCATGTAGACCTCTCACGCAACTCACCATTAAGAAAGGCATTCTTGACATCAAGTCGAGAAATGCACTCAGATGCAATGCACGCCACCGGCGTAAGAGTGCGAACAGGTGGTCATGTGGGCCACAGGAGCAAAAGTCTCGTCGTAGTCAACACCATGCTCCTGCTGGAAGCCACGAGCAACAAGACGCGCCTTGTAGCGCTCAAGAGAGCCATCAGAGCGAGTCTTAATTTTATAGACCCACTTACACGTGATGGGACGAGAATGAGATGGCAAAGGAACAAGATCCCAAGTACCAGTACGCTCGAGGGCAGCAATCTCCTCGGCCATGGCAAGCGCCACTCGTGGTGAGTAATGACATCCCAGTGGGAGACAGCTCACGAGTAGCTGCACCAAAGCAAAGGCAAAGCGGGCGGAGCCGAATCAACCGCGATCGCGAGAGCGTAGCGAGGAGAAGATGACCCATCGGGGACGATGGAGCAACAGAAGAAGATGGATCATCGGAGAAGATGACTCACCGGAAGAGCCTCAATCACGAGGTCGACGAGTGTAAAAGAGAAGGGGAGGTATCAGAGTGAGAGGAGCCCGGGAGTCGGAGGAGACGACGCAGCGGTGACAACGCGGAGAGGCCACGGGGGGAATATGTGGAGACTCGGGGACAAGTGGGCGAGGGCAAAGCAGATATAGGTGTATCCGAAAGGTCAAAGACAGAGACTCCGCAGAGGAGTCAAGGAGAGGCGAACGTGGGTAGAATGGACGAGACTCGTCGAAAGTCACATCCCGAGAAACCCGCATCCTCGACCAACCGGATCCCAAAGACCGATAGCCCTTGTGCTCGCCTTCAGATCCCAAAAAGACACACTCAACAGATCGAGCGGTCGGGCTTGGTGCGTTCGCGGGGCGAGGAGAACGAGCAAACGCAGCCAAACATATGAAGGGCGAGTAGTCGTGAAGAAGACCACGAGACGCTCAACGAGGATCGCACCAAGAGCGTAAGAGGCGGATGTTGATGAGATAGGTGGCGTGAAACAAATTCGGCCCAAAAGTGAGGTGGGTAGAGGCGGCGATCATCGAGTACGAGCCGTCTCAACGAGATGACGATGCTTGCGCTCAAGAACACCATTCGAGCATGAGCACCGTGACAAGAGAATCGAAGAGAGTCCTCAAGCGAAGAAGGAAATCGCGCAGTAACGAGAGAGGTACTCGCCAAAGAGAATCGGCCACGAAAGACACGAATAGGAGTGGAGAATCGTGTGTGGATCATAGTGGCAAATTGTTTATAGATAGACAAGACCTCACTACGAGAAGACATGAAATATATCCAAGTGTGGCGAGAGAAATCATCTATAAATATGATATAATATCGATGACCCCTTTCAAACGAAGGAGCCGGACCCCAAACATCCGAATGAACAAGATCAAAGGACGCCGAAAGCAGACTCACTATGAGGATAAGGAAGCTGAAGTTGTTTACCTAACTTACACCTTGATGGTCTAAAGACACGTCTCTGAGAGAGACCCGAAGACCACGACGAACTAAGGATGACAGATTTAGATCCACACAGATGACCAAGACGGTGATGCCACCGCTGAAAAGAGCCGTAGACGGCGAAGCGGCGAGCGGAGAGGTCGGCGGCGATGGTGGCAGCGGAAGGAAGGTGAAGCCAGTCAAGCTCCCAGAGACGCCGTGAGTCACGCGCCGAGGCCGAACCAACCAGAGCTCCCGTGGCGGTCCCGAACACAACAAGAGTCGAGTCGAGAATGACACGATAACCAAGGTCGATGTCATCCCAGCAGAAAGAAGTCGCATAGTGAGGCGAGGAATATGAGCAACGAGAAGGACATGAAAGGATGAGTTGCTAAGAGATCCTCGACTGAGACAGAAAGAGATGTACCATCGCAGTAAGAACACCGACAGAGAATCAAGAGGTGTAATAGAAGACAGTGGAAGAATCAGAGTCATGTGAAAAGAAGCTCCGAATCAAGAATCCATGGGAGGTACCGATGTGTAGGGGTGGTTTCTCGCTGCAAGAGTCGTGAGCGAACTCGCAGAACCTATCGAGAGAACCTCGGCGGCAAGCGGCGCGCCGAAGTCGGCTATCTCTTTCTGAGAGAAATCTGCGAAGAGGTCGATGCAGACGGCGACGTAAAAGCACTAGTGCCGGGAGAAGAACGGCGTGATGATGCCGCTTCTTCTTATAGCACCGACTCAATGTGGCCGCCTTGTCGCGAGAGAGGAACAGTGAGGACGGCCACCTCAGACGAAGGCGGCCACCACCACCGTGGCGGCGGCCAAGAAGGCGATGCAGCGGTAGACGAGCGGCGAGCACAGCAGGGAGTGGCATCGCACCAGGCACCACTCAGACGAGTCTCCTCTCGCGTATCTCGGTGAGAGCCTCCAGAGAGTGACACGAGGCGGCGCAGTAAGAAGTCGAGCACGCCTTTGCTCGAACTCGGGGCGGCGAGTAAGGAACTCGAGACCCACTGAAACTCCAAGTCAAGACGTATATCCAGCAAAGACGACAGAACGACAACAAGCGGTGCGGAGAGAGTCCAATCGACGCCGCATGCCAGAGCTCGAGCGTAAAGGCATCAACAGAGCATCACCTGTGAAGAGAGTGCTCTTGGCGAACCACGGACAGTGCGGGCATCACCGAGGGCTCGTGAGCGCCGACGAAGATGAGTCCACATCCGAAAGCCGAAGAAGTCCCACAACCTCGAAGAGAATCGAGGCCGATATCATGGCGATGAAGACAAAGAAGAAGCTGAGCGCCGCCATCGCACCACCGAGTGTAGGTGGTCGACGATCCTTGTAGAAATCCGAGCCTCCGGTAGGCGAGGCGCTTCATCATCGCCAATCGAGCCGCCGATGCGTCTTGTCTCACCGTCGGGGCAATGCAACAGCGTGGGCTCGTCGGAGGAATAGGCAAGGCGGGCGGTGACATCGCCGCAGAGGACGCCCGAGAGACGTGAGACCACGCATGTGAATGCGCATGTGAGACACGGTCGTGTAATTAACACCATCAAAGATCACCGGCGGCGAGGAGAAACGGTGCCCATTGGTAGGCGGCTACGGCGGCGCGGCGAATACGAAGGTCTAACAGCGCGCGACGCGCGGCGGTTAGATCGACGTTTTTTTCGGAACCGAGAAACCCTAATAAGAATGGGCCTTGCCCGCTAGCAACACACGCGACGCACACACGCACACACGCTGGCGGCGGCGCCGCCGCATCGGCGGCGCGCGCGGGCGCGCTGGCGGCCGGCGGCGCTGCCGGCGCGCGTGGCCGGCGGCGCGCGCGCCGACGCCGCCGCGGCGGCGGCGCGCGGGAAGAGCGGCGCGCGCGCGCAGGCGGCGCGCAACGGAGCGCGGCGCGCGCCTGGCGGCGGCGCGCTGAGGAACTTCAGCGCGGGGAGCGCTGGCGTAGATCGCCGCAGCGGCGCGCGCGCGGAGGAGTGGCCGCGCGTGGAAGAGCGGCGCGCGGCGCGCCGGAGCAGCCGCCGCGAGGAGCGGCGGCGGAGGCGAGCGGCGGCGGAGGCGCGGCGGCGCGCCGGTGGTGGATCAGCGGCGGACGGCGAGTGAGATCCAATCTGGTGGAGACAAGCACGACCCTAGGTATGACAAACCCTAGGCTCTGATACCATGTTATGAATAGTGCTTGTATCTATTCATGAGGCCCAAGGGGCAATATATATAGAGGTACAAGGAGATGTACAAAAGGAATACAACACAGCATAATAGGAAACAGCATATTAGGAAACAAATAAGAGCCCTAATCTATTCTATCCTTAACAGATGCCATATATGATTTCAATACAAATAACACTGGAAAACATGCAAATACAGAATAAAATATTTGATCAGTCATAACCACAAGGCGTGCAGATTGAGTTATTCAGTCTCTCACTCTGTCTAGCCATGTAGTGGTGAATTTATTTAATTGGTAAATTGAGATCTGAACAGTTTCAGTTGTATGATATTTAGGTTCTTTTATTTGAAAATGATATATTTATTGAGTTTTTATTACACAACCTATCAGCTCAGTCTCATACTTTGAAGTTTCAACATTGTCATTTAGTACCTATCTGGTGAACTGCTGAGTGCTGACCAGTCTTTGCAGCAAGTTCAAGCTATTTTTTTTTCTGAAACAAGTTATCTGGATATTGCAACCATGGATCACATACCTCTAAATACTAAATTCATGTTTTTACATGAACCAACCAACTTGCACAATTAATCACTATCAGATATGTTGTAATTTTAACTCCCGCTCATCTCTTACACATGATGATATACTTTTCCGGAGCACCAACCGCTCCCTCTTTTCTTCTTATTTCTCTTCCTCTCCTCTTGTTTTCCTTTGCCTCAATTACATTGCTATTGTGCCTTATAAAGGCTAATTTCAAGTCTAGCACTCGGACTCTTAATCTTACTTAGATTTCTATTTCCTTTTCTACTCCCATACGTATACTTTGTAAATACTAAACAAACTCTCCAAAAAATAAATCAAGCCACGAACCAGCCAACTTGCACAACTAATCACCAATTCATCATAAGATATCTGACGAGAACCAAACTAACCTACTCTGGTGCGCAATCTGCTCATTCGTTTTTCATGAGCAAAGCTGAATACTTCAGCCATGCTCAATTCAGACACCGGTATGATGGCAATTATAACTGCGAACATGGATGTAATGTCATGACCTGAACTAAAATGGAGTACTAAATTTTGATCCCTCTTAAACACCGTGGAGATGTTAGTTTACCTCAGGTAATTCAGGGTGATAAACTGCATTGGTACAGTGAGGTGGGCAAATTGCTTGAATGTTCCACAGAGTAGCATTATTTATTTTTCAGCACAATTTTTGGTGCAATGCTAGAATGAAACCTTATTGACTGATCTCTTTCCCTCTCAGACCTGCCCATGCTGTATACTGTGAAGGGATGAAGAAGAGATCTCCAACGATGGCTATTATCATGGAGAAACTGCACTGAACCGTTTCCTTCTGTGCTTGTTGTCGATGTACGTATGTATGCATGCATAGTTGAATATTTTATAAAAGGTTAACGTTTTCCCTTTGCTTGAATATAGATACGTAGCATGTTGCATATATAGAGAATGCTGTTTAGCTGTGTCACATATCATCCTTCATAATAGTTTTTCTGTTTCCTATCTTCTATTGATAGTTACTTCTCAAGAATTCCTGTATAAGTAGTTCATGTGTAATATTATTGACGTCTCTCTGTATAATGGTTGTTTTTACCAACCTAATGCCAGCAAGTGTTTTCATCAAAATTTCATAGGAAGCTCTCTCAGTAAATCATGATATTCCCATAATATGCTTGATTGAATGAAAAATGAGTATCGTTTGCATGATAGAGAACATAAGGAGTCCTGACGGTTGCTGAAAAGTGATCCAAGAAACCAACAGCACATGTATGATGCACCATGTTCAGAAATAAAAAAAGGATACAAATTTTCAGGATCACAGAACATTCACTACAGCTGTTTGTTCAACCTGTCTCTTTCAGCATCCTGCTTTGACGGCCTATACCTAGCACGACGTCTCACTAGCCATTTTGGACCGGCGCAAGACACACCAACCACCAGGCCCACTTACAGTCACACGACAAGTATGCCTAGTGCACATAAAATGGGGTGTCGTGTCGAATGAGCTGGGCAAGGAACGCACGAGCTGAATTCTGGTGAGGAAGAATGCAGTGTACGGAATCCAAACATTTCAGAGACGATTTCTAGCTATAGCCTAATTTATATTGAACCAGTTAACTTTCATTCTACTCTGCTGTAAGTTTCTAACAGCAAAAGACCAAGTTATTCTTTGTTACATCAACATACTCATCACTGGATCACTAAGATTTCATCTACTTATTTTGCAATCTTACTCACAGCTGCACTTGCCGGCCATAGATCCAGCTGAAAGGAACAACCGGTGCTTGCTTTGCCCTTGCCTGAGCTCTCTCCTCCAGCTTCCTGAATCCGAAACTAAATGCCCTCTCGAAGATGGTGCTCATTAAGATTTATAAGCCTTAATTTATAACTTATTTTATATTGTAGAGGTTGAAAATATATTGTAGTTGCTGGTATCTTTTTCAATGTAATTAAATTTTAAAAAAGAAAAAAGTTAATCATCGTAATAATGCAAAAGAAATAAAGAAAAAAAGAACAAATAAAAAGCTCGAATGAGCGATGCCTAATTAACAAATGCACCTGATTTCCTCATTAATTTCTGAAATAGATCCAATGTATCATTATTATTCCATTAATCCATTATAGCTAAAGCCTAAGGGAATCTTAGGAGCTAATTGCTAGAACTGTAAAAAAAACTTGAGACTCATGAGCTGCTTAAGCTCGACTCGAACTCTAAACGAGCTCGAGCTCAAGCTTGATCCCGAGCATACGAGCTTCAATGAGTCGAGCTCGAATAACTCGTTAAGGCTCAATTTGAGGTTGAATATTGATGCATACTAACTTCTACCGAGTTTACTCGAGCCGAGTTCGAGTTTTTCTATTGTTGAAAATTAGTGTATATTAAATTAATTTTGACTGTTATCAAGTTTATTCAAATCAAGCTTGAGCTCGAGCTTTTCTTATTATTAAAAATTAGTGTATATTAAATCATTTTAATTATTATCGAGCTTATTTAAGCCGAGTTTGAGTCAAACTCAAGCTTGAACCGAGCCAAGCTTGAGTCTAGACCCATACTTGGACTCCAACTTAGACTCGCGCAAGCTCAACTTAAGGTTCTACCGCACTCAAACTTGAAAGATCATATTTACTCGAGCTCAACTCATTTACACTCTACTAATTACTCGCATTATTCGGAAGCCTTCGTCGCTAAGGACCACTCACTCACTCAGCCGCATGTATAGTTCAGCGAACAATGCCTGCCTTTTATCCTGCCCCTACGGTTAGTGGCATTTGCCATTTTGCAGTCATGCATCCTACCTAGGGTAGCACATAGTACACTGCAACTGTTGTTCATGGACCAACCTTTCCCAAAGGCCGAAGCCAAATTGTAGGCCAAATCTCTCATCTCCTTTCTTTTCTCCTCTGTCTCTACCCTCCAAAAAAAATTGCCATTTGCCATATCCGATGGATATAGTGCATCGATCTCACTATTCTTTTGACTTGTATCTATTCATGAGGCCCATAATATAGAGGTACAAGGAATGTACAAAAGGAATACAACTAATAGGAAACAAAGATATTAGAAACAAATAAGAGCCCTAATCTATTCTATCCTTAACACCCCCTCAAACTCATGGTGGATCAACAACACCGGTTTGGAGAGGTAAAAGTAGCCTCGAGTCCGGGCCTGAAGAAATCCGCTATCTCAGAGGCACATACGTAATCACCGAGATCATGAAAGAAGCATCAACACCAATATGCTTGGTGAGCTCATGCTTCATCACGAGCAATCAATCTATAAGAGAGGAGTCTGGATTCCTCAAGCCACCGTAGCTGCGAGAGCCATGCTCAACTCACCTCACTGGTTCTTCGCCTTCCGTGCAATAAGAGAACCACCAAGAAAAACACAAGAGGCGAGAGAGACCGGCGATCGAGAGGATCGCCGCCCAAGTAGCATCCGAATAGGCTGTTGTGGAAAGAAGAGACGGCGAGAGATAGTCCCACGTATCGCAGAACTCAAGAAGGTGGTCTGTGGACCTAAGTGGGAGCTGAAACAAATTGCAGATAAGTGATATCCGACGAGTAACAAAGAAGATAAACAAGACTCCCAACAAGGTGACGATGACGGATCGTAAAGAGGCTCGCCATCCGAGGGTCGGAGGTGGACATTGAGCTCCATGGGAGTCTCAACAAGACGCTGATCGCTTCAAGAAGGTCCTGAATATATTTCTCTTGGGACATAAAGAAACCATCTGGAGTGGAAGTAACCTCAATCCCAAGAAAATAACGAGAGGACCAAGATCCGACATAAGGAATTGCTCACTAAGACGAGCCTTGACAAAGGCAATGTACTTTCATCTCCCGTAATGATCATATCATCAACATACGGAAGAAGAGTCCACCACGAGACGAAGTGTGGACAAAGAGCGCAGGATCATGATCACTAGCTGAAAAGCCAGCATGACCACAGTTGCTTAAGGCCATAGAGAGAGCAAGGCAACAGCCATGCCCTCGTGAATTGATGCATGTAGACCTCCTCACGCAACTCACCATTAAGAAAGGCATTCTTGACATCAAGTTGTTTGCGAACTGGTCATGTGGGCCACAGAGCAAAGTCTCGGCGTAGTCAACGCCATACTAAGCCACGAGCAACAAGACGCGCCTTGTAGCGCTCAAGAGAGCCATCGAGCGAGTCTTAATTTTATAGACCCACTTACACGTGATGGGACGAGAATGAAATGGCAAAGGAACAAGATCCCAAGTACCAAGTCTCCTCGGCCATGGCAAGCTCCACTCGGGGTGAGTAACATCCCAGTGAGGAGACAAAGCTCACGAGCAGCAAAGCAAAGCGGCAGGAGGCCGAATCGACCGGCGATCGCGAGCGTAGCGAGGAGAAGATGACCCATCGGGGACGATGGAGCATCGTAAGAAGGTGGATCATCGGAGAAGATGACTCATCAATACGAGGTCGACGAGTGTAAAAGAGAAGGGAGGTTGGTGAGAGGAGCCTGGGAATCGGAGGAGACGACGCAGCGGCGATAACGGCGGAGAGGCCACAGGGGAATATGTGGAGACTCGGGGGACAAGTGGACGAGGCAAACAGATATAGGTGTATCCGGAAAGGTCAAGAAAGACAGAGACTCGCAGAGGAGTCGAAGGAGAGGCAGGACGTGGATAGAATGGACGAGACTCACGAAAGTCACATCCCGAGAAACCCGCATCCGACGACCAACGTGATCCCAAAGACCGATAGCCCTTGTGCTCGCATCAGATCCCGAAAAACACACTCAACAGATCGAGCGATCGGTTTGGTGCGTTCGAGGCGAGGAGAACGTAGCAAACGCAACCAAACAGATGAAGAGTAGAGTAGTCGAAGAAGACCACGAGAGGCGCTCAACAGGATCGCACCAAGAGCGTAAGAGGCTGAATGTTGACGAGATAGGTGGCGATGGAAACACCTCGGCCCAAAAGTGAGGTGGAATAGAGGCGGCGATCATCATAGCACGAGCCGCCTCAAGGAGGTGACGATGCTTGCGCCGCGACACCATTCTCGAGCATGGGCACCGTGACAAGAGAATCGAAGCGAGTGCCACGCTCGGCAAGGAAGCCGCGCAGTAACGAGAGGTACTCGCCAGCAGAATCAAGACGAAAGACACGGATAGGAGTGGAGAAGCGTGTGTGAATCATAGTGGCAAATTGTTTATAGATAGACAAGATCTCACTACGAGAAGACATGAAATATATCCAAGTGTGGCGAGAGAAATCATCTATAAATATGATATAATATCGATGACCCCTTTCAAACGAAGGGAGCGGACCCCAAACATCCAATGAACAAGATCAAAAGGACGCCGAGAAACAGACTCACTATGAGGATAAGGAAGTCGCCACCGCTGAAAAGAGCCGGTAGACGGCGGTAGAAGCGGAGAGATCGCGGCGATGGTGGCGCTGAAGGAAGGTGAAGCCAGTCAAGCTCCCAGAGACGCTGTGAGTCACGGCGCCGAGGCCCAGAACCAACCAGAGCTCCCGTGTGGCGGTCCTGAACACAACAAGAGTCAGAGTCGAGAATGACCTGATAACCAAGGTCGATGTCATCTGCCTAGCAGGCGAGGAATATGAGCAAATGTAAGGAACATGAAAAGATGAGTTGCTAAGAGATCCTCGACCGAGACGAGAAAGAGATGTACCATCGCAGAAGAACACCGATGGAGAATCAAGAGGTGTAATAGAAGACAGAGTGGAAGAATCAGGAGTCATGTGAAAAGATGCTCCAGAATCAAGAATCCACGGGGAGGTACTGATCGTAGGGGTGGTTTCTCGATTACTCAAGAGTTAGTAGCGAGAAACTCGCAGAACCTGCCGAGAGAGAACCTCAAGCGGCAAGCAAAGCCAAGTCCGCTATCTCTTGCTCGGTGAGAGAAACTGAGAAAGCCGAAGGGAGTCCCACAACCTCGTAAGAGAACCGAGGCCGGATATCGGCGATGAAGACAAGAAGCGGCTGAAGCGCCGCCATCGCACCACCGAGTGTAGGTGGTCGACGATCCTTGTAGAAATTCAAAGCCTCTGGTAGGCGGGCGACTTCATCATTAGCAACTGAGCGGCCTCGTGAGCAATCTTGTGAGCATGTGAATGCGCATGTGAGACACGGTTGGTGTAATTAACACCATCGAGACCACCGGCAGCGAGGAGGGAACGGTGCCCATTGGTAGGCGGCGCTGGGCGGCGCGGCGAGGAACCGAACCCTAACTATTAACGGGCCGGAGGCCCGCTAGGTGGCACACACGCACGCATTACGAGGCGAGGAGGCGCGGCGCACCGCGGCGGCGGCGCGCGGCGCGGCCGGCGGCGCAAGGCGGCGCGCGGCGCGGCGGCGCAGCGCAGCGTAGCGGCGCGCAGCGGCGGCGGCGCGGCGCGAGCCGACGGCGCGGCGGCGGCGGCGGCGGGCAAGCGGCGACGCGCGAAGCGAAGGAGCGCCGGCGCGCGGAGGAGGAGCGAGCGAGGCGCGACGGCGCGGGCCGGGATGGAGACGCGAGCGGCGCGGAAGGAAGCGGCCGCGGCGGAGGAGCGAGCGGAGGCGAAGCGACGGCGAAAGCGCGCGCGCGGAGCGGCGCACGAAGGAGCGCCGACGGCGCGCCGCGGCGCGCGGCGGCGCGCGTCGCACGTGGAAGCGGCGGCGCGGAGGGAGCGGCGTGCGCGCGCCGGGCGCGCAGATGGAGACGAGCACGAGACAAACCCTAGGCTCGATACCATGTTATGAATAATCTATTCATGAGGCCCAAGGGCAATATATAGGTACAAAAGGAATACAACACGACATAATAGGAAATAAAGATATTAGGAAACAAATAAGAGCCCTAATCTATTGTATCCTTAGAATCCCTATAGGTGATTTGTGGATTTTATGGTTAATCCGAGAGATTAAGTTGGCCGCCATAGAATTTGATTGTAATCTTTCACTGCCTATTTCTTAATTTTAGATAGGCGTTTCTCGAACTCTGTTTTCAGAGACACGATTAGTACGAGCACATGGGGAGCTTTTAATTTCAGGAAATTCCATGGGCCATTCGTGGAAGGTACCATGCATCTGCATTCCTTGCTTGTAGATCTCCACAAAGCTAGCATACCAACTGCCCCTAGCAAGCCAAGCCTCTACTTCGGCTCGGCTCACGAGTTCGAGAGAGTAAACCGGTGGCGCGCGCGCGATGGGATCCGGCGGCGGCGGCGACCACGAACGGCGGCTGTGACACCGTCGCATCTAGAAGGAGAAAAGGAGAGGAAGGAAGAAAGAAGAAGAGAAGCCCACCGTTTGTGACACCGGCATCTAGGGTAGCGATCTAAAACCCTCACCGTAAGGTTAGTCCCGAGTTATGATGAATTTTGGCAATTAGGATGCAGGGAGGTGTTAGGATTTGGTTTTCGAATATAGAACATGCTGTTTTTTTTTTTGTAGATCGAGTTGTCGGCAAATCTTGCGTTGTGGTTTTGGATACTCCTCCGTCCAAATTTATAAGACATATTTTTACTTGGCACATAGATCAATAAGATATTGAAAGTAACTAGACAACCCTTAGTTATTATTTTTAAGCATTATATTTAATGTATGTATATAGAGAATATAAAGTAAAGCTGGATATTTATTAGGGGGTATAGATGAAACCGTAGACTAATTTTGTATAGACAAATTGGCTCAAATTAGGAAAGGGAGAAGCTACCAGAGACCACGACATACATGGAGTACGGGTCGACGCTAGTTTGGGCACCCGCATGCTCAACCGTTGGGCTCCAACCCCTATAATGGCAGACGACCTCCTCTTAGCCAACACATCCAAGTTTGGACTTCAAATTCTATCAGAAAGTCACAATTTTGAGGGTTCTTCTTCTAGTAGATTAGGTGAGGATAAGTTTAGCTTTAGCTCAGTAATTAACTTTTTAGTTGGGATTAGATCCTTTAATTCCCTTCTAATAGCCAACTAATGCTGAGGTTCCAGAGCTTTTCTTCTTCGTCTTGTTGAGGTATGAGTTCCCTCTCTTCCCTAAGTGTGGAGATCTTGTTGTAATTCTTGACTTATGAATTGATCTAAATTATTGGTACTCTTTTATGCTATAGTTGTGTCTACTTGAATAGGGATGACAACGGGGTGGAGGATGTCCCCGCAGCCCCACCCAGCCAACGATAGGCCGTCCTCGCCCTGCCCCTATCAAGCTTCACAGGAGAAAAGTGTCCCCATTCCTGCCCTCTGTGGGGTTCTAAGCTATGTGTGAATCCCACGGGAAATGGAAATATACTTTTAATATAATTTTTTACTTGTTAATATGATTCTTGCTATTAATTTATAAGTGTTTAGGTATACTATTTGTAATACATAGTTTGAAATCTTAAATTATAATATATATATAGACACAAGTTTTAGTCAAACATATAAGAAAAATTTCTAGCACACATTCAACATGGACATATCACATCCACACACAAGAAAGATAAACGGAGTAGCACAAGATAGGTAACATTTGAACATAGGTCTACACGATAATTTTTACAATAAAAGAGCCAACCGGCCAAAAAAGTTCACATGATATAAAGTTTTCAGTGGAAATAAAGAATCAGTGAGACTAGGCATATCATTTGGGCCTATTATCTTTTACTTAATGTTTATTTCCATTGCAAGTACTTTTAATGAGAACTATTTTGTTAATTGGTCTTTTTGTGTAAAACTTGGTTTTATAGACGTGTGTATGACTGCTTAATATTATGTGCTACTCTGTTTTAATTTCTCTTGTATGGATATGATGCAACGATGAAATATGTGTATGCTAGCGACTTATCGTGAGACTAGCACAGTAAACACATAGGATTTAGAATTAATTTTTCGGGTCCGACATAATCCTTGCATCTATACATTACATTTGTGTGCTATGTACTCATTATTGTCATTACACAATGTTGCTCGGTTGCTAAAATGCAAAGAAGTCATCTAGGATCAACTCATCGTCAAAGAAGTACAACAAAGATTACAGGACTAGGTCACGCTACCCTAGTTGATTGCCTATTGAGCATATGGTATGGGCTACACATTGAAGTTCCCCTAAAGTTTTTGCTGTAGTTTAATTGATTGTAGTCACCATGATTGATAGTTGTCTAAACATTAAATCATAAGGTAATATCAATAAAGTACTTAATTATTTATTCATGCATATGGTTGACAATTCAATTATGTTGTCACTGTGTGTACTAGCATGATCTTGGATTAGTACAGATTACACAGATAGTTCAAATTTGCTAATCCGGATCTCGATAATAAGGTTGCGAATTTATTGTTGGCCTCCATTCCAAGGGTATGCTTGCGCGAACAAGGGTGTCAAAAAGATTTTTCTCTTTTGCTGTGAGAAGAACGAAATCTCATAGGTAACTAATGAGATTGGGCCATGCATGCTTTGTGAAGCCCAAATATGTAGTAGCATGGCAGCACGAGGGGCCTCAAATTAAGCCAGGCGTAGCCCAGTCGAAACACAAAGGCCAGCCCACCTACAGCCCCAAAGACCAAGCTAGATAGGCTCCACATCCCAGGCAGCCAATCCAAATCCTGTTACCTCCACGTGTGACAGAAGAAAGATAAAGAGTCAGAGGATCATGTTACCCTGTCATGGCGCCGGACGGTTTATGCGGCATGCACAGTACTGAATCTTCCATCCATGCAGATCTCATCTGCAGGTCCCCGCCGGCGACGTGCGTGATCATCGTGGTATCGCCGTGCCGGCCGGCAGCGGATCGAGGCCTCTGCTCGGATCTGCGCGGCTCGAGGAGAACCAGCGCTCGATGCTCTGCTCTGCTCTGCTTTTGGCTTTGCTTTGCACTTGTTGAGATGTCAGAGCACATGCTGGCGTGGCGTGCCCTTCCATCTGTGCCGCCCTGTAGCTTCTTCCCCATCTGCACCATGGATTCTTCTTTTGGTGCCCGAGGATTAACGCAACTGCTAATGTCGGATTAGTAAACTTAGGTTAGCTAAGCACAAGGGTAGATTGTTTAATTAAGCGCTCCGACCAACTCGCCTAGAAACCTACTCCTAGGACGCCATCGTGTGATGATACGTTGAGCTTCATCCATCAACCGACTCGAAGCAAGAAAAAAATATTAAGCTGTCAGATATAAAGGCAGGTATCGCTAATTACTCCTCCCTGAACATGCTTTTGGAGTACAAATTGCCGCTAAAATTACCGCCACCTAAAGCTAAACTGGCAATTTTTGGTTATTTCAATCCGGTCCAGATTCATTAGTTATTTGATGTTCGGTGAACTTTTACCCACCTTTACTCAAAGTGGATTAGGAAGAGACCTACCTTAAAATGAATATGAGCTGTTCAATCTTTACGATTCAATGGCTCAGATTAGTTAGAATATAGTTAGAATATAGTTATACTATTATTCACATAATAGGCAATAGAATCTATAAAGAAATAAAATTATAGACGAAACAAGTGGTATAAGATCTCGGGCACGAAGTTCAAAGTACCCTTCCAGAAAAATAATGTCGAAAAACAAAAATCTATAATATCCTCATAAATCGTTCTTGTATTGTAAAAAATCTCTAGGAAAATGCAAGCTGCATTCAGGTTCTTTGATTAATTTCCCAGATCAAGCCATTTCAGCTCTCATCATAATGGTTCGTGCAAACTTCTCTCCCCCCTCTTGAGCAAAAAAATCACATACACACAGAAGCAGTGAAGCACACATGTCCAATCTCCAATCATATGCAACAGACAGCCACAGCTCACACTGCTCTCTCAATCTGCAGCGAAGGACGAGCTTGCACATCCCCACACCACATATACACGCCCATCATCCTGTCTCCTCCTTCCCCACTCGTGTGCCGTCTCTGCTCAAACAGCTGCAAATGCCGCCGGCTCTTCCCATCATGGCACAGAGGAATTAAGCGTTTCAACTCACAACCAGGACTTGGCCAGTTGGCCTTCCTCCTTCTCCTGCTCCTCTTTAATGGGTATCTTTTATCTGTTCCTCGTAAATCGATTACTTCAAGTTCTTGGTGCATTTTTACTTTCAAGTTCTTGCATTCTGTTTGAGCATTACATTGTCCTGCAGATCTTCTTTTCCTTTCTATCGGCCATACTAGTATTTGGTCTATCTGCAGTTCTGGCACAAAGTTTCATATAGATTTCTTTTCTTGATTGTCTTTTGTACTCTTTTTCCCCCTTGATTTAGACAGTCGAACTCATTTGAACCTGTGGTCCTAAGCTGCGCATATCTCTTTATCTGTTCGTAATGTAAGAACTCAGCAATCTTTTGCAGATAGGAGTACATGTCCTCGGTTCTTTCCATCACTTATTTATTAGTGTGCCGATGAACTAGGCATATTTGCTTCATTCCAATAGATACTTTTGAAATCTTCTCGGTTCGCGCGAGAGGCGCTTCCAGTGGCCTCTTTCTCTGTTCAAAGGAGATTATGAGATATCCTAAAGGTGTGAGGGCCACATCTTTTTCCAGTTTTTGCTTCTTATTCCTTCCACTAAAGCTGCTTCCATCCTCCTCTTCACCCCGCCCCCTCCAAGTACTGCTTCTTGATGTTGCTGTTCCTAACTGTTGAGCAAAAGCAAATCCTAATCCCAGTGCAAATCCAAGAACATAATTAGCGACTCACCCATCCGTCCTTTTCTTATTCTTAATCTTGTTTTGGTGTGGCATTGCTCGTGTAAGCACCACCAGTTCTTGATCACTTACTGATACCATATCGTTCTTGTCGAGCAGAAGCAAGCACAAGCGCAAGTCCGAGAACAAGACTGCAATGCTGAGGCGCAATGTGGGTGCAGCTGCTGAGGTGACCAGACCTTGCACGACCAAGATCCGCAAGCGGTGCGCGCTGTCGTCGTCCGGCGCGTCGGACCCTCTGAGGAAGCTGAGGCTGAAGCGCGGGGTGGTGCTGACTGGCCGGAGGGGAGGCTGCGGGCCGTCGCCGTGCTCGAGCAGGAAGATGTCCGAGTCGTTCTGGAACCGGCACTGCCACGCCGACCGGCTCACCGACGGGGTGCGCTCGTCGGTGTCGGCCCGGAAGCTCGTCAACGCTCTGTGGCAGATGAACAAGGGTGGCTTGCTCGAGGAGGAGGAGATCGCAAGGGACGCGGTTGGGCGCCGGAGCTCGGCTCACCGGCGCTGCGCGTCGGTGGAAGTGAGTGTCGCCGGTCGCCGTGTTGTGCTGTGTCATTATCCTTTTTTCTACAATTGTTTATAGAAAATGTTGTTTTGGTTTAGCTCTCAAAGAGGTCAACAACGAAGGGCAAGGTTTTGGAGGCTGACGGAGAGAGGAGCTGGCACAATGGCCATGGCCAGTGGTTTTCAGATGAGACGAGCAATGGCAGCACAATGGAGGTAACTTTGAATTTCCTTATCTGTACAATCAGTTAGCATCAGAATGTTTTGTCTGCTCTTGTGTACATATTGTTCATTTGCCTCTTGCAACAATACTATCTGATTCATATCCTCGATGGATTGAAGAAAATATGTCAACCAATTAACAAGAAAGAGTATCCTTACATTCTCCACATCACACATGGATTTGTATTATTTTTAGCAACTGCTTTTTTTTCTAAATTTCTTCATTTAGATACTATATAGAGTAGGAATCTTACCATCACTCGGTTAAATAACTGAAAATGTGCCGCCTGACTCTGAATTTTGATTGCCATTTTTTCTCTGAAGAGCTGATGAGTTCCAAAGCTTATTCATGGAGTCACCTATCTCTGATCTTTTTGGTACCTCATGCATAGATTGTACATTGTAGTACAGACTACAGACTGACATAAACATCGCTTGCATTTCCGAGGATGCCTTGTGATAGGCACATGCATCTTTGTCCTCTTCCTCCACAGGCTACGAGCTACGCTACCCGGCTTGTTTATCCATCTGCCAATTGCTCGTCTCATCATGTCTAGGCTGTTAGGGGAGGCATCAGTCATTGAGCAGCTGTTGGTCTTTGCGTCGGCGGCGGCGCAGATTAGTCGATGACTGTGTACGCAAATGGCACGATGGCTTTTTTTTTCTTCAAATTTAGTCCCGGGCACCCGAACCGTGCGGCAAGTCGCGCCGACGGCACTGTATAGGCTTAATTAGTTACTTAATTAGTGCTAATTATATTTTATTAGTTCTAATTACCTGCCGAGCTTCTCTAACTCGATAAGTACCTGTCAGTTCTGTAGGTTCATAGAGAGAGTTAGATTTATAAAAATAGATGCTTAGAGATTAAATTTAAAAAAATGGCTATAATACCATTTGTGTGAACAGTTCTTCAACGATGCTTAGTCAGAACTTGGAGCCATCTTCTCTGAAACATTAATGTGAACGGTTCTTAATCGATTCATTAGTTGGAACTTGGAACTACCATCTTCTCTGAAACCTTGAGATGGCACGGCAGATTCGGCGGTTGTCAAGTTAGTTGAGACTTGTTTTTCAATTGGTAGAACAGTTGTAGAAGAGGGCCAGGACAGCCTCAGCTCTGACCGGATGTCTGTCAAAGGCACCTAATCATACCATGTATTTTGTCTGATCACTCATTCTGTAGGTCCTTAAAATGGAAATTGGATCAACACTGCTTGTTTCCATGGCCATACAAAAAAATTGAGTAAATCTACATGCTTACCAAGTACTAAATTTACATGTTTACCAAGTACTAGCAAAATGCGCAGTATCTGAACAAGTTGGTGATAAATTTGTTCCATTTATTTTTCAGGTGCGTACATGCGCTCAGGACTTGAGTTCGACATGTTCAGGGGACAGAATGGCGCACCTGCAGAACATGTACAACAGCCTGGTCGCGTCCAAAGAGCTCGTCAAAGTTCTCGCCAACATCTGGGGACCGTGGGACCTGAACCCATCCACGGCGTCGCTCCTCTCCGCGCTGCGCTCCGAGCTCGATCTCGCGCGCGCTCACGCGCGGCAGCTCGTCAAAGAGCAGACGCGCCGCGGCGACGAAACTGGGTTACTGAAAAAGCAGCTCGCGGAGGAGATGCGTGCATGGAAGAGCAAGCAGAGGGAGAAGGTGACGGCCACCGTGCAGGTGATAGTTTCGGAGCTCGACGGCGAGAGGCGGTCAAGGCGGAGGGCGGAGAGGGTGAACGCGAAGCTTGGCAAAGTGCTGGCCGAGGCGGAGAGCTCGCTACAGGCGGCGGAGAAGGAGCTGGAGCGGGAGAGGAGGTCGAGGGAGCGGCTGGAGAAGGTGTGCGACGAACTCGTGCGGGGCGGCGCCGGCGCGGGCAGGGGTGAGGTGGAGGAGATGAGGCGGGAGGCCGAGAGGGCGCAGGAGGAGCTGGAGAAGGAGCGGGAGATGCTGCAGCTCGCCGACGAGCTCCGCGAGGAGAGGGTCCAGATGAAGCTGCTGGAGGCGCGGCTCCAGTTCGAGGAGAAGAATGCCGTCGTCGAGCAGCTCCGCAGCGAGCTCGAGGCCTTCCTGGACACCAAGAAGGATCACCAAGAATCACCTGCTGCAGATGAACACCAAGCCAATGATGATCACAGCTTGCAGTTAGTGCATCATGCATCTGAAGGTGCCAATGGCATTGGTGATGTTGCTGTCAGCAAGAGTACTGGAGAAGAAGACGATGACAACGTCGAAGACGAAGGCGGCGGCGGCCAGTGCGAAGCTGATGACTCAGAAGGCAGTGACATGCACTCCATCGAGCTGAATATGGATGGCAACAGCAAGAACTACAGCTGGAGCTACACCGCCGCTTCGAAGGAGATGACGGCTTCCAACAATGCGGCATCGAGGCACGGCTCATTTTCAGTGTCGGACAGGGGAACGGAATGCGCCGCCGATCGGTGGGCCGGCGCCGCCTTCGTCCGGCGATCGCTGGAGATGGGAGAGGAACTGGACGGTGACCAGTGGGACGACGAAGGGTGCAGCGACAGGACCAGGGATCTGGACGAGGACGCGGAGAGGTACCAGGCGATCAAGAACCTCCGGGAGCAGATGCTGGCCGGCCATGGCCGATTCGTCTTCCTGTCGCAAGATGGAGGGAACACTGAGAGAGAACACCATCAGTATGGTTTGATATGCCAAATTGAAGAGGGAAAACTTTGATGAGATTGGCATGGAAGAATGAGTTGAATCGGTTGTTAATACCAGTTGATCTGGTCCCTTACAAACTTTATTGTGCATAGTTCTTGTGCTCTCTCTTCTTGGATGATCATTCTTTCTTGCATAGGAATGTTTCGTGCTCTTGAAAGTCGGGGCCATACCATATTTGTGTTCAGTTCTACGGTTTCGGTGTTTTTGCTTTGGCATTTGGTATCAGGATAAAAAATCTCCTATGTCTTGTATGTAGAAAGCAGAGTGTTAATTTATTTTTCATATAGCTGTTGCTGTCTATGCTGGCGTTATTCAGTCATTAGTAAACCTTACTACTCCCTCCGGTAAAAAAAAGAAGTCTTTTTTACTTTTCAAGAGCACAAAACATTCCACTAAACTTTATCATCATGTTTTTCAAAATAATAATAATAAAATTGTGATATTATGAAAATATTTTTCATGCCAAATTTACTTCACTAACTGCTATTGTTTCAGATGAAACGGTGGCGAGTCATGGGAGTTGGGCCGGCACGGCCCGGGCTCGACGGCACTCAGGCCATGGTGGCACGCCACGGTGAGCTTGCCGGGCCGGGCCGGTACAAGCAACCGCCGGTGACCCATGTTAGAAAGTAATCCAAGACTTGCCAACCGCCGGTGAGAAGCACAGCTCAATTTTGATGCCACTTATGGCCTAGCGTCATTTTTCTGCTTTTCTCATTCAACTAGAAAATTGCAACAGAGCTACAATAAATAACACCCTAGGCTCCACTACTCACACCACCAACCGCACAAATCGGATCACAACTGCAACTAACTCAACTAATGGCCGCTACATGCAACTGGATAACCAAAATGCACATATCTGTAACACACCTCCTACGTACATACTTTGTGCATCCTAATCGCATGTCTTGACTCCAACTGACATGCAAACTAACACACATGCACGTATACAGTTCACAACTAACATGTACAATCATATCTATAAAAAGGTCAATACTAAATGTCTCATCACAAATGGTTTACCAAAACCGTCAGTATTAAACACAATCACAAATGATTTTGATTTAGCGACCGTTTGTCGAAAACAATGACGCCGACTACTTCGCCAAGCTCCTCCGGCTCCGGTTGTGATATCACGGTTCACTGCACAAGGTATTCATGTCGTAAGAGTGTCTTGTGCAGTGTCACGTCATGACACAACGGTAACGTTGCCGCTGCCTCTCCATCACGGTAATATATCCTCCATCCGATCTCCTCCCCTCTCTTCCTTAATGCTTGGATATAAAATTATTGGATGGTTAAGGTTTCAATCATGTAAATCTTAATACTCGTGCGTGCGAAAATTAATTTTTGACGTGTTAGTTCTTGTGATGATTGATGGATGGTTAGGGTTTCAGCTCTTGTTCAAATTCATGTTTAGGGTTTAGGGTTTCAACTCGTTTGTGATGAGTTTTTATGTAGTAGTGAATGCCAAGGATCTTACAACAAAGTTAACGTGCACAACTATTCTAAACAACAAAAGATTAATCTAACAAGGGACCCCAGTGAACCCCATTGAGTGAAGTGGTTTTAGGCTTGTAGCCATCGCCATCGGCAAGCTTGCGGCCATTACCATTGACTTGCCCTACCTTGGCTTCCTCTCACGCGTAGAGAAGAAGATGGCAATCAACGACCTGGAGCTCTCAACTCGTGCGATCCAACGGTCCTAAACCACTGCCAACCTTGAAGTGCACAAAGGATCAAAAGCGGAGAGAACATTTTTATGGTCCGTGTGTCGATTTGGTCGGCTGATACCTAAAGGTCGCAAACGAACCATATATACATATATATCAATCTTTTAAGCAAAAGAACATGCTGTATGTTGGCCCAGAGTCCCACTCGCTCACTCAGCTTCACGACGCAGACAGTGGTTTCTTGCGTCTCTGAAGATTTTCCTCTATCATTCAGCTCAACTAACAATTAATCTCACTGATTACATGCATGCTAGATGCTGCGGCCAGTCACTAACAATGTGGCAACATAACAAAATGTTCATGCTAAACACAAATGCGACAAGATTATTCTTCAACACTGTATGTCCAGCAAGAAAGATGTCCTAGGATAATATAATGCCACATGTCACCATCTCGAGGGTTTGCCTGTTATGAAGTACTCCACATACCTTTGTCGGTCGTCACCAAAATCTCCGGCGTCCCTTATATATGAGGTCCTTAATCTCCAGTGAAGCTGCTATTTACGCCGAGCAAGCAATGTTGACAAGGCATTGAGAGAATAGTCCCAAGGACTAATATGTAATTTTTTTATTTCCTGGGGTTATCTGTAAGGCTATGGACTTTGTAATGCTTACTCTCATAGTACATAATTCAGGGTGCTTTTCCTTCAAAAGAAGATCTTGACGCGCAAGGAGACGATATATTAAAGAAAGTTATAATTGTCAGCTAGATATATATTTTCTATTTGTTAAAAGCATAAATAAATAAGGCCTAAGGAGATCGCTTTCTCTGAGGATACATCTCCATCATCCGATATGGATGTCACCACTACTATAGCCTATTCTCCTAACCACTTATAAAGTAAACCAGATTCCTCTATCTCTCTCTTTTTATCTCTTTGAGAACCAAATTAACTTCACCATTTCTCTTTGAGAACCAGAGTTCTCCACCTCTCTCCCTCTCCTTGCACTCCTGTAGGGTGAGCTGAGGCAGCTGGGGAGGAGGTCATGGTGGTGCGCGCTCTATGATCAACGACAGGGGCCGTGCGCACGACCATTGAGGGCCACGACCAAAGAGGGGTAGGCGGTGAGGGGACCACGGAAGTGCAGCCAGATCACACCAAATTCGGCGTCATGACTAGAGAGGGACGGGGTAGAGCAGTGACCATATAAGGGTGTGGCCAAAGAGGGGTAGGCGGCGAAGGGGAGCACGGTGGTGCAGACGAAGACGGGCCAGTGGAGCAGCAACTGGAGATGGGTGCAATGATGTGGGGCATCTACACCATTCACAGCAGCGATGGGTCACCGCACACCTCCCACTCCTTTGACCGTCTCCATCAATGCCCTTCTCTCCATGTCCCATCCCCGTGCAATGCTTGCCAAGACGGGCACAAGCACTACTATTGCCGTAGTCACGGTGAGATCATCAAAATTCGCCAAAGTTTTTTGGTATTTTTTGAAACTTTTTGGTTGAAACTTATCAAGCTTATTGAATTTTTAGAACTTTTGGCTTGAAACTTGATAAAAACTATTGAAACTTGCTGAAATTTCTTAAAACTTTTGGGTGAAACCTACTGAAAGTTCTTGAAACTTTGGGATCAAAACTTGAAGAAACCTGTTAAAACTTTTGAAACTTTCAGGTTGAAACTTGATGAAATCTACTGAAACTTCTTGAAACTTTGGGGTTAAAACTTTTTTGGCCGAAACTTGAGTTCGAAAATATGAAACTTGGTCTTGAAACTTTTTTGAAATTTTCTAAAAACATGTGAAACTTACTTGAACGTAAAACCTTTTTAAATATTTCAATAAAACTATCTGAAACTATCCGACTCGACGTACGGGCATGGGCGGCAGCACCAACGGATATTAATGGCTTTATGGTAAACACAACTGAATGGCCATTCTTTCTTGTCGTATATCCACACAAGCACCGTAACCCCCAAACAAATGATCAAGCCCAAAACCTCCACGCCGGCCGACCTCATGCTCACAACCCCCCTCTTCTCGGCGGCCATGGAGCACCAGCAGAGAGAGAGGGAGCTCCAGCTTCTCCTCCTCCCCACGACCACTCCTCGAGACGCCGCCGCCTTCCACGTCCCTCGGCCTCCGGCGAGCCCCTCCGACCACCCGCAGCTCGACCTGAGCCTGTCCCTGAGCATTGGATCGCCACCGCCTCCATCGACCGATCAGGAGAAGGCTGCGGCGAAGGCAGCCGGGGCCGACTTGCAGGCGCTGAAGCGTCAGACGGCGGAGCAGTCCGGGCTGGCGTCGGCAGAGCGGGCCTACGCGGAGCGCGTCATGGAGCTGGCGCAGCGGGAGCTGGAGCTGGCGGAGCGGGAGTTCGCGCGGGCTCGGGCCATCTGGGAGCGCGCGCGCGGCGAGGTGGAGAAGGTGGAGCGCATTAAGGAGATGGCCGCCGCGCGCCGCATCGGCTCCGCCGCTCTCGAGATCACCTGCCACGCATGCATGCAGCGGTTCCACCCCTAGCTCCTCCTCGTCGTCGTCTTCTATCTCCTCAGCTTAGCTAGTAGCACGACCCCATATACCGCGTGCGCGTGTTGCTGTAATTCTTCACACTAGCTTATTGATTATATTAGCTGTTGTTTAATCTGTGAGTGCTTTAATTTGGTGTTAATTAATTCAGCTTCTTCAGATCGTCTGGTTGATGCATGTGTCAAGGTAGCTAGGGAAGATAGATGTTCAATTTAACTCCTCTCTCTTGCTTTGATGTTATTGGCTCCATCGTTTCCAGCCTGAAAAGATAAGGGAATCTAGCAGTTGAGCTAAGCTTTACATTTCGGATGTGCTTGCTGGAGTAGATGAGGCTCTCCTAGCTAGCTAATTAGTTTTTTTTCCCTGTAAAAACAATTGTTGAGGTGACTGCATGCCTACCTTTGTTAGTAGAAATGAAAGATTCTTGGTAGGTCTTGTTCCTTTCAGCGTATAGCTTATGATTTTTTTAAATAAAAAAATAGAATAATTTTTATTATTTTTTGAAACGATATATCGAAATAGCCTTTTTGATATGACTTATCGATATTCGATTTATTCGTACAAATATTTGTATTAGGATTAAAAGTCATCAACTGTTCAGTTTTATGCATAGATGCCATGCGCAGTGTGTTGCTCCTATCATTCCGATGCCGGCACTCGGCAGAAAGGATTTCTACTGTGCTTCTACATCTCCATTCTTTTCTTTTCCTTCCGTTGGTTGTGAGAATTCTGGGAATCAGTAGGGTATGTATGTTGATGCTACCCACGGACTTCGCGTGAGAAACACTATGACAAAACCATGTACCACGTATAGTATCCTTGAAAGTTATCTGGAGATATCAAGAATTTATATGTAATTAGGTGACGAAGTACCAGTACCTCTTAATTGGTACCTACCAAGAATGGCAAAAACTCTCATAGTAAATTTGTAATATATGTTGGAACTTGATTGCTCAATTGTGCCGTTTTGGTCCTCAAACTAGAATTATATTGCGAGCGGTCTTTCAACTTGCTTAATTACGCTACTTAGGTCTATTTGTTAGTTAAGTAAGGAGGAGGATACCATGGTGAAGACCTTGAAGCTGCTTAATTGTACTACTTACACTACTACGAAAAGAGTTATCACAGACGGTTCGAAACTGTCATTACATGCGGTTTTCTGAACCGTCTAAATTTATGAGTTAGTGATAATCGGAGGTTATCACAAACGGTTTGTGAATCGTCTGTGATAAAGATAATACAGACGGTTTATAACTAGAACCGTCTGTGAAGAATACTATCACATAATTATCTAAGACAATATATATATCGATGCAATGTAAATAATTAGTCTCAAAAGATTAAATAACAAAGTTTTATATAGCTTATATGTGTTCGTTTAAAAGGTTTTTATGAGATCTATAATTTTGTAGTTAAGGCAAACCCCAAATTTCAAAGTGAAGATAAAAATTTTAGCAAAAATAAAAATCATCTGTAAAGTATCACAAACGGTTTAAATAAAAAACTGTTTGCGATATTTAGCAATATCACAAACGATGCTCACCATGAACCATATGTGATATTATCTCTTCACAGACGGTTTTAAGCTCTGGCAGTAATACAGACGGTCTCTAAACCTAACCTATCTACGATTGCATTTAACACTAACGGTTTTGATGAACCATCTGTAATAAGGCGTCTAATATAAACCTTTTTATAGTAGTGTTACGTCCTTGAACTTGTTTAATTGTACCACTTGGGACATGCTCAATTAAAATTTAAGTTGAAGGATACAAGTAAAGTAGCACACCTGGACAAGTTTAACGACATCTTCTGCAATTTAGTTATCTAGGGATTGTACATAGTTCAGAGATATATGCAATCTATTCAATCAGCGATGCCGGTAAAGTGCCATAATTTCGAATCCAGAAGAACATTCTGCTGCCAGTAGTAACAAATGATTGTTGCGTTACTCGTCGTGGAATCAGGGGAGGTGCTCCCTTCCATTGTTTTGATCTAGACCAGACAGGTTGAGGTGAACAATCTCTGGAAAAGTACTGACATGGAGCCAAAACAAAACATAGCTATCAAAGCCTGCCCATGTGCACTGCCTTTTGCATTTGGAGTCTTGCTCTCACATAACCACATTGGTTTAGTATGTGGTTTCTAGCTAGGACTATAGGAGGGAAGAAATAAACATCATGGCGGTTTAGTTTCTTTGCATATGGCGCCGTTGCCGATCTCTTCCAGAGAGTGCTTAATCATGGTTGCCGACATAGCAACATTAGAGAATTGTCCTTATTATTTCAACGAAAGTTAATGAGAAATCGCAAAACAGTACCTATCTCACAGCATTCCTTGAGAGTTTCTTTGTGAAGGGTTTATTTTTTTTAACAGACTGTAAGGTAGCAAATATTAACATGGTAGTGCTAAGCGACAACAGAATTGGCAAAATAAAGTCATCTGCTTAGATGTGATGCTTTTCGGAAAGAGAAGATACACAAATTGTAAAATAATTCAGGATCTAATTTACACCAACGCATTACTAACTGTAGTTTCTTTACAATCTGTGCGGTTTGCTAAGATAGCTAACTTAACACCAAGAAGACGCGTGGTTATCCTTAGAAGTCAGTGCCTTGTAATTCCTGTAGCTAGTGGCTATTAATGCCTCTTGTAACTCCTACGGTTACTGTTGTGCACGCATGTATAATAGAAGCCAAAAAGGCCACGCATTTGTGTGAGCTGAATTATTCCTCCTCTCTAATTCGTATTTACTCATACAGTTCTTATGTAGCCAATCCCAAATTCGGTGATTTGATATTTTGGTGTCGGCCTTTGAAAGATCCAGAATATGCGAACATTGATCAGAAACATGAATGTGCATATCCAACGGTAACATGCATATAGATGATCCGAAACGAGGAACCTGGCAGACAGAAACTAACAGATGATCAGCTAGCAGGGTAGCTTTCCCCTCGCAGGACAAAAGGAAACGAACAAAGGAGAAGCAGATGGCCTGAGTTCAGATTGAAAAGGACAGATATATTGCATGCATGTATAGAACAGCAGCTTCCCACATTATACTCTATATATCTCATTTATGCCTTGTGGAGATAAAGCTGAATCTGTAAGCAGACACTACGGTTCTGGACTGGCCTTCCAGAGAGAAATCTACTGATGAAAGAGCATCTCAAGTATACCGGTGATTGGTGAACATCACAAAGCAGAGAACCATAAGGACATGGCCATTTCGTCAGCTGCACAGACCAAGGTCCTTGCTGAAGAAACTAACAAGCACAGCTGTAATCCACAACCGGCCTGGAGGCCAATAGACGAAACGAACGCCTGCGTTTACCGACAGAGTCAGGAGATCTTATCCGATCGAAGCAAGCAGGAAGAAGATTGAGATGCACGCTAGCTACTCGATGTGCGGATGACTAACGAGATAGTGAGATGACACGCAGTTAGCATGGCAACTTGGCGAGCGATGGGGCTGCATGTCTCAATGAACAGGCGAGGGGTCCCTGTGGTCACTCACAGGTCCCCTGATGTGCAGTGCAGTGTTGGGCTCGATCAAATTGTGTCACAGCAAGACAAAGACAAGTTCACTCGCCAAGAAACTAGCAGACAGGCTACCCAAGATGATCGGTCGTTCAGACCAAACAGCAAATCTGTGAGAGAAATGCGCAAACAACGATATCGGATCCCCGTCGCAACTGCCGATGGAGGCAACCAAGGATGGCGACATGGGCTCGATCCATCCATGATCGGCGCGAGGTGACAAGGCCATTTGAGATCACAAGACCTGAGACAACGGTGGGCTAAGTTTGTCATCCATGGCAGAGGCCTGATCTGAGCAGCACCTGCACCGCGAGGTGGACGGGCACGTTGTTGGTTGGGGTAAAGCGAGTCGCCGTCAGTCGATTCCTAGAAGAGAAAGCCAACAAGGGGAAGGGAGGAATCGGCAGGCGGTAGAGGGGACACAAGAAATTGCTTTGCCAGTTTACCACCACGCATGAGGACTGCAGCCTGCATGCAGGCCGGTACCAGTACCAGTACCTTGTAGCTCTTCAGCTCAGCTGCAGGGGCTGGGTCAGAGCAAGGGCTAGGAGTCCAATTGGCTTGCATGTGCAGGCTCAAAATCCAAGTGAAAGATGATGTGCGTAACCGGCATGGATTGTTCTGGTTGAAGTATAAGTGAATTGCTCATCTTTCTTCATCAGCTTAAACTTTTGAGTGAAGTGGTTGGTGCATGCAACTCAACATGGTATCAGAGCCAAGAGGTCTTGAGTTCGAGACCCAGTTAGCGCAATTAAATAAAAATAATTGCAGCTCACTTCTATTCCACGTCTTAGGCCTGAGGGAGCCTACACGTGAGGGGAAGTGTTGAAGTATAAGTGAATTGCCCACCTTTCCTCATCAGCTTAAGCTTTTGGGTGAATTGGTTGGTGCATGCAACTCAATATGGTATCAGAGCCAAGAGGTCCTGGGATCTGTGGGTTATGGGTCCACCACGCTTCCGCTGCGTGGTGGGCCCTCTGATACCATATTGAGTTGCATGCACCAACAATCACCCAAAAGCTTAAAGCTTTAATTGGTGGTGGTGCATGCAACTCAATAGTTCTGAGAGAATATGAAAGATACACTGCATGCAGATGGCTCCCTGGATCCTAATCTTTGAGTTAGGGTGTGACTCGTATCTTAGCCTTTGAGGATTTAAAAAGTTCTAAATGAATCATATTAGGATTAGAACTCCTCATATTTGGATTCAGATTTCTACTCCAATTTCGAGAAGAGCTAGAAGAGATTATATAAAAAGCAGTGTTTCCATACTTTTTTCTCTAACAATCAACCTTGGAAAGCAACTAAACAACCAAGCTTATCCATCTAAAGGTAGAGGATGTACGAGAGAACTAGATGCTAGGATATGCTTTAGCATTAGATTCTTGCATAGGACAATGATCCAATAGTCCTAAAATATTTGAGAGGGTTGTGAATGAGCGACAATCCCTTGTACTCTTTAACATTAGCTGCAAAAAGATTGTACCAAAACTGAACAAAAGAGGGAAACCTCGATATACTTTTGTTCACGAGTTCTTAATGATCTAATTGATCTTGGATGGATTCTCACATGTCATAACAAAGTTAAATCACAGTACAATTTTAACACAAATCATCAACAAGAGCAAAACCCAAAAATCACCTCTCTCTCTCAAAAAAATTAAGCAAACTCAAAAAGTTTCCTCTAGATCATGCCTAGATAGATAGAGATCTTATCTTCAGAAGATATCTCTACCTTTTACATGCCATTAGCACTAGAAAAGATTAACAAGAGATAAATTCAACCAAGAAAGCAAATCCATGGTACAACTCACTTAGACAAACTTTAAATGTTTATTTCATTTGAAGAGAAATAGTTTACAATCAGTTTCTCAAGATAATAAAGCTTTAAACCTAGAGCACACACCCAAAAGTCTATACACTTGAAAACCCTAACCTTAGACTTGATTGACATTAGTCTCTCTCTCAACAAAAAAGCTTATATAGTGAAGATTTCTCACATATCACTTAATCCTAACAACCAGTCACTCCTTAGTGGATCACATTACTTACATATGGGGAACCCGGTAACTCATACACAAATAGATTTTACATTATACACACTTATACGTATTTTGAAGCATGACCTCCCAAAGGCTCCAATAGCTTAATAAGATAATCAATCCATAAAGATGTGACCTAAACCACTTAGGCCAGCGCTGCTGTTATCATTTGAAATGCTCAAATCTAATGGCATACCATATTACACCATAGTCCATGATACCCAATGCTTGCCATCAAGATCGTATACATGTTCTAGGAACCATCACTACTTGAAACCCAGAAGACCATTTAACACATCATATACACACATTGTTTTCTCACGATCCTTGTCTTTCTTCTGTACTCACAGCTTGAGATACCGCCCCACCTGGACTTACACGGCACTTCATGGCTACCAAGTCTCAGTCTTATCGCTAGCTGCAATCCATTATCAAAACTGTAAATCCAAAGAAAATCAGATTATTTTTAAAATCTGGTTTGTTTCAAGCGTGTCCAAGAATTCCTGGACACCACCACAAGGACGCTGATCTTGCCAGCGACGAAACAAGCATGAGGCAATGGGGGCAGCGGGATTTTGAGGAACTCGAGCTCGATGGTGAGGACGGAGGGTTTGGGGAATAAGAGAAGGGTAAATTGGTCTTTTTGTATGCCATTTTACATAAGGTTCATAGCGGATGGACGGCAGTGGCATATAGAGACACAAAATTTCATATAAGTGGTACAGAAGAAACATGTTTTTTCAATGGCAAATCAAGAAAGTTGGTACCTTTACATGATAAACAAGGAATTTACTCTAAAAAATTGACTAGGTAGATTCAAAGAGACCTGTGCTTATGAAACTGTACCTAATTAGCTTCCACTCATTGTTAGTTAGTTTGTCTTAGCACTAAACTAAATTAGTACGGGCCGTGTGCATGCATGGTTGATTCGCATTAGGGCACGGAAAGACATTAATTAGTGATCGGCACGGCATGCATGTTTATTCAATTTGTATAGAACTTGTATATATCATGTTGCAGTTGTTTGATACCGAGCAGAGATAATCCAAGCTGTAGGTTACAATATCTACACACATAAATTGGATCATCAAGTTTTTTCACGACTAACATGAGATTATCAAGTTTGTCCAAGGGTGAATCTGACCTCCAAATTATGGAAATAGTTGTCGACAAAAGATGCATGGGCCGAAAGTGAGGAGAGAAGATGTCGAAATCTGCTTGCCATTGTGCATCCGAAAGGCTCGACCAGCATGGTCCATCTTTAGGCCAGGCATGCATTTTTCAACCGAATACAATGCGACACCAAAGCTTTCGCCGAAGAGAGGATTCTCGGAAGTGATCACATCTCAAGTAGTAGAGTGGCTTGGCTTGGTCTGGAACGGATGACCCGAACCATTCGAGTTTCGAAACTTGACAGAGTTATCTGTAATGCTACCTGTTTGAAATGTTCCTATTCTGCCAACAGGAGGAAGCTTTCCATTGAACCATTTTTTCGATTTTTTTTTGTTGTTGTGATTACTTGGATATGTCGCCATATATATTGAGTTCCACATTTAGATTAAACTTGGAAGCCCAGAGTATTAAATTAGAGTAAACTATATTTTACACCGGGTGACTTGTCATTTGTTTCACTTTGTACCACATTTAACCTATACTTTTACTTTACACCAGAGTGGACCAAATAAAATTTCATTTTGTACTAGCCAATCAATTTCAGTCCTAAATAAGGCAATCAAATTGAAAGAATAGAGCAATCAAAATATATGCCGACTTGTCATTTTATATATAGCTCCTTTGAGCCAAACAAGATTTGCAAAATGAAATTTTATTTGGTTCACCTTGATGCAAAGTGAAAGTATAGATTAACCTTGATACAAGTAACCTTATGTAAAGTGTAATTTACTCTTTAAATTAAGAAATCAAACCTATGATTCGAGGGCTTAGAAACACCCTTTAAAAAGTTAGAGGCCAAGCTTAACAAACACAAATCATCATCCCTATATAACATATGGAGGGATTCATGGCCTCCCCCTATGCCAAATCATCATTTTCACAAAAACACCCTCTATATTTGTGTTTTTACAAAAGGCCCTCCTAAATTTGTGAAATAACATAAGGGTCCTCGGTTCTTATAGAAAAACCCTTGCTACGTTGTTTTTTTTCAAAAACCCCCTCCGCTTCTCTAAAATTGCATATATGTCCTCGGCATTTTCATGAAGGTCTTCCTTTTCCTGGATAGCACCCCGTAGTTTTCCCAAAATTTCGCAGGGGTCCTTGATATTATGCAAAAAAAAACATTCGCTTTCTCCGAAAATACGTACGGACTCTCGCTTTTTTAGATAATCTCCTTTTATGAATTTTTGTCTCTTTTATTTTGATTTATATAGTAACTAGCGTGGCGTCACATTTATACTGCTAGTAAAATTTAAAAGGGAGCAGAAAGGTCCTCTTGCCTGTGCTAACGTGTCGGATACATGGAGGCTAGCTAGGCATGGGCACATGGCAGACGATTGGATGGGCCAGGTGCAATATGCTGAACCCTGTTATTCTACGAAGACAAAATTCCAAATTTGTGACAATCTAGTACCAGTCCTTTACTCTAAAATTAACTCATAATACAGCGTCCTCAATTAAAATATGAACCCTTGATCTAAAATAATGAAGAGATGCTAATCCCTAAATTAAATTAACTCCGTATGCACTGCTTCGTGAAAAAAAACGCCTTCATGAAAGATACATTTGTACGACGCCTTTGAAATGTATAAATAGATGTCATTCAATAAACCTGCAGCAAAGTATGCACGGACAATATACTAGTAGTAATAAACTAAAAATTGTCACCTTCAAATTTCCGTGGCAAGATAATTACATCTGTGAATATTTTTTAAAGTTAAAGTTTCGAAACATCCAACCATGTATTATTACATCTGATAAAGGAAGCAGTGACTTGCAATCAATCAAAAACCCGGCGCGAGGTCTCGTCCAAATGGAACATGCAGCAGGAAGGGTATCTTCAACGATCTTAATCAAGTACTATCTATAAGAATTCCACATCATCTATAAAGTACATATTAAAAACTAGCATTCTAAAAGACTATTTATAAAGATAACTATTTGATGTTTACATAAACACACAGTCATTTATAGAGTCTGCCTCGTTTTACGTTATAGATTAGAGACGAAATAGTAGCTAGCTGTTTGTATTTTGCATACTCTCTTTCCTCCACATAAAATATATGCTGATGTGTATATGCAAATAGTCAGCTGACTAAACACTATTGGAGATGCCCGAAGAAACGTGGGGTCGAGAGCAAGAGCGGCCCGATCGAGGCCGTACGTGTGCTGGCTTCAATTATTCAGGCTGGACCGGCTAACTAGCTGATGAGTGCTAGCTTACCTAACTTGTCTGCGTCGACGATCGATCGATCTGTCCGTGTGCTTGCGTTGCGTGCCTTCATCTTCTCTGTGAGGTGCATGATATGCCAATTGGGATCTAATCTATTATACAATGATATTTATGTTTTAATTTAGATTAATTTTTATTATCTAATAATGTCATATTTAGATCAAAATATCGATCTCGGCAATGTCGAGTCGTCGTATCCGGATATTTTGATTTTTTTAATGCGTATCAAAGCACAAATATTCACCTAATTTAAAAAAAACTAAATTGATCATGTGAACACAATCGCTACCGAGCTCAATGCTGTCGAGCTTGGGAAGCTCGGCAATACCATGGCCCTGCTGGTTGCAGTGTTGTCTCCTTATCTGCTGAGCTCAATCTGACTGTGGCACCCGCCCGCTCCTATCAAGTTCTAGTGGCACGGCGGGTGATAGATTTGTCGTGTCTTCTAAACCCTTGGAATGGGCTATTTTTATAAAAGAAAGAGTATATCTAAGACTAAATTTAAAAGGAAAATAGGCATTGCCAAAAGCGTGAACAGTGAGATGAAATGGAATCAGTTGCGTTTTGTTGGCTCACTCTCGTACGGTTCTGGCCACATAAGTAACCACAAGAAGGATACGCTAATTGTTCTAGCTTCGTATTTATAGCAGCAGCAGTTAACAGACAGATTTTTTTTTACTTTTCAGCGGTTTTTAATTTTTTAATAATTATTATTTATTAAATTAATAAGAAACGGTCAAAAATATGTGCTGCTACTTTCACTTTCATGCAGCACTGTATATATGACTCAGCTCAGATGTGCAGTCATTCGTGTTATTCAGACAGTTACGTTAGGGAATCTGACTTGTAGGAACCAGCCATGCCTGCTGAATTGCTGATACCAGTAGAGTTGAAAAGGAAAGGAGAAATGGAAAGGCCAGGTGGTTCACAATTGACTGACTTGGTATTGTTGACCACGGTCAGCGTGGTGCTGGATCTGAATGTAGTTTAGGTTCTTTTCGACTTATATATACCATATGTCTGCACTGTTTATAGTAATTAATTTTTAAATGGTATATTTTTTAAAGAGAGGTTAACAAAAAAATTATAGTAAAAAATATATTAAGTTCAGCTGTATCGATCAAAATTATATGCAATTATTTTCTTCCATATAATATCTCTTATAAATAATTAAAATTTAAATATTTAAATCATAAACTATCAGTCAAAAAAAATACATCCATATTGGAGCGAGGCGTGATAGTGGTGAATGGACATGCAGGTTGCAGTGGCTTCTTAATTCACTAGGACGAAACGAATAATCTGTGCAGTGAATGGACATGCAGCATGCTGGTTGGTTGGAGTCTTGGAGAGGAGCAGGCTGCGGAGGCCAGTAGCCGCTATACATGCTGCTGTTGCAATCGAACATAGACGATGGATGCGAATAAATAAGTAAGTGGCATGCAGACAGTTACATGAGATCAGATAGATAGATTGTCGAAGTTTAATTTGAATTTATATGGTGTCTACGCAGGATACTATATCGTCTTAAATTATATGTAGCATGACTGATGTCATGGCTATGTATAAAACTGTATCAGATATGATGTTAACCTGTAACGATCGATTCTTATTCGGTTTTTTCATGTGAAACCCGTTTCCTTTGTCCTATATATGTACCTTAATAGTTTATAAAAAATAGTATTACTGTAATATCTTTTTATAATGAATTCTGCCTTCGCACATTTATGATTTTTCTTAAAAGATTTTTCGTGTTAAATCTATGTCTTTCGTTCTTTTAATGCATACGTATATGGGAAGAATTGATTATGAAGCTAAGAAGTGCATTGGTTTGGCTTCCTGATCCATACGGCAGCAGTCGGTAGTCGGCATGAATGGTTCAGCGCAATCTCTCGAGGTCAGCAGGCAGGGTTTAATGCAGTTGCTGGCCCTTGCTTGGAGCCATTCGCCGATCGCTTCAATTCGGTGATCGATGCATGCGGCAGCCTCTTCCTCCTCTTGGCTACGCATGCCTGCCGACCCGCATCCACTGATGCACCGCACACCGTCCTCCACATCTCCTCGTCCGTCCGATCGATTAGGTGCTACATACTTTTATTTCCTCATGTTTCAGTCACTGGCTTGACTTACCTCCCAGCAACATACTACTCCAAGCAGTCTCTTGCTACTTCCTCCTCGTATAGCTACATGTCGTCGGAATGAGTCCGAACAATATATTTGTAGGCATCCTCAGTCGGATAAGAAGACTGTCATAGGTGTGTAAGGATCTCGAAGTGGCACAACCACCATGAAGAGATCTCAAAATATCTCCACCACCGCCAAGTGAGTTCAAGACCACCGCGGTGGGAAGGGAACTCGAGGAAAGCACACAACTCTAAAGTCCTTAGGGAAGGCCTCCTCCCTCCATCGGTGTATTTCATATGAGTGTTCTAGGATTATAAAATGGTCTCATCTCTTTCATTATAGGGGGTCCTATTTATAGCGGGAGAGGCATGCGTAGTTAAAAGTTTGCCCTTATGGCTTAGCCTACTCCTGTGGGCATTTTCGGTCATCTGCTCCGTGCAGGCCCCGTCGGATCCGGGACGTCGGGGTCGGCCCGTGGTCTTTCTCGGGTTGACATTGCGCACTTCGTTCAACCTTGTGTACTTCACCCAGGGTCCCCCTAGAGTCGATCTTGCGTGCTTCGTCCGGGGTCCTTCTCGGGTCGACTTTACGCACCTTGCCTAGGGTCGGTCCCGGACGTTCCTAGAGTCGATCCTGCGTACTCCGCCCGGGGTTAGCTCCGGACACTCAAATGGTCAATCCCGTGTGCTCCATTCGAGGTTGGCCCCGAACATAATTCAGGATAGACCATCTAACGAGCGTCATTATTATGAGGTTGTTGTGGATCTAAGGTAGCGCAGGACTCTCCCCAACACTACTCATCAGTCATCTTCGGGAAAAGCGGAAGTGAAATTCATGGATTCATGCATATGACCAAATGAAATGAAGTGAAGGAAAACCGGGAGGCCAACCGGCATGCAAGTCTGTGGTCGCCAAATACCAAGTGCGTTGCTTGCAATGATGAACCCCATCCCATACATGCACTAGTTGCCGGTCTGGTCTTATCCCTAGCCGGTTCTGGACAAACGCATCGGCGATATGTATCATTCATGTTGCGACACGTTTTTTGCAATGCGAAAAGAGAAACACGGATCAATATAGGCAGGACGAGGGTGACGCATCAAATTTAATGAAAACGATCCGCACTTTGGATTCCCTTGGTTGCATTCGGTAAGTACTTTTAGTCTATAGTTTACAATTTATACTATAGTAATTAGCTTTTAAACGATATATTTTTTAAAATAAGATCAACAGAAAAATTATAGTAAAAAATATACTCAGTTCAGCTGTACCGGTTAAAATTACATGTGACTATTTTTATTTGTATACTGCCACTCGCGAACAGCCAGAATTTAAAAATCTAAACTATAAACTATAGCCCAAAAGAATCCACCCAATGACTTAATTGTTTGAATTTTGGCTGTTCGCGAGAGGCAGTACGCAAAAGAAAATAATCGCATGTGATTTTGGCCGATCCAGCTGAACTCATTACACCTTTATTATAATTTTTCTGTTGATCCTATCTTAAAAAACGTATCATTTAAAAACTAGTTATTATAGCATATATAAGCCAAAGCTAAGCTCTTTCAAAAAGAGCCTTGTATACCTCCTCTCTTTTCTTTTTCTTTCAGATTTTTTCTTTTTTCCCTTTTCTTTAAATAAAGTTTTTTTGGCGTGTACTTAACTTGGTTGCATTGCACCCAGGGGCATAATTAGGCCCCTGGCAAGGTAGGCTAAAGCTCGAGATATGAAAAAATATAGTATATAGCTCAAGTATTCTCAGTCTAACCTGGGTTAGTATTGCTAAGATTCAGTTCAGTAGCCCAATAGCCCATGAAGGGATATCAGCCGACAGTCGTTCGATCTAGATCCAACGGTCAAGGATAACTCAACCAATCGAAAGGGCTTTGCCTTTTCGATTTTTGCTATAATTATTAATTTTTAAATAATATATTTTAAAAGATAGAATCTACTAATTGATTATAGTTTGTACTATACTGACTTTAGTTATATCGGTTAAAATCTCTTTTACAACCAGTCAAAATTTAAAATTTTAAGTTAAAAATCATAACATATAGTCTAAAGGAAACTTTTGGCCGTGCCACGGTTTGTTATTTAATATGCTACGTTTGCAAGGTCCTTTTGTAATATTCAGAGTAGATGTACTTCCAATCTCATATTAATACAGAGTTAGGAGGTGATCAGAATAGCGATGGCTTTTGGTTGAAAAAATACTGTAGCTGACTGAAAAAACATTGTAGTTGAGTTAATGGATAGTATAGTGAATAGTGAAAAAAAACTGAAGTTAGAAGCTAAAATCGAAAAAATCAAAACAATCAGGATTTTAATGGCCCAAGGGGCCATGTTTGCCTTAAAAAAAAAAAAAGCTGCCAAAGAATGCAACACTCCACATGTAAAAAAGCTGCATGCATTCGGTTTCACCTTGTCCTAATCTCCTCCCTCCGAATCCAAAGCTAACCCGGCCTCCTTTCGGTTTCACCTTGTGAAATACGCAAGTCATCCATATAAAACACCAGCATTATTAGTTAGTAACAGTTAACAGTGACACCGCACTCTAGCTTACTCTCTTTGTTTCAGCTTTAATTTCTAACTTCTACTTTACTATTTATAAATTCTATTTTTATTAACCTTTTCATTTTTAATTCTTTTAAATTTAATTAAACAAAATAAACTATCATTCACTATAATAAAAAATAAATTAATTTTAATATAAAATAAACTATAAACTATTATTTAAACCGAGCTGGCCGCCCCTAAACCTCACACGGACAGACACTGCAGTGCAGTGCAGGCTCATCAACAGACAGCACGCAAAAGGCAAATCCACGAGCCAAGAACAACCGGAGCTTAGCCACGGAGAAGGCGGCAGGCTGAGGTAGCTAGGCCATGGCGACGGCACCGCACGAGCAGCATGGCCACCGCTCCGCGCCCAACGCCACGGCCTCCAGCACCATTGCGACCAATCGGTGGGGGCCCTACTCCGGCGCCGGCGACTTCGCCAGCAACATGGCCGTCATCCTCGCCGCTCTGCTCGCAGCGCTGGCCCTGGCCCTGGCGCTCAACGCCACTGTGAGGTACCTGCTCCGCCGCCGGCGCGGCGCTGCGGGCGTGGACCCGGAGAAGCCGCCCGTGGCGGAGCCAGAGCCGCCTCCGGCGCTGGTGTACTCGGCGGCGGGGACCAAGCTCGCGGGCGCGGCGGAGTGCGCGATATGCCTGGCCGAGTTCGTAGACGGGGACGCCGTGCGCGTCATGCCGGTGTGCGGCCACGGATTCCACGCGCGATGCATCGAGCGCTGGCTCGCCGGCGGCCGACGCTCGTCCTGCCCGACGTGCCGCGCGCCGGCTGAGACGCCGGCCGGCGCCGGGGCCGGCGAGCCCGCGGCGTCTTGATGCGGAGGGCTTTGCAATTGCATGCGGGTTCTTTGTTATGGGCAAAGTGCTCTGCTTTTCTTTTTATGATTTTCCCTTTAAAAGTATTTTTTTTTCTGCTTTTACCAAGATAGGGATTTGAAGTGGATGGATGGCTGGTTGGTTTTGATGTCTTTGTTTGAGTTGTTGTTTGTTTGCTTGGTTCTTCTTCCTGGTAAGTCAATTCGGCTGTTGAACAGGGCTGGTACTGATAATAACTTGGTTGCCTGCCATTCTGATGGTATTGTTTGATCAGAGCTCTGTACAATGCGTGGATATTTTCCAATTCCAATTAAGCGAAGTAGCAGCTGGTGCAGAGAATTTCCTTTGGACTTAACACCCCGGGAAATTGTGCTTGAGACCCGGAAATTTGAAAGGAAAGAAACATCCTTTTTATGTTCAAGGAACGCCGCGGAGGCTCGGGCTAGGACCATGTTGGTAGGTGCGACGAATCGTTTTGCGGTCATGTGTCCTGACGAATGATGGAATCAGATTGCTTGCTTGCTTGCTTTACCTTGACGCCAGGTCAAATAATAGTATAACGTACTGCATCATTCCAGCAAATATTGCTGTTAACAACTTGGGAATGCTTATAACTTCCCACCTATTACTGCACAGATATCACTTAAAATTGAAGTACCAAAATTATTGAAACAATAGCTAAAGATAATTAAAACCATGAGAAAACAATGTGAACATGCTACTTTGGAGGGGCATTTGTAAACCAACTTAACTTATGAGGGCTAAAAAAATAAACGAAAATAGGAAATGGGAGACAAATTGTAAAAAAATAAGTGACCTATGGGGTGTCTATGAATTTGTCCAAAAAAAAAGACAGATACCAAATATATGAAAGTGATTCACCAAACGAGATTGTTATAACCCACCGTAAGGAGGGAAATTCATCTATTTATCTGTTATATTATTATACTATTAAGATAATAGAAAAAGAAGCCATCACTAATGGCTAGAAAATCCAACTTTACTCAGAGAATAAGGAGAAAGATTTACAGCAATCGATTTTGATGGGTCTAAAATATAACGGTGCATATGGATCATACATGTACAAGAGCAATTACAGTTGTATAAGAAATGCAATTGTATTTTGAAGCGCACATTAGAGTTGTCCAACAAATACAACTCTATATTCAAATACAGGTATATGTGTTATAGTACGTAGCCGCATGAGAAATTCGGAAGAAAAGCAAAGTCCATAAGATTCAATTTTTTTAATAAAAAAATAGGCTAGAGTGATGATCAGTTACCCAATGGATCAAAGTGCAGTCTAGTCGAACCTTGCCAAACAAGCCGTGCCAGCTTGTGGCACAATACTATTAGCCCAGTCCAAACACGGTATGATATGAACAGTAAATATGTTGTTTCGTGTTTGGATCGGAACCTTGGCATTACACGTATAGTATCATGCCCAGCATAGCCCAGTCCAGTATGGCATGGCACGCCATTAACCCCAACCTCCCATTGAACCTACTCCATCAGGCGTAACTTTTGATGGCAGTAAAAAATACTTTTGATTAACTTTACAAAATAAAAATACTTGTGATGGGTGCCTTCCTACGAGGGCTCCAATACGGCCCTACGCGGCTGACTGGGAGTCAGGGAGTGCGTGCCAATGTGGCAGCGCAAGCCAATGAGTCAGAAAGTTGGTCGATATGTATGCCAAGATGGGCCTCACTGGCGATGCCAAGCCGGTCTTCGATGAAACGGAGGGCAAGAATGCGGTGATGTATAATACGACGATCACAGGGCTGCTCCGGTGCAAGATGGTTGTGGAGGCAAGCTAAGGGGGCTGTTTGAGGTGATGGTGGACAGGGATTCCATTACTGCCTGCCTGGACTACGATGGTTACAGGGCTGACGCAGAACGGGTTGCAGTCGGAGGCTCTGGATGTTGTCCGGAGGATGAGGGGGCAGATGGTATCGGCATTGATCAGTACACTTTCGGAATTGAAGCATCCTTACAGCCCTTGCTGCCTTGGAAGAGGGGAAGGAAACAGATCCATGCCTACCTAGTCAGAACTAGGTACGATGGCAATGTCTTTGTCGGAAGTGCGCTGGTTGACATGTACTCCAAGTGCATGAGCATCACAGATCGGCAGAAACCGTTTTCAGGAGGATGACGCGCAGAAACATCATCTCGTGGACTGCAGTGACCGTCGGCTACGGGCAGAATGGATGCAGCAAGGAGGCTGTGAGGGCGTTCTCAGCGAGGAGGATGACCGTCGTTTTTTATGGCTTCGAGATGAGCCTTAAGTTTGTTGAAAGAAGATTCCAATGACGATTTCGTGCGACAAGAACAAAGAGAATCAAAGTGTCGAGCTACCATCTGCGCGCGGAGTTGCTAATCGCTATGAGACTGAAGCGTACGTTCAAGGTGATACCTGAGCCAATCCCTCGTTCGATTTTCGACTTCATGCCTGATCGTGAAGGGTACTTCATTGGCAATGTTCGTCCTGTGGGGATATATTTCCGGTGGTTCTGCTCTGGCAACTTCATCGCAATTCTGGAGATGAACAAGCTGCGGCAATATTGGATCTTGTGGAGGAGCGCTGGGAAGAACTCACTAGAGAGATCAGAGATGCCCCCTGAAGGTCTGCTACACTGCAATGGAAAACCAGGAACGGCAGATAGTCCCCAGGTGCAGCCCCAAGAAATCCAGATCATGGCCAGGCATCAAAAATCTCGGTAGAACTTTTGATTCATGAGATACATCATGCATGTATGTATAACTGTAGCGTTTCATCATGGCATCTTCCGCTAGGCCTCGATCGATAGAGACAATTAATTAAAAATAGAAATAGAAACAAAAATGAAGCAAAAAAAAACTGCAGAAGGGAAATACACGTGTGCCATCAAAAAAATGATGTTTTTACAATTAAGCCATGTAGGCTTGGTTGTAGGAGGAGTCCATCTCGTGGACGACGAGGCTCTTGGCGGTGACACGGGCGCTGGTGGCATTGTTGAAGAGGTACACCCCTGCGTTGGCGTAGATGGCCTCCGTTGGGTACACGCGCGACGTCGCCGTCGACCTCCCGCGCTGCGCGAAGCTCTCGACGATGGAGTGATCCACCAGGACCCTCACCGAGAGCGTCTCGCCATCGAGCACGGGCACGACATTGCCGACGACCCTCTTGACGATGTCGTTCGCATATGACGACCTCGTCTCGTCCTGGCAGAAGTGAGTGCGCAGGCCGCCGTCAAGCCCCCTGGAGACATAGAAGTAGACGGCGGTCTGCTCCCTACGGCGCCTGTCGGCGAGCACGAGCAGGCCGAAGGGGCCGAGCGCGCCCCTGCCGGCGGCGCCGCCGCTGGTGCTGCAGTTGTAGCCGACGTCGGCCTCGACGACGGCGTCGACGGCGAGCGGGTCGAGCTGGAACTCGGCGAGGATGTCGAGCTGGGTGGCGCGGTGGAGGTTGAGCGGGAAGACGGAGCCGTGGTCGATGGTGATGCCGCTGAGGTCGGTGGAGTTGGTCCGGAGCGTCTCCACCTCCTCGACCGGCCACTGGAGAAGGTTGCTCCCGGTCTTGGTGTCCAGCACCACCGTGCGAGGGATCGACTGCAAAGCAGCATGCAAATTAACGTTAGTTGTTGGGTAACAATTATAAATTTACAAAGCTTCAAATCAAGGGATCAATTAATCTACCTAGAACAGATCAATTTGGTGATTAAGTTGTGTCGCGGGTTAGGTCCTACTGGCTCGTGGCTACCAAGCTTCGGCAACGCAACTCTCTTTTTCGATCCATCGATGTCTGCTCTACGTATAATTGTGGCAGAAAAGAAAGAAATAATAATGGCCAGACAAGACACCCCTTTTCTTGTCTAATCCCAGTTAGGATAAACTAGTACAGATTATTTAGGTAGGTACTACCTGCCAGGACACCACATGGTTGCACATGAGCTCGTTATGGGCACATACATCCACATTCCACCGCATATGCATATGCACAGCTGGTGTAGTAACAGTTTTTAGGACGTACAGATGCCTGCATTGTGTTAAGCCAGCTAATAACCTAGAGCTAGAATAGGAGTCGAATGAAGCTAAGAGACGAACACTTGACAACGAGACGACAGCGACCTGGCGCGAGCCCAACACCGCAAGGTTCTGTTGCCATGTGCATGATTGATTCACAAGTGGCTGCTATCATACTCCTCCCATGCCTACGTGTCTGTGGAACCCGGTAAAAGCGCAATGCTAATCATGCTAAGCAACTTTTTTTTAACAAATTAATAAGATGATCAGCTTTGTCATCTTAGCTGAAGAAATTGAGACGGACGCAGCAAGCATGACGGTACCTGAAGCGATGCCCATCCCTTGGCGACGTCGGCGCGCTCGGAGTCGGTCTCGCCGACCCATCCCCAGAGCACACGGCGGCGCTTGGCCGGGTCGTAGAAGGTCTTGGAGGCGTAGAACTTGCCCCAGTCGTAGCGCAGGCCTATGCCGACGTCGGCGTCGGGGTCCATGGGCGCCCACGCGTTGGCCGCCGCGTCGTACCTGCCGAGCGCGTAGTAGTCGTGCCGGTCGTCGTCCATGCTCGCCTTCATCACGTGCACCACGTCCTCGGCGTTGTTACTCTTCGCCATGGCCTCCGACATGTCGATGCCATAGTCGCCGCGCGTGCCGACGGGGTAGAAGTCTATGCACTCCCACATGCCGGTGGCCGGGACGCGGTGCAGCAGGCCCGAGACGAGCTCGTAGTGTACAAAGTCCGCAGTCTTGTAGGTCATGGCGATGCCGGCATGGTGGGCGTCCTTGGAGCCGATGACCATCCGCCACGTCTTGTCGGAGGGGTCGAGCCAAGCGGTGGTGGGGTCGCGGAAGTCCTTGTCGCCGATGGCCGGCGGTGGGTAGAGGACGGGGTTACCCTCGTACTTGGTCCAGTTGGTGAGGAGGGGGTCCTCGGGGTCGGCGGGGAGGGCGAGGCATTGCACCTGTACGGAGGCGTTGGTGGAGCCGGTGTAGAGCATGGCAAGGCGGCCGTCGGGGAGGGTGGTGGCGGAGCCGGTCCATACACCGTTGATGTCATACCAGCGGTCGGGGAGCATGGCAATGGGGAGGTGGCGCCAATGGAGGAGGTCGCGTGAGGCGGCGTGGCCCCAAGCAATCTTGTTGCCCCACACCGCACCCTCCGGGTTATACTGGTAGAAGAGGTGGTACCAACCCTTGTAGTATACAGGCCCTGCATTTCACCATTTCCATCATCAGTCATCATCCTTCCATCCATCTTACCGTCAGAATTTGCATTCTTCTTCTTGATGTTAGTAAATAGATTGACATGAAATCTGATGAAAGATTGATCGATTGTTGCAAGGGGCAAGAACACGTGGTGTGAAGATGAAAGGCCCTACACCAAAAACTTCTGTTCACTGTCTCTACACCGGCTGGCTGGTAGTTGGAGACCCAGTTCTTAATTTTCAGCTAATGGACTATGGCTCCTGGCTTATATCTTGCCTTGAACAAATAAACGAGAGGACTTTTCTATCATTGTTTTGAAGCTGTTTATCAAGATAGTTCTTTCAAAGCGGCTTATCGGTTTAGTAATATTTGATTTGTATATACAACGCTCATATTAGAATCAAAAATCATAAGCCGCAGGAAAAAGAACCCACCCGAATCTATGGAATCCATATTAAAAAACAAAACAATTAAAAGAAAATGGTAATGAAAGTTGTTGAGAAAAATAAAACAGCCGCGCGCACTGTGGGTCAATATGATGGCGAGGGGGGTGGTGCAGTTGAACTTGCGCAGTACGTTAAGTTTGTGTTCTTTCTTGTTTGTCTGTTCTCTCTCGAGTTTGCGACATATGGTACCTCGTTATGTAAACGGATGCCGTGGCAAGGCTTTACCGTATAGTTTCATTAACTTTTTTTCTTAATTAAATAGCAGAGCTCCCGCCCTCCTTAAAAAAAATGATGCCACGCGAGCGGATGCCGAGGCGCAACCTTTTATATCTTCTCCCATCCTGTCACATTGACAAGATAAGAGCAGGTGGTCTGTCACAACCAGATTCCGTTTACGACCGACCAGTGACAAGATCTTTCTTCTTGTTAGCCACATTGATCAGGATCCAACGTTTAAACATGCATGCATCTCCAGCAAGAACAGTGATAAACTAGAGAGAGATGAAACGAATCGAGAAAAGATGGGAATGGGAAAATGTAGGAGGAAGGCTGCTGGCTCACCCACCGTTAGGGTCGTTCATCCAGTTCTTCTGGGGCTGGAAATGGAACCCCGTGCGCTGCCACTGCAGCATCGCGTTGCTCCACGGGAACGCGTTCCCCGCGTCGCCGTCCGACGCGCCCAGCCTCCCGTCGCTCCGGACGCCGGACGTCTTCTCCGACACCCCCGACTCCGGCCCCCTGCTCCTCGCCACCGCGTCCACCTCTGCCGGCCCGACCGAAAGCGCATCCATGGGGCGGCCGGCGAGCCTGACGCCGGCGAGCAGGGCCACGGCAAGGAGCACCGCGGCGGCCGTCAACAACAGGGCGGCGCACAGCGGCCGCCGTTGAGCGCGTCCGGCGCCGGAGACCTCGGCCGAGGCGGCGTCCCCGGCGGGCAGCGGCGAGTAGGAATAAGGGAGCGGCGGCGAGGTGTTGTCCCGGGTCTCCATTTGGATGTGATCAGACAGACTACCAACAAGGCAATGCCTCCTCGATCTACCAATCTAATCTTAACAAGTTGTGTTTGTGTGGAAGCCGAGGCGCTCCGTCGGGTATTTATAGCCTGCCGGTAACATGGCATGGCACCGCCCCATTCGCCCGTCGACCAGATCGATGCCAATCAAAGCTTATATTTGTGCCTTATTACACTACTAAACCTGGCCACGTTATCCAGCTCAATACTTAGCCCGATACGACCGAAATATGCATGCATCATGATGGCCATGAAGAATATGATGAGTACAGGTGGTCTTTTTTTATGCTATAGTTTATATTTTTAAAATTTTGATCGTTCATGAGAGAGACACGGTGCATACTATTTTGACCGATATAATTAAAGTTAGTATAGTATCTACTATAATTAATTTATAGATCTAATTTTAAAAATATGTACCATTTACAAATTAATCAATATGAAAAAAAATCAAAAACTACAGGTAGCAAACCCAGAAGAGCTCAGCCATCGCTTTGTGTTCGTTTGGTGCCGCCGTCAGTTTGAGAAACCGACTGTCATGATGGCCTGGCTTGCATCATAAGGGGGAAAATGCATGGCCGTAACCGTGTTTCGGTGGCAGACACGTGCGTGGATCAATTAATTTTTGTTTGATATTACAAGGTAGAAGCGCACACCTATTAATGCATAACTCGTTAAGGACGCAACAGTATTAATTATTTCTTTTGAAAGATAGGTAATTTTTTATCATATGTTTTCGATGTGATTTTCGTAGTCCTAGTTAATTAGTGTTATTTAGTTATTCGTAATTAATGTAATTTGTATTACGAAGTAAGTAGGTCGTAGTAATTTAGACATAATTTTTACTATTTTTGTATACATACGGTATGTATAATTTGGTTTTCTATGGTAGTACGTAATTAAGTAATCGTAATTATTTTAGTGGCAATTAGTTAGGGTTAAGACACCGCTCAATTTAGCTTCTAGTTTCTCACTTTTACTTTTTTCACTATTCACTAATTTTGTCTTTTATAGTTTTTGGGTTTTGCCCTTTTCCCATATTCTTTTGCATCATCCGTGATGAGCTAACATATTTTTTTATTTTTAATTTTAAAAAAATTTAATTATGCCAAATAGAACGGTCTCCATACCTCCTCCGAACCGAGACGGAATCTTCGAACCGGCTGACGTACTCCATAGGATATGCTCGTGCTCAACGAAAGATAAGGCCATGCATGAAGAGACAGACGTGGTCAGGAGATAGCAGTGGCTCAGATGAGTGAGTCACATCGCATCCCATGCGATGCGTTTTTGTACTATTACATATACTTCTACAAATATTCATAATGCATAAAATTCTCAAAAAATATAGACAATTACTACAACTATGTCAGATGTACCAAAGTAGATGTTACTTCTTTTACTCCTTTGCTGATCATCGATGTACACCATGGAAGATTTTTAAAAATGAAAAAAAAAGAGGAAGGAGAGACAACATAGATGGAGTTTTACTTGTTCCAAAAATGCAATCTGGCGAACGAACAAATAAACAATTAAATACTGCACCAGCAGGCTGACATGTGGATTGCCTGTCCATGGTCATTGATTCATATGCATCCAGCAAAGCCGGCACATGAAGTGATTTGCAATTTTCATACCAGGTACAGTAGTACCAACTTACCTAGTACAGTAGTACGGGAGTTTTTCGGATTAACAATTAATGCATTACCAACTTACCTACTACAGTAGTACGGGAGTTTTTCGGATAAACAATTAATGCATTACCAACTTACCTAGTACAGTAGTACGTACATACACTATTTTATGTTGGTCTGGCAAAGTTTTCATAGTTAAGTTATCAAGGTTCCTACGACTAAACCGTCAGGGTTCCACGACTCGACTAGCTGCTCTGCACCCCATCCAAAAGAAAGAGAGAGAAAAAAAGCACGCGATCGAAGCTGGTCTACGTGGATGAACCAACTAGGCAGCTCTTTGTGTTGTCAGCGTGACTTTTCAAAACAGATATATTTTCCTACTTTGGGATATTAGATCTGTAAGTTGAAACCATCTTTCGTAGCTGCCATAATAGCAAAATCTTACTTTCGGATGCTAGATTTGACTCTCACACACTAAAAAAACTAGGTTTGACACAGCATAACAACCGCGCGCAAACTAACCCTTATTTTTTGTTTTAGTTTTGTTTGTTTTCTTTTTCAGAATTTACAAAATCTCTGAACCGTCTCTACGTGCATCAGCCTCATCACTTAACACGCCACATGCATCGACTCTCCTCTTCATGATTCTTGTCTTCTCTGTGATTCCCGCTTGAGCCACATAGCATCACCCAGACTTACACATTGCTTGAACCTCAGCTCCCCCGTCTAATCTTGATCCATTGCCATCGACCATTAACGTTCTCCAAGCCATCTACATATCTAAAAATCAAGCAATCATCTGGAGCATAAGTTACATGCGCTTAACTCGCGTTAGTCAAAATCATACATCATACAACACCACATAACCAATCAATAGCACCCACAACCTAAAAACTATTTTTACTTATCTCTGGTCGGTCATAGCCACTGATCTGATCGTACTCCCCATAACTGTCAGACCATCAGCAATGTATGCGTACATGCCACATATTCGGTAAAAATACCGACTATCCGGTAAACAAAAACATATTCTAGAACACCGAACGCGTTGAATTTTGCCATCTTGCAATGCATGCGTACATGCCACATGCCTCTATCATGGACATGCCGGAGTGAGTAATTCGCACACTCTAATGGTGATATCGTGAATCGAATGTCATAGTCATCAGTCTGAGAAAATCTAGAGAGATCGATCAGCAACCAAATAACGATCAGCAACCAAATAATCTATAATCTGCAGCTTCACATAACCGGTAGTAAAAAAATAAAAAAACAAGACTAGACGGATCAATAATGGATATAGGAAGAGAGGGCAGGACAATAAGAGAACCAGTGTCACCGTCCTAAGAACTGCATCAAATCAAACTGAAGCCATATTCTTGCAGATTCAGCATCGGCAGGTACAATAATGCAGAGAGAGGAAGACGCGCCATCCAAATACTCCTGGCCGTGGCTCTCTCCAAGTGTCCGGCGGCTGCCACGTCAGGCACCTCACCCTTTCTCTGTCAGGGCAACGACACGTCGGCATGTGGGTCGCCGCAATTATTGTACCTGCTGCACGTCACTGCTTCTCCCCCTTGTTAACACGGCATGCGATGCGAATCTCATTGCTTACGCCCCCCACCTCCTCAATGAAACGAGGGAGGGGAGGGGAGGGGGGGATCGTTCGTCTAGGTGTTCGGTCCATTGCATGAAATCATTTCCATCCTGGATCATGTCTGCTGCTTTTGTGTGCCTTGGGATCAAAGTATTCTCTCTCACGGGATGTTTTCACCTAATTAGTTTAGCGAAGAATATTCCGCTTATCGTTCGACCAAATCAAACGAATTACGTTGTTTCGGACAGATCATTTTATCCACCTTGGTATCATGAACCAAACACCTAAAGGGGTGATCGAAATAGCGATGACTTTTGGCTTTTGCTAAAAACAACTGTAGCTGGCTGAAAAAACACTGTAGCTGAGTTGGTTTATTGAGTATAATTAAATTTTAAAAAATTTAAAAATAAAAACGGTACGCTAATCTAAAGCGGACGATGCAAAAGAATACGGGAAAAAAACAAAACACAAAAATTCAAAAAAACAAAGAAAAAAACAGAAACCGCCAAAAGTGCTACAGCCATCCATACGCGCGCTACAGTCACCCCATCGCCGAACGCGGCGATTCATCGCCAATCTGATCGCGCCTTAAGAAGAAATGTCATGCGATGGATTATCTCGTTTGAATATGGCTCTGGTCCCAACAAATCAGGCTGCTCGCTTTCATAAAATATAAGCCGCTTGAAACACACCGAATTCTTAACATGTGTTTCCTCTTTTTTATTTTTTTTCCTTGGACCACAAAACGCACCATATGCATGTATGTATCCAGAGGGTACTATCACAATAGTACTATAGAGGGTACTGTTCATATGAATAGTGCCACCCCGAAAATGAGGTAGCACATGCTTGAAGCCGAGTGGGCTGACCACACGGCGACATGCAATATGATGCCTGAGCACCAGAATTTAAAATAGGTATTTATCATATGTATCGTGTGCAAAAAAAAAATTGAATTTTTTAGATATCAAATTTAACTAGTCTAATCAAGTTTAACTGTGCGAATGCATGATGGTTCAATTAAACTGTGCATACATACATCCCATCTGTATGTGCGACAGCATCGCCTAACGAACCGCAAGGAACATACAGAGAAGTAGATGCAAACCTAACGAGTTGCAATAATGCCGGCTCCACGTGGCAATAATACAGTTTTGTGGACACAAGGAAGGCCACGACAGCAACCATCCATTCCACCACAGACAGACAGCGTTGGCCTGTGTGTCTCCAATAATTCACTTGGTCTAGATCTCCTCCAATAATTCAAGCGCCCGATCTCGAGTGCAAGCCAAGCCAACACACACCCATCGCGGAAAAGAAAGAGGCCCAATGCCAGCCAGGCTACATGAGAAAGAACATGTATGGAGGAAATAGCAGGACAAATAAAAAAATGGTTGCTTTTTTTTTCTTCTTGAGGCTAGCACAGAAATCGGCCACAAGGCAGAGGAAGGTGAAAGAGAAGGTATTGCGTGTTAAGAAATCGATATATAACAGATGAACGACAATATAATCACGTAATCAATCACATGCCTCAAAATCCTCCTCCTTTTCACGCCAACCATAAAATTTTGAGTTAGAACGTCTGCTTCTAGCATTTTCTTTGAATTAACTCAGAGTTTTAGCAATGAATTGCTATTATACTACTTCACGAGTATAATTTTATTGGCGTGAAACCGACATATACTTTGGGGTTCATAGTGTTTTCTAGTCAAGATAATCCTTCTAGGATTTAACATTTAACTAGATTCCTTGTGCCTTCAAAGGAGACAATTTTTCTATCGCTATCTGGGCAAAAAAATGAACTAAGGCACATCATTTCTTTCAAAGGTCAGGCACAATATTTACAAAATTTATTCTATGCATGATTAATTATTTTAATTTAGGTAAGATATGCTTCTGGCAATGTATTCTATTAAGCAACTGTTCATCAGGGATAAGCCTTTAACAGAACAACTTAGACTAATACACGATTTCAGCTTAAAACAAAAGATAAGATATGCTCTTTAGGAGCAAGATTTACTTTTATCTATTGAGTAGATAATTTATCACTTCCTAGATTTTTTTTCTAGCAATCTTTGGGATTTTCTAATAATTATTAGGGCATTTAACTAATTTTTAGAATTACTAAACCATTAAAAAATTCTCAAACACACAATGTCATGAAATAAACTATAAAATATGATGGTTCCAAGGTATACTAAGTCTAAGATTTCACAAATTTATGAAAGTTCATTACCTAAAAACAATGTTTCTAAAATTTCTAGCAATTTTAATGAATTTATACTAATTAATAAATAATTTTTAGAATTACTAAATAAGCAAAAATAATATACCAAATAAAATAATTCTAGAACATAAGACAATAATACCACAAACTAACTAGATTATCAGGAGGCTTAAATAATCTAAGAAATAAATCATGTGGAAACAAATTCGTTCTTAATTGCATTTTTTTGATGAACTTCTAGGTCGACATTACAATTAATCACGCAATCAATCAATCATCACAAATTCGTTCTAAATTGGTTTGTGATTTGCATACCGTACACCTCGTAGAGCGATTCGTACTTATAACATGTTAAGAAATCGATGTAGAACAGATGAACGGCAACTTAATCACGCAATCAATCAATCACCACGAACGGAGTAGAATGAAGTAGATCAATCACAGAGAAGGCACCAATTGGAAGATAACACCAAAGAAAGCAATCTTTATTAATTCTCAGATCTAATTACATAGTATAATGGTATCTCTATTTATAATCTAAGTTCACTAAAAGTAATTCTGATATTTGCTCACATCGAAATCTTTTAGGTTTCGTAACATTGCGGATGTAATACCCAAGAACGACCCGCACGTGGACAGAAAAGGTTGTCTAGTCAGCTCGCCTGCAAGGCCGCCACCTGTCCGCCTCCAGATTACTCACTGCCTTCTGGGCCCCACGTAGCCTTCTCCATTCCTTCCATCGCGCTCGTTCCTGTGCCGTAGCTCTGCCTTCCTTGTGACATACATCGTAAGATGAGTGCAGACCGCACAACTGACCCTCTTCACAGGATGCTGCTGTGCGATTCGTGACTGTCTCAGCACTACCGTACGATGAGTGAACTCAACTCTACATGATGTTAGTGTTTCATCTCTGTGTTACTTTCAACTCTACAATATATCAAGCAATACACATCCCATGATGTTAGTGTTACTTTCATCTCTGCCACAGCATGGTCTACTGAACTGCCGGGTACTTGAGAGCTACTTGCACCTAACGATCTGCAATAACATGCATATATATGCTCCACGTGGCAAGCTAAGATTGTACCCGGACAAGGCCGCGATAGTAACCACACAAACTGTTCCTTGCTGCAAGCAATCCTGCGTTCTGCTTCTTGTCAATTGGCTTGCAAATTGATGTCTAAACATCAGCTTCACCGTTCCAAATTTGCAGCTAATGTCGCGTTCGAGCCACGTGGATTAATGCTCATCCATCTGGCCACTGCATCTCAGCAGGTAAAGTTTCCAATTTTATGTACTGTTCATGTCTTGTGATGAAAGTTGGCTGGTTAGTCGTCCTAGTTCATGGCGTTAACAAACTGCACGCACGTGGATGGTCGACCTGAATTTCTGATCCTCATCTTTCTTCCAGGAACAGAGTCTGCTCAAACTGAAATTTCCCCTATGGAGTAGAATTTGGGTACAGAGGCTTCTTGGTGCTCCTAAAGCTTTCAGACACTTTTCCCTTTCTTTTCTGATGTGTTTTAGGTATGGGAAATTGTGCAACCAGAATACTAGTTCCTAACAAATCGTGGCTTCTCGCAGGATAACAAACATCTCAGACTCTTAGCCACTTGACCATCGGTGATTCAGACAATTCATAGGTTGGTCTAATTCATCAACTGATTAACCAGTCACTATACAAGCTAGCTGGAGCTATTTGCTTGTAGAACAGTGACAAAGGTGGCACCCTCTCCTCGTCACATCTTCACTTGAGGTTCGCCATTGTGACATGTCAGCCATGGCAAAGTGACACCGTGGGCCCCTAGCAAATTATTTCATCCGCTGGTACGGCCCCAGCGATTAGGGAGATCCAGAATCTAATCCCTGGTGGGCTCACTGATTTGCCCTGCTTGGCACATGCCCTGCCAGCTCAAATGCTTCAGCTTAATGTCTTGAGCAAATAGCATGGACAGGCTAAGGCAAACATCAGAGTCTGCCTTCAGACGCAACGTTTTGCTGAGCAGATCATTGGATGTTACTCTTTGACACTTGTGTGGCATTATTGTCAGGAGTCATGAGTGTATCTCCAATAATTCCGTTTCTTTATGTGTAGATTCTCGGAAACGGTATCTGATAATAATTGATCTCTCTATCTCTCCCTCTCTCTCTCTCTCTCTTCCCCCAATAATTCACTTGTTTAAACGAGTGTTGCGGCCCGATCCCGAGTTCAAGACGACACGCAATCATTGCAGAAAAAAACAAGCACATCAGAGTTCACAAACATGAGGAGGAAGAGATGCTCTACGGTGCTTGGATGGTATTAGGAGGTATTTTTACTTAAAAAAGGATCAACGGTTGATTAATCAGAGGGCACTTTAGACATGGAGTATTTCTCTTAAACGACGGTTACGGATGCCCCAAAATCCTCCCGCCCCCATCTTCTTGTTGTTCGATATCCATTCATGGCCGTCGTTCTACTTCTGCTCGCGTTGCCGGCCGTCGAATGGTTAATTGTTGTTCCGATCATTAGCTACTTGCATTAAATCAAAAGGAAAGAAAGAAATCTTGCCTTGCTCTCACGATCTGCTTTCCCGTGATCGATCAATTTTGCGTGGCGTGATCTTTGCTTCTACCATGGCAGATGGCCTCAATGAACTGAACATTCCGACTAGTGCATTTCAACTGAGCATAGCAGCCTCGTTTTTTTAGGTTACCCTCAACCAACCAGCCTGGAGCGGAGCGATGCCGCCGCGCGCGTCGCCGGCTGCTGTCCCACGCGCGCTCCTCGCCTTCCCCCTTGCTCTCCTTGATCATATCCTCCCTTTATACCGTTGAGATGGAGCTCTCCTCTCGCCGCGCATGCATCGTCAGTTCGTCACCGCCGCCGGCGACGCCCGTTGATGGACCAAACAACCCACCCTGCGTTCCCCCGCCACCGCGTTCTTGTGAGGCGAGCACTAGCTCCGTTTCCTTGATGCCTCTCCAATAATCCATTCACTTGTTTAACGATACCTTCGCCCGATCGATCCCAGCTATTAATTGGTTACATCACATTGTCTCAAGACAAGCGGTGGATCTGAAGAATGTTTCATCTGCTCGATCTTTCAAGTAACACTTATCGTCACTGTCAGTCGATCAGTAATTTGGGGGTCTCATCAGAAACGAGAATTTTTTAAATAAATAATTTTTAATTCTGAATTATAGTTTTATATCTACTTTTTTTTGCAGATTTAACCATATGTCATCCAACTGTTTGATAACTTAGGCTAGTCGCCAACCGTTGGCGATAATACCCATAATTGCCCAACTATTGGCAACTAAACCCTATTCACCCAACGGTTGGGGCGATTTTTTTAAAAAATAATTATTTTACTAATCCGATGATAAAAATGATTATAGGGGATGAGGGGTAAATGACAATTGTTGTAGGTAATATATTTAGTAAATCTTGTTTGTAATTTGCATCTTTTTGAAATAAAAGGGCAAACAATGTCGGTTGATCCTTTTGTGATTTTCATAGATTGTAAATGGTATGAAATCTATTAGACTCGTAATAACATTTTGCGATCGTCGTATATTATTATAGCGCGATCAACTTTCTAAAGAATTTTGTGAGGATGATTGAGATAGTAATTATTATTAAGTAGAAAGATAAGTGATATTTCGATTCAACAGCGAATTCATACACAAAGGAAGACAAAACAAAATGGAGTCTACAAGTTAATTATAAAATACGTCGAAAGCAACAATATGGCTCCGCCCCAAAATGGTAGTCCTCAGCTCCTCGTCCGTAGCGTCGTCCTCGTTGTTCAAAAATTGACCATCCACATGAGAGGTAGAAGACTGGCATTGCTCAGCCTGTGAAGCATAAAGAAGTAAGTATATAGTGCAAATATCATAAAAAAAACGTGTCATAAAGAAGTAAGTACATCGCTCAGCCTTTACATAGAGAGGGGTCACGAGTATTTAAGGCGCCCACGTACACACAGTTCGGGCCAACAAGCCATCTCTGATTCGAATACTTCAATCTGCATGAGCTCCAAAACGCGATCTCTTTCTTTGCATTCACATTCTTTCTTTGCTGCAATGCCTGCAACAGCAGCCCGCATGTTCAGGGTGGGCATGTCGTGCGGCCCGGGCCACCGTGCGCGAGGTCGTGCACGTCCTCCCCGGCAATCGTGACGGCCCAGCCCAATCCCAAGACGCACCCAGCTCCTCAACTTCTGAAAACCTGACACTGCTAATTACTACTGCTACTAGTACTTAGCTACTTAACTGCGTGTGTATGCGTACTTAGCTAATGGGCAGTAAGAAATAAAGGCCAAAACCTTCACAAAAAGGACATAAAGGCCAATATGCATGAGAAACGGATGGAGTATATAAAAGGGATTACTGCTGCCGCTGAAGTACTCATTTACTAGTAAGAGCAAATCTATATATTTCTAAAAAAAATCCGGTCATATTGAAGGTGACTCCTTCGTTTCTGATGTTAGAGAATCCCCAAAATAATTCTTAGATTAGGAAAAACAAAAAATCTAGAAATTCTCTTGTTAATTGATATAAAAAAGAGAAGATCTATGACGATATTGTTTAATCATGTGTGTGTGTATATTACAACTATTATCATTATACACCAAATTCAGCTATATTTTTGGAAGGCAGTTAAGTTATATAACAATATAATATATTGCAATATATATTACGCGGAAATTCCGCTAGTTACCAAAAAAAATTACAGGTACAATCGCGCGCAACTAGCAAGAAGCAACAAGGGCTAGTGCGTGGTAACATGGTAATCCACAGTAGAGTACTCATGCATGGTACGAGAGGATCGTCTCCTGCTTTCAGTGTTCGTTTACAAGTTACCACTACATGCAAATAATAATAAATAATAATAATAATAATAAGTTGAGCAGCAGCAAGCATAGCTGCATAGGATAGGATGACGATGATGGTAACACGAAGTGAAGCCAACGGTAGTGCGTGCGTGCGGTAGGATGATGCTTCATCATTAATTAGAGGCCGAGGAGCTGGCAGTTCTCCCAGAGCGTCTTGGCCGAGCGCCGGAGCCTCCTGGCCTCCTCCTCGGTGAGCTCCATGTCCGCGACGCCGAGGACGCCGGCGCGACCGAGGCGGGCGGGGAGGCTGAGGAAGACCTCGTGGTCGTCGCAGATGCCGTGGAATCCCTTTGCGAGTACAGACACAGGGTGGATGCGGCGCTGGTCGCGGAGGAGGGAGGAGACGAGGCTGGCGACGGAGTAGCCGATGGCCCAGGAGGTGTAGCCCTTGAGGCTGATGACCTCGTAGGCGCTGTCCACGACGGCGCGGCGGATGCCCTCCAGGGCGTCCTCGTCGAAGCACCGGTGGCTCTCCTGCAGCGACTTGAGCACCGGCATCCCGCCCACGCTGATGGTCGACCAGATCGCCACCGAGCTGTCGCCGTGCTCGCCCACCATGTAAGCCTGCACGCATGCGTCACCCCTTAATCAGTTAATTAGCTAGAGACTCTTGATCATCGGCGCTAGCTAAATACGTACCGGCATACATTTCCATTTCCACTAAAAGCTGTCACGTTTTTAGACTCTCATTACCCTACTGAGTAGTAACTGAGTATGAGTAGTATCCAAGGACTGCAATGTCGAAAGGAAAACGGCTTCCTGTCTCCGTGTAGGTGTTCCCTTCCGTGTTCCCACGATCAGAACACCTTCGTTCTGTCGAAAGCGGCTAGCTAGCTCGTGACGGTGAATTGGTGATGGCGGGCCACTGCTACAGGGCTCCATCACAACACGTGGCTTCTTTCTCTTTCCCACTCCGCTGCACTGCACTCGGAGTCGGAGAACCCAGAAATTAAGCGAGAGAGACCAAACCAACCTGTACGTCCTGCGCGTTGACGTCGAGGTGCTCGGCGAGGAGGAAGCGGAACCTGGAGGAGTCGAGGTTGGTGCCGGAGCCGATGACGCGGTTGGCCGGGAACCCCGACAGCTTCCAGGCCACGTAGGTGAGCACGTCCACGGGGTTGGACACGATGAGCAGCAGCGCCTCCGGGGAGTGCTCCGCCAGCGCCGGCACGATCTTCCGGAACAGCGCCACGTTCCTCTGCAGCAGGTTCAGCCTCGTCTCCCCCGGGATCTGCCGCGCGCCCGCCGTCACGATGGCCAGGTCCGACCCCTTGGTCACCGTCAGGTCCGTGTCCGACACCAGCCGCACGCGCGGGAGGAACGCCGCCGCGTGCTGCAGGTCCAGCATCTCCCCCCGGAGCTTGTCCGGGAGCGCGTCCACCAGCGCGATCTCGTCCGCCAGGTCGCGGGTCAGGATGGTCTGCGCGATGGCCATGCCCACGTTGCCCGCGCCGACCACCGAGATCTTGGTCAGGCGCCGCCGGTGGGACGTCGGTGTGGAGGGGCAGTCGGCCACCGGCCGGAAGAAGCCCGACGACGCGCCGGACGCGTCGAACCCAAGCTCGGACAGCGACGAAGCCTTTTTCATCTCGGAATATAGATAGCAGCTCGGATGGCGGGATTGGACTGGATTGGTTTTGTGGATGTGGGGTGAGCTGACGGGGGCAGGCAGGCAGGCAGCTGCTATTTATCAATGGAGGGAAACCACTTACGACCGTCCGGGTGCTCCATGGATGTCATCTATGGCGTGCTGGAAAAGCTGGCTAGACTCATCATCCAGGGGAAGAAAAAAACGCATCATTTCGTCTTTAGATGATGCCTTGCCATCCTCTTTGGTTCGGTGGAGAATATTACGTCGTTCATATGTTGTATTACGCCGTCGTTCAGCTAAATCGAACAAATCACACCATTTCGGATGGAATCATTCCATCCACCTTTACTACCACGAGTCAAAAACTACCACTTGATTATAATTTAGCTAGAGTACTACGTCCAAGGAAATTTGTATCGGTGATAAAATTTTATCGGGGGTAGCGATAACGCTGATAACCGATTTTATCGAAAAATTTTGATCGAAAAAAATTTGAAATTTAAATTTTATGGAAAAAATTGAATTTTTGAGAAAAAAACTATAGATACTTGTCTAGATAAACTAGATATTTCTATATACATAAAATAGAGATAAAATGAAGTTAAAATCTGATGTATTTTCATATTTAAATAAATTGTATTTGAAATGTTAGCCTCACAACCGAAATTCTTCCAAATATTTCGCTTACTAGCCCTCACGATATGGCCGGTTATCACCGAAATTGTAGATAAGGGCTTATGTCGTTCCGTTTAAAGAAAAAAAAATGTGATATGCGTTTAACAAGACAAGGATCCTCCAACGGTAGTAAGATTCACCATGTACAAGTTGTAGGCGCTTTGGTGCAGGAGGAAATTTCTGCGAGGCAACGCTGCGGTGTCAGTTCACCACCCGCCCCTCGATTTTGACTAAAAATGCATCGGGCTAGTAGGTTGCAGTTTGTGTGGCCCTCGGAAAAAGTGAAAAGTAACATCAACCATCCATCCGGACAAAGATAGCCCTTTTTTTGGTGCCGTCTCTTTCCGATCCGCTCCCAGGGATGCCCATCTATTGTTGTGCTAAGTTGAAAGCGATTGTAAGCCAGTCTTTTAGTTTTTTTACTGTGGTGATTAAAATTATATTATATCCACTATTATCTTTTTTGTATGTAACTAAATTTTAAAAGTAAAAAATATTTTATCATCATGGATAATACAGAGAAATAAGACAAAAAAAAAAAAAAAAAAAAAAAAAGTCAAAAATAGAGGTAAACTAGAAGCAGAAACTCGTTGGAGCCGGACACACAAGGTGCATCTCAAGAATGGCACAGCGTGTGCCCTAGTTTAATTTCCCCTCTACTTCCCTCCGTGAGGATTGTAATTACGTTATGACTTCTTAATAAAGCTCTCAGATTCCCTTCCAAAAAAAAAGGTTCCAATGTTTTTGCAGCGATGTATTGAACATGATTGTAATCCTGCCTAACCAATGAAGTGTTTGCTCTTGGTCTAAAAAAAGCCCTTCCTAATTGAGACTTTAAATAAGACCGTAAGTCAAATTCCATATTAATTTGTATTTGTAAATAAACCCCCATTGCACATATATTAGGTATCTGCTGTCAAAAAGTGCCAGCTGATCGGTCAAATCAGAACGGCGGATTAGCAATATTTCCTTGTGTTGCAGCTAGCTGGGATGGCGTAAGTAGTGGAATATTACTATGTGCCTAGATAGAAAACTTATCAGCTATGTACATATGTTTGGAGGTCAGGTGATCTAATATGAGAGAACGTACGTACAGATCAAAAAACCACTGATCAGTAGCACATTGGAAAATTGTAGCAGCATTTGCGAGAAAATCACGCTTTGGATGTACCTATTTAAAAACGTGACTAGCTTATAGGTCTCCTATGGCAACTTAAGCTAGGCAAGCTTGAGATATGATATTCTCTACAGCCTAGGTAGCAGCGATCTTGAGCCCTGAGGGCATGACAAATCCTAATAATTCGGAATAACGATAGTTTTTAATTTTTGCTGAAATTTAGGCATAAGTAAATTTAAAAAATGTAGAAATAAAAACGCCACGCTAGTCTAGAGCGGATAATGCAAAAATACAAGGCAAAAATGATTTTTAGTGAAAAAGTAGCGAAGTTGAGCGGGAAATCCGCCTCCTCCAAAGTATGCATTACGTGGTATATTAGGCATAAATAAATTTAAAAATGTAGAAATAAATTATACCCAAAAGCCAAATCAATACATAAAAAATCGATTCTGATGAAATTTCAACAAAAAATCAGAAACTATCGCTAAAACGAACGCCACCGTAGCCAAGCACACCGGATTTGACTAGTCATACGCAGCGGATAACTGGAGGATAACATAGTCATTTTAATTCGTTCAAATATGTACAAATAATTGCACTAGCAACTTGTGGCCGGTGAAAATCAACCTCTAGTCTTCCATTAGAGAGGTAAAGTGCGGTATCTTGTGAATGCGGAGGGCATGGAAAGGCGTTGAAATTCAAAACCACTGGAGATGCAGCAAGCAAAACCACGCGTTGCCTCCGGGATTGTGGTTGCTGGTTTTTGTGCGTGCCTTGGCAACCGGGTCGTCCGTCCATCGTTTCTTGGAGAGGAGGCAGATCGCCGTACGAAGGCAAGTGCCCATTGTCAAAGGCGTCGTTTCTTTGACCGACGCAGAGACAAAAGATGGATGTTCCAGCTTCAATTGGTTGGCGTTGTATGGATGTTCGGGCCGGGCCGGTTTGGAGTTGGACCATCTGTCTGGACTTGACTACTAGTAAAAGATCTGATTTTTTTATTCTGCCTTCCTGCGGCTTGGAAGATTCATTCGTTCTTAATTCTACGGAGGAGTGCATGTGGTTCCTGCAACTTTCAACGGCGAAGTTGATCCGTCAACAACCGGTGCATACAGTACGTATCGTCTGGTACGCCAAGTTTCAACTCAAATATACAGTCCAACAAGACGGATTCTCTCAACTCTTCTTGCTTCTGCACCTTTGCAAGCACAGCAGTTTCTAGAGAAGAAGACTACTTTGCCTACTCTAGAAAGGACGAGAACATATTTTTTTTTGTCTAACAGATGACTCTCTTGGGGTGCAACAGGGAGCACACAAATTTGAAGCATGGAAGAATAACTCTCATCCCATCGTACTGTAAAAATTTTTGTCAAACACAAGACCGACAACATCAGGAGAAGTAATATAAGAATGAGCATTTTTCTCGTTTGGATGACTGAGAGGGTGATCATAATAACGATAGCTTTTGATTTTTACTGAAAAAACACTGTAACTAACTGAAAAAACACTGTAGTTGTGTTAATTTATTAAGTATAATTAAATGTAAAAAAAATAAAAAAAGTATAAGTAATTTTTTTAAAAAAAACAAGAAAAAATAATTTTATGTAACAGATACTATAGCTACAGTACCTACTACAATATTCCTACCGCCCACCGTCATCGACAAGAAGCCAGTTGAGCAGCGCCTGAGGAAATACATGCGAAACAAAAGCAAAGAGAACGGAGTTACGACCAAACCGACCACTTCCGTACGATTAAACAAACCTACAACAATGCTACGATAAATTTGAGTTGACAGAAAAGACTTGAGTCTGTTGGGCACGCGATGACGTGGATCACCGGCTTTGATGAGAAGAAAGCAACAGAAGCCTCTTATTGGCAGCCTCCTTTTTACACGCAAGAGCTCCAACCGCGGTTGCGGATATTCCACGAGCTGGACGACCCAAAACAAAACACGGTGAAGAGCCATCCACACCACATGTCCGTAAACCTACCAAGCATGAATGTACAACAGTTAAAAACAATGTCTGAATTGCTCTGACCAATTTATGCACATCTCGTTTAAATTTTCCATAGGGAAGGTAAAAACTCAGTGTTTCTCCCAAGATCGGCAGTTTATTCCGACCAATTTCTGAGCCTCTTGGTTATGCATAGAAAAGCCAAATCCAACACTGCAGAGTTCGTCCGGGGAGTGGCATTCTCGTGCCATCACACTTGCCGAGAACACCCACAACAACAAATGGGCTCAATAAGGCTTGTAAACTTGAACCTACCTCGTGTAACTTTGGGAACCAAAAGGGTCAAGGAACAGAAAAGCTTTTAATCCAAAAATCAGGTCATCCTGTGTTGGCTCTGTGCTCTTGGTTTCCAGGTCCTCCTCGAAACCGTGCGGAGATTATACAAAATGAGACAGCACCGTTCTATGCGTTATTTAGAACTTGAGAATGAGAACAATAGTTTTCATCATCCTAACTTCACAGCAACATTGAGGTTGGGTCCTCAACATTTCATCGTCCTAACTTCACAGCAACATCGAGGTTGGGTTCTCAATATATCCCTTGAACGCTTTCAGAAATTCCGCACCAATTGCACCTACAGAACATATCCAACAACAAAATGTTATTTTCTCACCCACGGCCCACGGAGCCGCCATCGATTCAGTCAATATTAAGAGCGTACCATCAATAACCCTGTGATCACAGCTTAGTGTTGCTGACATGTAGGAACCGAAGTCATACTGACCATCGGCGCTGCCTGGTATCACCCTCTTCTCAGCTGCTCGATAAAAAGAAAGTGATTAGCTAAACAATGAATCCCTAAGGAAGGACACAAAGAACATCACAAACTGCATGGATCTTCCCTGTATTGTTCCAATTTAGCCTTATCTATCCCAGAAAGTAGAATACAGAAATAAAAAGCACTACACCTTAAATTATGTGTTTAAGATCCTGTTCACAAAACTAGCTCAACGTTACTAGGCAGTCAGCACTGAATAGAATCTAGACTGCAGAGTAAAGATCATGCAGGATTTCTGAGTCGTAGCACTAGGGTTTCCATAGCAGATTGCAATACCAGGTTTGTACAACTCAGAAAATATGCTTTTTTTAAAAAAGAAGAAATGCGGATGAATGCAGAAGGCTACTGTTACTTTTACACAGTGCAAGCTAAGGAACAACAACATATTTGTGGGGGAGACATAGTGAAAGTGCCACAAGACTTATTACCAGAACCAATGGCCAAGATTGCTGACTGAGGAGGATTTATGATGGCACAGAATTGTTTAATTCCAAAAGGACCTCCCAAGTTTGACACGGTGAATGTGCCACCCTGAAAACACAGCACCAAACTTGTCAAGGACAAATATTCATATTTATCAGCTACTATGCAATCCGTACCTCATAATCTTCTGGTTTTAAGCTGTTATCCCTTGCTCTTTGAGCCAACTGCTTCACCTCCTCAGCAATCGCACCAAGTCCCTTCTTGTCTGCATCCTGCAACATAAGTACCAAGTTAGAAAACAGGGGGGGAATTTTCACAAATTGGACAAGTTTAGACTTACCCTAATTACTGGAACAAACAGTCCATGCTCAGTTTGTACAGCTACATTTATGTTCACGTTGTGGTATCTGCATGAGAAATACTTTTGTCATATATCACATTTCTTGCCAGAGAGAATTGAAGTCCCCAGTATAAATGCTCTGTCAGAACTTAACTGGCGAATATAATCATTCATCCAAGAACTGTTACACTGAGGGACCTTTTGAAGAGCTAAAGCTGCAGCCTGCACATCAAATAAAGATAAATTCAAATCTGGAGATCACAGAAGAAATTAACAGAGTCTAGATGGAGTCCAATATGAAATTATCCAATTAAGGAAAGAAAATTCAAACATGAATGCAGAAACCCAATAGGAGATATGAGAAAGCACCATGAAAGGAGGATCCAGCAATTACCTTTATAACAAGATCATTAATAGATATCTTCTTTCCGCCAGCAGCTTCCTGCAATGGATTCAGTTCCCCTCGCAACCTGGATCAGAATGAAATTAAGAGCTCTTTAATAGACAAAAGTTATAAACGCAGCAGCACAATGGTGATCCATTACATGTTTTTCCACAAATGAAAATAGTGCTTCAGATGACAAAATTTGGCCAGAAACATACTTGATAAGTTTGTCGACACGTGTGTCAACTGTCAAGTAGTAATGTGGGATTGTTTGTTTAGAGGTTAGCAGGCGGTTCGCAGTAACCTGCAAAGCATGGAAGTTAAAACACTATCAGGATGATAACATCGACTAAAAAAATCTTCACAGGATTATGTGAAATGAAATTTACCTTTCTTATCTGTGTATTCGGAATGTCAATGTAACTTAATAAAGGAGCTGCAATAGGCTCCCTCTTGCCACCCTTGGCTACAGAAGCTTTGTTAAGCACACAAAAAATCATTAGAAACTGGTTTATTTCCATTTGATTCACACAAATAGACTAATAGCAAAAGCCAAATCATGCATAGCATAATGAGCAGGGGACACAAGCTGCATGATTCACTTAAACTGTGGCAGGCTCAAGCGCATTGTAGCTTTCTTTACTTGGATCTAGCTAGAATGCTGGTAAAAAAACTAACTATTATGTAATTCAGGCACAAATTTGAAGGGAATAAGAAAACTAACACAATGAACACAAATAAAACAAAACAGAATCAAGAATAACACATAGGAACATGAGTTATTTTTATGAAAACTTGGTATGCAGGTACAACAAGGATATTCAGTGTATATGATCAAACAGCATATAACACAAAATATGAAGTATAAAACACACATGATTGCACATCTGATCACCTTACTGAACGACAGCAGACTACAAAAAGATTTTGAGCGGTACAGCTTGAACATCAGCCAAGAGAGCTCAGACCAATCACAAGTAGACAAGAGTTTTCTTAATATTGACCTTTATGGATTGCTACCGTACATCGACACGAGCAGAAAAGGGCGTAAAAAGGAGTTTAGACAACAGCAGGTGATAGATTTTAGGCCCCGCTCCAACTGGCTTACGGCTTAAGCTTCTAGCTGCAGCTTATGGTTAATGGCTGAAACTGCACTATAGTGGTTGTTAGCTTTAAAAAAACCGTTATATCGTTACGGATAATGCAAAGGAATAAGGGGGGAAATAAAAGGCATAAGCCAAAATTAGAAACTGTCGCGTTTCAAGTGGATTTTAACTTAAATAAGCCGAAAGCCAAAATAAGCCAGAATCTGAAGCCGTTTGGAGCAGAGATGGATATGATACATACAACTTTTAGTTACAAAATTTTTTAAAGCTTTTTCCTCAAAATTTTTAGTTACAAAAAGTTTTTAAGCTTTGTCCTCACATTTTTCCTACTCAGCCACTCCCCACTACTCCCACTTGTAGGATGATTAGTGTATGTAAGGTGGATAAATCACATACACATGTACCATAGCCACTCTCTTTACATATAGTTGTTTTGGAGAAAAATAACCAGCTCTAAGGGATTTCTAAGCAGACATGAAATGAAATGCACTGATCATGTTGCAGCTACATTATAACATGGCTACAAATAGCAGCATAGCATGGAAGCATAAGAAAGCGGTAGATTGTCCTTTGTATAACCAAAACAATCTAACTGTGCACACAAATAGAAACATAAGATCTCAGCACATGGGCAACTCAATGTGTTTAACATCAATTCTCAAGAGCACTGGAATATCCTACCCAAGTAGTAAACACCATTAAACAAGTCAACAACCAATTACAGGTATTTGCACAGGGAAGACATCCAAATCAAAATTAACATTAAGAATAGAATGTAGTTCAAAACTAGCATGAGATTATAAGGATGTACATGCATAGCCAGGAAGAGACCTAGTTGAAAACTAGCTAGTCTAATGATCAATATTGAATATTTACTCAATTATTAGTCAGTAATAAATTTCTGCACGCAGGAAAGTGAGATTACATCAAACAACCTTTCAGTTTAATCAATATGAGGGTTGCAACTACAGGAGAAAATAACATACCCAAGTGATCTTCAATGTCTGCCTTCAAAATACGCCCGTCAGGACCAGTTCCTTTCACACTTGACAGTGGGACCTGTTTGAGGGAACACAACATCAGGTTCATTAACTACAGTCCTACTATCTAGACTAGTTCAGATAAGAAAATTTTACATTGTTATCTTCTGCTAATTTTCTCGCAAGAGGGCTGGAGAATATTCGATCTCCTGGTCGAGAAGCTTCTTCGGTCTTTGGAGCCTTTGGCTCAGGAGACTTGGCAGGCTCTTTCTCCTCCACCTTTGGCTCTGTAGGTTCAGATTGAGCTTTCAATTCAGAAGGAACTGCAGGTGCAGCTGAAGGCGAAGGCTTATAATCCTCAAACTTCTTGATGTCACCCTCTTCTTCCACAGTTATAGCAATGATCTAAGGGAACAGCATGGGCCAAATAATTCAAGCAAGATTATGTCAGCAAAATATATATGCATTAGTAATAGCTATACTGATAAATAGTGGGTCAAAATTATTTGTTCTTTGGTCAGTAAATATGTACCTCACCAACTTTAATCTCCTTGGCGCCATCTCCACGAACAATCTTAGCAAGATAGCCCTCTTCCATGCACTCCATCTCCACGGTGGCTTTATCCTAATCAGCAGCAATGCGTTCACAGGTTATTTGGCTTCTGCTGCACTTAACTAAAAGAAATACTAAATAAAATGCCACGTAGCCTTAAGAGATTAGAAAACTTACCGTCTCCACCTCGCAGAGAACTTCACCAGGTGACACTTTGTCCCCTTCCTTCTTCAGCCACCTGGCAATGTTTCCCTACAGACAATACAAGTGTTAGGTGTAATATATGCAATTTAAGGAATACAGATAAGATGAAATCCTGATGTCAATCCAGCTATTATTCTATTCAACACAGTTTCATACTAGTAATTTGTGGGTAACAAATACCTCAGTCATTGTAGGAGAGAGCGATGGCATCCCAATTTCCTGATGTGGTGGCAGATCTGGAAAAGGCACATTATATAAAGACTTAAGATAGCTAACATAGAAATTGAGGAGTTTTACAGACAATTTTGACATAAGAGCCAAAACAATGGTGGAGATGTGGGGCCCAAGATTCAAAGAAACTAAAACCTCTGTAGCAACATAATGCAAACAAATTAAAGGCTTAGATAGAGCACAAGTCCTAAAAAATCAACAGAGAAATAGAAGTGGAGAAAATACTACTATTGCGTAATGGGAGCAGTGGAATACAGCTTGACATGTGTTGCACACATGAACAAATGAATAGTTGGGAAGATGGAGCAAACAAATAGCGAAAAAAAGCAACAGGAATGTCAGCAGATGATGTTCTATGTAAGCAACTGCAAGAATAAAACTGATAGGTTGTACTGTAATGAATTAAAGGGAATAAATGCACATCAAGAAGGGAAGTACCTGCACTACTTGAGAAAGATCTTGCTGAAGCTACCTGTCCACTGACAATAAGCAACAAAAAGGCCAAAACAACTTCAGCGTGTTACCAATACCTCATGGGGCTCAGTACATCCGTGGGGCATCTCTGGCAGGAATCACCCTTAAAATAGGACAATGAGAATTCCAATCCCGTCCATTGGATTAGATTTTGTTATAGAGCAAAGTAGATTGCCACTGGCAAATACACCAAAAGGTGTAAAGGCATGAGTATAGTGGGATAATTCAGGGGCCTTTTGAAAGATGCAAGTGGTTTTTTCATGGTTTATCTTAGCTTTCAAGATGAGATTCAATGGTCAGATATTGCTAATTCTCAAACTCTTCTTTTAAGGGTGCTTCTCATTTGATACGTCCCCTCAAAGCCACATAAGCTAACAATAGCATGACAGCAAAAGACATATACCATGACAATGAACTATTGAGCCCAGTAACAGCATTTGGGATATAGTTGTTGGGTGCTCTGCAAGTGTTTGCTCCTCCTAGTGACACCTGAAAAGATAACAGAACAAACTAGCAAGTTAGGACAAGATACTAGGGATCTCAACCAAGGAGGAGTTTTTACAAGCATATAACCTTGACGGTCTCAAGCCCCTTCCCAGGTTGTTTGTACTGAGAAAATCTGGCGCCTCCAAGTCTTTTTTCAACACCTGCAGAAACCAGAAGCATTAGATCTTCAGTAGTGATAACGAGGGCCATCCAATCAAGAAGATGAGCTTCTCACTGCACACATAAAGTCCGCACAGGAATAAAAACAACTCCTACCTGCACCAGACAACTGGGGTGCATCTAATGTAAGTACATGACAAACCACACCTTAACATAAAATTGACAGGGTCAACTCAGTAAGCTGAAACATGTTTGGTACTTCCATTGTCATCTTCCATTTGTAAAAAATGTAAATGTAATCAATCGATGATCTGTCCATACATGTACATGTAGTACATTAAATGTACTATACACCAGTACATTATCAATTAATGCTTCATGTTCTTGTTACTACTCAGGCTGACTGAGGGGGGAAAGAAGAAGCACAGATAGTCATCTAGAGGGTCCAGGATAACCAATATATGTGAGCCTGAACATAAACCTTGTATACCTAAATACCTAGTTGGCTATACAAGGTGTTGTAGCAGTTGCACTACGATAGTATTACAGCCATACAGGACTGTGCAGCAACCACAACAGAATTTCATTATTGAACGCAGCAGTGGGCCACTTATATTCCCGAGTAATAAATAGTTGTCACGATAGCAAGTCATTTGAAAGGCATCTCCAATTTTTTAGTTCAACAAATGGAAATACAGACACCTATCAATCACCTAAGAAATGCACATTGTGGAAATAAAGTGTGAAAGAAAGGCCAGAAAGACGATGCATACCATTTTCCTTTACGTGAAAGGAGCCAGAACCAGTAGAGAAGTAGAGCGCAAGGCTAGAACGCTCACAATACAGAACATTCTGCAAACTCCGCAGCTGTCGAAGCAAAAGCAGACAGCAATGTCATGGAGGGTAATGGAGTATTTCATAACTCAATGAAGCAACAAATAATTAGGTGCATGGAATGTGCCCGCAGTTATATGCTGTTACTATTTAATGTGACAGGGGCATTAACCAATTCAGCTGGAGCATAGCAGCCCATAGAGGCAATGTCACATGAGCGAAAAATCACTTGTACCAAAAAACAAAAAAAACAAAAGGAGCACCAATACAAGAAGTCCTATGGTCGTAATTCATACCGCATCGTTAAACACATCCGCTTGTACAATTAGAAAGCAATCTTCCGATCCAACTTGTATAATAAGAAGAGAAAAAAAGGTGTAATCTCCAATTTGCCAGACTTTGACATGGCACACACAATACCCCCAGCGATATTCACCAAAGAGGCATTAGATCTTGCGATCGGAATTATACAAACATAGCTGCCGCATGGAACAGCACATCGTGTATACTATCCAATATCCACTGGCACGAAAACCCAAGAAAATCCAGGAAAGATCCACGGCCAGCCTGGTTGTATTATTATTATCTACTACTAAATTACTCGTACACAGGAAATCCAACAATGACAACGCGCAGGGTCCATGCGGCAAGCGTGACGCAACATTAGGCCACGGAAACACCAGATGAGAGAGACGGGGGAACGGACCTTGCGGGAGTGACGGAGGAGTTGCGCGGCGGACATGGCGAGGGGGAGGTGGGAAGGAAGGCAATGGTGGGTGGGTCTAGGGTTTGGATCTGTGGGGAGGAGTCGGAGACGGAGATGGGGATTGGTGGACGAAGCGGAGGGATGCGAGATGGGCGTCGCGCCGTCAAGGGCTATGTATGCAGCAGCCAGCGCTAGACTAATCTCGCTTGGCCTCGTGTTGCTAGCAGCTCTTTTTTCCTTTCTTTTTTTTCATGTTTTCTCGAGACGGCCATGGGCTGCCGCTTTTGATAGTTTTTGTACATGTTTTCGTGGGGAACACAGATATAAACAGCTCATACGATTTTAGATTTAAGAAAAATTCGCTTAAAAATCACCCTGATCATTTCAATTTTAGATGAAGCTAAAAAGAACAGGGTCAACGTTACACTGCACCTCGAAAATCGTTTTGTTTATGTCAATTTTTGGAGAAGCTAGAAAATAGAAAGAACAGCGCCTCAAAAACCACCTTTTTATTTCGATTTTGGGATAAGCTAGAAACTAAAGAGAAAAAGGACAGAGTTACACTGCACCTCAAAACTCGTTGATATAAAATCGTTATGTAAGTTAATGCTAGTGTCCGGTAATGCAGAGTAAAGACACAACAGTATCAAATCACATCGACCAAGATCAAGGAAAACTGCCAAAAAACAGTCAGCATTCAGCTCTTTCAGGCGTTTTGAGGGCGTTTAGAATAACATTGGTTTATAGTTTTTTTATTATAATTATCTTATTTTTTTACTGTAACTGAGTTAACTTATTTAGCATAAGTAAATTTTAAAAAAATATGTTAACCATTACCGACAATGCAAAAGAAGAATAAAGAAAAAAAAGACAAAATAAATCCAAATAAAACTCAGAAAAAGACAAAATTACTAAATAGTGAAAAAAACAAAAACTAAGAACAAAAGCTAACTTTAAGCTAAAATGAACGGTGGTGTCTTAAGAGGGAAAAATTGATTATCTCCAAAGAATAATATATCATGGTATGGAACAGTACAGTATAAATGTATAACATCAACACACTACGTACTCACGCTTTCTTACACTAGAATAGATGATCTCTCTTATATTCTTCTCCGAAAAAAAGGAAAACAAAAAAAAAGCGGGGGTGAATTTGTTTGCGTCTTCAATGGAGGGGGGTAGAGGTAGATTATCTGTACAATGGCATCCACATGCTGCTTCTCACATGTAAAAAAAGGACACCCAGCTCTTTTCACTCTCTAAAACATAACCAACAAACCTACAAAATATTCAAAAACCCAGACTGTTAGTACAAAAGGTCGGGCGCACCTCGGTTTAGTGCGGATCGCAGAATGTCATGCAAAATCGGAGAGGTCCATTTCAGCCACGGTATCCCCTTGATTTACTGTACCAAGGTTGGGTCATGCTGAGCTGTCACCTGTCAGAGCTCAACCTCATGAAGATCCCCTGTCGAACCGCACAGATGAGCTGCTGTTGGAACGACTATGCGAGGGTTTGCCAGTCATGAGTGGAGAGGGCATGGTCCGTCCGTCAGGTGATCTAGCGCCTGCCACAGCACTAAATTGCTCAGATTTATGTTCCACTCCATGACGCTGCCCGCGATCTCGAGAATGAGCTGATGTCACTTCCCGATGACACCCCGGATCCCGGATTGGGAGTAGCGATGTTGTCCATGCTCGGATACCGCTGAATGGTAGAGGACATTGGTGCTGAAAATTGTGTCGCTGGTGGGGGTGAAGAAAATGACGTTTCTGCTGGGGGTGAGGATGAGCGCTCATCCTGATGGCAGGTTTCACTATGTGCCTCCGCTGTTTGGTTAGGTATCTGCTCTGCAGCACCAGCAGCAGCAGTGGGCACAAAGAACTTGGCACCAGCTTGTGGTGTCACAGATGGAGCAGCCGGTTTGTTATAAGATGGCACTGCTCCTGTTGCACCAGCCTTATTGAATGTGTCCACATATCTTACAAAGCAGAAAAGCCATAAGTTCCCTGGTTAATATTTTACATAGCAATATCAAGAAAAATAACTGAAATCAATGACAGTAGTACTGAATTACCTGGACCGGACACCCATCCGTCCACGAGCAGAAAACTGGTTCTGGCTGGGCGGAATTGGCGGCATCCCCAAACCAGAAGTATTTGAAGATCTCCATTCTGCGACTCCGTTGGGAGCATGACCTCCACTCATGGGGCCATTTAAGTTATGGTCTGGCATACCATTCTGGAATGAGGATTTTGTTGGAGGTGGAGGGAGGGGAGGCTCCTCGGCAGGAATCTCAGCACCTTCCTCCACCCATCGCTTCAGCTTTTCATCATAGTAGAACTTGTTCTGTTGCCCTAATTTTGCCTTCAGAACATAAATAGGATCTCAGTGTTAACGACTTATCGTTGCTATGAGGAAGAGCAAAATGAACAAAGTTTGTCCAAATTCATAACTCATAATAACTCAGTAAGTACCTGGCGGTGGGATTTTGAAACAAATCCCATTGTCTTCTGCAGTGTGGAACCTAACCAACCAAATCGTGAATTACCCGATCCTGATGCACTGCTCTGCGTGCTATCCGATCCAGCACCCTATTAGAATTTCCAAAATGAAGGCAGGAGAGAGAATTATAAGATCTTCCTCGCTCAGCATTCACTAATAAGAAACTACTCCCTTTCTAAGTTTCACTTCCTCGACCAGAGACATAGGTACCTGTTTTGGGGTTCTGCCAAAATCTGGTTCAGAAATACTTCTGTTGTGTGCAATCTTCCTGCCAGTGACAACAGTATTTTCTGCCATCTCACTCATAGACTGCGCTGACGCGGATGGCATTAATGATGACATGGTCATTACTGATTGGCTATTTACAAATTTTGTAGCTGCAGGTGCGGAGTAGCTCTCTCTATCACTAACAAAACCCTGTGGCAATGGTGGAAGTGGCGTGGACGGTGTACCCATCATGCGGGATATAGATTTATCAAGCGAGGTAAAAATCTTTCCAACTAGTTTCGCAGGGGCAATATTTGTGCCATACCCACCCTAGGAAAAAAAAGAAAAGCAAGTTGATTAATGATCAATGAGAGAGAAAGAGAGAGGGTAGCTCAGTTACTACGCAAAACAAGATAGAACAGAACCAACAATGGTAACTATTATAAAGTAAGGTTGTACCTGCTGGTGAGTGCGTATCCTGTCCTCCAGGGAGAAAAATAATTGCTTCCATGCTTCCAATTCTGGGGCGCGGCCGGAGGCTTTCAGAACCTTCATAGACGTTTGGCAATACCTTGAAAAGGTGATTTAATTGGGTCATAATGTGCAAGCACAGAGTCTAGGGAAAGCACAGAGTCATTCGCAAATTATGCGCAAGCCAACAACCTACCTCAAAGACTCAGCAACCCTTCCCACTTCCGCAAGCATGTATGCATATATCAGCTTATATGGCTGAAAGGGTAGAAGGATATACTGAGAATTGCCAAGCACCTTCGCATATTCATAAACCTCTGTCCTCTGTTGTTTACATTTCAAAGATGTTAGTCCAGAGCATTGATTAGCAAAGAAAAACAAACCAAGTAATGGATTATGCACAATCCTTCCTATGTATCTATGTGGTAACTATTCAAAACACATTGCAGGTTAAGGCTACCCTTCAGTGTACAACAAAGAAAAGAGCTTTGAAGTAAACTTCCACTAAGATTGAAAATTTTTGCAGATAATGACAGATAGCAACAGACCTGAATGGCTTCAGGGCTGGCAAATGTTCTAGGGCATTTCAAGTGGTCTGCACCAATGAGACATAACCTTGCACATTCAGAGTATGAGTCGATATTCAGTTCAGCAACTAAATAGCATGAATGAGCAGCTGCAACCTGTATCAAACAGTGTGTAAGGTACTTGATCACAAAAAGGAAAAATAAACAGATATTAAATCTGCAAATACATATGATACAAACCTCATTTTTCTCTTTCCAAAGGCAATCTCCAAGATGGGTAATTACTAGGCCATCACCTTTTGTCCTATTTGCAGTTATAATAGCCAAATTCTCCTCCCAATCATCCAACATGCCATTAGGACTAGGCTGTCCCACAAAAACACTAAATTATGAACTCAGCCATGGATTAAACAGAAAATCAGGAAAAGTTAAAAACTGGATGAAATGATACAACTGTACAATGCATTATCAATGGAGCAAAAAGATAATCATTTCTAATCAACATCTAAAAAGTCATGACACTGCAGTAACCAAGAAATGATAACATATTATGACATGTTTACATAACAACATGAGACAGGCAAGGCCTAAAAAAAAGTAAGAGTAATTCTTCCTATTGCTTCAAACTATACAATAATGATTAAATGGTCAAGATGATAATGCATCCAGCAAGCGAAGAAATCATGAACCACGTAATTACCTCCACAGGCTGTTGGGATGCACCTAGTGTACCATAGTTGCTGTCGATGTTGCTCTCTACATTAAAAACATCTGCAGGTTGTCCAGCAATGAGAAGGCACAATGTTCGCAAAGGAGACCCTGATAAAAAATGGCAGTGAGCCATTTTCTTCACTGTATCCACATAAAACTGCACCACCAGTCGAAAAAAAGAAAAAGAAAGCAAACTTAGGGAAGTGGCTGACAGGCAAATCAAGCAAACTATTAGAGTACAAACAAAAGAAAAAGGTTAAGCAAACTATTAGAGTACAAACAAAAGAAAAAGGTTATATTTAAGTCAAGCAAACCTTATCACCAAGTTGTAAAGCAAGTATGATTGCAGGTCCCCACAGCTGACCTTCCTGGGCACACTGAAGGGCCTCTTTCCTTCTCCCAGAAACCAGAAGATTTTGGACCTCTTGTGCAACAGCCTACAAGAAGGATAGTTGCCTCAACTGGGGAACATTTGGCTAAATATTGCATGACATAGAATATAAAACAATTACCTGCATCTGACTTTCGGCTGGAATATTTTGCATGCAACGAACATTGGATCCAAAATTCCCCATATGAACACTACTTCTCTTACAAGATGAAAAGAGCTTAGTTACTGCCATTTCTGGGCCATCTGTATCCTATTATTGAGAATTCAAATATGAGTCAGAGATACACGGGTCAAAGTAGTAGTCAGATTTTCCCACATGGTGATGCTAAAAAATGACCAATCTAATTCAAGTTAACTCAACAAAAGAAAGAAAAATCTGAAATCGAGCAAGGTTCCACAGGATAATGCTAATAAATGTAACTTAGACATTCATAACTTTGCATGGTTGAACAATTTGTTCATCAGCGAATTCTAGATCAGAATATCAATCTATAGTTTCATATAGTCCTTGATAAAAGTCAACTCAATGCTCTTAATCCTTGAAAGGAAAATCATTTTTAATTAGTAGCTGAACCAAGGGATTCTGGTTTACCACCATAAAACAACATGAAAGCAGTAGGTACAATGGAGGAGGAAATGTAGAATCACTAACCTAAGATATGGTCAAGCAATAATACACAAAAGGGAAATGGAATTTATGAAGTTAAAATCAGCAGAATCTATTATGATCATTCAGATATGCTCATCCTACTAAAGGTATCAATCTGCTATTATCAGTTATCACAACACAAAGATTGATTAAATGGAACGTGCATATCAATCTGCTATTATCACAACACAAGGATTGATTAAATGGAATGTGCATTGTGTCCATCTTCCTTCTGATGGAAGTTTCAAAATCAGTAATCATGGTAAAGGGAAGTGGACCACATAATAGAACAAGGGATAGAAACTAACAATACAACTATAACTTCAAGAAACACAGAAAGTACCTCTTGTGATGGGTCAGACCCAAAAGGTGACTGTAGTTTCCCATAGTGCTGGCATAGTATCTTCAGCAATGAAATAAGTAACTTGCGAGTATCACCTCTCTGGAATTCACTGGTGGAAGATTCATACCAAGCAATCATCTCATCAAGCCATTTGTTTACATCCTTTGATGCAGCACTTCCACCAACAAGAGGACCAGGAACAGGTTGATGGCATAAAGCATGGAAGTAACTAAGTGCACTGCCATTAGTGATGCTTGAAGCATCAGCTTTATTAGCAACTACCTCTGATAAATTAAGAACTGACACTGTGCCACTATAATCCCCCTTTAATTGGAAAAAAAATCTTTTAGTTACTTGAAAATAAATTTTTTGATTTTCTTTATAACTAAAAATATATTACAAAGGAAACTCTTAGGATACCTGATTTCCACTGTTAAAGTTTGTGGCCATGGAGTTGGTTTCTTTCATAACTATAAGCTTCCCTCCAAACCCAAAAGCAACCAGAGAATGAGGTGGCCGTCCAGCCGATGACCTCTCTTCATGTGGGGAATGACCAAATTGCATGTGTGAAGCATTTGCACCAAGAAATTGTTGATGAGAGAAGTTCATGGAGTTCTCAGTACCAAGATAGCTGTTTGACAAGTGAACTTGGGGCCTTGCATGAGCTTGTTTCTGGCTGTGGTACATGCTCTCCATTGGAATAAAACCTTGTGCATCCACAACACCATTGATATCACCATAACCCAGGTTTGAAGAAGTTTCAAGTCCGATGCGATTAGACTGGTGACCTGTAGAAGGTTGGGATCCCATGTAACCAGAATGTTGACCTGAGGAAGGTCCAAATCCCTTGAAACTGGCATCAGGCTCGAACCCCTTGCAACCACCCTGGTGGTGACCCGTGGAAGGTTCAAACCCCTTGTAAACCTGGTGGCCCGGGGAAGGTTCGAAACCCTTGTAACGGGCTTGTTGACCATCAACTGCATTGTAACCAGTCTGAAGACTTGACAATTCTATCTTGTTGTGGGCATAGCGACTTGTAGTGGTTTCAGCTGTGTTAAAACCAACCTGATGATTTGTGGAGGAACTGAAAGATTCGGCATTTGCATGCTGATCAGAACCATAGAAACTGCTTGCCAGACTATCTGTTACACTTTCAGGTTGCATAGTGTTGCCAAATGCATCTGTCTGCCATTGCCTCTGATGACTATAGCTATGTGTAAAAGAGTTATGTTGGGTCACCTGATCATGGACAGCATCCTCGGTTTGTTTGGCGTTACAATTTGTCCCACAAGAAGACGCAACAACACCATGGTTTGCACCATCCTGAACCGCACTAGCAGTCCCAGCCTGTGTGATGGCCTGCTGGTATGACACAAGCGATTGCCACTGCTGTGTGTTGGTATCGAAGTACCACCCTGGGTACTCCGCATAGAACAGCATGTTGGGTGGGTACTCCAAGGCGCCCCCCTGTCCCCAGGTCGATACACTCCCCGTAGTGGTGCCCTCCTCTGCAATTGTCTCCATCGCTGCCTGTGTTGAATTCTGCAGGTAAGAAACACCAAACTGCCGCTGCTGCACATTCTCACTACTATTGTCCACCTGGGCAGCGCTCCCAGGTGTATCAAAACTATCAACCTGGTACCACTGCTGTGTTGCCTCATCATACTTCCACCCGGGGTAAATGCTCTGCAAATATTTGGGATCCGTGGAATCCACAGTACCACTGCCGCTCCGTTCCAGTTGCTGCTGCGCATTAGTGTTCTGATTCGAGCTCCCCCCGTAAAAAGCATGATCCGTCACCTCAGTGGCCAAGCTCTGACTACCGCCAAAGAACCCGTGATCTGACACGCCCACGCTCCCAACCACGGAGCTCTCCAAGCTATGGTTCACAGCCATGCTCCCGAAAAAACCCTCTTCACCAGTACCTCCCGAGAGATCACTGAATGGATCAACCCCATCGTCGGCGCTGCCTCCAAAGGAGGCCCACTGCACCTGCTTGACCGTGGTGTGGACGCTGCCCTTCCCCGAATCCGGTGACCCACCCTCCCGAGGCGCCTCTGCCGCGGGAGGCGGTGCCGCGACCTCCGCCACCGGCGCCGGCGCCGCGGACGGCTCGGGCTCATCGTCAGGGAGGCTGAGGCTGGAGACGCCTCGAACCAAGGCGGCCTCCGTCACCTGCTCCTCGTCGTCCTTGACGGGAACAGGAGCAGGAGCTGGGGATATGTCGTCTTCGTCGTCGACGAGCTTGTCGAAGAAGTCTGCGTCAGTCTGGTCGTCGGCGGCGAAGGAGGCGGCCATCTCCGGTGGAATCGCGACAGGAAAGAGGAGATCTCGTCGGATCCGAGCGGGGGGTGGATCTAGGGTTTGGTTTGGGTCAAATGGCGAGAGGCGGAGGCTTACCGGAGGGGGCGGCGGGGAGTTGGATCGGGAGAGATGAGGGCGGAGGAGGAGGGAGGCGAGACGGTTGCGCTCACGACAGCCGACGTCGCATCATCGCACCACCCATTCCTTCCTTCCTTCTTCCCCTTTCTCTTCTTGCTTGTCTCCCTCCCTCCCTCCCTCCCTTCCTGTTTTCTTTTTGGGGTTTTTTTCTTTTCTTTTCTTTTTTTTATTTTTATTTATTAGAAACGTTTTTTTACCTTGTGAACAAAACATGGAGGTTAAGGGCCTGTTCTTTTTGGCTGCGGCTGATAGCTTTTAGCTGCGGCTGATGGCTTTTTAGCTGTTTGCGACAGAGATTGCGGAAAGAGACATACTCGCTTGCGATTTTTGATGATGCATATATTAGTTTTTTAACGTGTACTACAATTAACTTGTAGACCCCATCTTAAAAAAATAATCTGTTTAAAAGTTAGTTACTGTAGCAAAAGCCAAAAACGGCTTTTATAAGCCGTAAAGAACAGGGCCTATCTGGACACACTAATGAGGTGAGCTAACTGAGAAAGGATGTGACTTATCAACCAGCTTGGTTTTTGTATAAATTAGAATAATAGATCCTGTTTTGTTTGGGGTTGAATAGAGCCATAGGTGGTACGGGTTGGCAGTTGTTAGTGATCCTACTGTCTCTCTTTTTTTAAGACAAAGATAAGGTATAAAAATGACACGGGACCTATATTAGATAGTCATGTGTTTTAAAATTTGTAACATCAACTAACCATAACTATTTATAAGACAACTTATCAAAATCAAGAAACCCATTGTTAGTACAAATTCTAGGATGAGTCCGAGAACAACATATGGTTAGCATGGCAAAAAAACAATATCTCACCCTATTGCCTACAAAAATATATAACAAAAATAACAAGCAAGTAAAATTTCAAGTAAAAGAATTACAGAATAAACGAATAAAATGAAGCAAGGTACATTTTATAGTTGTCTTCAATGATTTCTCAAATTCTAAAAGCGGTCTATTATAGAATTATTGGGGGAACGAAACCCACGAGACAGGAACCTAGGACGAACTGTCCTCGGCCCATCGCCCGCTACAGAGAAAAAAGCATTGCGTGAGTAATGAAACCGAGAAGGTAAGGCGTCAGGAACTCTAAGGGTGTTGGCCAGAAAAAGTCGTGAAGAGCCACTCATTGGCGGCTAGGCAGCGCCCGTGCGTGGCTATGCCCTCACCTGGCTGCACTGTTAGCCTGGATGGCTGGGCTACGCGCTAGCTAGGCCACACACTAGCATGGGCCACAGGGGGGCATGGGAAAAGGCCCATAAGAGAAGTTCTGACCTGCACGTTGACCTAGGCCACATGGCTACAAGCTATGGGGGCACTAATTTTAGTTATGTGGGGCACGGTGTGCAAATTTGGGCTCTAAGTAAGAAATTTGAAATTGGTCTAGGGGTTTGTGCCCCTGCATAACCCTTAGTCCATCTGCCCCTGCATATTTGCTGTTGCCGGTTGCGTCTAGACACAACCTAAAATAAAGCTGCTTCAATCTATCGTGTTTTTTGTTGCTCCAAAAGCATTTAATTGTTGCATGGTACTATGAAATTATGGGATACAACTCTTGTTGCAACCCAATTTATGCCATGTATTACCCCTTAAATAGTGTTATGACCCTGTATCCTGTATGTGGCATGCCTTCCTTCTCTCTCCTCATCCTCCTTCATCGATATCAACCAAAAATATAAAAGAACCACTTGAAGGTCGTTCATCCTTCTCCCCCTTCTCACAGAAAAGTCATGCCGACAAGTGGGCCTTCCGCGCTCTTCTCCTCTCCCACGTCCTTCCTCTTCTCTGCACGAGTTTGTTCGTCGTCCATCTTCTACGTGTAGCCCAGTTTCTCTTATGAAACCGTCAGTTGCTCCCACTACTCCTCCCATGTCTCCACTCCATTTCCCCATATCTAATCCATTTCCCCCAAATCCACCAAGACAACTGAAAGGAAGGATACAAGGAGGAGCTTGGCAGCAAGACTAGAGAGAGAGGAGCTAAGGAGGAGGAGGCATTCAGAGGAGTTGGGGAAGATCGAAGGGGAAGGACCGCGACAACATGGTCTAGGAGCCAAGAACCACCCAAAATTAGCCAAGGCCGACTAGAATCAGAGGGGACCAAAGAAGAAGAATGTCGACTAGCCGAGAGCACACGGGGAGCACCACTTCCACCACTACCATAGTCATCATCATTTCATTTTCAACCCGACCAAGCCAAGTAGGTCACCCCTACCCATCCTTTTCTTATCCCCCATAGCACATGCACTGACGCACCAACACAATGTAGTACAAAGGCCTCATCGACCAAGTAGAGTAGCATCGGTAAATAAGATAAGTGGAGCCAACTCTCACCTCGGTTGGATAGGGCCACGACGGTCAACGTCACTGGCTCACGATAGTGGCCCGTGGATGGCCATTGATGTGCCCTTAGCAAGCCGCATGCTCCTTGGCGCATGCGAGCTCCGAAGTCCCGCCGCGACGATGCAATTGCCAGCTTTTCTCGCTACCACCGCATGCATTATGTATAGAGTAAATCAAAAAGTAAAATCAAACTTAAAAATTGGAGGAAACCAAATAGATCAAAGCTAGCCCGAGGTAGAAACGGGGAAAACCATCGTTCGGCGAAGCCACGTCAAATCTAACCCCACCAGCACCAGATCCGCCCAGAGGGGGAAGAGAAGAGGCATGGGGACCACAAGGGGGAGCCAACGAGTGGGCGACAACACCTCCCAAGAACCGACACTGAAACACTATAGCCGTGCCATAGCAACCACCGCCTAGGGCCGTGGATCGAGGGGACAGGTAAGCGGCTCAGGAACCGGTGGAGGAGCACTATGCGGTGGGGGAGTAGGAGAGAAGCCGTGCCCTTGACAGAGGGATTTTTCCTGATTGGATCGGAAGAGAGAGAGATGAAGTGGAGGTGTGGAACTTGGAAGATGAGGATGCTGGCTGCTGGGATTTGGAATGAGTGCAAAATGGTATGAAGTTTGAACTTCCGTTACAACACATGAGCATTTAGCTATGTACGGTTTGGAACAAGCTTCATATATGCGTAAGATAAAATTGATGCTCATTATATGGTTTAGGATCACATTCTATTATATGTACCACCTTTTTAGATTCTGTTATAGCGTGCAGTCACCTTACTAGTCTAGTCAACCAAAAACTAATGTGACGATGATTTTGAAACGACTGAGGTGTAGCATTAGACATGCCCGGAACATATCATCCTTGTGAATGCTCTGTTTCTTTACATTGCTGTAATTTATTTACAAAACACTTAAATGTGGTATATATAGATATCACGCTAATTAGTTTGATTAGTGTGTTAAATAAACTAAAAAAAGTGAAATTTACTCGAAGTTCAAAGTATAAATCAATCGGTGCTAAGAGATAAAATAAAGAAACATCATACAAATAAAAAAAAAGTAAAAAGAATATTGATATACATATAAGCTTCACTCCCTTTTGTTTTTATAGGATGGTAGATCAAATTGACTAATTGAGCACTATCCGCACATTTCTGTTGAGAACCTTTTGAATTGATTTCAAACTACAATTAAAAGAATCAGCATCATAGCACCTACTAACTAGAGGGTTTACACTAGATATACACCTGCTTCCAATAGCAAACATTCTATTAAGAAAATTTATAGCCACATCGTTAAAAATCAAACCTCACAATCTACACGCATATCAATTTATGGTCCACTTTCGTCATCATCTAATTCCAATCCAATGGTAAGTAGCAAGTTTAATCAACACAAACATGTCCTTTGAACTGCATGGCGTAACAATGTAATCCACGTCAAATGGGAAGCCAAACCGAATAAGATAGGGACACATGATTGCTTCAAGAGCAACCTCCAACACCAAGCATGTCCCAAGAATCATGCCGATAATCCAAATAGCAAGAGATTATCGTGGTCAATCGGAACGCCAATACAAATTTGAGAATTCAGATATAATTGATGATCACAATAAAGATGAACATTTCATAAATCCGCTCATCATACAAAATGTTAGCATAATAAAGGGCCCCAAAAAACCAAAACTTCTAATGATGTTCTGCAGTATCCAATAATATCAAATTCGCCTACGGTTGTCAACTCTTGGTTTCTTGGATGCAGCTGCAACATTGGAATTATCACCACCAGATTGTACCTGGTATTTTGAGAAGGAAACCTTTAGCCTATCGACATAGTCGCTGTATGGCAAATGATAGGCTACAAGGATAATCTTACCTTATCAAGCTTCTCTCTCACTAGTTTTACGGTTGCATTCATCGACTCAGATGGAAAATAATCCTACAAACAAAAGCATTTTCTTCGCACAATGGTAAAATAGCATTTCAATGAAGGAAACAAAACCATAAGCCACAAAAAGAAAAGGGGGATTTGTTGGAAACTCCTAAAGTGTGTCAGATTACATTCAACATGTTGCATTACATGAAAGGATAGCCAAATAAGTTACAGGTTTTGCCTTTACCAGGTACTTTGCTTAAGTGGCTAGTGCACTGATGTTTGTTTTCTAGTATTATCATATCTCAGTTGATAAAAGATACTTCATAACATAATATAGCCTGCATAACAGCCCAAATTTTCTCAATTAATTACTTCTGGGTATTCAGATTAAAAATTGTTGTATTCAGATTAAACATTGTTTTACTACCACATACCTTATTAGAGGGCACATGACTGAAACGAGGATCTTCGGTATGAGAAGCATGAATTGCCTTCATGTATTCCCTGAATATGAATAAAATGTATCCTTTTAGAAGAACAGTCGCCTTGGTGTTTACCTTTTTCTCAGAGAACAGTCAGGTTGTATTGTTTTAGCCTAGCAACATAGTTCCACATCATCCAACATAACTTTGAACAGAATAACAGTCAGATAAAAACCCTTGTAAAGAAAAATAACTGCATAGGATTCACATCATTATAGAGTCCATTACCTTAAATGAAAAAGCCTAAAAAACCAAATCTTGGTTCGTACTGCCAAATTGGCGCACAGAAGCTCTAGACGACGCCCAAACACAAAAGATTGAACTAACTGCCTGGAGAAATGGTTTCAATCTTCTAATTAAACCTTGCCAGTTTTGCTTTTAATTTGTTTGTGCCTTATAGATCTCGATATCTTTTGATTATCTCGCAATGGCTAAGCTAACCATAAAGAATGAGTTTATATATTCAGATCAGAGGTCATGAATCAATCATTATAGCAATATCAGTTCTGAAGTGGCAGTACAATTTTATGTGATGAGTAACTGATGACCAACTTTTCATTACCAGTCTTACACTACGAAACCAAATAAAGAACGTGAACCAATACGAATATGTGAAATGCTAACCTCTTATTGGAGCTTATTTGATGGTGTGAATTCCCACCAGATGATCCCTGGCCTGGAGAATACTGACACAGCCCTTCAGGTCTGCCAGCAGATGCTGAAAAAATGTATGCACTAATTCAAACTATCCAAGTACCAAGGAAAATAAACTAGCAATGCTGATAATCGTAGCAAAAATTTGGTTCCATGCTGTCATCATAATAATAAATGGTAAGCTGCAAAGATGAAAAAAAAGAAACCACACATTTTATTCGGCCAAGGACTTCCTTTCTCCTGACTTCCAGTTTCTCCTTGGTATCCAAAAGACCCTCAAACTGAGGTGCATAAGACACCTGCAGCCGGTTGCCAAGAAATACAGACTCATCCAACTTCCTCTTTGCAAACCTGCAACATCAAAGTGCCAACACCACACCATAAATGAAAGGCAACAATTCTGAATTTTACTGAGAGTAAAGGCATCAGTGCTTGGGGCAAATATTGGCTGCACATTTGCTGCCAGCAACTGGACCACAAGACCTGAATTAAATCAACTTATCAAGCCCTCAAAAGAAGGTCCAGACCAAATAATACAAGCCCTTCTTTAATTCACAACTTGGTAATCCCAAGTCAAACACACAAAACGAGATCAAAGGAGACTGAAATTTATTTCTGAAAAGCCCACCCAATGAACTTTTGGGTTTTTATAAGTACCTCAGTCACTTATCATAATTGTGATGAATAACAAGCCCCGTATTTTAACCCACTTTGAGAAACATGAAAAAACCAATTGCCCAACAGGCTACATCCTTCAATAGTATCTTCTGAAATGTAAGTGCTGAATTTGATATATAACAGAAACACAAGAGAAGTTCGTACACCACACCTAATCGTATAGTTCAAAAGAATATCTATGACATACCCGGGAAACACAAAGATAGATGTGTGCATGTATAAATTGTTGATCACCACAGCGGTGCAAAATTCTACACCATAGATAGATGTGTGCGTGCATGAATTAATCACCTCGCATTGCTGACCTGTGAGAACTTGATGAAGAAGACATCAGTGTACGGTTCACAGTCCTCGGCATCCATGGGCTTGCACCTGAACCAAATAACAGTGGACACAAACCAAAAGGTTGTTGAATACTCTACTACTACTACAATACAGCAGGAGGAGGAAGAAGTGAAGAGGTCGCTGACTCACTCTTCCACCGGGCCGTGCGTCCCGAACAGATTGGCGAGCTCATCGCCGCATCCCAGAGACGGCACGTTCCGTACGATGAGGTACCTGAAATCAACGAACCGACAGCACAAGAGGCACGATTTAAGAAGAAATCCATCCTCCAAAACCAGCGAAATTGGGGTCGCACAAGACAAAGAAGACGAAAAAAGGATTGGATTGGCAGCAGTGATGAGAGGCAGAGGAAGGGTTAGGGTTGGTGGTGGTACTTGGACTCGTCGCAGACTGTGTAGACGCGTACGGCGGCCGGCTCGTCGCGGTCGCGCGGCATCTCGCCGGGCCGGCGGTAATAAAAGAGACGAGAACCTTCTGGTAGGTTCCAGAAGATTCCAAGAGGGTTCGGGCGCAGGCGGAGCGGAGTCAGGGAGCTGCCTCCTCCTGGTCCGGTCAGGGAAGGATGCGAGGGGCAAAAGGGGAAATCCTCGAGGATACTATAGCCCATTTTTCTCGACTCCTCCATCTCGACCGCCTAAACCCAATCGGACGGTGGAAATAGGATCGCACGGAGTATTCGCGATCCATTTCGGTGGTGAGTGTTTTCTCAAAACTGATTTCCAAAGGGGTTTTATTGTAAGATCTAGGGACCAGTTCCCTCCTCGATCTCGACCGCCTTTAAATTCTATCGGACGTTGTACCCAAACTGGATCGAATATGCGCTACGCAGCGACGAGGGGATAGTGAGGGGGTGATCGTTTCGGTTTTTTTCGGTTTCAGCTTCTAGCTTCAGCTTTTTTTTACTATTCACTACACTATCCACTAACTCATTCTGATGTTTTTTCACCAATTCAGTTGTTTTTCAGCCAAAAGCCAAAAGCCATCGCTATTCTGATCACCCCCTGAGTCCAATCTCGTGTGATTTAATTTTCGCTCCTTGTCTACAAAATCGAGTAAAAACCCGTTTTCTAACTCTTAAAAATATTTAGAACCTATTATTTCTATTAGCAAAAAGATGATTTTGACTGAATTTAACTTACATGACATATCACTTGAATCGAGCTAGTTAGAATAAGATAGAACCAGTGTATCTATAATGCACCGTGTCTACGGCCAGGTATGTTAGACCCATAAGTTATTGAAATATTAAGCACTTTTTGTTTTTAATGTAAAAATAAAGGTGGATCTATCTTGTTTTGACTAGCTAAGATGGATCATGTTGGTCAAACTCGTTTAAAACTGTATTTGCTAATAAAAAGGATAAATTCTAAATGGTTTTAAGAATTATAGAACGTGTATACTTGATTTTACGGATGAAGCGGGAAAATTGAATTATAGAACGTGTTTACTTGATTTTACGGATGAAGCGGGAAAATTAAACCATACAACCAAGAATGGGCTTTCTGCTTTCGTAAATAAACTGAAACTGAAATAGAGGGGTCTTGATCCGGATCACATAGATCCCATCCAACGGCGACCTCCGACTGGAGCGGGACGAGAGCACACGGTCCCGTCTCCCTTTCCGGCCGGCGGCTTGGAGAGCACACGGTCCCGTCTCCCTTTCCGGCCGGCGGCTTGGAGGGACGGCCAACGCCGTCGACGCGCACGCCTTGCGCCTCTCCGATCACAACGCATGCTTGCTACCGGCCTCAGACTCCTCCTCGCCGGCCAGGCGGCCACGCTCGCCAGCAACAACGTCGTCGGAGGTTCGACTAGATCAGCATGGGCAGCAACGGCGGCGCTCTGCTCACCGGCGCGCAAGGACGTAAAACTCGTACATTTGCAATTGCAGGTAAGGACAAAGAAACAGTACTAACATCTTTCTGTCCGTGCGAATAATTCACCGGTGATGCCATGATGCAAATAAATAAAACACCCCGATAATTCAATGGCAGAGAACAGCATGTCGATAAGCAAAACACAGCAAAATGTCATCTGTCGCTAACATAAGATTCCAGGTCTGCAGGACTGACAAATCTTTTATTTTCCCTTTCTTCCGGGACAAAGCAGTAGTATGCAGTATAAGATTCAGTAGTGTCTTCCTCGGTAAAAATTAGAAAGAACAAACAGTGGAGGCAGTGAGATCGGGACAACGTAATTCACAATCTTCACGGGGTGTGTATAAGCATTGTTCAGATGTTTTCTTCTGAATAATCATCTAAATTTTGGACCATCTTCTTAAAAAAAGAGACCATTAGATTTATAGTGCAACGACCACAAATCTGGATAATAGTTTAGAAGAAAATATCTGAGTAATATTTATCAATACCCATCTTCGTGAGTGCGGCGTTAATGACTTCCTTCTCCTTATTGACCTGAGAAGCTAGGCCAGAAATCTGCAACAAAAAGCAACCTTGCTATGAATTCTCCAGCCTCAGTATCAAAATATCCACAGATTATAATAAAGGATATTGAGTCATGGGCATCTATGTTTTTGAGATTTACGGAATCTGCTGTGGAGAGGGGTAAAATTGTAGCTCATGCGCACAATCAGGAAAGTACACGCGCTACTGTTGCGCACATTTATAAGGTGCAAGTATAATCGATCAGCATCAAAAGTACCACAGGACATTTTTCTGAACGAATTAATTGCTCACTACATGAGATGTATGCTCAGTGGTGAAGAGGCATATAGTGCAGTAAAATGCACATTTTTCACTACATGAGATGTATGCTCAGTGGTGAAGAGGCATATAGTGCAGTAAAATGCACATTTTTAGGCTTAGGAAACAATTCTTTATATTCAGAATTCAAGTGTCATAAAACAAAGCAGTGATATCTCAAGGAATTCTTACACACCTACTGTTTGGGTTTCAATATCACTAATCTGGTTCAATTCATGTTGAACGGCACACCCTTCTTCCCTGAAAAAAGTAGATAGCAACTCAAACGTTATATCAGAGCAACAGGAAAGCAGAAAAATATCTATAAAAGGGTTAGACAAAAAAAAAAAGGCATGCCTGAGTGTATTCCATCCTTTCTGAAATCTTCTTTCTGCAGTTGCTGCTCGATCCTGAATTCCATATGCAATAAATCAACCATGAATAACATTGGGAGTTGTAATACCCCAGTAGACAACAAATGGTTCGATTTTTTTTTAAAACTGAAGAAATTTACCAACAACTTTTGCCTTTCGTTGGACACAAGATTGACAGTTTGCCGCGTCTGATTCACTTCAGCTTGGATGCCAGAAAGTAGGGTCTGCAATATGGAAACTTATACGAGACAATCCATCTATTTTGTTGTCATCTCTAAGGAAAATCAATCCTACATTTTGTTTTAGTTCAGAAAAATACATTCGAGCTTTAAGGGTATTTAAATCTTTTTCTATCATTTTAAGGTTTGTGTCCTTATACTATATAAGCCCCATGGGCTATTCCAATACATTCGAGCTTCTTTTCATATTTACATGATATCAAAGCCTACAATCTCAACCTAGCTCCTTAACCTAGCCGTCGGTCACCGCCAGCCACCGCAACCTCGCGCACCAGGAGGAGTGTGCTCCACTCCTGAGGGCAGTCGTCTTCACTTCCACCAGGTGCCGCTGCCAGTGTCCACGCCCAGCGATGGGCTTCCTCCTAGTCGCACGCCGCCAGCCGCCGCTGCCGCATCCGCGTAAGCGCTCACGCCCGCCCGGCACCGTTGCCCACGTCCACGCTGCCCGGGCTCCCGCCCAGCTTCGGGCTTCCTTTGGGTCACCGCTAAGCCCGTATCCACCCGCCCCTCGCTGGATCCAGCCAGGTATCGCCAGGATCCAGGCTCCTCCACCTCGGCCTGCGTCAGATCCGGCTTCCTCAAATCCGGCCAACGCCGTCCCGCGCCGCCGATTGCGCCCGCCCGCGTCCACCTACGCGCACCTTCATGCGCACCTGCCGCCGCCGCGCCGGATCGCTGCGCGCCTCGGACGGCCATCGCCGCCTCAAATCGGGCCGCCGATCGCGCCGCCGTGTCCACCGCGCGCACTCGCCCACGCCACGTCATCGCCATTGCCCTAGATCTGACCGTCGCGCCTCGGATCTAACCGTCGCCCGCGTGCGCCAACGCTGGCACTCGCACCCATGCGTTGCCGTGCGCTCTCCTCCTCGGCGTCAGCGCCTCCCACGTCGACACACGTCCACCCCAACGACTCCCACTCTGGCCGACATCGCCTGCTCTGGCCGGCGACCAACCGCCGTTGTTGGCAGCGATGGCATGCAGAGTGCGGGAGGCTGGGGTTGCTCGGCCATTGGCTTGGGTCGCCTCCCTTTGGCTTGAGATGAGACGGAAGGGAGACTACTGCGATTACTGTGTTGGGGATGAATTGGGATTTTTGTTTGGAAGGGCTGCTGGTGGAGCTGAGGATATGTTGGAGGGGTAGTTCTTGGTGTTGATATGGTTGCTGCTATAATCCGCTGCCTTTGAGTTCTTTCTTTTGAGTCTTCTATCTGCGTAAATCTATGTAAGTAGCATATCTCTCTTTGAGTTCATCAAAACTATACGAGTCCACAAATTATTGTCAATCAGTTGATTGCTTTGCTAGCCACAATCTATCGTCGGACCCTGAAGCAATAACTCCCGAATCATCTGTGTAAATCACACTAATATAGAATCAGCTAGTGCACATAGTGGACAACAAAGATAAATATAAATCAAAATGATATTTATTCATTAACTAAATATGGGCCTAAAGGATAATGTTTACATCCATGGCCCATCGGCCAGATTTAAATATAAGCAGCGGAAGAAAAACATCGAAGGGGAAGAAACCCACTGAGGCTGCTCACAGGCAAATGATAGTAAGATGCGGTCTACTCATCTTGGTCCTCACCGTAGTCGAAGTCATCCTCATTTGAGATGTGAAAGTAAAGGTGCGTACAAACTTATACTCCATAAGTCACACAAAAAAATGCAATATAATGATTAAGGCAACAAGGAAGCATATAGGGTTAATTTGAGCATGAAGAGGTATTTAAAGAAATATTGTAAATAAATTGAAAATTGCTAAATTTAATACAGTAAATAAAGATAGTATTGTAAATAAATTAATACCTTTAGTGCAGGTCCATCCCCCACACTAACTTAATCATAGACATTCCACCTGGACCATATTTTTCAAAAGATCTCATATGGATTCTATCCATCTATATGCTTTTTAATCTCCTATGGATTCCATCCATTCATACGTATTTTCAGAAAACTAAAATCTAATACATAAAAAACTTTACTTGGTTTATCTATGACCATGGGTACGGTTATCTAGGATAGTTTTTACACTATATAGAGGTTGTACAGTTTTACCCACAAAACAGAATCATCTCATATTACCATCGGATTAGTACACTTTCTTTGGTGTGCGACGAGAAGATCATGACAAGACTTTTATAAAGCAAAGCTTTCAACCTGGTTAAGCCAACACTAAGGTTTCACCCAGTAAAGAATCCACCAGATCAGGACTGTTACATCTATCCTCTTGGATGATGTGATCATCTCTTTCCTTTCGTATAGCTGTAGTCGTCGCTCTTCTTTTCTGAGCGGCTGCAGATCGTATAAGTCTTCATGAACAGCCTCTTCTCTTTGAACTGCCACCCCGAGCTTCTAAGGCTACCACGCTTCTTCTACATGCACCTCCGTTGCGCTTCTGTGCACTACGCTGTCGTCGTTCTAGACTTCGATCTGTGCTACTTTGCTTCAATTTATTTCTCTTCAGCTTGATTTGATAGCTCTATCTACTTATATCATCTTCCACATTCTCTTCATCATGTTACCATAACCAACTTTACCCTCGCTTACCTCTACTTTCTTAGCCCTTACACTTTGTGTTTTCTGGATTGTTGCACGATTCCGGATGATTGTTACTCAACGGCTTTAATAGGATTTTATCAGAATAATGTAATCAGACAGTTTGAACAGATTGGAAAAAGATCTGTTCATCTTAATTTAAGTTGGATGCAATTAATTGACTCGTTGAGGTCTCAAAGACATTTCAACCAACTGTAAGGAACATACTAAGAAATCAATTCAGTTTGTGATCGGCAAGAGTTTTTCTTGGAATCGGCAAAGGGACAGTGGAGAGATAAGAAGAATATGAGACTGGAAAGAGATCAAGAGATACAAGAATGGGGATGGGGAAGCGGAATCTCACCTCGTCAATGGTTCACCCTTCACCGCTTCGTTATTACCTAAAATGTCTTTCAGGTAATAATGAAGACTGAGTTATATTGGATTGTTGGGTTTTCTACCAACAATACCAACGTATTTTAGTGTGTTTATCTGTGTCAAATATATCAATATATTCAGGTTTCAAAAAATAAATACCTTCATATACGTAAACATACCTCCGTTCTGATATCCCTATTGTGATCATATATATATATATATATATATATATATATATATATATATATATATATATATCGATGTATTAATTGGAACGTATAATTGTCCATATAATTCGGATTAATCGTTTGCCGATGCCTTTTCTATCCACCAACTGTATTCCGTTTTTCTACTACTGGTACACACCTTCAAGCACTGGATAGTCTGATAGTCCTCAGTTTGCTACTATTAGACATAATTTAGCCTTCAAAGAACTGGTTACGGGCAGCTCCGCGGTACGTTTTTAGGCCTCGTTCACGCGTCGATATAGATCATGCCGTGAACGGTTGCTGGACGATAATCTTTGTTCATGGTTTTGTGTAACACATGGCACAGAGAGGTCAGATTTTATTAGAAGCAACAACTTCACCCAAGGTTTCCTGAATCATTTTCAGCAGCTGATCCTCCAGCTACGCATCCCTATGAGATCATCTGAGAACATAATTTTGCGCTGTATCTGGATTAAAATACTAGGAGTACAAAAATACGTAACTGGCAGCTGCAGCATCAGTAATGCCATATATTTAGGTCTCAACTCCTCTTCTTCCTCCGTCAACTCCTGATACGGATACCATTGCCCGTCAACTCCTCTTCTTTTGGGCGGCTGCCCGATCGAGCTCCTGATACTGATACATCGCCCGCTTAGACGACTTTCTGGTGCAAGAGAAGGTAGATCATCAGCATGGATAACTGCTGCTTCCCAATGGTGGAGATGGACTCAGGTGTATCGTGTAATCTCTGCATGTATAGATGCAAGGGTACGTAAGTAAACTTCAAACTGGACCTTCACAGGAGAAGATGCAAAACACGGGGACGAGACAGAGGGAGCACTCGTATTGACGCATGTCATATTGAACAGTTTGGATGGACAGAGACACATTACATCTGGAATCATGAAGAGATGCACCTTTACAAGTGTTGAGACATCTATATTCGAAGTGTTTTATTTAAGCTTGTCAACGAGATACAAGAGAAAGTTTTACATTTTTGTACAGGTACGTCGGCAGAGATGGTGAAACAGGTTAGCAAGCAAAGTGAGCATACATATCTGAAAATTAAAGGCAAATAGATGGAATCATACCCCGCCTCCTAAAAATGCTTCAATCTGAGTAGGGCCAAGAGTTGTCCAAGGAACAGCAGATTGTATTGGCTTATATTTTTGAGCTGCATCTGCCACTGGATCCTTATGTGCCAATGTTCCTACAACAGTAGGGCCTCCAACTATTAGTGTTATGAAGAGACGAATGAGCAAAAAAAAAAAACCGGGGGCCAAATAGTAATCGCCGCTTCTTACTTCCTCCCCTTCGGGCTTGCTGGCCGTAGCTACCGTCGGCCGGGAGGTTGACATCACGCCTCTCTACCGGTTTGGCATCCGTAGTGCCGACACCACCTCACGCACGCCCCCTACCGTCGCCCTGGCTCCAACTGCTTGCCATGACCGTCTGCCGGCCAAGCATGGTCGGCTTTGGCTAGGGTCCACCAGCGCCAGCCCTAGGGGTACACCGTTGGCGTCCTTCTTGCCGGCGACCCACCCCCTCTATAGGCGACCATCGTGGTTTCTCACTGTCCACCCTCCCCTCGGCTCTACCCAGTTCTACTGGTCGTCGGTTTGGTTTACTACTCCCCCTTACTCCATGTATTTTCTTCTAGTTGCTATTTTCGTCTTGGTTTGCCCCTAGTCACGCACGACTAGAAAAGTCTAAGGTGGCCGATGTGATAGGACTTGGTGGGGTGCATACGCCAGGGAGCATGCACTTCCATCCAAGGGCGCACGGCGGTGCTACAGGCTCTCCATCGATGTGTTGGAGGTGTTGTGTCGCTGTGTTGCTCTATGGACAAGGGAAAAGGGATAGGGAAAGAATGGAGGCTTACCTTGTTCTTACCTTGTGTCGTCCGAATGGTATGGCTGTGTGGGAGTTGGTTTAGTGGGGAAAAGAAGAGAGGAAGAGATGGGGATAGCTACTCTCTGATGCTACTCTAGTGAGAATGGCTCTCCCTCCTCTTTCGCTGGCTTTGCTCTTTGGTTGAGTTCACGATTGAAGGAAGTGGAATGGAACTGTGGCTTGAGAAAAAAATGTTGGTTTGCTTGCTTACCCTCCTTTTTATATGTGAGCATTGGTCCTGTGAGATGTCTTGGTTGGCCCTCTCTTACCCTCATTCTTCTCTCATATGGTTGTTTGCCTTAAGAGCAATTTGGTCCAAGGGATTCTGCACTGATCTTTGGGGGTTTTCTACTACGGCAGGTAAGAATGAAATTTTCTGCCGAATGATGAAAATCCAAACGCGAGATGGTACCGTTCGGCTGGGGACGGTCTGGGAACCTACATTCTTTCGGCATTCTAAAGCTGAAAAATTCTGTCGGCAAAAATATTTTATTTTTCTTTGAGTTATTTTGATTCTTCGTTTCTTTTTTCTTTTGCGTTTTGATGGTATTTGGATAGTTGTGGTGCCTCTTGTTCTGCTCACAAAGGAAGTGGATCAGACCATGCCATGTCCCATGCTCAAATACTGACTCATATATCCAAGAGAGCAAGAAAAAAAGAGCAAAAGCCTATCACCCAGGAGCTATTACACTTATGCACAGTGGATCCGATATTCCAGGATCGACCTGGTCGTAGAAGCAGCAGGCGACGCCGGAGGGCTTCCGCCGATTTGTACGCCGGAAGAAGACGGACCAGGGCCGGCGATAGAGAGAGGGTTTGGACGTGCAGGCAGGAGGAGTAAAAAAGACGGTCGGGCCCACAGCCATCGATCCTGAAATATCGGATCCAGGCACGCAGAGCAAATGCAATGGGTACGGTGGGCCCCGGGCGGGCGTAGGGGCCTGGGCTGGACCTGACAGTAACGGCTCAGGGCCAACCTCTTGTCCTCCGCATGCATGCACGTCACGTCTGTCGATCCATGCTCCCGTCCGCTCGGTACGTTCTAGCACCATGACCAGATTCGAAATCATGGAGCTAGCCTGTTCGGGTGGGCTGCAGGGCTGGCCCGGCCGGCCCTCTCTGTAGCCTCCATGAAGAGCAAGTCCATGTCCATCCTGGGCCACCGCGCGTCAGCAGCCCGCTGGTCTGCATGCCGCATGCGCACGTATACATCTCAGCCGGACTGTCACTCTTGCCTTCTAGTGATCAACGCATGGAGCAATAAATTTGCACGCTCCCTCTCCCCACCCACGCCACCTCCCACCGCTATCGCCTAAATTTGCCCCCTCCTTCTACTCAACGTGCTAGCACCCCCTCCCCCTCTCTTGCGCTCCCTCTCCCCACCTCTTAGCGTTTCACCTCCTCCCTCCCCTCAACATGCCAGCGCTGCCTCGCACACACTCATCTACACAGCTACATCCCAGCGATTATGGGGGAGACGATAAACAGATCTATGAAAGGCAGGTTGCCAAGGGCCACCCGCCTCCCCGGTGTCTTCCTCTCCCCTTATCTATTGTGTGGGGAATTGAAGTTATCCACCTGTCCCGCTGCGCTCTAAGCTGCTGCACCCCAACCATGGCCGTTAGGTATGTTGTCATGTCATTCAATCCCTACCTATCGTTGAGTCTGATTCCACTCGAGATCTCACAACCATACAATCATCTGATTGACTGGATGGGCACGGGAGTTGGATAGCAGTTGCAGCTCCGTGTTGCATGTACACGGAACAACATCGATCTAAGCTTAAGTCTTGCAAGGCAGAACTATGCCTCGTGATTTTTGTGTGTGTCTTCTGATAATCTGCTTTTTCGTTTTTGTAGATCTTATCTGGATTAGCAATTTTGCATCACAAGAATGGAGAGGACCGATGTCATGAGCAACTCCTTTTTCATAACGCTTTTTACTCTATAATGCTTTCTTCAGTGTTTTGCGGTAAGGCATAATTATATGGGGTTTGTCAACATATTTTGTTATCCATTTGCAGTAGATTAAGTCCTTTTGGTAGCAGTAAATTATCCATTAATTTAGTTTACCTCTCTCAACTCTCTATTAGGTACATGTTGAAGATTTGATGTAGCTTTTAGGTTGTGCTGAAAGCCAAAATGACAAGGTGCCCTCTTCGCCACCATTGAATCAATGCTATGAGATGAGATAATGGAGGTATTCTGTCGATCATTCCCCATATAGAGTATGCGGTAAATTACTAAGTTATAGTGATGTGTCATTTGCTCATTCTCTGTTTTTTTGTTGCACAAGTCAGTAGTATCATTGTGATCCAAAGAAATATGTGCAATTAGATCAATAATGAGAACTGCACTTGTGCCAAATTGATAAAAATGTTGTTATTTACCTTTTACTGCTCTGAAAAGATGCTATGCTTAGGAGAGGTGCAATATATTAGTGGTGCAAAACATGAATCTCACTCTCACCTGGGATTTCCCCAGCCTATTGTTGGTATTCTCTATCTGCTTTTGGCTCTTCATCAAACTTACTGTGCTATATAGCTTATGTTTGTCAGTTTAGCAGCGCTCCAATATCTACGAACAATCTATGGACCGGGTTGGAGCTCCAGTACGTTGGCCTCTACCTTCCACTCCTGCTTCATGCTACCAATTCACAGGTTCACACTCGTCCTTTTCCACCCTCTTCTGCTAGATTAAGCATGTTCAGTTTTTGTCTGTCTGTGTGCCCGAGTTTCAACGAGTGCAAATCAAGTGTTTCATGAAATTACTAGGAAACCTTTTGGTGTATATTGAGTGATCGATGGATTGGTGCGCTTCTAGGAAGAATCAGTACAGTAAAGTGGGGAAAAATTGCTGTAGAATTGGGGATTTTTCTTAGGGTTTGGAGGTGGTGGAGATTCCCAGTCGATTGGGAAATCAGCAGTCGTGTGGAATAGATAGCAGTACAACACTGATCATTCCGGGTAGTAGATGAGTGGTAGAGATTATAGAGACATTTTTTTTCTAGAATACTGAGATTGTACAGAGTTGACCATGGAGATTGGGAGGTACGACGGAGAAAAGAGATGCTCTGAACTTTCCCATTGTGAGACTAAACGAGGCCTTGCATAGGATTAGGGAACGAACCTATACCTCGACTGCCCTTGTTGTTGTGATATAAATAGATTATGTAAGCGTTGCATATCCATAGCTGAAATTGAAGGTGTACAGACGCCCTGTTCCTTTTTTTTCTTTTGCGTCAGTTTCTTCATCTTGACGCTACATTTGCACAAATTGAAGGATCACACACTTGTAGTGGATCAAATTCTATTTACTTTGGCTCGTTGATGATTGTTTTCAGCAAAGAGTGACTTTTTGGTCAAGTGATAGTGGTAAGGAGCAATTTACTTATGATTCCCGGCTGACATTCATAACAAAGGACCTCACGAGCTATGAGTTTAATTGTTCCTCTTAATTATGCAGTCTTCCTCCTGTGCTTGTTGGTTAAGTCAGAGTTGACAACAATTTATTGAGAGTTGTTCAGCATGGATACTAGCTGCCCGTCATCTATGAACCCTAGACAATTTATTAGCAGTCAGCAGTGTCCAAGCACTGAAAGGTAGTAACCGTACACAGATGTGGAGGCGGAGGGGAGAGGAGAAAAGATACGGGAGATTTAACAAATGAAGAGGGAAGTGGAGGGGATGGCCGGTTCTATTGAGAGAGAGAGAGAGAGAGAGGGAGGGAAGGGGACAAATTTAAGTTTGTCATCTAAATTTGTGGTGTTAAAGTTAGACTTCAATTTTATAATTTTAAAACTCCAAACTTTAAAATTTTAAACTATTCAGAATTTATTGTCCAATTTTAATAAATAAAATTATTAGTATTAAAAAATGCTAAAGTTTGATACTCTTAGAGTTGAAGAAAAGGCGATGTCAACTTAGAATTAGTAAGTGCTTGATAACACATACAAACATCAATTAAAATATGTATCCTGTGCGGATACACGAGTTAACATTTAGTACAACACAGTCCAATGTTCAAAAAGAATAAGAATACTTAAAATTTTCTATGAAAATATAACGATCTTTTGAATTTATACAAATATGGAAAGATACAATATTTCCAAAATTGCTTGCCGTTGCGCCAGCACGGGCTGATGACCAGTGGATCTAATGCACGTATATTCTTATCTGCTATGATACAGATTAATAATTCAACCATCATTTGAGAAACTTTTAAAATATCACGATATCCATAAAATTCCTCACTTCTTCTAATATTGAGAATGAATGTTTGAAGTTGACTTCTTAACACGAACCGCTTAGCTATCGTGAAATCACCAGCATAAATCTCAGTAAGTCTAACAAATTTATTAACATTAAACTTAGAGAAGGAATCCTTTGAATCAAGACAAGACATGCATACCAATAACTCTAAGGAAACTTCATTGAAGCCATGATTTATCTCATTCGTAGTTGCATCAAGAGCAGTATTGAAAATATCAACTTTGTAATAATGATATTGAGTCAGTGTTTGCTTTCGATGTACATATTTACCTATAACTCCAATAGTATCAACAATGTTTGGCACATTAATCCCATGTGCCTCACAAAAGCTTTTAATTTGATCAAACAATGGTTGACACATTAATCCTATGCATATCAATAACTCTAAGAAAATGTTTGGAATGTATCTGGATGTAAATGTAGTATTTTTTTTACTAGGGCAAATATTCTATTTTTTTAAAATTCTATCATAAATAAAAATATATTTGGACGTAAATATGGTATCCATTTTTACTGTCGTCATCACGCATAGGTTCTATTTTTTCATCTAGACATAAAATATTGTATCCATTTTTACTGCTGCTATCACATAACCATCATATGCCATGGCTAGGTGTGATAGTAAACTCTATCCACACGTCCAGTAAATTTGTTAGTACAGTAAAATTGCATTCATCTGATCGTAACATGGTTTGTATCTGATCGTAAATGTGGTTTTCATTTTACTGTCGCCATAGCACAGATGTGATGTCAGTATAGAAGACGATGGAGGTGCGGCGTTGACAAAACTCTATGACACGGATGACAGTGATCGATTATTGTCAATGGAGTAGGCTCTCGTACTATTTTACCAGTAATTCCATATGGCGCCGCCTTGTGGTGCAATCAAAGACCATGGGTAGAAGGGCGCGGAAGATGGCAGGTAGAGGACGGTGCGGTGGAAGATTGGGATGTGCGGTTTTAGTTACGGTGGGTCATGATCGGGCGAGACCACGCGCAGGTGCTGAACAGCGCACACGCGCTAGCTATTGCCTCAGCTATACAGGCATGCAATCTACAGAGTAGTAGTAATTTCTTTCTTTCTTTATCCACAAAGTCCGAATTAAATTGGTCTCCGGGCTAGCATCTGGCCACTTTGTCATCTGAGCTAGGTTATGTTCTGCCATGGATCGGTCGATGCAGCACGTAAAAGTTTAGCATGCGTTCCTACAGATGGAGGAGCTGCCAAGCTTCTGCCCTCTTTTATTTGCTAGCACGTACGCATGCATGAACACACACAGCGAACTCTCTGATCAAAGTACAAATCAAATCAATGTACGTACAATCAATTATCTTTGAGTCTTGACTAATTAAGGGTCTGTCTAGGCCGTTTACTTTAGAGGACGCTTGTTTTAATAATAACTTCTTGTTAAAATTTCACGGTAGATATTTTTTTTACTATAACTGATTTGATTTTTTTTGATATAATTAATTTTAAAAATATATAAAAATAGAAAAAATATGTTAACCCATTAGGGACAATACAAAGAAACACGGGGAAAAAAGAAAAATACAAAAAAGGCTAAAATATCTTTAAAAATTCAGAAAAAGACGAAATACTGAATAGTGAAAAAAAAGCAGAAGCTAGAAGCAGAAGCCGAAACGAGCGGAGTTTCTGACTTCTAGTTTATTATTTTATAATTTATCTTTTTCTATATTTTTGGTTTTTGTTGAGTTTTTTTGTTTTTTTCTTTTTCATATTTATTTGTATTGTCTATGATGAGCTAATCTATTTTTTATTTTTATTGTTATAAATTTAATTAAGCTAAATAAATTACTATCGGTTACATAAAAAATAAATAAGTTATAATATAAAAATAAACTATAAACTAGTTTATTGAAACCGAAGTGAACGGCCCCTAGATTAATGCTCCTGAGTCCTCCCTGTTACAGGCATCCATGGCGAAGAGAGATGTTACAGGCGCCCGGCTCTCCGGCTGGGATCCACCGGCGACGCTCAGTTTTGTTTTTGTTGCTGGCGATCGATGTGACTTCTCTTGTAGCGGTAGCCCGATCCAACTCCGTACCCTGACCATTGGCAACGGCGAAGCCATGCTACCACGATTCGATGCAAAAGATCTGTATAAGTATATATATATATATATATAGAGAGAGAGGGTGTAGAACCCATGGAACGGCGTGCAGTATGTCCAGTTTACTATTGTATTTTGCCTGTTTACGAAGCCATGATCAGTGGTTGAACTAGAAATTGAACATGAAGAGAATTAAGTATAGACAATTAGGAAAACAAAGTACATAATAATATCTTTAAATTTTAATATGACTATGACGACTAATAAACATAGTACTTTGTTTTCTTGTTTGCCAAATAAAAAAATTACATTTCTATTAATTTAAATTTGGTCCTACAGCTATGGAGAATATCATATATATTACTAATTTCATCAGAACTGAAATTCTATGTAATTTATTTCTCTATATAGACAACTAGAGAATCTTGAAGGAAGCCATCTCCATTTTGTTTCAAAAATAGGTCGTGATGAATTTCATAGATGAAAATGCTCTCCCAGTGGTTGCAGTTAATATATGAAGAGTTAGCATTAACCTTATCATTCTGTCAACCATTGAATAAAGGCTTTACTAGTCTTAACTAATCCATTTGTCAAATCGACAAGAGAGGACAAACTCTTTAGATCAGGATGGTCACATACATCAAGTTGGTAATGTAATAGTTGACACTACAGCTGAGCTCTCTCTTGGTTAGAAAAATCTACAGGTGGGCAGTTAACACGAGGGGATACAGGAGGTATTCAACTTCCATCATTCCTCCCTATACAACATTGTCGAGCGGATATTTGGCACGTATAAGATGAAGTGGTGTATTGTAGGCAACATTCCTAGCTATGACACACAAAAATAGAATGCCATAATTGTCACAACGATGGCATTATACAACTTCATTATAGACTGCGAATTACAGACAGCAGATCCACCAGGGTAACATAGAGGGGATGCAGGTCTAGCGCAAGGCCCTACAAATCACGTTACACATGGTGGGGATGTTGTGAATATGGACATGACATGTGACACGATTGCAACGTCATTGGTGGCATAACGTACATGCCGCACTTATTATACTTTTATATACATTAGAAAAATGCACTTGCCATGCGTATTTTTGGTGAGTTACTCTGTACATAAACATGGACACAATGTTCTTCAATGATTTTATTATATGCAATTTTTTACGTGTTCAGTACAACACTTTGAAAATCCGCTCAGCAAAAAACCAAAAACCATCAATCCAATTAAACATCTCTAGCTTTAGCTGGGGTTTCTTGTAGCAGTCATTATAGTACTATTTTAGTCAAAAACTAAAAGGTACAGTTGAATTAAATAGGGGATAAGAGTAAGCATGCATCGCGCCCTCGAATCACAAAAAAGAAAAAGGAAATCACACGAGGGGAAAAAGCACATAAAGTTGTAGAATTGTTGGGAGAAATACAAAAGAAAGCAACTGCGTTGCATGCAGGAGGGGGGAGAGAAGGCGGAAAGGAGGTGTCGTGGTGGTATCGACGATGCTGGCTGTCGCCCGACGTGACCCACGTATACGAATACCGTGCCAACTCTGCCTCTGCCACTGCGCCACCCTGTACGGCGATCAACACTTGAACCAATCAGGCCTCGACAGGTGGCTGAGCATTTCCTTCCTTGCGGCCCACCCACCCGTTCCATCCGGACCGGACCCAACACTATGGCCTGCTGCTCGCAGGACATCTGCATCATATAGTACGTGCATCTCACCGTCAATTTCTAGTGCTACGTTGATTTGTAACAGGTGAATCATGTCTATTGAAACGTAGACTGTCCAAAACCAGGCCACTTTCGGATCTCTAGCATGTATGCACACTAAAAAAGACTGCGCGCAGAAACACCAACTATTCATACAAATAATATTAAAGTTATTTTTTTAATCTGATCTCTAAATACTCGTTTTTATAAATCCAGCCTCTTCACCGAGTTCGATAGCCACAACAGATGGAACATATCGCTTGCCACGCTACGGGGGTTGGCAGGTGTTGCCGAGCTATGGGAGCTCTATGAGTCTGTTCTTTATGGTTTTTAAAATCGGCTTTTGACTTTTACTACAGTACCTAATTTTCAAACGAAATATTTTTTAAGACGGAGTCTACAAGTTAATTATAGTATATATTAAAACCCAACATCTGTACCAGTCAAAATCGCAAACGAGTATCTTTTTTCGTAATCTCTCTCGTGAATAAGCCAAAATTTAAAACTTTCAGCCATAAGAGATAAGCCATAGGCATAAGACAATAAAAGAACAGGCCCTACAGTTGCGCGGTAGCCAGAGCTGTCGAGCCTCACAGGGCTGCAAATTAATGGTTCAAGATTTAGCGCTAATTAAATACGATTACACTAATTAAACAAGATTAACACTAGTTAAGCGTACAAACTAATTAGCATGCAGATGGCTGGCGACCTGCCAAGCTCTACAGGTACAAGGAGGGGTTGGATTCACAAAAATGAATGTTTAGAGGACAAATTTGAAAAAATATCTATAGTGCCATTTATGTTAACAGTTCCAGAAAAAACATGCATGAGATCGGGTAGAGGAGCAAATATGGCTTTTTTTTGCTCTTTTTGTGCCTTCTGGTTTCAGTTTTTGAAGCTTCTCCAATTGTTTTTTCGAGTCCAAAACCACATGTGTCATCCGCCGTTGTCTTAAAAAGCGCAAATACAAACCATCAACCGCAACCCAAAAGAATAGGGTCATATATTTATGTGCACGTGTGTGTGTGTGTGTGTGTATATATGCATACATGTGTATATGTATATATATACAAATATACATATATGCACACATATGTACATACATGTATATGTGTATATATGAAAATGATTCTATACTTTTGGAAGGACGTACTCTCACTTATTATATACCGCTTAAATGATATTATATCTTTATATTCTTTTGAGCATATTCTAATAATGATTATTAGATACTCCAAAGTGAGATCCATGAAAAATTTAATCAAAATCCACTTTTTATAACATGATTTATGTATATACTCATTTGATATATAGAAAAGGGTATATAGCAAAAGTAAAGAGTTCATCGAAAATTTTTCAACCAAGTCATATTAGAGTATCTTATATAATTAGTCTTTAAGTATACCAAAAAGATAAACAAATATAATACATTTGTAAAACCACGAGAAGAGAGGGAAGATACCTGACATCACTACGTCGCTGGTGGAGATGTCAAACTATGAAGATATGCTTCGTAAGCGAAAGTAGGTGACCAAAAAGAATGAATTATAGCCCTGTTCTTTGCGGCTTCTAAAAGCCGCTTTTGGCTTTTGCTACAGTAACTAACTTTTAAACGGAGTATTTTTTTTTAAGATAGGGTCTACAAGTTAATTGTAGTACACGTTAAAAAACTAATATCTGTATCATCAAAAATTGCAAGCGAGTATCTCTCTTTCCGCAATCTCTGTCGCAAACAGCCAAAAAGCCATCAGCCGCAGCCAAAAGCCATCAGCCGCAGCCGAAAAGAACAGGCCCACCTCGACAATTCTCGCAAGAATGCATTCATGCCGTTGGAGTTTCCCTAGCCGCAGTGCAACTGCGGCAATCTAGCATATATCATTCAGTCCACACATCTGGCACATATCTTTAACCCACTCCACGAGTGCAGAAGGTCTTGTAAGTACGTATTTACTATTTCACATTGCATATTCCACTTCACATATCTTTAACCCACTTCGTCGATACCAGCAGACCATGGAGCATTGCTAGTTCTTCCAATAGATAGATGGCTCGGATATATACGACAAGAATTTAGTGAGCAAAAATACATACTCAACTACCTGGTGGCATCTAAGAGATTCACAAGCTGAAAACCTTACACCCTAGATGACAATAAAAGGGACAAGAGTAAAGTGCCCGTGGTTCGTGAAGCCCCCGCTAAACGCTAGGCTCAATTCACGAGGGCTAAAACCCATGTGGCAAAGAAGGGAAAGGCACCGATGAACTCAAATGTGTACAACGACTGACTGGAACCATGGCTTCCCAAAAACGCACATGTATCTTAACTGTAGTCGGGGTTGATGATTTGCACATGTTGCCACTTCATTATATGAGTAGTGAGGCAAACATGCACATCTAACTAAACCCCACGCATTATGTAATTCGCACATTCATTGCGAATTGATTTATGGACCTACACATGATCTATTATGACAATTATCTACAACAACGTATCTTTACTGCTTAACACAGGGAGCTTGGGGTGGCAGTTCATCCACCCATCCGAATCACCTTGCACCTTTCTAAAAAACTACGCACACACGAACATAGGATTTCTTAATGCGTACCAAAGCACATATTTTCAAATAGTTTGTACGGGAAAGTATTTTTAGAAGTGAACTAACGAGTCGCAAAACCTGAATTAACAGTATAATCGAAGCAATTTTAAACCGAGATAACGAGTTTTTTTTTGCCAACGTTGCTCTTTTATGCCACCCTTGGCCCTTGACTTACCCGCTAGCCAAGCCACCTGCTGAGCCAGTGCAGCTCGGAAGTGCTTGCTAGCCGTGTCACGCACCTCACCTCCTATTGAGCTATGGTGGTACGACGATGACACATGTAGTTTACCGTATCTTCCAAGCCTGGAGAAGGAACTATTTTTTGAAAAAAAAAAAGTATTAGTGGCAGGATTGAAAAAACGCTCCAACAACAGTACCAAATGGATCTGCAATTTCTAAAAAAGTAAGCCGCACGTGCATAGCATGTGTGTGGTGCCGGTGGCATGCCACCCGCGCTGATGTCATCCTCTGTACCAAAACATTTTCCTTTCCTTTCCTTTTTCCTTTTTCCATTTTTTGACGGGTCCTTTTCACTTCCATCCCCTTGTGCTAATCCATTATTTACATGTCACAAACAGAAGCTTTGTAATTCTAACCATTCCCTGGTGTTTATCATCATATATTCATATATTACTACAACGGAAGTATGTTTTTAATAACAGATCTACTTGTATAGCTATCGTGCTACCAATCACCATGTTTACAAAAGATATATTTTCACAAAAAAAATCGACTTTTGACCAAGGGAAGTATTGCCACCGCAGTAGTGCATATTTTTTTTTCCTGGAGTACATTCACAAGTATTCTCACAATCTTACCACTAGAAACGATTATGAGACCGAAATAAAGGAATGCGATAGAGTTGAAGAACTTTGTGATAATGAACCCCAAAGCCTTGTTGACAGCAATAAATAAGGGAGATTTCCTGAAGAGAAAGGCTCCATTGAAGCTAAAAATATGAACATGGACAAGGACATTTTTGCAAAAATGCCGAAAGAAAGATCATCATCATCACCATAAAGCTGCTGGGTGGGCAACAGGAAGCAAAATGGAAACCAAACCTTAAAACCATCCTCCGCCTAGCCTCTTACCTTCCTTCCCCGTCTCCTCCGCCTCTTGCTCTCCCCCCTTGAATCCCGATCTGCAGTTTTGCTTGCATTTGCATGCCCTGCCCAGCGCAAGCTCTCCCTTCTCCTTGCTACCCAGCATGTAATTAAACTCAGGAGGAGCAGTGCTAGTTACTCGAAGCTCGTGGAGTGGAGCTCTCGCTTGGAGTGCCAAGAGTTCACCACCATGCAGTCGGGCTACGGCGGCGTCTCCGACTTCCAGCAGTTCATGATGGACGGCGGCTTCACCATGTCCGCGCCGCCGCAGCCGTCGCAGGCGGCGGCCGGGGCGCAGGAGCTGGGCGCGCCGTTCAGGTACCAGCCGCTGCACCACCACGCGCCGCCGCAGATGCCGCCGCACTTCGCGCACTTCGGCGGCGGGGGCCCCGTGTCCGCCGGAGGGGTACCGTTCACGCAGCAGCTGCTGCACCAGGCGGCCGCCGCAGGGCACCACCACCACCTCCAGCTCTTCCACGAGCAGCACCACCACAAGCCACAGCCGTCGGCGCCGGCGAGGTGGGCCCCGCAGCACCACCACCTCGGCCTCGACGTCGAGGCGGCCGTGCCGGAGAGCTCCGGGGCGGGCCGCGGGAGCGCCTCGTCCCGCGCCGCCGCCCCTCCGGGGGTCCCGCCTTTCTTGGCTGCCGCCATGAGCTTCAAGCTGGCGGTCGACGCCAGCGGCGGCAGCGGCGCCACCGGCTGCACGGACGACGCCCTGAACGACGGAGGCGGCGGGGGCAGCGGCATGATGCTTCACGGAGGCGGTGGCGGCGGCGACGACGAGGCGGCCACGGAGAGCCGGCTCCGGCGGTGGCCCGGGGACGAGGAAGCGTCCATCAAAGAACCCACCTGGTACATCCGCTGCCACTAGAATTCATTGAAATCGTGGTCAATTTGCTTGCTCCCCCAATTCATGGCGGAAAAAGAGAGAGAAAAGAAAGGGAAAAGAGAAGATTCAATCTGGGGCGTGAATTTGTTTGCTCTGCTTTCTTTGGATGCTCGGGCGGGGGGGAGCAGGGGCAATAACAGTGGCATGATTGAGAAAGACAAGGAAAACAAGCCACGCACACCCACCCGACGGCGATTCCCAGCTACTTTTTGGCTCCCCCATCCATCTCCTCCTCCTCCTCCTCCTGTTCCCTCGCCGCAACCACGCATGGCATCTCTTGCGTTGCGTTGCATGCGTGCGTGCAGCATGTTCTACGTGCTTCCATCTTTTTACCTGGGCTGCCGGTTCTTCCAAATCGTTGCCTTTTTACTTGCCAATTGGCTCGTTCGATGCTAACATGCTCTCTCTTCTTCTTGGGTTGCTTTGTCTAGGCGGCCCCTCGACATCGACTACATACACAGCACCAGCACCAGCAAGAGGGCGGGGGGGAGGGAGAAGGCGGCCACGCCGGAGTCGCCCGCGCCGGCTGTCGCGGCCAATTACTTCAAGAAGGGCGACGACAATGCCGTTGCCGCGTCCGCGGGGGGCGGCAACTACAAGCTGTTCAGCGAGCTCGAGGCCATCTACAAGCCGGGGAGCGGCGGCGCACAGACGGGCTCCGGCTCTGGCCTCACCGGCGACGACAATGCCATGCTCCCGCCGGCCATGGCCGACCTCCCGGGCGCGGCGCCCGCGGACGCGCCGCAGGTGAACACGTCGGAGACGTCGGCCGGAGAGGACGCGGCCGCGGTTGTGCAGCCCCAGCCGCAGCCGTCGGCGGACGCGGCGCGGCGCAAGCGGAAGCGGCGGCGGCAGGAGCAGCTGAGCGCGTCGGCGTCCTTCTTCGAGAGGCTGGTGCAGCGGCTCATGGAGCACCAGGAGAGCCTCCACCGCCAGTTCCTCGACACCATGGAGCGCCGGGAGCGGGAGCGCGCCGCCCGCGACGAGGCGTGGCGCCGCCAGGAGGCCGATAAGTTCGCGCGCGAGGCCGCCGCCCGCGCGCAGGACCGCGCCAGCGCCGCCGCCCGCGAGACCGCCATCATCGCCTACCTCGAGAAGATCTCCGGAGAGACCATCACCCTCCCGCCCCCCGCCACCAACCCCGCACCGTCCGCGGACGACATGAGCCAAGACGCCGCGGCCGGCATCGGCAAAGAGCTCGTGGCCTACGACGGCGGCGACGGGGCGCTGGGCAGCGGCGAGGGGAGCGCGCTGCACTTCAGCACGTCGCGGTGGCCGAAGCACGAGGTGGAGGCGCTGATTCGGGTGCGCACCGGGCTGGAGGCGAGGTTCCAGGAGCCCGGGCTGAAGGGCCCGCTGTGGGAGGAGGTGAGCGCGCGCATGGCGGCGGCGGGCTACCGGCGCAGCGCGAAGCGGTGCAAGGAGAAGTGGGAGAACATCAACAAGTACTTCCGCAAGGCCAAGGAGAGCGGCAAGAAGCGGCCGGCGCACGCCAAGACCTGCCCCTACTTCCACGAGCTCGACCGGCTCTACTCCCGCTCCGGCGCCGCGCCGTCCTCCGCGGGCGCCGACGCCAATGCCGGCGCGGGCGGTGACGCAAAGGCGAGTTCGGAGCTGCTCGACGCGGTGGTCAAGTACCCCGACGTGCACTACGGCCCGCCTGGGTTTGTGTTGGACCGGGAACAGAATGAGGCTTGCGGCGGCGGCGGCAATGAAGGCCGGGAGGACGGCGCCGACGATGGCAACGACGTGGTGGCGCACGACGAAGGCGACGGCGATGAGGATGACATTGGCAGATCAGGGAGAGCGACCGATCAGGAGGAGGAAGCGGAGAGCCATGGCCACGATGATCATTAGACGGAGGAGAGTGAAGTGGACATGGCCATGGTATGATGCTGCAGTGTAGCTTAGCTAGCTAGCTGGATCGATCCGTCTCTAACGTCGGTTGCAATGGCATGCTGCGACGATGCTCCAAAGTTTCTTCTTCCTGTTGCTCTTGCTCTTGCTGTTAATTGTTTAGCTATCCCTTACTTCTTAGTACAACTGCTTATTATATCATATATGATGATCATCTACAAGAGATTACTTTAATCAATTTGCTGCTACTATCCTAATATCATATTACCGGTGCCCTTTTCTTTCTCATGTGAGTGACGCCGCCCAATGGTCTTATGTCAGAAAAATGTGTCGGTAGATGCATGCATGTTTTTACCTTCTCATGTGAGTCACAGCTTCTCTCACAAATAGTTGGTTTTCTGCCTTCAAAAAATAAAAAATAAAGGACGGAGAGCAGGTTTTCAAAATAAAAAATAAAGGATAAAAAAATACAAGCTGTAGTAGTTGTGTTTGACTGTCTGTCCGCGGTCCTCAAGATATAATTATGATCATTATTCCTGGTGCATTGTCATAATAATATTGGTAGATTCTGCGAGTATAACCCTACATATGTTTGGTTTCAATGATAAATCCTACAATACATTTTTTAACATATTACTAGTGTTGAATAACTGAGGTTTTAGTTACCAGTTGATAGCAGTGACCAATGCTGAAGATGTGTTTTGAGTACAGTAAGTACTATGACGATCCTGTTCTAAACAATTTTTTTAGCTTTTATAAGTTGTATTTGAATAGAGTAACTTTTTAAAATATGACTCTTATAAATCGTTTATAGGAGTTACTATACAAGCCATTTCGCCACTTTGAAATGAGTCACCTATCAATTATACTAGTATACTAGTGTCTTCTCAATTGCAATTGCAACCAGATTAATTAGACCATTCATTCAAACCCAAGGCAAGTTACGTGCCAGTTCAGTTTATCATCGATCGAATGTACGCATGCTTCTAGGAGTATCTCAGCAAGAGTTTTGAGGAAAAGTGACGGGAACTAACCTGTTTAAATGTTTGGAGAAATTATAAGTTACAAACTGAAAAGAAGTAGGCAAGGAGCATGCATAACACACATCTTCAAGCTGCCCGTGACACATGCGTGTATTCCAACAAATGTCAAATTCTGCTCATGTTGGCCAGAACTGGTAATTAAGCATCTCTTTTTTTTTTAATTTGGCAATATTCCAGCCTAACACGACCAACCAACCATATATACTTCACATCAGATGATCAAGTTACCGGACTACATGATCCTTCAACTAGCTAGTACTCCACTACTAGTACCACTAGTGATTTTAATTTGTTATTGCACGATTCCTTTTTGGAAACTTGTGAGGGCCCGGAGTAATTTTTATACGTGTGAGCATGTGTACAAGTATTTTTTTTTAAGAAAAACCAGGCAGCTCTTTAAAAAAAATATATATAAAAAAACTGTCAGGTGGTGGGGCCATCTGTGCATGGATGGCATCCTGATGCCGTAATCACACAGATTATATGGCCATAGATTATCTTGCAATTGCAGTCCGGGTCAATCTAACATTATCTTATTCGCTGCACACGCCCAGGACCACATCTTGATGCATGGACCGACGATTGGTGCCGCAAATCAAAGAGCAAGTATCCTAATTTGATATGGCTAGGACCTGGTTGGAAGGAAGAAAATAAATGAACTTTTTTCCGTTCCAAGCACTCTAGGCATCCATCCGTATAATTAGGAAATGTATGTACGTACGTACGTACGTAGTATTGAGTCTTTTCTTTTAGCCTGTGAATTTTGAAGACTCATATATAACTTAAATAAGTTAAAAACTTCAAAAAAAATAAGAGAGAGAGAGAGAGAGAGAGGTGCGTGCGGAGCCGGATGGGGGGGGGGGCGAGTCGGAGGTTTGTTAAGAGTGAGGAGAGTGTGCGTGGGGACGCGAGTCCAAAAAGTGCGACGTCAGCGAGAGGACAGGGTTGGGGCCCACCGTTGGACGTGTCAGGACCACCCTCACGAAACGCCTCCTTCCAAATTTCATTTTGGCCTTTTTCTGTTTAATTTTCCCTTCTTCAGTCGGTAGAGACTAGAGGCATCTTCTTCCTCCTCTTTGTTTCCCCTCCCGAGTCTCTGGCTCGCCGGCCGATTCCAGCGGTCCGATTCTAGAGCAACGGAGTGTAACAGTTAGCTAGCTACTCTTGAGCAACATCTAATGCCGTATACTCATACAGGAGGAGTACGTATGTATCCGGGTTGTATTATATATGAAACGAGCAACAGTTTAAATGTGATTGTCTTGCTAGCGTGTACCGGATCCGTACCACTTTAAATGTGCTAGCCAGTCTGGTCCTCGCCTCGCCTCTCATGCATGCACGGCGATACCATGGAGGGCTACTGCTGTGCTGCTAGTAGAGCATGCTAGGGTGAGAGACAGCGAAACTTGAATTTTGGACGGACCCATGGCCACTGCCACCACATGCATGATGCCATCCATGGAAGGAGGGACCATCCTACCCTATCCTACCTACCTACGCCCGTGTATTGTTATCCGCACATCGTCGCTACCTACGTGGTGGGCTGGGCTCACCGCCCCCGCTATCAATAATCCATCGCCTCTCCTCGCTGCTAAAAGGAGATGCCTACGGCTCGAGAGAGAGAGAGAGAAGCTTAAGGTTCACGAGTCACTCGGGCTCAATCTCGGAACATCAGCTAGCGAGCCAAACCAGCTCTCCTTGCCATCATCGGCCGCGTCCACGGCTGCGCTGCTGCTTCGTCCTGCAAATACCAAGAGTATTAAATTATAGCCATTGCTTAAGGAGAAATTAAGTGCCAAGAATATCAACAAGTGATGCAAATGCACTTCAATACTCTCAACTACTCAACGAGTTAATTCGTGGTGCTGACCAGGGGGTATCTATAGCTTCTAATCAGAATTTCGACTGTTTAGGAACAAATCCCTTGCGATAGTAACACTTAGTTAAATTGGTACTACCAATTTTCAGAGCTTCAAGAAATGTCCCAAAACGTACTCTCTGGAAAAAAAAATGTACCACAAAAAATTTGGTGGTACCGCACCTCCTTTGCGGTGCTAAAGATTTTTCTAACAGAGGTTATTCAAAGATGCATGCATGACTTTTTGTTGACCAAGATGGCACGATCTTAATTCTCAATCTTGTAGCCACGATCTCTCTTTATAGTATGACATTGCCTATAAATCCGACCTTGTCTTCAAACATCAAGACTGGCAAAGATTATAAAAAGGGGTCTAAAGCTATATTTCATCTTTGTCCTGAGCCATATCGATTCTTCATAGTCTTTGCATGCCATATTAGCGTTATCATCCGTAATCCAGGACTAAACATTTAAGGCATCTTAGCACACATTCTGTCTGACAGTTCTCCTGTTTCTAATCCAACGGCATACCACAACATTGCCGGAGCGCTCCAGGATCAAACTTCTTGATGCGGCCGGACATCTCCTCCTATGCGGCTCAGCAAATCCGCCTTCACATGCATTCCCCCGCGTGATAGCCATCTTGCTCGCTAATCGATGCTACGCGAGCTCGCGGACAGAGGCGCCCCCTAATCATCTCTCCAAGTTCGTCGTGCCGTCTCAACTCCACCCAATTCTTTTTATTTTTTTTTCTGATTAAACCTGGCACTCGGAGCAGCATTGAGTTTGCATAGATCGAGCGCAGAGCTGCATGATCCATTGGCTTAAATTTCGCTCTCTAGAGTACCGGGATGGATCCATGCATGATCCATGGCTGGGGTATAGGCACGGCATAGGCCACCACTGGGTAACAGTGTGTACATGTCGGGACGCATGCAGTAGCTAGCTAGCTAGCTAGGGTTGGGTTCGTTCCTGCCCTCCCAAACACGAGAGAAGAGAACGAGACGCACAGTACAGGGATGCAGCTGGTCCGGTACCGACTGACGATCGATCGATGGAGTGACAGCATTTTGGAGGTCACGCACAAATTGCCAAGATATTAAAAGCAATCGTACGAGGGAGATTTAAACACATACATTATAGTTGTTGGTCCATGAGAGAGAGAGGGAGGGAAGCTGCTCTGGCCTGGCCTGGAGCACGTACGTACTCCTACTACAGTGGTACCAAAATGGAGCGGCGAAGAAGGCAGGCGAGGAGGAAAAGGCATTGAAAACCCGACAGGTGGAATACATCCCAACAAATGACATGTCTCAGCCCGGCACATGCACGCACGCAGCGGCCGCGGAAATTGAATCGAGCTAGCTAGGCTCTCGTTTCTTAATAAAATAAAATAAAATACAATAAAAAGCATATAGAAGAGGGTCCCACGCAGAGAGCTATTTGCCTGGCCTGCCTCGGATGCACGGACGACGTGCCGGGCTACATGACATCCATCATTCTATTCGACTCGACATGTGGGCCCACGGGCTATCCAGGCCCACTGCCCTGCCCTGCAGATCCATCCATCCATCCATCCATCGATGAGCCCGTCCTTGTCCGCATCGCGTAGCATAGGTTTCTGTCCTGGGCCTTAATTTGCTCATCGTCCTCTCCTCCTCCTCGAACGTACACACCACCATGCATGCATGCCATCACCTCACCTCACTCACAGTCACACACACCCTCCTACTTAATCATCATCATAATAATCCTACTAACCGTATATATACTTTAGATTAAATCAATTATTAAGCAACCCAGACCAGGCACTATATACGACCTACCTGCCGGTACAATTCCACCCAGACCGGCAGAGAGAGATCAAGTCCCATCACGACCCTTCTTCCTAGCCTGCCTGCCAGCCTGGGCCCACTCTACAGTGGCGGCCACGCAGTCAGCATCTCATCAAGTGCATAGACTAATATCGGACCACCCTAATCTTGTACCAATTGACGCAGCAGCACACCCTCTCTCTCTCTCTCTCTCTGTCAATTATACCAATTAACTCATTTCAATTGACTCAAAGACTAAGCTTAGCTAAACAGACGCTGGCATCGATCGGGTCAGGGTGCTGTTTGAGCCTACACATGACTAGATACATGTGCAGTGCAGTGCAGAGGGTAGATCGCTGCCAGCCTTCGCTCACAGGCAGGCAGGCAGCAGCCTAGCACACAAGCAACGGAAGACAAGGGCTAAGCAAACGTACTGCTGCATACAAGTCACAGATCTTAACGAGAATGATCACCTGTGAAACTAAGCCCCCTTCGCAACAGCCTCTGAAATTACTTTTCAACGACTTAAGCATACGTCTTCTGTTAGATTTCAGAGCCAAAATTCTAGGTGACGTACGGCAGCAATAATTCAGAGAAGCTCTACGTACTCCAGCAGGAGGAAATTAAGACATTCAGAAATTCAATGGCCCAAAACTAAAAGGAAGAATCCCATGAAAGTCAAAAAGGCTGAACAGTGGCATGCTGCCGATACGTCAAGCGCATGCATGCTTTCTCAAAGTTGCTAGCTAGCTAGGCGCTGCCTGGCAGGCGGGAAGCTCTGCATGCATTGCACAAGGAAGACGAAACAGCCAAGTGATGAACACTACGATCGATATGAACGCATGCCTACTGCCTAGACTACAGAGAAAAAGAATAGTCAGCCAGCCACGGCTAGGAAAATATCACCGGCTGTAGAAAAAACCAAGTTTCAGGTCAGGGGGTGATGATCATGGAGTTACCATCCAAAAAAAAAAGCATTTGCCATGGACACATTTGCAAGCAAGCTAGCTAGGTACTCACTCCTATATGGAGCATAAAACATTGTCCAGACAGCATTAGCTTTGGAGGCCAAACGGATTGAGAACACATGGATGCATGCATCCTATGGATTCCATTGATTATTTGGCAATACGGATTGGAATCTTGGCCAATGCTAATGCCAGCGTTAAACAGCGACAACAGTCGTAGGAATACTATGTGACTTCGCTAGAGTTTTAGCAGAGAACAGACTCACGGTACATGCTAACAGGAAAAGCAAGAATTAATGCTGTTGCAACAGGAAAAGCAACAATGTCTATGGTACAGATAGGAGGTTTTATGTTTTCCCTAAAAAAAACATAGAGAAGATTTACTCGTAATATGCTTAGCAAACAAACACGGCAAGTGTTCAGGGATTTAAAGGAAAAAAAGCACCTCAAAAGGGCAGGAAACACTACTTACATGGCCATGAAACCCTGGCCAATAGGGTACATAAGCATGTTTTGTTAGCCGTGCCCACTCCTAACATACACGAATACTGAAATGATTTGCCCACCTTGCTCAGTTTGAACCGCGGCTCCATCGGAACATGCCACTCATTTTAATAATCTTTGCCATATATGCCGCTTGATTCAACGTGATGCCTTCTTCGGTCTTGTGTATGCCCATGAGGAGGCGAGAGGGGCCAACACCATGCACGTACACAGCATGCTCCAATGAACACTGCGATGGAATCCAAGTGACAATAAGCATCTGTCCACCTTAGCATACCATGCCCTAGGTTCCTGATGAAGACAATAGGGTGCCTTGTCGAGCACCTTCTGCTCCTCGCCATCAACAACAAATCTAGGAGGTCGAGTGACGAATACCTCCTCCTCAAGGTCACCATTGAGGAATACCGACTTCACGTCTATGTGGTGCACTGCCCATCTCATGTGAAAACACAACTACTTCAATGGAAACGCAACTGTTCTACTTCGACTTTCATTCATACAGCCATGCAGTTATCTAATGAATATGTAAACTGAAGAAACAAGAAGATTATCTCAACATGCTTATCATCAACGACAGTGCCAGGGGGTTAACAACTCAACACACCAATTAATTTTCACTACAAACAATGTAAAAGGCTGAACAAAGCCTGTGCAAGCCAATGAAAAGCGTCTGAACAACTTGTGTGCCAGTATGTTGCCATGACGCTCAGAACAGGCGTGACAGCTCTGCCCAGGCCTCCTCGATCTGCTCAGGCACCGGCACAACGCCCGCCAGTATGTTGCCATGACGCCGCCTCCATTGTCGCGCTTAGGGGCGCCTCCTCGTCGGCCGCCGCTATCCGCAGTCTCGCGTGAGAAACGGAGGCGACAGGTCTGTCAGGTTTTACACGGTAGGTACGTAGAGATTAGCCGGCGGGAGGGTTGGTTTAGCATTTGGGAACGAGAGGGATTCGGATTGAGAGGGTGCGGCCCCACATGTCGGTGCCCTATTCCCATCTGAGGTGGCCACTAACCTCCTCTTCTAGAATAACAAAAATCGATATCGAAAGATTTTCACTTTAATTGTGATGGCTATTGCGAAAAGAACCAGACTGATTTTGGCCAACAGCTTTGCTCCTTTTCTTGCTATCAAGTTAGTGCTGGCACTCACTCGGGTCTGTTATAAAAATTTGCAGCCAAAGGCGCTATATATAACTTGGTGATATCTGCACTCTGCGTGCAAATAGACAGGCAAATACGACTATGGTAACACAAGATTGATGCTATGCATACAATAATAATGGTGCAGCAGGAGATAGACAGATCAAGAAGAAGATGGAGACCTCAGGAAGAACATATTACTTCGACATAGAACGAAGAGTCATCTCCGTCAACCTCTGCCAAAAAGCCCACTTGTGTCTAGAATGGATCAGACACACCTCTCTTGCGCACCTGCAGTTTGACCTGAGAGGAGCAAAAGAATGTCAGATAATACAATGGAAGGCAAAAGGGTGAGACTGTAACCAGAAAACGACGGTATGATGCCAATCAACATGTTTGCATCAAAGAAGTAGTTGTTGTTGACTAACATTAGTCTGAAATGGAATTTATGGGGCCCAACCCGGTGAAGCTTTAGCTAATGAAATGCAGGAGGATATACTACTTCACTTAATAGTGAGCTCGTCATCTTCCGGCAGAACAGGTAAAGAAAAGAAGGTAGAGAAGACAGCATCACGTCGTGATCCCATCGCCCATAAACATAACCTTTTTCTTGGCCCCAGAAATCCAAGTCCCAGTTCATTCATAACTTCGTATCATTCCCAAGGATCGCTCTCTACAGAAACCTTTATTCCTCACGGAAGGCTTGTTACATCTCGCGATTCGACTGGATTGGCTAGCTGCCAACCTACCTGCTGGGTCTTCCTTACAAAAGGTGTCCCGCAGGCGCCGCCGAGATGACCTCGGGGCCTTCGGATGCTGCCTCCATGCCGAGGTGTGCCTATGCGCTCGGTGTAGCCTTTGATTGATGGTTCCTGATGGGATGGATCTGATCAATGGCAGCGAGGATCACCTACTCCACGGAGTTCGTGCTCTCCGTTGGCGGCTCAGTGCCGTTTGCTGCAGAGCAAGAAACATCTCCTTTCTTATGCCTGGTTAGTTTGATGCAAGTTTTGACCCAAGTTGCAAATTCCTCGCACTCTAATGGCAGGCCGTACCTCTTTCACGGAAAGATATCGACTCAATTAACGATGAGACGTTTGGCTCTTTCGAATGCTCAAACGACGTCTTTCGAATGCTCAAACGACGACAGAGTGGAAGAAGAGAAGGGAAAGGAGAGGTAACTGCTGATGTCTTGTCATATTGTTGATCCTGCACTCGTCCAGAACATCTCATGTTGCCTGTCTATTGCAGCATCCTTTGAATTGATGAGGAAAGAGCAATATAAAGCCCTGCAAGAAAAAGAGGATTGCTCCTGACAGCGAGAAAGAAAATATCAGTGATGACATCACTTCCCTCCCTCTCTCTCTCTCTCTCTCTGAAGCAGATAATGAAATATAGGACATAAGTTTCTGCTGACAAGAGGGGCAGCACATCTAAAAAGCGTACTAATGGTTCAATTTAGATGAAGTAATCAGAAAAGTACCATACTGAATACCACAGTACCACACTAATCCAATCCAAATGCTTGCCAAGAAAAGCAGCGGAGAATCAAAATCATATGTTCATTACAATACCAATGTAACTGATACAACATATCCTTTTAGACTCACGAAAACAGTAAAGAAGATGTTCTATCCAATTCTTTTGATAGCAGATATATTGCAGGCAAAGCAGTCAACACACCTTTGGTGACTATATACAATACTATGTCGTCTATATTTTATCTCTCTCTGTAAAGGTTGAGCCTGTTGGCGCCACCACGCATCCTATTAACGACTGTTGCGGGAGCAGCCGCTCCTTGGCTTGGAGAGGTAATTTCTGATGGATCTTCTCCGATTTGCAATGACGAGACCGCCTGGGCTGCCATGAAACCTGGGCAGGCAACTGACTGATGGAATGTTCCTTGATAGTACGGTGCTTGGAAGTCCCTCACCTCTCCCCAAGATGGCAACGACTGGCCAATCCCCCAATCAATCCATCTCCCTTTGGGAGCATATGCATGACTGGCGCACATCAGTCCATCGGGAGGATAAATATCAGTGCCTTGTGTATCCACAGCGAACTCAAAACCATCTGAGTGATCCCAATGGTTGCATCTTCTGTGCTTGTTTAGCATCAAATGGCAGGGTTCATCGGAGTCCTCACCTATGAGAACATGAAGAGCAACTGCTTCAGCTATTGCAGCACCTTCCTCATCCAGCCTTTGCTGTTCTTCTTTCTTCTTCTGCTTCTTCTTTTCCAGCTCTGATACGATGGCAGCAGAGTTTGCAAGTGCTTTCTCTAGCCGCCGCCTCTTCTTCTCAGCCTGTTTCTGGCGATTCAATTCATCTTTGGTTTGCTTCTTCTTTCCTTTCCTCAAGACTTTGCCTGCCTGATCGCCCACAGCCTTTTCCATGACAACTGTGCCTGCTATTGACTATCTCAGCTAAATTCCTCCACTAACTATAATTAAAGAAAACCAAAATCTTCAAAGTTCATTCTTTGGATTCCTGTCTACACGCTTTCCTAGGGGTCCGTCAGTTAATTTCAAAACCAACTAGTGCTAAAACAGTCCCTGCAGAACACTACACCCACTCAGGTCTGAATGAGTATCTTATCTTGCGAAAGATGCAATCCCAGAAGGAGACAACGGGGGAGAGCAGGAGAGAGAAATAGTAAACACTTGCTATTCCATCTATTGTTAAGGTTTTCCCAAACTTGTCAATGCCCAACTCCTGACCCATTTTAGCAGCACCAGAATTGAAGTAAAACCACAACCAACCAGCTCATAAGGATCTTCTTCTGCATCAAGAGAAGAAGCTTCGAGTGAGAAACAGTAGTCAAATTTAGAAAAATGAGTCTATATAGATGGTGCAGAACGGCTCCTCTAGCAATTCAAGGGATGTGAAATCATGTAACAAAAAGAACAAACCAAATGACGGCACAACATGGATGAAAAATAAAATCTTACAGCAGATTTCCATGTGCAAAATTATAATGGCAATGAACAAGCCAGAAAAATCCCCATATATTCAGCCATTTCACACACAGAATATCCCCTCAACAAATTATAATGGCAAGGACTCAACCAATTTCAAGGCAAGTTTGTGATGACTCCAATAGGACTGGAACGTGCGCCATGCTGTTGTGATACATCCCTTGTAGTTACCTCATAGATTAATACAGAGGCGGTGGTTTTGTTGGTTTGGACTTTGATATCTTTTGGAGAAGAAAAAGGGTTCGATCCTTATTATCTTGGCAGGTGCTTTGCAAATCAACATGAGTTCATGGATTGTGCATAGTGTTAAACAGTCCTTTATATATATAGAGAGAGAGACACACACTTTCTGTAGCTAAAGGACAGAAGTTTATTTTGAAAAAAAGAGAGAAGAAAACTGTACGAAAAGATGTACGTCAGGACTCAGGACCCAACAGTCACATAAGATTAGCTTCCATTATGCATAACAATGTCATGGCCAATTCACATCTTGCAAAACAACCTCACTAGAAGAGAGCACAAAATGCTGGAAATTACACCATGATGACATCTCTGCCTTGTCCTCTACAAATCCAAAAATTGTACTGCGACAGCAAGAAGGCCGACGAGATCTCGGTAATCAAGCTATCGGAAACCTATCATCACCCAAACAGGTCACACACATAGCAACCAGTTCCACCGGGAAATTAAATTCGCAGCAGGACAATCAAGGGCGCACCCTTGCGAGTCAAACAAACTTGTCCTGATTGCACAGTTTCCGAGATCAAATAAGCCAACTGGGCGCTAATTTGGCAAATTGAATGGCCTAAAGGCGGATCCTTTCCGACCAATTCCATCAAGTACCCCCATTGAAGCCAATTCCCCTAAATCTGCACCCCAATCAAATCAAGCAGGCACTAATAATCCTAGACCCAATCGAATTGCACGTCCAGGAGTAAACCCTGCAATTCGAGTGGAGAAACAGGTAGATCCAACCGAATTTCAGTAAGGGCAGGAGGATTACCTGCGAGGAAGCCTAGCAGGAGGAGGAGGGGGGATGGGGAATCGCCGAATCGATCGATCGAGAGCCGATCACAAGCAGCAGGCAGAGCCGATGGCCTCTCTTGTCTTGGATTGGAGAGATCGGGACATAAGAAAAGACCTTTCTCAGATCTAACCCTGTCTTTCTGTAATATGTGTTATTCGTCCACACTTTTTCTTTGGGAAAACTCCCTTGTCCCGGCTTAACAGATTACGCGACGCGACATGGCTGCATTCCTTGTGACAGATTAAGCATTATGCAGATAGCAATTCAAGGCTATTTAGTTTGGTTCTTCACTGCTTTCTAATCGACTCAACAACATGATAGATAATCCTACATTACTACTGTCTGCACATAAACATATTGCCGTGTTGCGTGCTCCACTCGCGATGTGCATGCTCGACTAATCTCTTCTCACTCTGCAGTTTTGGAATGCAGATAGCAATTCAACTCCTTGTCAAAAGACTGCTTCTTCACAATTGTCAAATTATTCCTTCAACTAAATCAAGTCTTCTGTATCGGCTAGTCTGTCTTAGCATTTTATTGTTGGACGCTTGACTAGTTACATGCTCAGCAGAGGCGGTTCTAATGTAATTCAAGTGTATTTAGCTGAATACCAAAATTTTTAACAAAATATCAACTATATACAAGGTATAATATATATATATATATACTAATAGTTAGACCAAATTTATTCTATTTATACTCAGTCAGTCTAAATTAGTATCGGATCTTTTCGCCTATTTTCTTCTCCTAGGCCCAAATTAGTACTAAACACTGGCCTTAACCCACTATAGTGATTTACATGACACATGATAGAAATTATAAATCTCACTCAATCTCTCCTCTTTGGCTCTCTTCATTTGGCGGCGTAGGAAGTTTCTAGTTTTTTGGACTCTGGATTTCTAGAGGCAAGACTTAGGAGGCTATGTAGGAGCACTGGAGCGACCATCTTGCAAATCACAAGTCATCTTACCGTCGTCGCTCGTTGATGCGGCACAGCCACATAGATTCGTCCTCCCTGACCCAGCAACTCCCAAGGCTGCATGACCTCATATCCCTAATCCAGTAATCTCTCCATCTTCTCCTTCTCTCCTGACGATCTTTGATCTAAAACAAAATTATGTGTCTAAATAAATATGTAAATTGTATTTTACTTAAATAAGTGAGGCATCTATAATAATTCTAATGTTTTTGCATAGTAGTTGTTTATATTGTGATGACTGATGTATCAATTATGTAAAAACTATGCAAGTATTGTCAAATCTTTCTTGTAGCTTGATGTGTTGGTCACTTCGATAATTTGATCCCCTTTAGTGTCTGCATGTTCGATCTATGTTGTGTTTAGCAGTTTAGGTAATACTGTTTCAGTTGCTTAGCTAGAATCCGTTAAATAAAGTATACTTATGATAAAGTACTTTTGAACTTTTGCTTATGGAACATAAAAATCTGGCGAAGAGAATTGTCTTCATGATATTATACCTCGCTTTTCAAGGCATGAAGCATTATGACGTTAATTTGTAATTTTTATTTTTTTATTATTTGAGAATAACTGTACTTTAATTTTCGATATTGTGGACATATATGTTTTTCATTGAGCAATATTTTTAAAATTTTGAATACCCATTATAAAATTCCTGGATCCGCCACTGATGCTCAGTATATCAATAGTTATTTGTCAAAATCACTGAAAATGGTAATTAAAAAAAGGCCGGATTATGGGGCCGCTCACGACGGTTGTGGCGTTCGGCGTTCAGTGATTCTTCGGCTTTTGGTGAACTGTAGCAGTTTTGTTTATTTCTTTATTTTTTGTTTTTTTGGAATTTTTGTGTTTTATTTTTTTCTCGTATTCCTTTGCATTGTCTATGATAGATTAGCATGCCGTTTTTATTTATATATTTTTTAAATTTAATTATGCCCAATAAGCCAACCTAGCTATAGTAAAAAATCAACCAATTACAGTAAAATTTCAACCAGAAACCATCGCTATTCCGAACGCCCCCTATACATGCATGTGTTAGCAATATACTCTAGAGGTAATTATAGAGATTATTATATCACTTTAATATTTATGAACTATTGAATAATATATTATTTTGTCCCTTGAATAAACTATCATTTATATTGATTAATAAGTATATGATTTATTCATAAAACTCTTTATTCATGCTATGATGTTATTCCAAATATCCCTAATTTTACATCATTATGCGAGACACTTATGATTTATACATTAGCATATCTATAGATTGATGGTTATATTTCACGGATCATGGATATGAGATATCCCTCTAAATGAGGGAAACTTGGGGCACACCAATTGGTTGATATTGTATTGATTGATAAGATGTGTTATAAATAAGTCCCATAGGGGCATTTATAAGTTATTAGCTTTGTACAAAAGACTAGAATGCCCCTTTAGGGGGTAGGTAGCTAAGGGTAGAAGCGTTTTTATGTGGTTGACATGCGGACTCTGGTTCCATTCTTGCATAAGGTCATCCTTTATTTGGTCCAACTGAGCCTTACTTATGCCGGGTCCGCCCATCATGATGTGGTCAACTGGGTCCCATCAAACCCTACGTATATCGAGGTTCTGGTGTGGTTTTTGTTGCCCCCACCTATATTGGTGTGGGTCCTATCAGAGCCCCCTACGCTGGGATCCACTTACCGAGGTGCGGGCCATCGCATACTTATCTTGGCAAATGTGTCGTCTTTGGAGGAGGTGACCCTCATCCTCACCCTTAGGGTGTGAGAGTAGTCTTGGAGTTGACCTAGACCCCAGACTTGGGTCATGTTGGATCGCCTACGGCCCTACCTAGGAGTGTAGATCTCTTCCAACAAATCAATAAATGTATCAAGTACATTTAATTTAAAACTTTAGCAAATTGGTTCACACGTACAAAATATCTGTCTCTCTCTCTCTTTCTCTGAGAATAACTCTTTGACTTCTCTTGTGTTCTCAAACAAGAAAAAGAGAGCAAGCAAAAAGAGAAGAAAATCTTGAGCACTCTGTTTTTTTTCTCCCTAATTTGATCCACACGTGGAGACTTGCTCATTTTCTTGTGACTTGTTATTATGCACTTTGAAATTGTTCCGCAGCATGCTCAGATTTTTCTTCCAAGACGACGTTTGAGAGAGGAGTATTCGGCGTCTCTTTGGTCTTCCCCCAGAGGACGAAATATAACCCCATGATCATAAGAATGGACCCCAACACACTGGAAATTTAATCACACATAATGTTAACTTTCGAACAAATTCGATCGGTGTGACTATAACATAGTTTAATTTTACTATGAAAATTAATGAGACTAGCACATATATTGGATGGGAGTGATTAACGGAGATGTAAATATATACCTTCCAACATGGAGTTGCTCATGGAGAACAACGATATTGATACCAGCTGCTATAATCTGGATTAGAGGTGTGAATGCAGTCGTGAACACTGGCCCTCTTTGCTCTATACACCAAGACATGGCCAAGAATCCTAACCCAGAGCCCATTATCCCCTGGGGAAATTAACGCAATAACATTATTCATTAAAGAAAAAAGAAATCATCGGTCTCTAGCTAGGATATGTGTAACTACTGCTACTAGCTAGGATCGATTGTTTTTTTTTTGCTTACCACAAATAGCACAGTGATGATCTGAAGCTTGCTTCTTAAGATCCAAACCGAGAAGCTTTTCTCTGAAGCTAGCCCCACTGCAGCCATCTGAAGAAAGCTGAGCAAGAACATGAAGGCAGTTCCAGAGTAGAGTGCTGGGTACTTCTTGCCGAGCCTTGACTGGAGGATGAACCAAAGGGACCAACATGCTGAGCCAGCCAGCAGGGCCACCGAGCCAATGACCCATCTATGTGCACCACCATGGCCATGGGCCACAGCAGCAGCAGCGCTAGCAGTAGCACCGACATGAAAGAACCGATGATCCATCGGTGGCGGGGAAGGTTTGGTGAGGGATGGACCTTGGTACAGTGCAAGGAGCATTGCTCCTGTGAACCCTACAATTGTGCCAGCCACTTTTGCTACACCAGCTCTAGTCTTCATGTCCAGTTTCTCCAGCCTGCATGCGGATCGATCGAGTCAGTTCAGTGCTCGCAGGCAGTGTGCGCGCGTATATATTTTTGCAAGCAAATAATGCTTCAGTTCTAGCCTGAAGAACGGTAGAGTACATGCACGCATGCACAGCATCATTAATATATATAGCATATATATATTTATATATTTGTGTACAAATGTAAATTAAGTGTGTAAAGAATTATAGGTAGGTTCGTACGTACCCAAAAGGAAGCGCTACAACGATAGTGAACATTGGCGTCATGTTGATGAAGGCACAGGCGAATGTTGCCGAAGTGTATTGTAGCCCGACGAAGAACAGCCATTGGGTGAGCGAGGCTCTGCATGCAAGTGCCATGGAAGCATCACCAAATTAAAGAGACGGATCGATGGCGGTTAGGGGCGTGGTGGATCACTTACGTACCCGAGCACCGCGCTGAAGAAGAGGTACACAAAGATCCCAGTTGTAAGCCTAGGTCTCGTCTTCCTACATCCATAAATATATATATATACACAAAGATCAAACGGATACAGAGAGCAGTATATATATGTATACACACTTAATACGTACGTACGTACGTACCTCTCTCGGAAGTAGGCTATTGGGGCTAGGAAGAGCGTGGCTGTGAGCTGGCGAAGGGTGATAAGGACAGTGATGTGCACCCCTTCGTTGAAAGCCATCTTTGTCAGCGTGTTCATCACCGCAAACACGACAACAACCGCCAACATTGTTGCCGTAGGCTTCCAGTCACCCCAAGAGCACGCCATCTCTTCAGACTAGCCAGGTGAGGTGATCGACCAAATCAAGCCAAAGGAGATCGATCGATATACGGTATAAAATCAAGCCAAGCGGCTCCTGGTGCTAACTAGCTAGCTAGCTAGCTGCTACAACTGTCTCCAATGTAAGTCAGCTTGATATATAACTTCACACATGTAGCAAGGCTTTTTATGGCCTGGCCTAAGCTCCAAGCAATCCAGGGAGACAATATTCTATACCGTTGTTACATCAAGACGTCAATATATATATTTGCTTTATTTATGTGCCCGAAGAATGACACCACTAAGATATATATGTTGGGCCATGCATGGACTAGCATTAAGTTTTCCAGACCATCCAAATGGGAGAACTTATCATCTGCCAAAAGAAATGGAAGAATTTTTGCATCTAACTTTGTGCAAGGAAGGGAAAAGAGAAGGTTATTGGATGCTTTGAGAAAGCTATCGTTATATTATATATATAACAAGGAGTATATATGTGTCAAAGAAAACTGTTTTAAGCGATGAAACCTTGTCGAGCCCACTACACACCACAAAAAATAAATAAAAAGGGGAAAGCGCGAATGAGTTCTCGTCCTCCCGTTTTAGCAGTGGACCGATTTCTACAATACTCTTTTCCTCATGGAGGAAGAAAGGTATTTTTCTCAAATAAGGAAGAAGTTTTTGTAAAAAAATATTGTCGAGGGAGAGACACTAGTAAAATTGGAGGTGTTTGAAATAGCGATTGCTTATTTTTTACTATAGCTGAGTTGGATTATTTGACATAATTAAATTTAAAAAAAATTAAAAATAGAAAAAACATGTTAGCCCATCACAGACAATACAAAGGAATACGAGAAAAAAAGAAAAGACAAAAATCCAAAAATCAGAAAAAGACAAAATTACTGAATAGTAAAAAAAAGCAGAAATCAAAAGTAAAAACTGATTTTAAGCCAAAATAAGCTAGACATGACAACTGAAAAGTACAATTGTCTGAAAATTGCTGCACAACATTAGCGAGCAAAGTTGAAAAAAAAACAAGGTTATATATACACCAACAAGAAAAATAATGATAATTGTAAAAGCAAAAGAAAAAAGAATTAGTGGAATAGCAGAGGCAGCAATGAGCACCTCTCTTCTTCAAAGCATCCAATACTTTCTCCATTGAAGAATGTGTCATTTCTCCAGATTTAACACATGGGCGACCAATGGTGCATCATCGATTTGGCCGGCTGGCATTAACAAATTAGTCCCCATATGTACAACTCGCTCCGGTCACAAAAGAACGTCCATTAAGGGTACGTACAATTAAATTTTCTAAACTTTATATTTGTATCTTTTTCTGATATTTAGATTAAACACATAAAAATGATGTGTATAGATTTATCCCAAAAAGAACTTTCGTAAAAGTATAATTTTATAAATCTATTATAATAGAAATTAATAGTCAAAGTTATATTTTGTGAACCGTGTCGATTTCCAAAAAATAACATTCTTTTGCAAATGGAGGGAGTATATAGCCCAGTTCTTTTTAGCTTATGGTTTCCCTCAAACGAACGAACAAACAAATGTGATAACTTCTCTTCCGTTGTTTCGAAACGGTTTATTGGAATAACCTTTTCAAAGCAGTTTATCGTCATTTAGTTCGTTCACAAAAATGTTTGTGTTAGAGCCAAAAATTATAAACTATAGCTATAAGTGATAAGTCGTAGCCGAAAATAATCCATCAATAATATAGTTTGTTGTTGACTGACTTGCTGCGGGTTAAGGATCTCTTTAATTAATTCTTTCTCTCTATTGATATCGTTGGCCTTTTTCGGGTTAGTGAAAACAATCATGCATATCGTACGTAGATACTATATTGCACTGTAATATAATATAATGTAGCCAGTTAACTAAAAACAGCATCTCAACTCTTTCTGAAAATAAAAGAACATTGAAAGAAACAGCATGTCAAATGCAATTAGCTTTTCGTTGGTGACATGCAAAATACGTGCTTCCCGACGCAAGCAGAATGCATTACACGCAAAGTCAGCAATTTTTAGTTTATTTTTATTAGTAACATCTTGGACAACTTATTTTCAAATTTAATCTCTTTTTGCTACATCAATATCCGTGATATGACAAACAATATTACCACATAATAGGGTAAGTCTAGCCCTAAGTCAGGCTCTTTTGGCTATGCCGCTGCCTTTGTCGTGGCCAAATAACACTGTAACAGCAAAAATGGTGTCAAATGTTGGTATAGTTAAAAGGATTAGATTTAGAAATAAGTTAAACGAGAAGTTATTAATAAAAATAAATTTAAATTCTATGAGATAATAAAAAATTCCAAACTTTCTTCAATGCATGGATCGGTGCCACATAGTGGTTAATTTAGATCTTTTCCCTTTGCTCTGTTCCAGAAACAATATGCATTGTTCTTTTTTCCCAAAGAGAAGAATTTCCAAAAAGAAAATTTGCTCGATCTTAGATAGCAAGAAATTGAAAAAATGAAGAACTGATGCTGTTAGCCGACACTCATAAATGGGGTTTGCAAAGCAAAGGCATTCGATCCTTGTCTCTTTAATTCTCTCTCCCCCCTCTCTCTCTGAGAATCGATCATATTTCAATTCTTTGGAATCAAATGATCGATGGAGCTAGCAGGCCAGTGCAACAAGATGCATGGAACATTTTGCTTTTTTGCGCGGCAAAGAAAAGACGTATGTCTATCCGTAGCTAGAAAAGTACGTACAGCACTGTTTGACGTACGTCACGAAACTAACTTAACATCAAAGGACTATTCATTGGAATCTCCCAATCTTCCTTTTCACAAAAGAGATCGAAATATATGCGAGGGAATTTAAAGGATTATGTAAGAAGGTTCTAGTATTTGTTACGATGAATTATTGCTCAATTAGAATAGATGAAATTTGGATCTTATAAATTTATAGTTTTTCAGAACAATTTGTAGACTTGGCGGTCAGATCGGCTGGTCCTAGCGGTCTGATTGACAGCCGCCAGTGGTTAGATCGGCTGGTGTCAGCGGTTCGACTGGTCGGTTGTGTTGTTTCAGCTGGAAAATGATATTTTGGGATTTTTGGTCATTGGTTGATTTGGTTTGACCTAAGTCAGTGTATATATATGTGTTACATAATGTATGTTTCAACCAACGTAAGCTAAGTTGTGAAAAATTTGTGCCCAAAAATAATTTCTTTGTCTTTAGATATGGAGAGAAGATTGGAGTTAACTATGATCAATGGCGATAATCGGAGCTACACTCATAGGAGAGCTAAGGTTTAGAACGATCAATGATGCCAGGTGAGGTGGCTGAGCTCGAGTAATGCCCGGTCGGTGCAGGCGCAGGTGTCAACTACGGAGATTGCAGCTATGGAGGCGACGCCGGTGAAAAAGGTGAAGATCTCCAAGAAGCATGACGAAGGGGTGGTCACCAACAGGTACAAGCCCAAGGAGCCCTACATCGGCAGTTGCCTTCTCAACACCAGGATCACCGGCGCGACGTGCCCGGGGAGACTTGGCACATGGTCTTCAGCACCGAGGGTTTCTTTCTTTTCTTGTTTTTCCATGCATGCATGCATGAGTGATCCCGTTCCTTCCTTCCTACTTCTCTTCTCATATATACTCTCACATACATACTTTGATTTCTTAACTATTAACTAGTTTCTGTCACAAAGAAAGAATAATTAATTGATCGGTGATAGCAATATTATCTGAGCTGAATCGGTCCTCTCTTCTGATTGCCTCTCATTAATTTGCAGGTGAGCTCGATCCCCTACAGAGAGGGGCGGTCCATTGGTCTGATCCCTGATGGCGTCGACAAGAACGGCAAGCCCCACAAGCTGAGGCTCTTGCTCCATTGCCAGCAGCGCCCTCGGCGATTTCGGTGACTCCAAGACGGTAAATCCATTTTTGCTATCTATATATGACAACAACTAACTGTTTAATTAATTCTAGCGTGGAAATATAGGTAGCATTATTTGGTGCTAGACCATATGACTAAGTTTATGATATTTTGATGATGAATAATTGACAACATTGTTTAATATTGTTATACGAGGTATGTTACGTGTGTGTGAACTGATGTTGGTCAGGTTGGATTGAACCTGTGTCAGAAAAAGGTTTTTAGTCTTTGCACGTGCAAGTTGAGTATGGAGACGATCGTGATCGATGACAATTGACAAGGTAGATCGGAATTATGATAGGGAGATTCAAGATTCAGGCAGTCGAGAATGTCACGAGATGGTCGGGCTAATATTAGGCATATAGAAATCAAAGGTTGATGGAGTGTGGAGAAGCTACGGGAGGTGAGGTCCTAGAGGCTTCGACACGTGACGAGTTGAAATTTTGGAAAACCCGTATTAGGAAGGATTTTGAAATCCTTATTTATTGGAATTGGATTAGAACTCATAGGTTTAGAATAAACCTAGATTTTAGACATTAGACTATAAATAGAGATAGAGTTGGAGGCTAACCTCAGGGCTTAAGAATGCTACCTTTGTACTGGGATTTGATGTATCAGAAAAATACTTTGTATAGCCGCCATGGCCATGGTTAAGAAATAAAGTTTAGACCTATGTCAAAAAGATTGCGGGCGACGCGTCTCTGTTTAGACCTATGTACGTACGTGCATGTAACTGACTCTGACTGAATAGGAGTTGGAGAGGATGGAGGAGATCGACGACGTACATCCAGACGCGGACGGCGGAGTTCATGCAGATACCGACGATATTTTGTCGAGCAGCTGCATGCGGATGTCCCTTTCGCCGCCTCCTCTTCGCTGCCCTTCCGTCGCCCGCCGGAGGCGAAGAGAAGATGAAGACCATCCTCGCGTCGGAGACCATGGACATCCCCGAGGGGGTGACGGTGAAGGTGGCGGCGAAGGTAGTGACGGTGGAGGGGCCGCGCGGGAAGCTGACGCGCAACTTCAAGCACCTCAACCTCGACTTCCAGCTGCAGGAGGGCGGCCGCAGGCTCAAGGTCGACGCTTGGTTCGGCACCCGCCGCACCATGGCCGCCATCCGCACCGCCATCTCCCACGTCCAGAACCTCATCACCGGGGTCACCAAGGGATACCGCTATAAGATGCGGTTCGTCTACGTACGCCCACTTCCCCATCAACGCATCCATCACCAACGCCAACACCGCCATCGAGATCAGGAACTTCTTGGGCGAGAAAAAGGTAACCGCACCAAACCTGTCCTTCGTTCGTTCGTCCTCTTACGGTCTTGCAACAATCAAATCGATCAATCCAGGATTCCGAAATCCATTTTCTTTTCACTCATGATTTTAGCAGTGCTTTCTTGGGGGCCGACGAGTAGTGGTTAAAGTCTTAAAAGGATTTGATTTTTTTTTAACGCGGCATGATGTTGTCCTACGATCGTGACCTCATGACTTAGATATTCAGTTGAATGGTTTTAGTATCTGTTGTGCTATAACCGAGTTGGGATTACTAGTAATGGAACACCCTGGCTTAACACAAACCTAATATGTCACCTATAACCACTATCACTACCAATTTAAACTAGTAAGCAAGCATGACATTTAAAATTCAAAAATCAACAATCTATATAAAATTAAACATAAATTTCAGACACATGATAGACCACCAATAGGGTTTAATACGAACCAAACAATTACCAAAGGCTTTATAAATAAGTCTAAGCTAAGGAACACATCATGCAATATCATGAATTGAAATAAACTAAGGGAAACCGCAAATCAGTTAATTATTATAATAAATGATACTAACTTATTCATGGCCAAATGTAAAGTATTGCTAGGTGAAATGAAGAGCTATAAAGTACAAATATCCATGTGCTACTTCCACCTATGCATATCAGCTTCAACGATCATCTAAAAAAATAAACTAAGAATGATTCTATGACTCAGCAAGTATAAAACAGAATAATAAATGAGATATATATATATATCCAAATTGTCATTATCTCGACTTCACATATTTTTCTCATTAATTTCCGTTCACATATTTCAATATCTCAAATCACCATTCGCCTTCTATGAATGCAATGCAATGCTCATATCACTCTTGTCCACACTCTTTAGTGTGGAAATCAATTGCCTGTCTTTTTCATACAGTGATCTCATTGCCTATATCTTACATATAGGGACCTCATATCACTCCCGCGGGTCTCATAATTCCATCATGAGTACTCAATATGCAATACAATGAGTATTATCTTTTATCATTAGTAATCGATATACTCATCATTTTTCTATAGTCATCAACATCATCATCAATTCATCATAAACATGTGAGCAATATAAAAACAAGAATAAACATATAATTCATCATGGCAAGTATTCAATCAATAAATCAACAATTTTAACACTCGAATTACCATTCTACCATGCACTTACTTTTTTTCTTACTTGCGCCGACCGGAGAGATTTAAAGGTGACAACATACCCGAAGCTACTCCTACAAGAAATATTCACTATCAAAACTAGCAATAGCAGTACAAGATATCAATCAATTGACAACGCTTCTACACGCTTCCCAAAACCACTCTTTTTCTTCCTTTATCGGACAGTCCCCCTTGCAATCCCGGTATTCAAAATGTCATAACTCTCAATTTTTACATCGTGAAAAATAGCAAATCATACCAGTTCTGAAATCTACACAAAATTTCTCACATTTTCTTAGTTGGCTAACGTTCAGATTATATCATCTAAATCCCCGTTTTTAATCCAGAAGACAGATTTGTCATCTTTTGGACACCAGACTTATTAATTTAATATCTTTTAATCTACATGTGCAAATATATTAAACAATGATATTTTTAGAATCTACACAAAATTTTCTATCACTTTTTAGTAATTCCTAAAATTTAATTCTGGCAATAAGTTAGTCTAATTAATGTTTTCCCTCAACTACATCCAGCAGCAACACAGTACTCAACAGCAGTCTCCCAAAATTCATAACTTTTAATATACTCATCTAAAAATTGTGTTCTTATATTCTTTGAAAATATTAGGAAATTATCTTCAATGTTCATGTTGAACAAATTTCCAGATTAAATGATTTACTAATTTTAATCTACTATCTACTACAAACTATCAGAACACAACAAATTCTACCGGACAGCAAAACTATAAAAATCATATCTCACAATCTATGCATCATGGATGCGGAGAGACGTGTGGGTGCCAGCGAAGGATTTTCCTCTGGCGAAGGAACTCGGTTGCTGACGGCGCTCGGGAAATAAACCAAAAGTAGTTAGGGTTTACTAATCTCTGGCTTTAAGGCTTATCTCATCCCCTCAAATTCTATTTATTATGGGACCAAAACAACTTAATGAAACCAACTCCCCCTCAAAATCTGTATCCCTTTTTCACGTATTTTTTCGGTAATTATTCTTAATTTCGGGGTATTACAAGTAACACTACCGTCATGGTGATTGGTAGAACACGCATTTCTAACTGCACAAGCTAATTATTTTGATGATGTTGCTGCATTATATTCTATGTACTTGGTGGATTAAAAAAGCGAATATCATCTTTTGTATGTGTGAGAAGAAATGTTAATTTCTATCTTACATGAAGGTGTATTCTTGTGGAATAGGCGACATTAAAGTTTTCTTTTCCGATGTTTGACTACATAGTCAGCTAATATGATTTGAGCACCGGAGTCAGTGCTAGCTTCATCATTTACAATAATTGACGAGTGATTCTTCTGGGGCTTTTAGGATCTCATATGATTTTGCTTACAATTTGTTCAACCAGATTTGATATCACTGCATGTTGATACTGTTGTAACAGAATACGGATCACTAGCAGTATCAATGTTATGATGACTGTTTTACCTGTTACGGCACTCCTATGTGTTATCTGTAGTTTGGAAATCATTTGTAAAACGTACTGAGATTCTTCCTTCAATTGAATAGGTGAGGAAAGTTGATATGCTTGAGGGTGTGATGATTTTGCGTTCTGAGAAGGTCAAGGATGAGCTAATCCTTGATGGCAATGATATTGAGCTTGTCTCTCGTTCTGCTGCTCTGATTAACCAGGTTAAGAGTCGTTCCATCCCTGTTTCTCTTGCTACATTATAGGAATCTATGTCATGTTCTAGCAGCCTTTTGAACTGCGAACCTCCATCTATTCTTTATCGGATTGTTAAGACTTAATATTATCATAATGCTTCTATATAATGAAATGAATGTTCCAGGTCTGCATACTGAAGCATGCTATTGCTCACGTGCACGTTAATTATGGATCCTATTTACACCAACATACTTGAGTTTATGCATGTTTTCCAATTTAGATACGCCGTAGGCCGTACATAAATGATGATTTTCGTCCAATATGACAAGCATATAATCCAATTTAACAACATGACATAGATCATAATAGTTATTTGTTTGTCCTTCTGTGACAAGTGGTTTTTCTGGAGTACTAACTGTAAAAGGAAAATACCTTCATTTGGGATATGAAGGCATTTAATCTTGTATTGCTAGAACAGATGTGCTATTTTGACTTTTGAGTGCCAAATAATATTTGCTCTGAGTTCTCTTGTACTATTTGATGCTAAATTGATCTCCATACCAAATTCCTAATGCATGTTCTTTTCTTCATTTCACTCCCAACAGAAATGCCATGTGAAGAACAAGGATATCAGGAAGTTCTTGGATGGTATCTATGTCAGTGACAAGGGCACTATCACTGAAGATCAGTGAGCTGCATTTTTTCCTAGCTGGTAGCAAAAACTGTCTTGGAGAGAGGAGGTCCAGAGCCAACCTTTTCTGCTGTGTTTTGAGGAAGTCACTACTTCACAAAGTTTATTGGGAAAAGAAATTTTGTACTAGATTATGATGTTATGTGATTGGAGCAATTCTTTGCTATCCTTGTTGTTTGTGGGTATCTCTGTGTGTCTATGTTCCCTATAGATCTATAGATCTTCCTCTCCTGGCTGAAAGAACTTGTATGTTGAGTCATCTCATTCTCATCTACTTTATTTGTGTTGGTAGTCTGATGTTCCACTGTTTGTTTATGTGTTGATGTGTCTTGTTCGTTGCAAAATCTGAATAATATTGATCACTGAATTTTCGTGAGCAAGGTGCAGTTCGAACGTAATGTACATGGTGCTTTAATCCCACAATCTATGAACTGGACTGCCATGGTGGACAAACCAACATGTCTATTTTATGTGCTGAATTTTGGAAGAACCTGATACCAGCCCGATGCTTTGTACATGCGTGCTCACGCTCGCAGTAGGCTATCTCTAGTTCTATCGTCAGTTTTGTAGCTCGAGGAAAGGGATGGATAAGAAGTAGAAGACGTTGCAGCATGGGACAAATTTGACGCTCGGATTGGCTTGCAGTTTCATTGTCATCTCAAGCATCGTAGAGGAAAAGGAGAAACAGCTAACGCAAAATCTCCAACAGAGGGCACCAAATCGAACGGAATGTGCTGAAACAGCTAACACCAAATCTCCAACAGTTGACTTAATGTTGCCTTGCTCTTTCGTCGCTTGCCGGCTATTGTGTGCATGTTAGCTTTAGACATAGAGCTATGAAATATCAATTAGTTGGACTCATGTGAACCATATAAATTACAATATTTTTTTTGACCCATCTTGGTCCACAGCGGTATAGCCCATGCTTCCACTCGACATCTTATGCAATTGCAATTGTTTAAGACGGGTATATGTATTTTCAGTAGTAACTTTCCACCGGAGGTGCAATTAGGTATGTTCATAGCATTCGCTTTCCCCCTGGATTAACGAGAGCCGTAGCTTTTCAGGGACACGACACGAGTAAGTGGAAGGGCAGGCCTGTATATAATAGTCCATGACACGATCGAGTAAGTGGAAGGGCAGGTCAGGGACACGTCGACGAGTGGAGGCCAGTGATGGCAACGCTCTCTGCGGTGGTGACAGCGCTGGTAAGGAAGGCGCTCGAAGAAGGGCTTAACCGCCTGGTCCTCATCACACTCCGGCAGTTGGTGGCCACCGTCTTCCTAGCTCCAATAGCCTATTTCAAAGAACGGTACATGAATGCCACTAATCTGTCAGAAAACACACGACTACAATGCTACTGTATCCTGTGCTGTTCTTTCCCTTCCTGCAGGAACACAAGGCCTAAGCTCACATTGGAGATCTTTGTGTATCTCTTTTTCAGTGCGGTGTTTGGGTACAACACAAACACTTATGACTGTTACTAGTATCTTGCATTTTCGAGATTGAATTTTGCTATTTTTTCTTTAATTTTCATTAATTAAATATATTAAAAAACTAACAACCGCTATAGTAATATTTCAACCAAAAGCCATATCACTTGCATGTCAAAGTGCCAAACAGTTGCCACTGTATCCAGATTTTCTGTGCAATGTACACATGCACGAACAAACAGAAAGACACAATAGATGCCAGCAATAGGATAGATACCTTGTTAATCGGCACCAAGAACACGCACGTAAGTGCTGATTGAGGCTCTTCTTCTCGTTGTTCTTGGTTTGGATCTGAGAGAGAGAGAGAGAGAGGAAGGAGTACTAACCGTCCGATGTAGAGGAGGACGAGGCCATCGCTGGTTCGTTGGTGAGGTCTGCGCACGGGCAGCGACGGTCGGGGAAGAAGGCCGGTGACGGCGGCGGCGGTCCGGCGACGGTGACGGCGGTGGTGCTTCCCGTCGCTCACTGCGCGTCCCTCCAGATCGGTTAGGGTTTGTGGGGTGGAGTTGCGGCTCCGTACAACCTCGTGCATTGTGCGCGGCCTCCACCCCTCTTTATATAGCGCAGTGACAGAACCCACCACCATATGGTGGGCGCCCCGATCGTATGCGGATCAAGGCCCGATTAGCGTTGGGCTGTCGGCGGTGGAGATCAATCTAACATTCTCCCCTTGATCTCATCTATGCTTTAACTTTAATTACTTTTGACTTTACTCATTCCATCACAGATTAGTGTATAGAACATGTCTCATCGTCACGGTCAAGCGCGATGGATTTAATGACTACAATACACCTCTACGCTCAAACAATTACTTCAATCTTTTGGGCCATCTTTTAGTCCAGAATCATAGGCTTTCCTTAAACCCATGCCGGCTACATGTTCTCTCGAACACGTTGGGTGGTAAGCCTTTAGTAAGCGGATCCGCTAACATCTTTGCGGTACTTATGTGCTCAAGACTTATAATTTGATCCCGAACTTTATCTTTCACAACATAGTACTTTATGTCAATGTGTTTGGCAGCACCACTTGACTTATTGTTGTGGGCATACATTCTGCGGGTTCATTGTCGCAGACAACTTAAGTGGTCTATTGATGTCGTCAACCACTTTTAAGCCGGTATGAACTTCTTAAGCGGTTCACCGCCCGTAGCCTCATAACATGCTACAAACTCGGCATACATTGTGGACGATGTAGTGACGGTTTGCTTTGAGCTTTTCCACGATATAGCTCCTCCAGCGAGAGTGAATACATATCCGGATGTTGACTTTCTATCATCTCCGCATAATCAGAATCTGTATACCCCACTATATGGAGTAAATCTGATCTTCTGTATGTCATCATGAGGCCTTTTGTTCCTTGCAAATAACGCAAGACTTTCTTTATCAATTTCAATGTTCTATTCGAGATTGCTCGAATCGCCAAGTAACCGGTAACAAACGCTAAGTCGTATGTGTACACACTTGAGCATCTTGTAAGCTTCCGACAAATGAAGCATATGGAACCGATTTCATTTGATCGAGCTCGTCTCGGTTCTGGGGCATTGAAAATCCCCATATCTGTCGCCCTTGACTATAGGTGCGGTGAAGGACTACATTTATGCATACCAAATTTCTTTAAGACTTTCTCTATGTATGCCTTTTGTGATAGTCCCAATGTCCCTTTGTTTCTATCCGGTGAATTTGATCCCTAGAACGAACGAAGCTTCACCAAGATCTTTCATATCAAAGTTTGAGGACAAAAACTTCTTTGTCTCGATGTGCATGACATCACTACTAGCTAGTAGGATATCATCCACATACGAGATTAGGAAGATAAACTTCCCATCTTTAAACTTTGCATAAACACAGTTGTCCTCTACATTTTCTTTAAACCCAAATTTTCTTATTGTACTGTCAAACTTCAAGTACCATTGTCTTGAAGCTTGCTTTAACCCATAAATCGATTTCTTTAGGCGGCATCCCATTCTTTCATTTCCTTCCACGACAAAACCTTTCGGTTGTGCCATGTAAACATTTTCCTCCAAATCCCCATTAAGAAATGCCGTCTTTACATCCATCTGATGTAACTCTAAATCATAATGTGCTACTAATGCCATTATGATTCTGAAGGAGTCTTTACATGAGACTGGAGAAAAAGTCTCATTGTAATCAATTCCTTCTCTTTGCGTAAAGCCTTTTGCCACAAGTCGCGCTTTGTATCTTTCTATATTCCTTGGGAGTCAAGTTTTGTCTTGTAGACCCATTTACAGCCTACTTTGTTTTGGCTCCTTTAGGAATAATTTCCAAGTCCCAGACTTTATTAGTCTTCATGGACCTCATTTCCTCTTCCATGGCCTCAAGCCATTTTGAGGAATTTTCGCTTCTCATGGCTTCTTCAAATGAGGTTGGATCATCCTCCATTTGAAATTCCTCTGTATGATAAATCTGATAATCATCAGAAATAGCTGATCTTCTTACTCTTTGAGACCTTCTCGGGGCCTCCTCATTTGGTATATTTTCTATTTGAGGCTGTTGTTGCTCCCCCTCATCTGTGGCAATGGGTTCTATAGGATCCTGAAGAACAGGTTCCACATTTTCATTCATTGTTGCCACAGGAGGAACAATAACAGGTGCTGGCACCACAGTGTCTTGCACCATCGGTGCAATGACAAAGCAGTCTGCGAAGAATGGCTCTTGAATCATCGGAGTGGCGCATCGCCGCTTCTCTTCAAGGTCAGTCTCTCGAGCTACCATGCTCCCCCTCATCATTTCATCCTCTAAGAAGACAGCATGTCTCGTTTCTACAAACTTTGTATATCGATCTGGACAGTAGAAACGGAAACCTTTTGACTTTTCAGGGTAGCCAATGAAATGGCAGCTTACTGTTTTGGGATCAAGCTTCCCAAGATTTGGGTTAAATACTTTAGCCTCAGCAGGACTCCCCCACACACGTAAGTGGTGTAGTGAGGGAACTCTTCCTGTCCACAACTCGTACGGTGTTTTGGGCACCGATTTACTAGGTACTCTGTTGAGAATATGAATGGCGGTTTTTAACGCCTCCATCCATAAACTTAATGGCAGTGTGGAGTAGCTCATCATACTTCGCACCATATCCATCAGGGTACGGTTGCGTCTTTCAGCTACTCCATTTTGCTGAGGTTCGCCCGGTGTAGAATACTGGGCTACTATACCATTTTCCTGTAGAAACCTTGCAAAAGGTCCAGGAACTTGTCCATATGGGGTATGTCGACCGTAGTACTCCCCCCCACGATCAGATCGGACTATCTTAATCTTTAAATCATGTTGGTTTTCAACTTCAGCCTTAAATATCTTGAATTTATCCAAGGCTTCATTTCTTTCTTTGATTGGATAAATATATCCGTAACGGGAGTAATCATCCGTGAATGTTATGAACGAGTCATATCCATCCATACTTTTCACAGGAAAAGGACCACAAATATCTGTGTGAATAATTTGTAGAACTCCTGTGCTTCTTTTGGCGTCTTTCTTAATTTTCTTTACATATTTTCCTTTAATGCATTCTCTGCATTGTTCTAAGTCTGAGAACTCTAATGGAGGAAGAATATCATTCTTAACTAGTCTTTCTATTCTCCCCCTCGAAATATGGCCTAAGCAGCGATGCCATAATTTCGACGACGCATTTAGAGTTCTCTTTCGTTTTCTGTTTGCATTCGTAGACGAGGATTCATTTACTTTCTCGCACGCGACGTTCCCATTATCGCATACGACATTCACATCATCACATACGGAATTCACATTTTCACGAAGTGACAATAAATAAAGCTTGTCTTGTTTGATGGCAAGACCAATGCATTTATTATTAAACATTATTTCACACTTGCCATTTCCAAAATGACAATCATAACCATCATTGTCCAAATTTGACACACTAATCAAATTCCTCTGTAAAGAGGGTACAAAAAGGACATCTCTAAGTAAAAGCTTTGAACCATTAGCTAACTCTAATGAAAGATCGCCAACGGCTTCAACTTCAGCTTGGACTCCATTTGCAACTTTAATGCATCTTTCGTTTCTTTGCGTAGTCCTCGTCGAAAGGAATCCCTGTAAGGAATTAGCAACATGAACAGTTGCTCCTGAGTCAATCCACCAAGTAGATTTCGAATATTGCACATACAGGCATTCATTTACAAAGGTAATAATGTTCTCACCTTTCTTTGCCATTATCATCTTTAAATAATCAGGACAGTTCTTCTTGTAGTGTCCTGTCTTCTTGCAGTGAAGACACTGATCTTTGTCTACAGCAAATTTATTCTGTTGAGGCTGATGGACAGAGGTTTTTCCCTTGTTCTTTGAGAAGGAGTGATTGTGGAAGTTCCTTTTCTTGTGATCCTTCACATAGTTGATAGAACCACCACCATGTGAGGATTTAATTCTTTCCTCCTCTTGCACACACATAGCTATGCATTTTTCCAAGTCCCATTTCTCGGGCTGCATATTGTAGTTGACAACAAAAGTGTCAAACTCTTTTGGCAAAGAAGCAAAAATCAAATGAATAAGGAACTCATCCTTGAGAGCCAAATCCATTGGTTTAAGCTTGGATGCCATGTTACTCATCCTCAGTATGTGCTCTCTTATGCCATTTGCCACCACCGAGTACCTCTCTCACAAGTGTTTGATCGGTTGTGTAGCATAAGTCTTTGAAGAGCGATGGCGACTCTTTATCCTCTCAAGGTAGAAACAAACAAATTAAATCGAATCCTAATACTTGGCCTTGTTTTCGATAACAAAGCAGACTAAGCTTCCATTATTTGATCATCGGCATCTAATAATCTCATGGCTGCAGGGATGACAGACAGGAACGTGATGACGATGATAACGCTTTGAGAAATGCTTATATGCTTCTCTTTCTAATAAGGATAACACTAATCTCAAAGCATATGAAGAGATAAGTAACATCTATCTATCATTCATCGTGTTTTAAAAATTATGCAATCGCACTTCAACAAAGGCAATAGCCAAGAGGTAGGCTATTGCCACCCAGCAAGCATCTAATGCTCTCGATAATTTCTTGGCCTTGTTCTTATTCCGACATCTGAATGCCACCATTGGCACTCATGCACTTTGTACCATTCCTCAACTCACCCAAGTCAGTTGCCTTCTTCCACGTTGTGACGTGAGGCTGCTGTCTACACACAGCTCCAATCCACAGTCCCTGGCAACTTGCAGCAATTCTAGACTTCCAATGCTACAACCTCATATAGTTAAAGCTAGTGATTTGACTACGATTCAAAATGTTCCACTCAAATATATGTGTGGCATTGCTCCATCACATCACCCGATCACCTCCTGCAGAGATAGTTTATGTATGTATACAAGATAGCTAGGGATCTGGACCGCCTGCCTAGCTAGGAGGGGTATGTGCATGCATCGCCACCCCACCTTGAGGCGTACAGAGAATGGGGTGGATGGAGATGCTGAAGCCGGTGGTTGCCATGCTGGTCTTCGACGTGCTCTTCGCGGCGATGACAGCGTTGGTCAAGAAGGCGCTGGTTGACGGGCTGAACCACGTTGTCCTTATCGCCCTACGCCAATTTGTCGCGGCGGTCTTCCTTTCCCCAATTGCATACTTCAAAGAAAGGTTTGTAAGGAAGAACTGAAACTTCAGTGTTGATATATGTTTCCAGATGATGTTTAGCACCTGGTAACTCATGTGCATGTGTCTGAAAAGTTGACGGGTATCTCTTGTTACATCATTGGTATTTCCAGTTCCTAGTCGAAATATCTGGAATGATATATGTTGTTTCATGATCCTTTATTACATCTTCAATTTATCTGAAAAGCTTCTGTTAAATTGATGCTGTATTGCACGATGTTTTCAGAAACTTGATCTCTTACTTAACGTTCCAAATCTGCTGTTATGTACTGTTTCAGTATCTGGACATCTGTAACTGATAAGTTCTCTTACTTATTTTTTTAATAATTTAATTTCAGGAATGCAAGATCACGATTCACAAAGGAGATCTTTGCCTACTTGTTCATGAGCGCATTGCTTGGGTAAACTTGCTTGCTCTTGCTAAGTGCAGTAAAAAGAACAAAGATAAGGAAACAAGTTAAAAGACTATCTGAATTTCTGGTCTGAGTATTTTCTTCTTTGTGTAATCATGTGTATATATAGGGCACTATCTGCTCAGTATCTATTCTTCCTGGGGTTGAGCTACACCACCGCAACACTGTCTGCAACAGCCTCCAACCTGACTCCGGTGTTCACCTTCTTGATTGCTATCCCTCTCCGGTCAATTTCTTATTCCCCTTTATTTATATTTCTTTTCGCGTTGCAAACCGTTCGTCCAGACTGAAACTACTGTACTGTCAGACTACAGGAAAGCGTAACAGTTCAGGCTAGATTTTGTAAACAAAACACTGTCAAACTAAGGTCAACTAGTGTACGCTCACCTTTATTAAAAGTGTAAATTTCACGGAACTACAGGTATTAATACCTGAAGACTGCAGTTGTACAATAAAATGTGATTAAACCAAGAATATGGTGGGTAAATACTTAGGCTGTGTTCGTATTAGCTTTTTCTGATGGTTTTTAGTTGTGATTTATAGCTTTTGGTTAAAAATAAATAGTAGTGGTTGAAAAAAATGACTTTAAGAAACAGGGCGTAAACGATAGAGAAAGTGATGGAGAGATGCGTGCGTATGACAAGAGCAAGCGGAGTGGGGTGCGTGATGCAGCCATGACCCCCTACTTTATCCCTCGAGCAAGACAGTAGTGTGAAGAGTAGAGAAGCCGCTTCGAGAAGCCAGGTGTTTATATTCACTTTTGGTTTTTCTAAACAGAAATTAAAAATAGAAGTCAATACGAACAAAGTCTTAACTTAGCGAGCACCCAAGCCCCAAAATCCAATCAAATAAAAGTATGAAACGAAAAAGATGCTCTTTCGGACTTTATTTTTTTACTAAACAATCAATTGCCTAATGGTGTAACGAAGTCTGCAAATCTTGTAAGCAGTATCTACAATGTCTTGCACTGCGCAGGTTGGAAACAGTTGATGTGAGGAGCAAGGCAGGGCTGGCAAAGATCATAGGGACACTCACATCGGTCGGTGGCGCGACGCTGCTTAGCTTGTACAAGGGTGCTGCCTTGACTCACACAACATCATCAGTCCAAGAACACACTGCAAAGGGTACTACTACTAATAGCATCAGCAAGGGGAGATGGATGCTAGGCTCGGCCTTTCTGCTCATGAACTGCATCACCTTCTCGTTTTGGATGCTGCTGCAAGGGAAGCTCACCAAGAAGTACCCTGCAGTCATCTCCAGCACTGCATTCATGGCCTTGTTCAGCTCACTGCAAGCTGGAGCACTGGCACTGACCACCCAAAGGCACCTCTCGGTGTGGTTGCTTCGAGGAAGTATACAGATCACAGCTGTTCTTTTTGCAGTAAGATAGCTCAGCTCAACACCAATCTTTTTTTTTCATAAGTAAAATTATATTCTCAGACTTACAGTGAATCTTTTTATCCTACTTGTCTAGATAAACCAAAATGATTGATACCGACCTCCTGACCTGGCTGATCTAACTTAATCCTATTTGGCTGACTTTGGGATGTAAGCGAATCTAATTCCAATGAAATGGGAGACCACGCATTTTTGACACAGTAAAACAGTAGAAGCCAACGCTGGAGCACAGAAACTTTCATGGCTCTGATAATGATACACACAGTAGCACTAGTGCACAAACGGGCCCACAATTCAGAGACACACATGGGTCTGATACTAAAAACTCTGAATTCAGGAAAGGACAAGACTTTTTTTGCGACAAGGAATGATCCAGATTCAGTGCAATATTCTAGGATTCCACTGAATCTTTGCACTTTTGCTGTGCAGGGAGTGGGAGTATCAGGGATAGGGTATGTGATGATGACCTGGTGCATCGAGAAGAGAGGACCGGTGTTCACCGCAAGCTTCATGCCTCTCATTCAGATCATGGCTGCAGTAATTGATCTCCTCATTCTTCATGAACAGCTTTACCTTGGAAGGTATTGGCCATTGTTGATTCTAAAAAGTTCGTGAAACAAACCATATGACAGAGAAATCTGCACAATAAGCAGAAGTACTTCATTATGTTTGGAACTTGACACCAACACTCAATATAGTTTTTTTTATAACATATCACGTGAATGCTCGTGCTTATTAATTTAGTGATTTAGTTTTTTTAAAGAAATTCTAAGACAGATCTTATCTAATGAAAAGAGAAAAAAAAACTAGAAGAGATATCATTGTAGTATCAACTAGTATCTCCTAAAGGATTAGCGATTGACATTTTGCTAAAAAGTTAGAAATTGAAACGACCCAAAATTTTGAAAATTTTGAATTTGAAGTTTTTCCCAAATCCAGAAAACCCAAAAAAAAAATTCACTTTCCTTTTTTGGAAGTACGCTTTCTATCTTGGGAAAAACCTTTGGGTTGGATATCACCTCCCTTGTTCCCGTTGCCTCACGTCTCACCATGTTCGCACACGCCTAAGCCACCTCAATCAGCCATCGCCTTTGTTAGTGCCAAGCTGCGCCAACATTCGTGCCACCCCACCCGCCACTTCACTCCAGCATTAAACATAGCCCACGCTAGTGCTGCGCTGTCCTCGCCGTTGAATAGCACCACCGCTAAACCTTGATCGTTCATGCCATGCCACAACCGTTCTTCACCGCCACCTCGCGCACCCGCTTTAGGGAGAAGCGACGACTCCCGTGCTAACACTACGTCACCATTACAACGCCGAACCCACGTAGCCATCCACGTCGCTGCCCACGTGCCGAGCACGCTGTCACCTTGCCCCTATCACCACCGCCTTCGCCAGTTATAAAGCCAAGCTCGGCAACTCCCTTACCACCTTTCGCATCACCTCACAACCATCGCACGCTTCCTCCTACTCTTCAGCCAAGCTTCGCCATCGATACTTGAGTTCCCATCGATGAGCCCAAAATCTGAATTCTCACCGTAACCTAACCTCCAATCAAATTAACCGCACCCATAGCACTACCTTAGTCCTGCAAAGCTATCCATTGCCTCATATAAATTCACTGTCCATAGCTCATCGTTGCCGTGCGCCGCCAATCGTCGTCGCCAGCACAACACGATCCATCCCAAGCTGGGCCATCACCATTGCCAAACTCCACTCACTTCATAGATGCTCAAGCCATCCTTAGTTCGGTCAAAACCTGGTCATAGCCTCACCGTGTCGTGTCTTTGTTCCAGTTAAGCACCACCACCGCCAACCATCTCTAGACCGCCTCCATCCACTCGCATACCCAAAATGGATTGCTCGTGTCCTAAACTAACTCACCATGCCACCACTCGCAATCGCCATCACCCAATTTGGCGTCACCGTCATTTCCTCTGTTTAGGCAGCCATGAGTACAAACGCAAATGAGTTGGACTTTGCTCTGCAGATTGTCTAATTGGGCCAGAAATGTCAGCATAAAACCTTGCTTGGCCCAATTGGCTGAATGACCTAGGCCACACTATTTAAGCCCAAAATTATTCAAGCCCAGTCCAATACTATTTATAGCCCAGCCCAACACTATATAGTCTAAAAAAATCTAGTCCAAACCCATTACTATTTATCAAACTTGACTTATTAGGAATAGTGCCAACCTGGTACTATTTACCCGACTTGTTACTATTCATTCAAAACTTGTTAAGCCTATTTATACTCATTTTGACCATTTCAAGCCTGTCTAATCTATTTTTAATCCCATTTAGCCTAACTAAACTTAGTTTAAACACTATCCGCCCAGACCCACCTTCTTTTATATATGTTTTCAGATATTTTATCCATTTTGTTCTAAGGTTACATTTTGCAAAGTAGGAATTTATTTGTATTTGTTCTTTTGTGCTAACATCTATATTAAACTAGTTAGCCAATGAAGAAATTACTAGAACAATTAAGGTAAATGGTGTTAAACTAGAAGCCTACAAAGAAGTAATCAAAAACTCTTAAGGCAAGTCACATATCTTTTGATTATTTTGATCCCATATTATTTAATTATTATTACTTTCAATTATGTTATTTGAGAATTGTTATTTATATAAAATAATAATTTAGAATGACATTATAAATAGTCATATCCAACCACCCAAAAAGCCACATCTTAAATATGAAGGCCATATTCACCTTGATAGCCTTAGTAATTAATTAATGTATAGATATTTAATAGTAGATTGGACAACCAAAATGATTTACTTGAACTACTAAGAATAATTTGGCTTCTTGTTGATAGACTTTAAAATAATATTAAGGGTGGGAAGCCACTAGATAGTTGAAGCTCATGACCTCACTCTAGGATTGAGACTTTAGTATGATATAGTGGTTTGGTGCTGGTGTGCATAGGGTATATCAATGATAGCCTCATAAGGACTAGACCTTGTGCCAATTAAAGGACACATAACTTGCTCAACCACAAGTTTGACTTATCAATTTGGTCTAGTGCACTGTTCAATTTGATCGAACATCTACATGGTGATGGTTATCCTAGGATGGTATGGATAAGCCATGAAAAGGGTGAAATGGAAGTTGGGTTGGTACATCCAATTTCCATTCTTCAAAAGGTAGGTCCACTTAACGTCGGGCCTTGATTTTCACACTAGCTAGTGGATTCTTGATAGAGTTGATTGGCACCAAGCCTATTGGATAGAAACTAGAATGAAATGAGTAGTGAAACGATCTTGTTATCTCAGCTCAGTCACATGCTATCATAATGTCAAGCTAAACTTGGGCAACTCTATAGAGTGTAATAATTGCTATTTAAATACATCGTGCTCCTGATCAATGGAGTTATGTTTCTTGGGTGATTCCAATAACAAGGCATAAGTAGAATTAGCAGGATTTTAATGTGAATATTGCGGATGATAAAATCCCCTTGCTAATTAAATAATACTTTACAATTTCAAATGCATAGTTTTTTATCAGTAAACTTGCATTTATTCTCATCGTATTACAACTCACGAATCTATCCAGTTGAACACCTTGCATGTTAGTTAAATGAGAGTTTTTACCATCCTTGGAAGGTAGCAGGAAATATTGGTACCTCGCCACTAGTTAAATAGCCTTCATGTGTGGCTTTCTGAGTATCTAGTGTACTCAATCTTGCTTATTTTCATTAGAATAGACAACAAAAAAATTAAGGATGCATTAGCAATCGTGTTAGGGTTATGGTTGCATTCAATTGTTTCTGTGGGATTTCATCGATTCTTCTAAATGTAAGTTATGTTTTGAGTTTGAACACCCGTAAAGCTGTTATAGTTTGGCCATTAGATCATATTTTAATCAAAATAATCCTTTTTAAATATTCATGAGTAGGCATAATACTCTTTGTGTCTGCAACTGAACTCCTTGGTTGTTATGGGAAATACAGTGACCCTATTCTTAAAATGGGGTGGTCATAGAATGGTATATGAGAAGACTTGACTGTAAGTTGTAGCCCAAGTATAGGTTTGGTTCTGATAAGAGTACAAGTTTTACAAAACTCTAATTTCTCATACAAAAGAATTGCAAAAATCACAAGTATTATTGCTATCTTGTCTTTCATATTTTCATCTCATCTACCTTAGACTTGTGCAAAAAAAACTTTTCTTTTGATTTTGTCAAAATCTTTAAAACTCGTGTAGCTGCCTAGACAAACTTCCTGTCATAGGTATTGACCAAATAGAATGAAACTAACCTCAGTAGATATAATATTAAGGATGATGTTGAGAAGTATAGTACAAACACCCTGACCAAAGCTTTTCCTTTTGAAGAGTTACAAGGTCACCACTTGAGTAGTTAGTTAATAATACATGTTTGATTTCTGTGATGCTATGGGTAAAACCATCTGAGTAGATGAAGTTCTTTTGATTATATTGCTATAATATCCAAATTGCACTATCAGTCTATTAGGTTGTTATATAAGCAATTGTGTAAAGCTATTTTTGATTTTAAATAAAGAATATATTGAAAACTTTCTAATCTTATTCTGCTTCTTCTTGATCCTTACTTATATCTTGCTATTTCTACCCTTATTCTTCCCTTACCTATCATATTCCAAACTACTGAGAAATTAAATGCTAATTCCTGGTTGCAAGAAGTAGATTGATTTATATCCATGAAGCAGTAAGTGATGAAAGTTGATAAACCGATAAGAGATTTATACAAGTAGTGATGAATAAATAGGTATATTAGTAGATTCATGTTGATCATTAGGAAGAATTAGTAGTGTGAAACTTGGATGGATCAATTAGCTAGTAGAATTTATTGGATGAGATTGACTAAATAGATGGATTGATCAAACTTTGGAGAGATAGGTAAAGAAATAATAATTGTCGGATTATAGCCTTGATGAATGATATTATTCTTAGTGGATGTTTACAATTGTGAATTAATTTGAAAATAAGTAATGGAGATCACAGTTGATTGTTGGATGAGCAAATCGTGATTATGAATAGATGGTAAAAATGATTAGATTATTAGAGGATCTTGACACAGATGATATTGGTGGATTTAATGAGTAATGTATGGATTAAAAGTGAGAAAAGTGGATTATCACTAGGATGTATGATTGATTGATCGGCAAATATTAGTTTTGAGATTGAATTTTTATTATAAATTCATGGTGGAAGTTGAGATTTATGTGAGATTTAGATAACAATGATTTGATTAAAGAAGTTATGGATAATGCAATAGGAAATATATATTTGGTGGATTGGATAAATGATGAAGCATGTTATTTGGAAATTTAGATGGCAACGATACCTTGACTAAGTTTAGCACCACACATATCAATATGAGATACTACTATGGAACTTCATCGCCAAGTAAAGAATAAATAATAAAATCAACAATAAAAAAATTGTGGAAAGATTAAAACTTTTAAAAGTACTTTATTAGAGAACCAGCAGAAGCTGAAATAAATGTTTAAAATATGGGACAAGTCCACTTCTAACCAAATAAAGAACAAATATAAAAACCAAATAATGGCAAACTACGGTGCTGAAAACTTGAGTGCTCCCACCCATACATGATGCTATTACTCCACTGGCCTTTTACCTGAGAAGGAAAAGAGCAAACGTGATATTCAAAAATCTCAGCAAGTGCCCAACAATGGTCGTAACATGGTGAGAAAAAGACAAGTAATGCAAGCAAATAATTGACACATGTTAATTATAATGAATTCATATCACCAGAAATATTGATATAGATCGAGGATGGAAATAGCAGAAATGCGAAATTTAAGGCATTTGTTATTTAGAAAGTTATGACAATGTCATTGGCGATTACTTTCCACATACCTAGTTATATGAGAATAATCAGGCATGTCACTATCCTCGAGTGTATAACCACTGATGAGGTGTAATATCCTGAGTAACAAAGTGTACGACCCCCTGTACGTTACTAAGTGGGTTGCAATCTCCCTCATATATGGGTAACCCTAGACCAGGCAATCATTATATTATCAACATGTCATATGGTTAAGATTAAGATAATTAAGGGTACACTAAGATAAGGTTATAGATGAAAGGGTTTGTTAAGGTGGAGAACGGAAAGGCACAATTCCCGACATGAGGCGATATGGGATGATTATACGATGATAAAGGTAATTGTTACATTATAGGCAAATTATATGTTATGAATTTAAGAGAACTAAGGAAAGACTAAGACAATGTTATGATAAGTGAAATGATTTGCTAAGGTTGGGGATGGAGAAGTATAATTCCTGATATGAGGGTGATGTGAAATGATAACATGGCGATAACGGTCTAAGGATTATTCTAAAAGAGATATTATAATATAGCTCATACAAGAGTTGACAACCAACTAAGTTTTATTATGTGATAAGTGATTATTAATCAACTTAATAATTATTAATATATAAAAATCAGTCATGATTCACATAAGAAATCATATCAGTAATATATTATGATATCAGAAAGATAAACATAGAAGCTTGGTATTAAAAGATTGCTAGTGGTTTAAACCTAAGTCTACAACATGATCATCATCGCTACCTCCATTAATGATTTAAGCATGAGTTCTAAAACACTAATTAAAAGTATGAATTTTAAAATATTATTAACTGAGTATTCTAATAAATCTAAAAGCATATGAAACAAAATAATTTAGAACATCATGGTATAAAAATAGTATTAGAAGTCTAGAACCAGACAAGCCATAGCAATATAATAATAACCAGGCAAGATTTAGTGATATGATAATAGCCAGGTGAGATCTAGTGATATGATAATAAACAGGTGAGATTTAGTGATATGATAATAGCCAAGTGAGATCTAGTGATATGATAATAGCCGGATAAGATTTAATGATATTATAATAACCAGGCATGCATGAGTGATATAATAATTGTACCCAATGACAAATGTGAAAAGTAATCTAGAAATACATGGTATGTGAAACGAAAAAGGTTATGACCATGAGGTACTTGTCCTGAGCACATTCGGCGGACACGCTGCACGAGGGATCCAAGGTGCGCAACTGCCCGAACATTTCTTCAAAGGCTACGTGCGAACCTGCGAGGAGAGGATGGAGGCGAATCAAGTGAGGGTTAAGATAAAACTTCGGAAGAATGGAAAGGGATTGTTTAGCTAGAAGGAAACACATTCGTTGTAATTCACCGCACAAATTGCCATTCGGTTGTGTGACTCGCTATTTGGTCATGCGAACCATGACCCGCTGCACGATTTCTCAAAACACCGTGTGCAACGTCGTTTAGCTGTGCGAATCATCGTTCGGCTATGCAAACCACAAAACGCTGCACGGCCCAAGGAAACTCCGCGCGAAACGCTATTCGGCCGCGCTCACCCGCCAATCGAACGATAAGGCCATGGAGGTTGGCCACCGCCTGCGTTGTGCCTCCACATCGCTGCATGCCTGCTGCCGCATGCGCCAGCTCACACGCCGGCGTTGCCTACCATCACCACCATCGATCGTTGCCACCCGCCACCGCCGCGCCACCGTGCTGCCTAGCCACTGTAGCACGCGCCCATGTGCACGTCCGCTTGAGCGTGGTGCCACCCGCCACCGGCTATGCCATGCCGTACCGCTGCCTGGCCGCGCCGCCGCCGCCCGGCCTACACGAGTCATCGCCTAGCGGCCGCTGCCTAGCCACGCCGCCATCGCCCAACCTACACGAGCCATTGCCTAGCGTGCCACCTCCACAAGTCGCTGCGCCGCGCACACCCACGCCATGGCTACCGTCGCCACCATTGCCGACCGGCGTCGCCGCCGTCCGTGTTGATCTGCGCCGTCAGCCACCAGCCATGGCCCAGTGCTCGCCCCAACGAGGGCGAGGAAGAGAGAGATGGTTAAAGATGGATAGAGATGAAGAGAGATTTTAGATGGGAGAGAGATATTAGAGATAAAAATGAGTTTGTTAGGGTTTTGTCGTTTGAAGTATTATGCTCCTTTTTAAAAACTCGGGTGCTACACTAAGTAATGATGGTAGGTCCACTCAACTGTGAAGCCTTGATTTTCGCACTGGGCAGTGGATTCTTGATGGGGGTTGAATGGCTCTAAGCCTACTGGGTAGAAAATAGAACGAAATGAGCAGTGAAACTATCTTATTATCTCAGCTCAGTTGCATGCTATCATATTACGTGTTTATAGCTCAAAATTATGATTCTGAGATATCTTGTAGATAAAATTGGACAACTCTACATAGTGTAATAAATAATATTTGAATATGTTACGCTCTTGGTCAATGGAGTTGTATTTCTTGGGTAATTCTAATAATAAGGCATACATAGAATTATAAGGATTTTAATGTGGAAATTACAGATGATAAAACCCTCTTGCTAATTAAATAATGCTTTACTGTTTCAAATGCAAGGTTCTTTATCAGTAAACTTGCATTTACTCTCATCATATTACAACCTATGAATCTGTCTAGCTGAACATCTTGCATGGTAGTTAAATAGCATTCTCATGTGGCTTGCTGAGCACCTAGTGTACTCAATCTTGCTTATTTTTACCAGAACAGACAACAAAAGAATGAAAGATGTATCAGCTATTGTGTTAAGGTTACAAATGCACTCAATCATTCTTGTGCGATTTCATTAGTTTTTCTGAATGTGTTTTGGGTTTAGACGTCCAAAAAGCTGTTATAGTTTGGCCATTAGGTCATATTTTAATTAAACTATTTTTTTAATATTTCATGAGCAAACATAATACTTTTTCTATCTGCAACTGAACTCTTAGGTTGTTGTAGGAAATTTGACAGTTCTATTTTTAAAATGGGTTGTCACAGAAATGCAAATAAAGACAAATTTATTTCAAGACTGAACACTTTGCAAAACAATGGGACATACCAAAAGTCACACTTGCGTTTTTGTGCTTGCAGTGCGGTAGGTGCTGCTCTTGTGATTGGAGGCCTCTATCTTCTTCTCTGGGGGAAGAGCAAGGAAGCGTCAGCTACTGTTTTGTCAGCGAAAGGAGTGGAAGAAGACAGGGAGAAGCAAGTAAATTGTGAAGCATAGGAAGGACAGTCTTAGTAGTTAGTCTTCGGAATGTCAAAGATCACCCTAAATGTTGCAAGTTGCAACCATCTCCCTTGGCCTATGTCCTATATATGCTACTATAACTTGAATAATTCAGTGTCATATTTGTGGATCGCTGTCCACATTACTGTTTGGTAGTGTGGTGTATGGTGAAGCCTTCCTTGCTTTTAGGCTTTAACATTGTACTAATACGCACACAGTGATTACACAGAGCACTTCATGTTGGATTTTTGCTGCCCTCAACCGAAATACAAAAGTAATCCTAATTTGCCACTGAAAATGACACTTAGCAGGACCAGGAGCACACTAACATGTAACAACTGTGAAATTTCACTGCTGAAACTTGGAAGGATGTGTCTGTGTGTATATGCACACACATATGTATATATGCGCGCACACACACACACACACATACACACACACATGTATATACACACATACATGTACACACATATATGTATGTATATATATAACAGTAGGAGACGTTGCTAGCGTGGTATATTATATATTAAATAAAATAAAATATTTATAAGGTAAAACCTGAAAGAACTAAGATCATAGAGAATCTAGTCAATAAAAAATTATAGCATGAAGATCTTCTCTCACTCTGAACATATGCAGAGTGACTTCCTCTCTAAAAGCTATCTTCCAATCAGCCAGGTGGGGTTCTTTTGTTCAAATACCTTGCCATTTCTCTGTTTCCAAATGAGTTGCTTCTATCTTTTCCCTATCCAGAGCAGCTAGCAGCAGTGCACTAGTTCATGGAGGCAGATGCAGATGCACCTCTGATGGACCGTGTGAGAAAGTTCAGAAATATTTGTGATGAACTACTGTCAATATTTATGGAGTATAAATTTAAATTTGCAAAATATTTGGATTTCTACTTTGGTTTCTGTCCTTAGCGGTCAGATCGGCTCCGTGGAGCGGTCAAACCAGACGTTCATATCGGGTTGACCGGCCATGCTCAGCGGTCAGACTGGCTATGCATAGCGGTCTGACTAGGTGTGGTCTGAATTTCGGCAATGAGATCTACAATTTGGGAAATTAGTTGCGGATTGGGTATGTGTATTTATGTTGTATAAAGTATGTTTGAGCTAACGTTGATCAAATTATGAAGAACTTATGACCAGAAACGATATCTTTCTCTTTGGATGTGCAGAGAAGTTTGGAGTTAACTATTGTCAATGGTTAGGATGGATTACTCTCACGGAAGAATCGAAATCCAGAATGGCCAAGATGCTGGGGGGATGGTTGAGCTTAAGTGTGGCACAAGGAAGGCAAGCAATGTTGAAGGAAAGGTTCGGTGTGTTATACCAAATGGCTTAGTTGGTCCAAGTGAGACATGGTCCGTGGAACCAGAGTGAGAGAGACTTGTTGATATGTGGCAAGCCATTAGTACATCTATGCGTGGCAAGCATAGTGATTGCTTACAAAGGACTTGGAAAAGCAATGGTATTTTGGTAGTTTATCAAATGCCAAAAAATTCATTGGATCATAACCGCGCGCTTGGGAAAGCAATTTAGGTCAAGGATATGTTGCGAGGATCAAGTGGATCAAAAGCTAAAGACTTAATGGGTTCACGCTCATGTGCTTTGAAAAGCGTGCATGAGTTAAGTGCGCTCATGTGCTTTGAAAACGTGCATGAGTTAAGTATGAATATAAAACCCGTGTTGTGTGGAGTTAACGGGTTCCCCAATTGTGCTAGTGGATAGCATTCATTAGAGTTAGTGCGAGCTGGTTGCTCCATCTATTTAGTGGTTGAGGGTGGAGGATGTGGCTAACTATTTAAACCATTCTTGAGTTAGGGTTACGTTTAACAAAGAAGAGTGAGTGATGTGTTGTGTTATAGTTTCTTATCCTTCTCATGGATATAATCAAGTTTCTCCATCTCTCATGAATTCTTCCTATTTTAGGTTAATTTGCTCTTTTTCTTGTTGATTCTTTGCCTTTTTCTCCCCTTCTTGATCTTGCTGATGCCAAGGACATGTAAGTATAAAGATGATCTATGTAGATTAAATCATATCCATCTAGATACTGTGATTTGTAAGATCTCGAAGTTGTTCGGTTTTTGCATGTTTTGGACTCATTCTTGAGAAATTGTGATATGAGGGTTTTAACTTTGATTCGTTGGTTGATTTTGCTTACTGTGATATGTGGGAACATATCTAGAGTCATTTTGGTTGTTCTAACTCACGAACAAGTTGTTTATTAAGATTTTGATATTTACCTGATTTTTATACAATCTTATATGTTTTGAGAAAATGTTAGGACTTTGACCAAGATTTTTATGATTCTTAGAAAGAATAGGTTCCTGAGACTCTCAGCAAGATGTGTGCAAAATTTGATCTCATTTGATTGTGGATTTTAAAGTTTGCATGAAAATGGTTTGAACCCAGGTTGATTTTCTATTCTGGAAACAGGGGAGCGGTCTGATCTCTCCTGGTCCTGTTCAGACCGGCTAGGTGCAGAGTTGTGCATCTTTGCTATTTCGGGTTGTTGCTTGGGTTTAGCTTGTGAAATCTCATCTTTTTAGCTTTCTAGCTCTAGAGTGAAAGATTTATGTTACTTTGGAGAAAAATAAGAGAAAGAATCATCCACCCCTTTGTTGCCATTGCTAGTCCTACATCCTCAAGGACATTGATTTTGCTAGTTCCTTTGGCGCTTGCCCATTCCAAAGCCTCAAGTTTATTTACGGTGTCATCAAATCAAAGCGATGCATGCATGGCATGATCATCCATGTAGGCAGTTCTAGCCTTCTAGGTACAGATACCGACCGTTGTAATGTACTACTGCTGCAAATTGGAGTGTACAGGTGAAGGATCGGTAGTGGTGGGCAATGGTGTAGCTAGAAAAAATTTGTTGGGTGCATATACTGCATGTACCATATCTCTTTGGATACGTTCTTAATCATCATGCCACACTTCCTTCAATGTATATTCTCACCATGGCTGCTAGAAACCTCCTGGTGTACACCTTTGCAGTCATCGACTTATCGTGCCACCCATACAAATTTGCCGAGCGATGGTTATTGCCTCGCTCTTTCTCCGCTCGTCGGTTATTGTGTGCATGTTGAACTTAGACATAGGTTATCAAATATCAAATAGTTGAACTCTTGTGAGCCATATAAATTACAATATTTTCTGACCCATCCTGATCCACAGCGGCACAAGCCACAACCCACATTTCCACTCGACGCCTATCATCTATCAGTATAGCTCCTTCGTCTTCTTCTATGATCTTTCATAGCGGCCGTTGCTTAGAATTTGGCTCAATTACATACCTACTTCCTGCAGATTTTCACAATTTGGCATCCTACCTAGCTCACCCCAGGTGGTGGGTGCGGTCAAAGGGCTGTCACACACAATGTGAGCGCTCCACTACCTCTTCTCATAGTATTTCTGACTCCATGACATATCAGATTACTAATGGGAAGTATGTTAATGTTAGGAGGTGAGGACTAGTCCACCTACATAGCATATGATTGTGCACAGAGGAGAGGCCCATTTTGAAGCTTTTCTCAAGAGTTTTGTAAGCTCAGTGCTTCCAGCTTTTCTTCACTTTCTTGGCATCTTATGCAGATTTTTGGGCACCAGAAAAAGTCAATTGCTGGACTGAATAAGGATAATTTACTTTCACAATTGCGCTGCAATTTGATTCTGAGTGTCTCCTGATATGCAATTGCAATTGTTTAAGACTGATATAAGTATTTTCAATAGTAACTTTCCACCGGAGGTGCAATTAGGTATGTTCATAGCATTTGCTTTTCCCCTGGATTAACGAGAGCCGTAGCTTTTCTGGGACATTGAGTAAGTGGAAGGGCAGGCCTGTATATAGTCCATGACCAGGGCTTTGCCATATTAATCTAGCCAGCATCTTGCAACACATTGACAGAACCACAATGTGGGGGATGGGACTCGTCGACGAGTGGAGACCAGTGATGGCAATGCTGGTCTTCGACCTCATCTCTGCGGTGGTGACAGCGCTGGTAAAGAAGGCGCTCGAAGAAGGGCTTAACCGCCTCGTCCTCATCACACTCCGGCAGTTGGTGGCCACCGTCTTCCTAGCTCCAATAGCCTATTTCAAAGAACGGTACATGCATGTCACTAATCTGTCATAAAACACACGACTTGGTGGATGGATGCAAGCAACTGATGCTAACTACAATGCTACTGTATCCTGTGCTGTTCTTTCCCTTCCTGCAGGAACACAAGGCCTAAGCTCACATTGGAGATCTTTGTGTATCTCTTTTTCAGTGCGGTGTTTGGGTACAACACAAACACTTACGACTGTTACTAGTATCTTGCATTTTCGAAGAATGATCCTGTAATATCTGATTCTTGCTCTTGGCGTGCAGTGCTGCACTCACGCAGTACACCTTCTTCTATGGGTTGCAGTACACGACCGCGACGTTCGCCATAACATTCGCCAACTTGTCTCCTGTGCTCACCTTCCTGATTGCCATAGTGCTAAGGTATATATGTATGTATTGATCAAGCCACTCTACTCGTCATAGTCACTCTCAAATCCAGGTGAATAGGTGAGCACATTGGAAACAATGCATATGTATCCTGCATGCAGGGTGGAATCACTGAACATGAAGAGAATGGCAGGAGCCGCAAAGATCCTGGGGACGCTCACGTCGCTCGCCGGCCTGCTGCTGCTGAGTCTCTACAAGGGAGTGGCCCTAACACACCAAACCACCGGTGCACTGAGCTCAGCTCACCATGCAGCAGCACCTGCTGCCTCTGATGGCAGTGACAAGAAGGGCTGGATGCTGGGCACTGTAGCATTACTGGCAAACTGCCTGTGCTTCTCCTTCTGGCTGCTGCTGCAGACCAGGCTCACCAAGAAGTACCCGGCCATCTGCTCCAGCACGGCCATCATGTTCTTCATCAGCACGCTGCAGGGCGGGGCTCTGATGGTGACGATGGAGAGGCGCGCATCGTTGTGGATTCTGACAAGGAAGGTGGAGATTGTCACAGTCTTGTATTCAGTAAGACATCATCTTGACCTACAGTTTACACTGCTTAATTAGGCTTCTAAAACACACACACAGACAGAGCGCACCAGTTCTTATTCCTAACTAGTCACATTCCAATTGACTCATATCTTAGTCTTTTCGAATTTAGAAATGTGTGCTATAAAAAGTTCTAGATAAATTAGGATTCATATTTTCTTTTAAAGTAGTATTTCTACTCTACTTTGAAGAAGAGTTAGGGGGCTATATAAAACTACGAAGGATGGTCATGGAGAACCCAAGTAAAGAAGTTAGCCACTTATCTAGAGGTGTACAAGATAATTAGATGATAGGTTATTCTTTAGTACTATATGGTACAGAGAATCATGGTGTGAGGAGTCATGTTATATGGTACAGGGAATCATAGCGTCTGGAGTCGGCTACCTGATAATGACATGGTGCGTCGAGAAGAGGGGTCCGGTCTTCACTGCAGCCTTCATCCCCATCATCCAGATCATGGTAGCCATCATCGATTTCTTCTTCCTACATGAGCAGCTCTGCCTTGGAAGGTACGTAGTTAATCTTTGCTAGCAATAGCTCGACATGTATATACACACTATATATATGCCCATCACATTCACAGCAATATATATAGTTCAGCCTCATGTCTCTGCCCCTGTCTTTCTGAAATAACTTATAATAGTGCTCTACTTTTGCAGTGATCGTTGTCATTGCCAAAGTTACATGCATTCTTGTCACATGGAAAGTAGACAGAAAGTTAGATATATATTTACTGAATACGATGGTGCCTTATCTCATTGAAATGTTTCGGTCCAAGTTAAATTAAGTTAGTTGTTTCAGTGATTCAATTGCAATGAGTATTAATTTCCCGCATGACAACATTTTATCTTGCTTGTTACGTTGACAGCGTACTGGGATCCCTACTGATGATACTAGGACTGTATCTTCTGCTGTGGGGAAAGAAGAGGGATGCCTTGGTGGTATGTTGCGCTAACAAGCAAGTGGATGAAGAGGCCGACAAGAAGGAGCAACGAGTGGTGAAATTATAAGGATGAATTAATTATACCTACACTCTTGGGTTACTGTAACACATAATATGGAGTAGTTTTTCTTGTCATTTTCCTGGCTGGTATATGGGAATTAATGGAACACTGTGAGCAACTAGCTCATATATATATAAAGCTGTTTTTATTAGTACCTGTCGGTAGCTGTTTTTTTCTGTCCTAGTTGCTACTCCAGATCGAATATAGTTGTAGTAGTGTCGTCTGCACCAGTCTGAAAAATAAACTTATAAACACCCCGGATAGGATACAAAAACCGCCGCAGGTATAAAAAGACTCAAGAGAAACACACAACCCCTTAGTGTATCCACTAGAAGTGTTTTAGGGTTACAAGAGTAGAAGTGTTTTAGGGTTATAAGAGTAGCCTCCTGTCTCCCATTACAAATGGTCCAATTTATAGGGGGAGGTCAGCGTAGTTACAATTTTGTCCTTAGGGTTTGGCCTGCTCTTAGAGACATTTCGGTCATTTGCTTCACGTGGGCCCCGCCAAGTCTGGGACCTCGGGGTCGACCCAGAGTCCTCATAGGCATGGTCTTGCATATTTCGTCCGGAATTAACCTAAGGTCTTCCTAGAGATGGCCTTGCATACTTTGCTTGAGATTGGTCTAGGGTTCTCCTAAGGATGATCTTGCACATCTTGCTCGGGGTTGGCTCGGACGCCTCTAGGGCCGGTTTTGTATACTCCGCCAGAGGTTGTCCTAGGATCATGCTAGGGACAATCTTGCATACTCCACGTCTCCACTTGGGGTTAGCCTCGGACCCTCTTAGGGTTAATCCTGCGTACTTCGTCTAGGGTTAATCCTGGAATTAGCTCGGAGTAGACCTTTCAATGACCGCCGCCGTTTCAAAATGGTTATGGATCCGAGCTGGCGCAAGGACCCTTCCTCAACAAGTATATGCTTTTGGTGGTACTAATTAACTGAGCACTAGCAAGTAGATAGCAACAGCATCCAGTTCTCTACAGGTAGCTGCATGCGCGCAGGAGAAAGAAGGATGGAGCCATTATTAATTAATCAGTAGTAAAATGCCTGAAGGGATCAGTCAGATTGAAATGATTGATGCTCATTCGATTACCAAAAACCGCAACGGAATTGGGACTTTATTCCATGTCATCACCATGCAACATAATTGTTTTCCTTTTTTAAGAAATAATTGTTTTTTAATCAAAAGCAATAAGGAATATTAATCCACTCGCGCGCTGAGCTAATCAATGTGGTTGCTCCTGACGTAACGTCAGCATTGATTCGATCGTCCAATCCATCATTTGCAGAGATGCAAATATTAATTGCAATTGTCACGCACTGTAGATCAAGGCTAGCTGCACGCATTACATGCGATTGTAGTTGAAGAACCTACAAGCCAGCCTATCACAAGTTAGGAAACCATCTACCCAGCTATAGTACGTACATGATTATGCCATGCATGTACTAGTTGTACTGCAGTTTGATTAACTGTTAAAAGAAAATGTTATTGAAGGACGGTGTGAGAAAATTCAGATTTTTGTTGTGACGAACCACTGCTAAATTGGAAGAGCTGGGATTTGGATTTTGCAAATTTACGATTTTTAGAATAGTTTGTAGGCCTGGTGGTCTGACAGATCAAAGGAGGCGGTCAGACCGGCCATCGGTCAAACCGACCGGCGCCAATAGTTAGACCGACAGCCGCTAGTGATCAGATCGGTTGATCGATCAAATGGGTTGCTTTGGTAGAAAATTAGGTTTTTAGGAAATTTGGTCATGGAATGATTTGATTCGACCTAATTAGTCAGTGCATATGTATTGCATGAAGTATGTTTTAACTAACGTAGGTCAAGTTGTGAAGAATATTTCTTTATCTTTGGATGTCTATGAAGGTATAAAGTCAACCATGATCAACAACGAGAATACTTTAATAATGATTATAACATATATAGGAAAATAATTCCATACTCCTAGGAGTATGTAGCCTCTCTTCTCATATATTGCTTTAATGGTCTTGTTATATTTCTTTATCTATTTAAGTATACTCTAATAATGATTATAATATACTATAAAGTGAGCTCCATACAAAATTTCATAAAAATCCACTTTTTATATCATAATTTGCGTATATATTCTTTTTATGTATGGAAAATGATATATAGCAAAAATAAAGGGTTCTGATAAAAATTTTTCAACCAAGCCGCATTGTAGTATCTTAGAATTAGTATGTAAGTATATCGAAAATGATATATATATATATATAATATATATATATATATATATATATATATATATATATATGTGTGTGTGTGTGTGGAAGTATGTATATACATGTATACATATATACATATATACATACATATATATATATATATATATATATATATATTCAATTTATCATATAATATGAATATTTTATACCTTATATATCATTGTTTATCATGTAAATGAATATTTGATACATACTAATTCTAAATTCTAAGGTACTTCAATATTACTTGGTTGAAAAATTTTCATCGGAGCTCTTTATTTTTGCTATATACAATTTTTTCATATATAAATAGAGTATATACATAAATTATACTATAAAAAATAAACTTTTATAAAAATTTCATGAAACTCACTTTGGAGTATATTATTCTCATTATTAGATTATGCTCAAATAGATAAAGAGGTATAATAATACCATCAAAGAGTATATTAAAAGTGAAAGTATATACTTTCAGGAGTATACAACCATTATATACACACACATTTACACACAAGCTTGTGGTGAGCACAATTTGGTTCCCGGACGTTAGATGTATGATGAATAGGTGGACATGCTATGTCGGATTAATTGTGAGACCATGTGGAGATCACTATGTGTGTGATGAGTATTTGACTTTAATGTGCAAATTCTATCAAAGTTTAAGTTTGGTTTTAAAGCTTTTCGTTTCAGAGTTGCTGTTAGGAGTTAAGTGGTCTGACCAACTTGGTAACAACAATTTGACCGGTTTGGTGTAAGTTCAAGCTTCATTAAGTTGATTTTAGTGATAATAATAAATATAATTGTGAGACTAATTTGCTTACCAACTATAATACAATTATAAAGGTCGTAACTTTGTCTATGGTCTTCATGATCAGTGATTTGGATATGTTTCTGACATAATATGGAGGGTTTGTACCAAATTCTATCTTGTTTGGATCAATGGTTTAAGAATTAGCCTTTTCTTGATTGTGGGCGGTGTTGTTTTCTTGCCTCTATCATAGGGTCTGACCGCCCTGGACATCTGGTCCGATCGGCTGAGCGGTACGACCGCCCTTTGGGCGACGGTGAGACTAGTGAGACTAGCTTAATGTCTCGGGTGACTTTGTGATCTTCGGCTCTAGATTTTGGTAAAGCTTATGAGTTTGTGTTTTTCCGCAGCTTTGTGTTGTAAATTCTAGAGAGAAGATTTTAACAAGTCATTCACTCTTCTGACTCACAATATCCGATCCTCCATTAATAATTGGTTCTAAGAAACAGATTAATAATTGAGAAGCATCCGGCTGGCCGGCATATATACAGGGTGAGCCCTATCATTTCACATATCATATATATCGTCCATAAATTGATGATGCAGGGAATTAATTAATTAACATAAGAGAATTCAGACACTAATCGATGCGTTTTGTTACTTAATTTTGTATGAGTGATCGATGCATGCAAGTGCTGATGTGCATATGTTTGAAGCATTCAGCGATGGACCAGTGAGGTATATATGCATGCAAGGATCTCGCGCGTTCTCCGGTGGATCGATCGTCGGAGTAGCTAGAACAAGTCTCCGCCTCCAAACAGCCAGCAGCTGATCTATACATGATCGATATATGAATACCGAGCCTTCCTCTCCACCTCTCTAGCTGCTGCTGCTGCTTCTTCTTCTTCTTCTTCACAAGTTCACAGCGCAATCTAGCTAGCGCATATATATATACTGCGTGCACATACGTACGCACAGGCAAGAGAGGGAGAGATCTAGCTAGCTACAAGGGGAAGAAAGAAACGACGCACACACGTACAGCCCAGGAGGATCTAGCTAGCTCGGCACCTACGTACGTACCAATGGAGACGTCGCTCTGCCTCGTCGCCCTCCTCCTCCTCCTCCTGGTGGCCACCAACTGCATTGCACAGGCCGCGCAGGCTTCGGAATCGGAGCCGGAGTCACGCGCCAACACGGTGAGGGTGGAGGCGGCGTGCCGCGGCGCCTCGGACACGCACTTTGCCGTGGCCTACGACCACTGCGTCCAGTCGCTGGTCGCCGACCCGCGGAGCAAGGAGGCCGGAAATCTCCACGGCCTCGCCATTCTGGCCACCAAGCTCGCCATCGACCACGCCACCAGCACCGAGTCCAAGATCGACGACCTCGCCGAGCTGGAGGACTCGCCGCACGAGCGCTCACGCTTCAACCACTGCCTCGAGCAGTACGGCGCCGCCGCCGACCTCCTCCGCGACGCGCTCGACAACCTCCAGGCTCGCATCTATGGCAGGGCCATCGAGCAGCTCAGCGCCGCGCTCGGCGCGTCCGAGAGCTGCGAGGACGCCTGGAAGGGGGAGCAGCGCGTCCCCGTCGCCGGACACGACAGGGAGTACGGCAGGATGGCGCACATCGCGCTCGGATTCACGCACGCCGCCGCGTAATATCATCTATATACCACGAATCGTAGGCTCGTAGCTAGCTGAGCTTCCATCGATCCGTTCATTGTTCATCTGTTACATAATTCGTTTAATTGCTGTTGCGCGCCTGCGTTCCCAGAAACATGTATCGTCGACCATTATTAATCATAGTCCATTATTTGTGGAATTTTATTTTCTTCTTGTCGTTTAAAAAAATATCATAGTGCTTCATCAGATGATAAAGGAATAACCACGCTCCAGATTAACAAATATCTTAGCTACATCTTGCCTCAACAGCCACACTTGTTTTGTGTTCGCATACATGCAGTTCCAGATAACTCTGTCTTATACGGCTGCAACAGTTAGAAACATCTCCAAAAACCATTTTCGATAACAAGATTATAATCAACATTACCCCCTTAATCTTGTTGCTTCGAGCATACTTTTAGTTAGTCTCAATACATTATGAACTACCAGCTACGTCTCCATAATAATCAATCTACATGCAAGCTAAACACATAGCTACATTTAGAAACTCAACTCAACTGGTCCAGGTCCATCCAGATGGACATAATCTAACTCGTTGAGATAGTCAATCTCAGCTACGACTTACCCAACTGATGCTCACCACCGAACGGCGACACATCTCCTCAATATTCTAGATTCAACTCTACATACTTGAGTTAACACTACTACAGAAATACTATTAGTAGACGCAACATCACAGACGATTTTGTGAAACCACCTGTGTAGGGTTAATATCACAGACGATTCTTAACAAGAACCGTCTGTGATACTAGAAGTATCATAGACAGTTTTTAATAAAAACCGTCTGTGATAATCCTCATCATAGACGGTTTTTATTAAAAACCGTCTGTGATAATCCGGTATATATTGCCGCTCAGATCCGCACTGTCTTCAGTTCAATCTAGATCTAGGTGCCCTGGCCTCCTCCTCCCCTCGAGCCCGACGCCCCTCCTCCTCTCCCCGAGCCGTCGCCGACTTCCACGAGCCCGATGCCTCCCCGGCTCCCCCTGAGCCAGGCGCCCTCCTCCTCCCCCCGAGCCGTCGCCGACTTCCCTGAGCCTGGCGCCCTCCGCCTCCCCCTGAGCCCGGCGCCCTTTGCCTCCCCCCGAGCCGTCGCCGACTTCCCTGACTCCAATGAGGTCGGCGCCCTCCTCCCTCGACTCCAGCACCCTCCTCCCCCGTGAGGTGAAGAAGATTTGTGATGATGTGAAGATGATCTTTCACGTTTCATATAGAATAATTGATATCTGTTATTCATGTTTCATGTAGATGTAGATGCATATTTAATGGGAAGAGTTTACGATGAACACGACTAAAAATTTTAGATGTGCAAGCGCTGAGTGTAGCATCTTCTCAAGAATCATTCCAGGCAAATAAGGTCAAAACTTTTGTGAAATACTTCAAAGATATCATTATACATGATACCTTCTAAGTGCAAATGCAATCGCTATCTTTTTATTGGTATATGTATCTATCACTCTGGAATCGAGATCTCGCGAAAGGAACAAATCCATAATCGACAAACTTGTCAGGCTGCACAAGCAATACTTGGATGGACGATTGCCTATTTGTAATGGAAGAAAAGGCGTGTTATTTTCTAAGTGCAAATGCAATCGCTATCTTTTTATTGGTCTATTACTCCGGAATTGAGGTCTCGCGAAAAAAATAGATCTATATATAATCAACAAACTTGTCAGGCTGCACAAGCAATGCTTGAATCGGCGATTGCCTGTTTACGATGGAAGAAAAGGCGTGTTACCTTCTAAGTGCAAATGCAATCGCTATCTTTATTTGTACATGTGTATTTGTTAATAGATATTTTATTTCATTTCAATTAATTGATTTGCGAAATGGATGTTTTTGTTACTGAAATGAATTGAGATGTGAATTAGATGTATACATGTACATGTTAATCTGTTTGTTTCAGAGGTTAGCCAATAAACAGAAATAGATTTAGGAGAAAAAAGAATATCATAGATGGTTTTAATAAAAATCGTCTGTGATAATCAACTATCACAGACGATTTTGGTTAAAAACTGTCTGTGATATTTACATCACAGATGGCTTTCGAGCCGTATGTGATAAGCTCATATCATTAATGACCCATCAATTTAGACAGCTCACCCAACCGTTTGTAATGACATTTTTCAACCGTTTGTGATAACGTTTTGTGTAGTAGTGTAGGACGACAAACATACCTTCTCAACATCTCGAACTTAACTCTACTTACTTGACTCAGGGCGATGAACACATCTTCTCAACATCCTGAACTCATCTCAGCATCAGAGTAGTACCGATTAGTCATCGGCTCCTACCTTGACGAAATGTGCCTTCTCCTCCTTCTTTGGCTTGCTACACTAGGAAGAAAAATGCTTATAGTTGTTATAGTTGTAGCATCTTACTTTAGCCTTGTCGAATTTTTGGTTACTATGTCTTCGGGCATCATTGCCATTGGAACCGTCAGGCTCGCCACCTCTCTTCTTCGCTGATCGGGCCTCCCACTCGGCCCACATGAGAAGAAGTTGCTCATCTTCGTTGTCGTCGTAACATTGGAGTCGCTCCTCATACGCCTTGAGTCAACCGAATAACTCCTCGATTGACATTTTCTTTAAGTTCCCAACTACTCCAGCGTGGAAGCAATTTGTAGGAACTTCGGTGTCACCACACACAACACCTTCTCCACCATGTAGGAGTCCTCAATTTTCTCCCTGAGTGTATGCATCTTGCTAATGACCGTAGTGATTTTCATCATAAAATCATCCATGGACTCCCCTTCACGCATCTGGATCCCATCAAACTTGATTTTGAGGGTCTGGAGTTTTGTCTTGGTAACACGATCAGTCCCCACATACATGGACTTTAATGCAGCCCACATATATGGACTTTAATGCAGCCCATGCTTATTTGGTTGTCTTACCCCATGATAGATGGCTGCAAGTGCCATCTTATTACACCGGTTGTCGACCTCTCCTTCAGCTTCAACCACGTTCTATACGCCTTGCGCCTCCATATAGACACGCATCTTGATCGACCACACCGCATAGTTTGTGGTCGTCAGGAGAGGGTACTGTAAAGCCACCGTACTCTCCTTCCTAGTTGCATTTGGCATCGTAGCATCGCTGGTATCATATTTCACCGATATCTACGATATCACCTAGAACTATGATATCAAATGTTGAAATCCATTGGCCCTCAGGATCAACACACATACACTTGAGAGAAGAACTCAGGAAACAAGAACACTAGCTTACTCGATTGGTGCTGCCCCAAGGCAGCTCTTCTCTTCACTACTTTCTTAGCTACATCTCGCCTCAACAGCCACACTTGTTTTGTGTTCACATACATGCAGCTCCAGATAACTCTAACTTATACGGCTGCAACAGGTAGAAACATCTCCAAAAACCATTTCCGACAACAAGATTATAACCAACATCCGGCAGAAACAGATGATGGAGCTATTTTCAGAATCTCTGAATTTGAGACAATGTGGGGAAAAAACTTGAGCCAATTTCGACAATCTGTCTTGCATGTACTTCTGATTTGCCTTAGAAGAACACTAGACACAAAACACAATTAATGATGCAAGTGGAATGAGCAATGTACAGAGGAATAGCCTATATACTTTCCGAATCTCTGGACAGCACAACTCGAGAAATCCTAAAATTTGACCCAGAGAAACCTTAAAGTAAACTCTTTTCTATATATATGTGGAACGTCATTTGCCTGAGAATGACAAGAACAGTAGTAGCGCGCAACAAACTTGCCTTTGCTTTCAGTTGCAACCCCTCTCTCCATCCCAATTGAGTGCTTCAACATCGCATTTTAAAGTCATCCTTCCGTTAACTTTAAGCGTGGAACAACGTTCATTGCTTGCAGTTCCTGAAAAAAAAGGCCAAACAATACGACGAGATGAAGTTAGCTGTATTGCGTGGGGACTATGAACTATGAAGCACATAATATTCCTACAAAGTTCCACTAGTGTCTTCCGGAATTAGTCCATAATGACTCTTTTAAGTATTTAGATATATAACAGGGTAATTAAGATCATGCACCTCTATTACATATATATGAGCATCGATTACAGAATCAATATATCCTTCCCCAAATATAACCAAAATTCTAGAACGTGCCAAGTTAAGAGTGTACACTCGCAAATTGAAATGAAACAAACACAAAAGCAAAGGAATGTACACTAGTGGGGCTCGCTGATTACACAAATTCTTTTTTATGCAAAGGAATGTAAGCATGGACTATGGAAGAATATAAGAATCTGACGAATAGAGCTCTAGAACCGATTCATATGGATTGCTGAATACGAAAAATTAGGAACAAGAATATCACTGAAGTCGGTTACCTCGTTGACCTTTTGAGAATGTTTCTCAAGGGATCTTCCATTTCAAACTTGATCCACAAACACTTAACGCGCCAGATTTCCGTAGAGAGAATCCATAGTTGAGATAGTATAGATCATATCTCTATTCCTTGTGTGCAATAATTTTCTGTCAAACGATATAGGATCAAGACTTGCTAGAAACAAGTCAAAGGGGAAAAGTTTAATTTAGACCAGTCTGCTGACAGTTACCTGACTATTCGTAAGGAGCTTGTATTCAACAATGAAGTGTGACTTGTTCTAGCGGGCGGAGGCGACACCGACAGCAGGCGTGCAAGGAAATGAGTGGCCTGGCCTCAGCGCTAGTTGGGCCTTGCTCTTGTTGGGCCTGGCCAAGGGGTGGGCGTTCGGTATATGGCTTATTCGATCGGTTTCCTAGAGTAGAAAATCGCACCGAACATCGAATTGCAGCAAAACAAAAACCGAACAGCAAACCAAATATTAAAATCGTAATATTTGGCTTATTCGGTTCGGTTCAGTTTTTCGGTTTCGATTAAATAAAAATGCCCACCCTACGTACGGGGTGCAAAATTTTCCTCCATATCTCTCTACTACGTACGTCAAATTCATACGTGTGTCTGTACTTAGTATTCGATCTCTCTCTCTCTCTATGTGTGTGTGTGGAACTGTGGATGGATGGATCGACATATATATAGCAGGGTTATTTAGTTTACAAACAGATAGATGCAGGGCAATAATCAAGATGAAACCTAACGTGTGTTTTCCTTTTTTCTTCCGAATGCAGCATGCTAGCGATGTTTGTGTGTGGACGATAAAATTATGGGCCTCTTTTATCGTAGAGAAGTGCTAAGGAGTTATTGAATATTTTTTTGAGTGGGTAGTACTTAGATTTTAGGGAGTTTGATCTCTATCCAACGGATCCCCATACGCTCTCTCCTCCAAAAAAATGAATCTGGAGGGTTGGACCTACATCCAACGGATCTTCCCATACCTCCTAAAAAAACATGAGTGCTCTGAATCTGGGGAGTTAGATGAAGATTCAACGTCCAAAAAATCTGAGTATTATTAACTCCAAAAAAACATTCAAATGCTCCCTAGACACCACCTTTGTCATATAGTTGCCTGAAAGCTAAAAAAGTCTCAGTCGCTTTTTTCAGCCTATGGATCAAGATCCCACATCTTCATCTCCCTCCTCACCCCGTATATAAATCCCATCTCAACCCTAACTCATCCCCCACCCCCACCCTAGCTACAAGTACAAACGGAGCGGATAATTTCCGTTACACCAACTGACCGAAGGCTCACAGAGTGAATACAGAAAGGGTAAATAGGTATTCAGCACTATTCATGACCAACTCTAAGGAAAAAATATGGAATAGAATACAGAATGAATAAAATACATCCGTATATATCCGTATGTCAAGTAATATAAAAAAGTCTGATGTGACTTCACTTAGAAACAAGATAATATGTAGGTGGATTGCCACATCTAAATAAGCAAGGAATACTGAGTGGTCTTCCTTCAATACATCAATGATTAGTCTCTCGGTGTTTGCTTTGGTTGCACCCTACTATCCAATGCTCTGTGTAAACAAGCAGATAATTTTCTGTCCGAGTAACTGTCCATAGACTTATGGAATGAATACGGCATAGAAAAATGGGTATCCGACATTATCTGAGTTCGACTTCAAGAAAAAATACAAAATAGGATATAGAATTAGTGATATTCATCCGTATCCACTCCGATTGCATCCCTAACCCTAGTCATCGAGCTGCTGAGGTGAGCTCCTCTGTCCGTCGTGCCTGCCGGCCACCGCTTCTTCCTCCCCGCGCTGCATAGCATGCCTAAATCTCCATCTCGCTCTCGCTCTGATCATGGGTATGAAAATATGTGAAAAACTATGGACCCCTTGCAATTTTTTTATGTGATTCACATTGAATTATCTTATAATTAGTATATGAGTATATTCAAAGTGATAAAAGAAGTATTTTAAATTTATTTAGATGGTATATTAGAGGTAGGTGTAATTACACTCGAGAGTAAAAGTATTTTTCCTATACACATATACATATACATATATATATATAGGGTGGGTGGGGGGTAAAAGAGGGCTTTAGTTTGCTCTAAAGACAAAACCTTTGGGTGGTCATGCACGCAAAGGCAAAGCATACACACGATCGACCACTAAGTAATGCTTCACTTATCCTTCAAAAAAAGAAAGCAATGCTTCACTTTTGCAGATATGTGAGAATATTTGTCAAATTTAGCCGATCATGTCTCCTGGCTACATTACATATAAATATACACGACACGACAGGAGAGTAACTAAAGCTACCCAGCTTCGATATGATTCACTATATATGTTTCCTCCCCTCAAAATACTTTTAATTTGTGTGTGTCACACACACTACACTTGCATATGTATGTTAGGGTTTTTACATTTTATTCAATAACATGAACTATAATATATATGTAGGCTAGGTTAGTCCAAGTTCTTTCGATACTTTTCCTTTTAATATTAGTTCTCCTTGATCTATATCCTATTTTGATCACATGCAATTTTCTTGAACAAACGAGGAAAAATATTCCTTGAATGACATGATAAGAGTACTGTGTACGTAATCTAAAATAAAGATCATGACCAGAGAACGAATATAACGATTAGACAGGGAGTTCCACCAGTAGATATATATATAGTAGTACAATATATAGGCCGGGAACAACAAAGTGGTTGTGAAAATTCTTTGGTATTTGCTCCTGCAGTGTGCATGCTCCTTTTTTTAGCAAATATAATTGCTTTTTTTTTAGCAAATGCATTTAACTGAGTTAATTGCAACCAGAAACTACAAACACGCATATATATTGCATGCGGTAGTAGCAAGACGAGGCATGCGCGCTAGTGTTTCATTCCAAAAGTGCTACCATATATTAGATTCGTATTTGAAAGTACTTTCATGATTGACCTTTGAGCTGTAGTTTTTGGTATGATATATTGTAAGTATGAAATCACGACAGTGCTACCATTACAAAAATAAACAGACGGAGTACTTGATAAAAGTGACCATTTCTCCATATCAATAGAAAATAATAAAATTTATTTCAATGAAAACATCACCATGCATGACAATTTTCCACTTTATGTTCCTTGTTTTTTGCATCACAATTAATTATATAATTAAGAAGACTTGTGCACTGCAATATAATTTATTCTTTCTCTATGAGTCCTACTTTTTACAAACATCAGGATGGTACTTTCAACTTTATTAATTATAGAGAAAACTCTACTGGTTACATGTCCCTATTTGCAGTTCATTCAATTCAAGCTATGCAAGTTTTCTAAGATGCTTTCGAACAACAAAAAAAGCGATACTATTCGAATAGTTCTGTTATACTTTGATTAATTCGAAACAGCGTACCTATAGTCCCATAAGTCTAAGAAGTCAATTATTAAATCTGTGGCTGGGCTTTCTAGGTACCTAACAAAATCTCTTGCTCCTATTCTTCCTATCTTCACCATCTAGACAAATAAGTGCAACCTTCGAGTAGGCATGAAGATTGACTCATTAATACCTTTCATAAAATTAATCTGAATTATTTTACTGTTTCTTCTATTATTTTGAATAATAAAGATTCTAGTTCCCCCAAATCAACACAACATAAATATAAAATGGTCATTCGTAGAATGGATTGATGATCGCGTTCATCATATCACTACTAGAAAACGGATCATCCATCACGGGTTTTAATTTTCCTAACGGGCGCGCATAGAACGTGAGGGATATAAAATTTTTGTGACGGACCAACGTATCACCGTCTCAAAAATATATTTTCTGTCGGGCTTCTTAAACCGTCAAGAAAATACACTATTTTTGTGACGGTATTAAGTGAACCATGAGGATAATTGAAGATAAATCTGTGAGGCTTCTCCAGCCCGTGAGGCTAATTTCAGCCCGCCCGATATTTCGGGCAGCGCACCTGAAAACCCTAGCTAAGATTTCCGCATCCCCTCACCTGAAAACCGCGCGCTCCCATCCCGTTGCCCGCCTCCTCCGCCCCATTGCCCCTCGCCTGCCTGCTCCGAATCCGCCGGCCTCATCCCCTCGCCTGCCTCCTTCGCCCCATCCGCTCGCCCGTCTCCTCCGCCCCATCCGCTCACCCGCCTCCTCCGATCCGCCGGCCTCATCCCCTCGCCTGCCTCCTCCGATCCGCTGGCCCCATCCCCTCTCCCGCCTCCTCCGCCCTATCCCCTCGCTCACCTCCTCCGATCCACCGGCCCTATCCCCTCGCTCGCCTCCTCCGCCCCATCCCCTCGCCCACCTCCTCCGATCCGCCGGCCCCATCCTCCTCCGCCCATCCTCGCCCCGCCTCCTCCGATTCACCGCCCCATCCCTCGCCCCTCCAATCCGCCCCATCCCCTCGCCCACCTCCTCCGATCCGCCCCATCCCCTCGCCCCGCCGCCCCAGGTTAGCCCGTGAGGAAACTTCATTTTTTCATGAAGGTGTCTGAACCATCAGTAAAATACATTTTCCTGACGGTTTCGCCCCTCGGAAAAATGCATATTTCTGTGACGGGTAAGACCGTCAGGTTAAATTTCCCTGACGGGTAACCGTCAGCCAAATTGAATTTTCCTTTCCACCACCACGAGGGTTTTGCTCGACGGAACCCGTCAGGGATATTTAACCTGATGGTTTTTGGTATTATCCTGACGGTTTTGAACCATGAGGGATGATCTATTTTCTAGCAGTGTATATGCATGTACATGGTACGTCTGACAACAGGTGAGTACCGGATATATGTGCAATAAAAAAGGAATTGGTCATGAAAGTAGTAGGGTGCACTGATTAAACCATCTATGTTTCATATATACCACGCCACTGACCCCACTGCACCCCCGTCTGCGCACACACAAATTCTAATTTAGATCAAGTTCAATATTTCGCACGTAGTATATGTCTTTCATATGATTACTCACATATGGTGGTTGAAGAATTATATTGGAATCTTCTAGCATATATAACTGGCTCTAAGGTCGAATATTGTACCAGCTATCTGCATGCAACGCACATGCATGACACAATCACAGTACTGCTTTCACTACTACAGAAAACCGTATTACAAATGATTCAAAAATATCATCACAGACCGTTTTTTGAACCGTCTGAATTTATGGGTCAGTGATAATCGAAGATTATCATAGACGGTTCGAAAACCGTTTGTGGTATAAATATCACAGACGGTTTGTAGTTAAAAACCGTATGTGATAGCTGATAATCACAGACGATTTGTAAGTAAAACCGTCTGTGATAGGTGATAATCACAGGTCTGTAATATATCAATAAAATTCTCGAGGTATCTAAGATAAAATTATAAGATCGAAAATGGCAACAAAGGAAAATGAATGTTGTTTTCAAATTTTCTCTCAAATATTCATCAATCATTGACTCCAATAGTTACAGAGCTATGAAGATTAGAATAAAAGACCACCATAAAAACCAACAATTCAATACCAACATTCACAAGAAGGAAAAGAAGATAGATCAAAATCAACCAAAAGACAAGCATATCAATCAAACACAAGATACACTTAAGAAATGCACAAAGATTGATGCATTGATTACTTGAGAAGGTAGATTTACAACCACTCCACCTTAGAGGACAAAGAGCACCTAAAATACCATTCTTTGACCTGGTCGTCACCAACCACTGCAAGCAATTGCCATGCTTGTTACTTGTAGGTGCACCACTAGCTTGCCACACGTAGCTAAGTCTTTCCTATCCAGGTTCCACCGAACCACGTCTCGCTTGGCTCGTGCAAGACACATGGCGCCATCCCGACATTTGAACTCACCTTTAACATTTCCCATATTTCTCGTGCCATGCTTGAGCTCACTGTTTCACCCGACATCCTCGATCGTTCTAGGCCTCAACTCCTTTATGAGCCTAGCTCCGATCATCACTGTTGACCACAGGTGACTCTAAACGATCCTGCATATTCAAAGACAAAGAAATCATTTTCAGACACAAGTTCTTTACAACTTGACCTACATTAACCAAGAATGCATTATGCAATCTTAATCCAATGACCGAGGTCAACCCAACTCAAATCACCAAAACCATGTTTTCTAGGAAGATCGATAGTATCGTACTTATAATGCCGATAGTATCGCTTCCCAATGCGGTACTTCTGCATATTGCAAACCCAAACTGGACGTCTCTGGAAAAAAAACATTTCGGTGTTTCGTCGGTACTTCCGGCTTGCGGTACTACCGCAAAAACATATGTGATACCACCGCATTTACACCTGTGATACTTCTAATTTTTCTGACACTTCCAAAAAACAGTTTAATTTAAATGCACTCTTTGCAAAACCAATTGACCACTCCATAAACATTGCAATGGTTTATCACAACATTAAATGTGACCTTCCCATATGGTCCTTCAAGAATACATGATTATTCCTTACTTAACTTGGGAACACGAGGAAGCTATAGCAAGAAATGCTAATTGGAATGCATCATGACATTGATACTTCAATTATATATTGGAAGACGTTAACATCGAAACCACCAGCATATATATGTTCTTGCAAGAGCATAAACAATTTTCTTTGCAGGTTTGAAGTCTTGACTTGGGAGCACAAACGCGCCGAGCTTCGTTCGTTGAATTAATTGTCCTGGGGGCCAGGTTTGACGAGCGAGATGGCCATTGTGATGAGCTGACGATCATTCCGACAGTCAAAACCCATAGCACAGAACCCTAGCTTCTTCCTCTCTCTTCTTAATTCCCTAGATCTCCAGTCCTTTCATACGATTGTTATTGTTATCACCGTCTGAAATCTTGCCGTTTCACTAGATCGATCAAGATTCCTTTTCCCCGGCCGTCTGCCCAAGACAAATTAATTATATATTGTCTGCGGAAACATATATATATATATATATATATAAACGCATCCAATGCCCAGCGTCCGATCGATTACTATATCGATCTCAGTCAAATGATGCAAACTCAATACTATATTAATTAAACCCTCTAAATCATGCATGCATCATGCCCTAGCTACGTACGAGTTTAATTAAGATCATCGCGATCTTACATTTGACTAGCTAGGCAAATCGATGGATCGATCTACTCCGGCCCTGTGGTGCAAGCAAGTGGGGTTTGTTACTCCCTTGAGCTAGCGAGTCACTACACACACTTCCCCATGCATACAAGGGTTGACATCTAGTAATATACTAGTAAGGTGCCCGTGCGTTGCAACGGAAAACCAAATAAAAGTGATGCATACTATCAAATATGGTCTCTAACTGAATAATAAATATCAACTTTTTCTGCTGCTCTGTAGCTAAAAAAAGGTCACCAGCCAAATATAAAGCCTCTACCACTTATCATAAGGAGAATAACACTAAATACCATAGTTTGGAAAGTACAACTTAAACACATAAAGCACATATACTCAATCATATTCAAGAAAACAAAGCATTTCAAACACAATTATTATTACATCTATGGTTCAGAGAACAATACTGACAGCAACACGAAGCATATCTTCCATAATGTTGATGGCCCAACGCCATTGACCAGTTCGAGCATGAGCATGGATCAGAGAGTTGGATGTATCAACATCGAGCTTGCACCTATAAATATCGTTTATGTCAAAATAAATCGAGAATGAACATATAATGTAGAAAATGCCTCTCTTTATCTAATTTGTCAAAACAAACCAATATAGAAATGGTAGCTACTGTGAAACTACATTTTAGTAGAGATATCCTGCTTGTGTATTATGATAACAAGATAACTGCTCAAGATGCCAGGTTGGCAATCTCCAATAAAGATATTAACAATGTACAGTAAGAAAGGTGAAATTATAACAACATTAATTATGCTTTTTGTTCTAGAAGAATAGAAAAATTTTACAAACTTTAAAGTCAACAAATAAAACTCATACAACTCATACGACAAAAACAAGTTATTCGTAATTTAGAAAAGTAGCCAATGAGGCAGTCAAGAATATATATGTTGGATGATCTGTACATAGATTGATAGACATAAATAGTTTGAGAACTATTGTGACTTCTTGGTAAAAAAGATAGTTAAATGAAATTTTATGTCATGATAAGTTAATAACATTCATACCGCCATTCTTGCATCTCAAAGAACAGGCCACGTGCTTGATCAACCTGGTTATGTCTGGCATGTAATCGTATCATCATGCCATAAATGTCATTACGAGCACAGTAATTCTCCTGATTTTTCATCTAGCGGAATACATGTACACCGTGTTGCAAGGATCCGGCAATTCACACATATAGTAGATCAGTATAATTTGTAAATGAAAGATTGATTACAATTCACAACCTTCCGATGGACATAAATACTTGTGCAAAAAATTGATTATCAAAATCCAACCTTACTCCTCATTAAAGCATGGGAACGAAATCATTTGGTGCTACCATTTTGCATTATCAAAAGAAATCAAAGCCGTGCTCTTTTTTGTGCTAACCTCCGAGGGGTGGATCTTCGAGAAGAACGGAGATGATGAGTACGCCGTGGTCGGAAGGAGAGCTCCCAATGCGCACAAAAGGCAGAGAACACTAATCTATGCATAAGGAGATGTTAGGGTTTGGAGAGGTGCTCGGAGGAGGAGGCGGGGAGGTGATGCCGAGCTCACCACCGCTATGGGCATCCGTGCACATGCTCCTCGAGGAGGGCGACGCCGGCGAGCGGCTCTCCTTGCCCGGCGGACTGGGGAGGAGGCGGTGTGGCGGTGCGGGTGGGGAGGAAGAGGCGGTGCGGCGAGGACCCGAGGACCCTGTAGTGGCAGAGGTGGTCGCCTCACCGCTTGAGGTCGGCGTGGAGAGGCCTGACATGGCGAAGAACTTGGTGGCGTCGGGGCCCATGATGCGGCCGTCCCCATCCGCAATGAGGCCACCAGAGAAGCAAGTAAGCATCGTGGCTTGGGGTTTTGGGGCGGATGCGGAGCGAGAGCGAGACGACCTACTGGTCGGCGAGGAGAACCGGCCAAGATAGATCTTCCGGTGCTCCTTGAGCACCGCGGCGGCGGCAGATCGCGTGATCTCCATCCCCGGCTCCCTCGTCGCGGCGCCGAGTGCTCGGCGCGCCGCAAGCGCAAAGACGAGCGACAAACGGAAACCTACGCCTCCTTCTTCTCCATATCGGAGCGAGGTGGGGAGGAGGCGGTGGCAACGCGGGTGGGGAGGGGAGGAGGAGGCGGCGGCGACGCGGTGTCGGGGCGGAGGCGACGGCGGAGCGGAGGGGGGGGAGGAGGAGGCGCAGCGCGGGTGGGGAGGAGGTGCGCGCGCGGGGTGGGAGGGAAGGCCGAGGCGACGGCGCGGGGTGGGAGGAGGGAGGAGGTGAGGCACGCAGCACGGAGGGGAGGGGAGGAGAAGGCGCGCGTGGGGGGGAGGCGCGCGTAGGAATAGGGAAGGAGGTGAGAAGAGACGGTTCGGATTTAATCTCGTAATCAGATTGAATGGCTGAGAAGAGAGGAGTGACGACGGATCAACTACCAACTCCTTCTTTTATAATAGTAAAGATATTTATACATACATACATACTCTCTACATGCCACCTTGGCACGCAGATCACCAAGTAAGCAAACAATTACTTGGCAGTAGTACGTACAAATTGAACACGTACAGCGACGTACGTATTGTATAGAAGTATGGCCATTAAATCCCATCGATCAGACACGCATGCAGTCGGCAGCGGTGCAGATGGCATCAATGATTGACACACTGACTAGCATGCATGTATGTATGTACAGTACGTAGCATGTTGTTGCCGGGCATGCATGGCCTCCAAGCCGACACCGACATGTCCGTCGGTCGATCGATCATTTGCTAGCAATCATGAATACATATGCTCGATCCGTGGCTAGACACGCGCGCGAAAGAAACTATACATGTGAATAGTACATACATGTCACGTATATATGCCCTTTTTTTTCGATCGTCACTGAGAAATAATCTTAGCCACTCTTTTTTTCTGTGAGCAAAATTGTCTTAATTTGAGCTAATTATACTGTTCAGCTCAAATTAAACTTGTACAAATTAAGATATATAGAGTTCCATACGAAAACTGTTAGCTAGTCATGTACGTACTCGATCAGCAAAGTAAACGATCTGATCAGAGCTGTATATATAGCGACATGCCGTGTTCTTTGCAACCTATATATGTTTCCGGCGATTCTCTCTCTACACACACGTCTCTCTCTCTCTCTCTCTCTCTCTCTCTATATATATATATATATATATATATATATATATATATATATATATATATATAAATAGTTTCATACTTTTAGGAGTATGTACTCCTACTTCTCATATACTGCTTTTAGGAGTATACACTAACTAGCACACGGGTGTAAAATACGCGAGAAAGTTCCTGACGTTTTTGAATGAAGTTACCATCAGTTTTGAATGCATTTATTGCCAAACTTTCACAGTGCCGAAAAGTTGCTGACGTTTCTGAATAAAGTTACCATCGATAGTGAGTGAAGTTACTGTCGAACGCTTAAAGTACACAGCTGGTGATAATTTTTCTCACAGCCGGTGATAACTTTTTGGGCCGTAAAATTGCACACAGGATACACACGCACACAGAATAGCGCTACCGTATATATATGTCTTTTTTGTACTCCCATTTTAATATACCACCTAAATAAACATAGTATACTTATTTATCACTTTTGATATATTTAAATACTAATTCTAAGATACTTTATCGGAGTCTTTTATTTTTGCTATATACTTTTTTATATATAAAAATAGTATATACATAAATTATACTATAAAAAGTAGATTTTAATGAAATTTTTCATAGAAATCACTTTGAAGTATCTAATAATTAATCATTATTAGAGTATACAAAAAGGATAAAGAGATATAACAATATCGTTTATAACAAGTAGGAGTACCTACTTTGAGGAGTGCGTATATGTATGTATATGCGGGAGGGAGAGAGAGAGAGAGAGAGAGGGGCAACATCATGTGTACGTGGTGTCGCATATAGGACGATCAGAAAAGCTGGAGGTTGGCCCGGAAACTAATTAAACAGATATATATATATATAGTAGTTGTGTTGCTTCCTTTCTGAAAAGAAAGCTTGACGCAGGCAGAAAACGAGCCAAAGTGAGATGACATGTTGTGCTATGCTCTCTCTCCTCTTCGCAATCTTTCTCAGTCTATATCTTTTTGTAGGTGAGAATAATGAGGCTCCCCCAAACTTTTGATTCCGCCTACAAATGATTATTGCGGGAAAGGAATATGAAGAGGGAGCTCAGCTCATCAAATTAAAGGCAAAGAAAGAAGTGAGAGCTGATTGAAAAGACCCATATATACAAACCCTGACTAGAATTCTGTGCGCGTGCAGTCCATACCTGATCGATTGGAAGGTAATTCGCTAGAGAATTGATCCATGAAATCAGACTAGATCTTTTTGCTGAATATATACCCATGCAGGTGAAAATAACTTTGATTTCTGTTGAAAAACTAATGTATGAAAAAAAAAACAAGAATTGGTCCTTTATTCATTTGCACTAGCTGTCAAGACTAAATATGTACGTATAGTAGCTAGATGGGTGTATTGCCATGTGGCAGAATAGGTCAAGCCAAAACAAAAAAGGGCAGTCCGGATCAAAGAGGACAGGTCAGCAGGACAATTGAGGACTGAGATGTCCATATCAATTATGCACACACACAAAAGATTATTCTTTGGAGCATCTTGTGTGGCAGAATAAGTGGTGGCATGGGAAGGCGATACCGAAAAATCTAGCCATTGATGACCGACTCGGGACAGATATATTTGGAGTCCACGGACAATTATATTGCTGTTTATTATTGGATAATATCTGTTTGCCGTATTGACTATGACTGGTAACTTTTAGCTGTGACTTACGTACGGATATGAACATCACAAAGAACAAGACTGCACCTAGCTAGCTCATTGCTAGTTGCTGTTGGATACCACAGCTGAATTGGGTTTTTTCGGTTGTGTGAAAAAAGGATATTGAAATAAGACAATCCAACACTCAAAATTTGTAGATGCAGGTAACATTCACCACATATCGTATCAGTAATACAGTAATTCACAGTACAATGCCATGCATGCATGTATGCCAGCTATATATAGGATATATATATATATCACCAGGGGACACGAATTGTACATGCAACTGGCCTATACACATCTCTCTCCGAGCGCATGTACTAGCTACAAATCGACATATATATTAACCGCGCGCCCTACAGGTAGCAGCAATGCTCTTGCTGCTCCATTATTCATCTTCATCAGCCCGGCCGGCATAGCTAGCTAGCTAGCTTGGTCCAACACGTACGTGTGTGCCAAGTACACTACCTCCTATCCAACACATGAGATAGACAAGCTGGGAGAGAAAGGGCACAAGCTAGAGAGAAGGAGAGGCATCTAATTAACTCTCCTATTACTTGCTAGGCTTCTCTCTCTCTCTCTCTCTCTCACACACACACATTTAGTAGTACACAAACACACTATACACACTTCTCTCATGCCATCTCACCCACCCACCCTCACCAAGCTTCTTCTTCTTTACCTCCTCTAGAGTCTAAGCTGGGGATCGAGGAGGATCTAATTAACTCAATGAGATGGATCGATCGATTTAATTAATCAAGAATTAGATGGATGTAGGATTAATTCCCTTAAATAATAGAGATTATAATGCGAGAGCCAAAGGAGATCAAGAGCAAGCATATGGCTGCATGCGTGCCTGCCATTAAAGATGACGGATCGATCGATCGTACGTACATGCATCGATCTCCCGATCGATCTCGGCCGTGTCCATTATGCGTGTCGAGGGAGAGGATGTCTGATCTCCATGGTTTTGCGTACCAGGAGCTTTCATTTGTTGTCTGAATAGTCTGCTGTGCATGGAAAAGGAACGATTCGGCCGGGGCCACGTGTCGGGGCCAAGTCCTGATGTTTTCATGGATGAGCGTGTAGCTAGCTAGTGTCATACAAAGAGAGCTCACGCCTAGGCGGCTATGGAATATTGGTTTCGATCGTGCATCTGTATGTTCCTGCCGTACAATCAGTACATATATATTACTGTACTCAATGTGTGTGCATATTGCTTGCATGGGATACGTACATGGGTAAGAATTAATGTATTGTATACTACAGTCGATCACCTGCATGTAAATGTGGGTTCCCCCTCCAGAAATTGGGCATGAACTGGCATATCGTGGTCTCTTTCTCATGGAGATAGGGGCACACTCAATGGTCTTCTTCACCCTTATATGTGCTTTGATGCACAACCCGCCATTGTTTGCCGGTTAGCTGCACTTCGCTTATGACCTTCGCAAAAGGATCGGAATCCTATCTAATCATTTAGTTTTTATCATGAGGCTATCATTATGATGAGTGGCAATGCTTTCTGCACTGTGAAGAGAGCTATGATGCGCATATATTGGGATCTTCGATATCGATACCATGTATGCTTATTCTTATTGGGTGTATATAAGACCGGTTGATGATGATACTATCAGCGCCAATACCCGCCTGTGGCTCTGGATCTAAGAAGTACAGGACTACGTACGGCCGTCGAACTTACGGTCGCCCCTATTGCCCATATGACCACTACGATTTGCACTCTATATGACCACTATGCTTTTATTTTATAAATTATCTCTATATAAAAATACTTTTCTTAATGATGTTTTGCATAAGAAGATCTATATGAATAACACTAACCAAGCGCATGATTTCTTAATGATGTCAGATGTCATAGCAAGCTATACTAGGATCACACTCCTCATGAATTTAAAGAAAAGGAACATAAAACAGTACACACTTGATATACTGTCGTGCCATGCATGAGAGCATGAGACCTGAGATGGACACCAATAAGTGAGAAAAAGATGGAATTAAAGCAGGCAGCAAGGGGTTTCACTGGGAGGTGAGCAGAGAATTAATTAGCAGCAGCAGAGAGCCCTGGGATATGAAGGACCCAGGTAAAAGAGACCCAGGTGACTGAATGATAAAAGAGCCTATCCCCATTTTCTCTTACTTCTCAGAGAGCAGATGACACACATGGATCATCGACTATGTTTGCCTAGTTTCAGCTTTTGTGCGAGCAGTTGGGGACCTTACGTCTCTCTCTCTCCTGACATCCAACCACAATATACGACTGTACACGCTGCAGGAAGAGAGAATTACAAAAGAATGATTACCATATGATGGACCTGATCATATTCATTCATATCTGCATGCATATATGAAGATATATATGAGATGAGCCATACCAGCAGGCAATCAGCTCCCAGCCTACGACTATACATGCACTGTGTTTGCTCACGTATTTGTGGGACATGTACGGTACAGGCTCAGGCTCGCATTGTAGTTTAAATTTATTACTCTGTAGTGGCGAGTGCTGAGAAAGTGAGGCACTATGCTACGATCGACTTGATAAAAGTGAAGGTGACAACTCATCCTTGTGCGCTGCAACCAGTGCCAGTTTGTGTGCCATGAATAGGAAGATGTGTCAGCTTACTTTGAAGTGGAGACGTTTGCCCTGCACCGTCTGGGTCTAAAATATTAAAATGCCCTAACAAAGTTCTAGTATTTATAATGCCACAATCAATAGCTAGCAGAGTACTTGCTGTTATGACGGGCTCGATCTTTTCATTAATTTGCTCAATGATTTCTAGGGCAAAACGACGGGTTCGAGAATGGTTCAGCTGGAGAGATCTCTGACGGCAGCCTGCCGGAGACCCGCGGCGCCCGACGGACGACGGATCAATCGCTCGCACAAAATATCAATGGAACCAGTGCAAATTCTTACGACGATTACAGTGCATGTGGTCTGTGGAGCAACTCTTCAAGGTGCGTGCATGCTTAATATATATATATATATATATATATCTAGCTTCATTTCATTATTTCCTTATTTAACCGACTAACATATATATAACGCTAGCTAGCTAGAAACCTATGCATGTATTTCAAGTGTGGACCAAGCTCAGTATATATATATATATATATATATATAATCTACTGGGTAGCTAGCTTCAAAATATAGAATCATCTATACTAGGCACAAATAAGATTTGACATGTTCAGTGAACAAGTGGTTCTTGATCACCTTGAGCGGTAGTACTGCAACTTGCAAAACAAGAGAAGCAGTACAGTAGTGAGCACAACAAAGAACAGAAAACCTCTCGTGGGAGTGGTGGTACTGATCACCGCATGCATGTACGTAGATGTAGCGCTGCAAGCATTATTTGGATGCTTGCCTGCAGGTTAATGTTGATATATGGCAAGAAAGGCTTCAATTTCCCAATGCAAGGATACGCCTAGCTAGCTCATTCATCCATGGACCATCGATCAGACGCCTACTAGCTCCCCTGTACATGCATGTTCATAGATCCATCCACCTGAGATGGACACGTACGTACATGCATACACTCGTACCAACGAGCAGGCCCACCTGTCCAGAAAAAGGACACGACACAATGTACCGGGTGACTACTGAGGAATCGTCTCCTTTGCATGAAAAGGCACCCCACAAAATTGCTAACAATACTGGTGTGTATATATATATTACTATAACACAAGTAAACAAAAAAAAAGGAGGTTCAAATTAACAAAGGACAAAGTTTGGAATTTCCTTGGAGGTGCTCAAGAATTAATCATGCTAGCTACTACATAATTTTGTTAGTTAACATCATCTCGATCTCAATTATGGGCCCTCAGCTGTGAGCTATAGCATATAATTAACCACCAATATACAATGACATGCATGCGTACATGTTTTTGTGCTCACTTCTTGATAAGATTACCTAGCATGTCGCGGTGTTCTGATGTTTTTTTGTTTGTTTGTTTGTTTCTCCTCACGTGGTGGTTTTGCTTGCAGCAGGGCAGGATGGCCTGATTTCGGCTCACCCAATGAATCAAATACTGAAACTGGAAGGCAATATCTCAAGGTAGTTAATTAACGCATATATATCAAGCAACATATATAAATCATGCATGCATGCGTACACCACGTAATTATATTGATACATCACTCAGTACCATGAATTAATTGTGCAACGTACTGCAGGAAGCTCCATCAAAGAGCTTGGAGGTGTCAGAAATGAACGCGTCGTCTTGCATCTCGGAGACGTCGAGTCCGCCGGCCGGGCAGCCAAACCTTGAGTTTACGCTGGGGATCGGAGGCCGCAATGAGATGGATCGATCGATCGATCTAATTAACTCAAGAATTGATATGTAGATTAATTCCTAGCTTAATACATAGCCAGATCGAGGTAATTAAAGAGAAAAGATGCGACGAGCAAAAAAAAAGGAGATCAAAGCAAGCATATGGCATGCATGCGTGTATTCTGATAATTAAAGATGACGAGATCGATCGATCGTACGTACCATGCATCATCGATCGATCTCCCCGGCCTCCATTATGCGTGTCGAGAGAGGGAGGTGCATGTCTGATCTCCATGGTTTGCTTTACGTCCAGAGTCTTTCATTTGTTGTCTGAATAGTCTGCTGTGCATGGAAAAGGAACGATTCATTAGGCCGGCCACATCCACGTGCAAGTCCCAGTCCTGGTTTTCATGGATGAGCGTGTAGCTAGCTAGTGTCATACAAAGAGAGAGAGAGAGCTCACGCCTAGGAAAGCTAGAAAGAATATTGGTTCGATCGATGTGTATAACTTGCCTTTGCATCTTGTGATTCCTGCCGTACAATCAGTATATATATATATTACTGTACTCAATGTGGTGTGCATATGCTTGCATGGGATACGTACATGGGTAAGAATTAATGTATTGTATACTACACAGTCGATCACCTGCATAAATGTGTTTTCCCCTCCAGAAATTGGGGGGATGAACTGCATATCGTGGTCTTTTCTCATGGAGATCACACTCAATGGTCTTCACCTCTTGAGATATGTCACTGATGCACAACCTTGTCTGCCATTGTCGGTTCAGCTGGTCTACTTATGCACCTTCTGCAAAAGATGATCGGACATCCTTTTGTCTTTCTAATCATCTTAGTTTTTATCATGAGGCTACTTATCATTATGAGTGGCAACTCACTCTGACAGAGGAGCTTGATGCTCTTCGGCGTACGGAGACTTGGGATATTATATCGATACCTGTGTATGCTTATCTTATCACGTGCAAGTGGGTGTATAAGATTAAGACCCGGTTTGATGATACTATCGAGCGCTACAATACCCGTCTTGTGGCTCGTGATTTCTAGTAGGAGTACGGTCGTGACTACGATCAGACTTTTGCCCCTATTGCCCATATGACCACTATTTGCACTCTTATTGCGGTTGCTTTTATTCGTCGGTGGTCTATCTCTCAGCTGAATATTAAGAATACTTTTCTTAATGATGTTTTGCATAAGAAGATCTATATGAATAACTAACCTGAAGCGCATGATTTCTTAATGATGTCAGTTCAATTGTATAGCTAGCTATTACTAGGATCTTCATGAATTTAAAGAAAAGGGAACATAAAACAGTACACACTTGATATACTGTCGTGCCATGCATGAGAGCATGAGACCTGCAGAAAGATGGACACCAATAAGTGAGAAAAGCAGAGAATTAAAGCAGGCAGCAACGGGGTTTTCACTGGGATATGAAGGTGAAAAGATTAAAAAGAGCCCTAGACCCAGGTGACTGAATGATAAAAGAGCCATCCCCATTTTCTCTCTTTCCAGAGAGCTTGCTATGTAGCTTTTATTGACACACATGGATCACTGTCGACTATGTTTGCCTAGTTTCAGCTTTAAAGGGTGTGCGAGCAGTTGGGGACCTTTACCGTCTGCCTGACATTGACCCAACCACAGGTATATACGACTGTACACACGCTGCAAGGAGAGAGAGACCACCAAATTACAAAAGAATGATTACCATATGATGGACCTGATCATATTCATTCATATCTGCATGCATATATGAAGATATATATGATGTGAGCCATACCAGCAGGCATCAGCTTCCGCAGCCTATGCTATATATGCACTGTGTTTGCTCACGTATTTGTGGGACGTACGGTGCGTGTCAGGCTCAGGCTCACTGTAGTAGCGAGTGCTGAGAAAGTGAGGTGAGGTGACACCTCTTCTCATCCTTGATTGCTAATGCTGCGCTGCAACCAGTGCCAGTTTGTGTGCCCGGTGAATAGGAAGATGTGTCAGGCTTACTTTGAAGTGGAGACGTTTGCCCTGCCCGGTACAAATTTCTGGGTCTAAAATATTAAAAGTTTGCCCTAACTCGTGTAAATTTCTAGCTCCTAATTGGAGTAACATTACATGGATATTGCAATGTTCTAGTACGTACGATAGAGGACTGGTCCAGCATCCATCAGCTTTTTATCATCGTTGTTGCTGTGCACACGTGTTAGTGCACGATTGGCCTGCACTTTTTCGATCTGGAGATGCAGCTGCAGCAGGCTATCCTGCTGGGGTGAATTTGCGTGGTAAAGAAAACGAAATGAGGGGGGGCCAGAAAGCGACCTAACGTAAGGGTCCGTCAACTGGCATGTGTGGCCCACAGCACAGCTGTATGGATGGACCAGCTGCAGCTAGCCCCAAAAGGCAGGGTCAATGAGAGAGATTTTGATTTGGAGTAAACTTTGGTGATAGCCCAAGTTTCAACTTTAAACTGCAAAATCGGATATTTAATAACCCTTGATTATCAAAACTAGGTATTTTTACCCCCAAGGCCATTCTATCCTGGCTTTCGTCTGAGTGGCGTTTACGTGGAAGCGTTTTTTGACTCATGAGTTTAGGGTGACATAGCAACCCAGCCAACATAATCACCATTTAAAGTCAGTTTTAGCTAACGTGGTGCATATATGGTAGCCTAGTCCAGTAGAGTCAACAAATAAATTGTGGGGCCCACTTGTTAGTTTTGAATTCTTCCTCTTCGTCTTCATTGTAACAGAGAACTACACGCATACAGAGAGAGGAAGTGGTGAGCTAGACATGACACCGACGACCGGATGGTTGCTGGCTATGGGTAAGGGGCAAAATGTAATCCTCGCGGCGTGAGGAACCCAATAGTGGTGGTGGTTTAAGGAGAAGTGCACTATGCTAAGTCGGGTGACAGAGGCGGGTGGTGGTAGCGGTTAGGTTCATAGAGGTGATGAGCTTACGGTGGGTGCAATGCAAAAGTTAGACTCCTCCCCAAAAAAGAAGGTGCGGAACAACCCAAAGATTTCAGGCCCATAAGCTTGGTCCATAGTTTTGCCAAACTAATCACAAAGTCGCTAATCGCCTTGCCCTAGGCGCAAGCATTGTCTCTCCTAACCAAAGCGCCTTCATAAAAGGGCGTTTTATACAAGATAACTTCATGTTGGTGCAGAGAACAAATGAGGTTCCTTCATCGCATGCGTACCCAGTTCTCGCTCAAGTTGGACATTTCAAGGCTTTTGATTCCGTGTCTTGGCCCTTCTTGCTTGAGATCTTGCAAAGAAATGGCTTTGGACAGATTTGGCGGGATATAATCGGGTCGCTATCCTCCTCTTCAACTCAAGTCTTGTTAAATGGTATCCCGTAATCATATTGCTCATCGACGAGGGTTGCGGCAGGTGACCCCTCTCCCGATGTTGTTTATCTTGGTTATGGATGTGTTGGGGCACATGATTTCAAGGCGTAATGTTGGGATGTCGCAACCACCGCCTCCAGGCGCAGCTTTACAACACGTAATATCCATTTATGCGGATGATGTGGTTTGTTTCTCCGTCCGTGTGTGACATTGATGTAACTTTGGGTATCCTCAACTTGTTTGGAGAAGCAACGGACTCAAGACAAACTTGCAAAAGAGCAATGTGTTGCCCATCGATGTGGTGATGCGAGCTTGCAAAGCAGTGGCAAAACTGCCGCCTTGTGCACTCGCTGCACTTCCCATGTAAATATTTGGGATTGCCTCTCTTTGAAGAAGCTCACCAAGGAACAAATTCAACCCATTATTGACGCATTGCGGATCAACTTCCGGCCGGAAAGCGGATTTGTTGACCAAGGTCTCAAGAAAGATTCAAGTTCGGTTTGTGCTCACCGGTATGCTCATCTATCTAGTTATGGCTTTTGATTTTCCTCCTTGGGCTATTAAAGCAATGGATAAAATTAGCGTGGTTCCTTTGGAGAGGCCGCAAAGATGCAAAAAGGTGGGCACCGTCTAGTGGCTTGGGGTAAGGTATGTCTTCCTGTAGAGCTTGGAGGTTTAGGAATTTCAGATCTTAAATCTCTGGGCTAGGGCTCTGCGAATGAGATGGGTCTGGTTACAAAAAACAGAGCCGCATCGTCCATGGGCTAATCTTCCAATCCATGTCCCGAGCAAGTCGAGCCTTCTTCGAATGGTCGTTTATTCCGGTTAGGGATGGAACAAAACTCTTTTCTCGCGCACTGCTGGCTTCATGGCCAATGCATTGCAGATCTTACGCCTCGTCTTTTTGCCGTCATTCCTAAAAGGAGGATCAAACAACGATCCGTCCAGGATGCCCTCACCAACCAGACCTGGATCTCTGACATAAAAGGGGCTCTCACTGTTGGTGTAATTGTGGATTTTCTCCACTGTGGGCCCTATCGGATTTCTATTTGCAACTGATGTTGAAGATAGACATTTCTGGCGGTTCTCATCTGATGGGCGGTATTCAGCCAAAACCGCATACAAGGGATTTTTTGTGGGCTCTACTTCTTTTGAGCCTTGTGAAAGAGTTTGGAAGACTTGGGCACCGCCCAAATGTCGCTTCTTTGTTTGGTTGGTGGCTCACAACCGATGTTGGATCATGATCGCCTTACACGCCGTGGGCTCCTCATCCCGAGCCTTCGCTTCTTTGTGTGACCAGTCATGGAAACTATTGATCACCTCCTTGTCCAAAGGTGTCTTTGCAAGAGAGTTTTGGTTCCGCTTTCTTCTCTCGAATTGGACTCAAGACTTTTCTCCGCAACCCACGAAACATCCTTTCATTTTTGGTGGGAGAAGGTGAGCAATCTTGCTAGTGATTTGCTAAGGAAAGGAATCAACTCTCTCATAATCTCGGAGCTTGTACCTTATGGACACACCGCAACAAATAACACTCGGCCCAATGGCGAACATGCCGCTCCGGCTCCGCGCCTCTTGACACCTTTCAAGCACTTTCATGTGTGAACCGAAGTCGCCTTGCCGAACTCCTTCCTTTCTCATTTCAGTCCTCGCCTTTTTCATCTTCCGTAGGGGCCTTTAGTCTTTTGATTAGAGTAGAGGTCGCGAGAGAGCAGAGCGCATCGCCGCCATAGTCGCGAGGATCTTAATAGTCGATCGCGATCGTTGTCATAGTCAACGCCGTTGAAACTTCCAGAAAAACTTCGAATTGGGAGGCGATCCTCCTGGTGAACCGACTGCACTCCCAAACCGACACAGAACAAGTAGAGTATACTAGGGCGCGTCGAGAGAACCATGTCGAAGGAACTCGACAAAATGACCCCAGTAACTCGGGAGAAGGGTGCTCTCCTATCTTTTGATTAGGAAAGCGGCACATACCAGTGGTGGCGATGCTTATTAAAAACACAGACTCGCTAAGTGGTAACACGATGTATAGAGTCCGACACCGCCCGATCTTTGGAAGGTCGGAAGGAGAAGTGTGATAAGCTTTGAATGGAAGCCCTGAACGGCGGCAGAACTCTAATCGCCCTAAGGTAGCGAAATTCCTTGTCGCATAAGTAGCGACCGCACGAATGGTGTAACGACGCCATTGCTCAGAGCATGGACCCGTGAAATTGAATTCTCTGTGAAGATGCGAGTACCAACGGCCAGACGGTAAGACCCGTGCACCTTGACTATAGCTTCGCAGTGACAACCTTGATCGAATGTGTAGGATAGGTGGGAGGTGGTGACACACAACGACTAATCTGAAAGACCACTCTTTCGTCTAAGGATGCCTAACCGCCGCACCGATCATTCGGGCGGGACACTACGAGGTGGGTAGTTTATCCGGCGATGCCTCCTAAGAGTAACGGAGGTGTGCGAAGGTAGGCTCAAGCGTTGATTCTGCTCGTGAGCGTAATGGTATAAGCTCGCTGATCGTGAGACCGATCGGTCGAACAGAGACGAAAGTCGGCCATAGTGATCCGGAGTCCCGTGTGGAAGGGCTCTCGCCAACGGATCAAAGGTACGCCGGGATAATAGGTGATGACTCCCAAGAGCTCTTATCGACGGCGTCGTTGCACCTCGATGTCGACTCATCACATCCTCGTTGAAGAAGGTCCCAAGGGTTCGGTTGTTCGCCGATGAAAGTGGTACGTGAGTTGGGTTTAGAACGTCGTGAGACAGCTTCGGTTCCTATCTACCGCTGGTGTTAAAGGGAGAATCGCGAGGAGCCAACCCTAGTACGAGGATCGGTTGGGTCAACCTATGGTGTACCGGTTGTTATGCCAATAGCAATACGGCAGCTAAGTTGGTATGGAAGAAGCTGCCGCGCCAGCATGAAATCCTTCTCTATACAAGTTCTCGTGACGAGGTTTTTGAAACGTAACTTTGATAGGCGAGAGGTGTAAGCACCGCGAGGTGTGAAGCGATCTCGTACTAAACGAATGGAACTTTCCAACCAAAGAGGCGAGATCGAGAAAAGGTCCCATCCTTCAATATCATGATTGGGTCAACCAGCCGATCATGAAATAGTTTGATCGGGTCGACTGTGTCGAGCCCGATCATGAGTGAATAGAAAACGCTATGACAGTCTCTATTAACATAAATTTCATTCTTCAAAGTAGTCTTTTTTTTTCCAAGTGGTCTATTTTGATGGAGCAGCCCCAAGTGTTGCAGGTGCACTTGCTGTTGCTGAAGATGATAGAAGGTCGTGGTCTTTGGCGGGGGCTCGAGGATTATCCCTCTTGGATGCCCTCGCTCCGGGTGGTTAGCGCCCAGTCTTCCTTGGTCGTGATCTTTTTTGTTTCGGGCGCGTTAGTTCCTAGCTGCAGTAGCAGAGTGTGTGTGTTTAGAGCTTTGTGGGTTTTCTGTGTGTGTTTAGAGTGTGTGTGTGTTTGTCTTGTTGTTTGGGTTCTTTCCCTTTTTTCTCTCTTCTTAATATATTGATGCGCAGCTCTCCTGCGTTTTCGAGAAAAAAAAAGTTAGAGGAGGATTAGGGTATTCTTGTGTACAAAGAAATCGGACAGAGTCTCACGATGAACAACGGTGGAGAAGCTTGACGGATTCGGGGAAGAATAGTCTTCTTTTCAAGCAGCTGCGTGCATGAAACTCGAATTAAATTTGGGATATGCGAATGAAGTGGTGGAACACGATGTGACACGGATGGTTTTCGAATTAAATCTTGGTGGATTGGTTGCCGAAGCTTCGATGGAGCAGGCCATGATGCCCTGGGCGATGCGGTGCCGAGTAGATCACAGCGTGTCGGCATGGCACACAGTGGGGAGCGGTGGGCGGCGACGACGACTTGAAGCGGTGAGGGTGGCAAGCGGCGACGATGCGAGCAACAAGACTAGGGTCGACGACGAGACCTGACATGCTGTGTGTGAGCTTGCAGTGATGATGTTGGACCAAGGGGCGGTTATGAGCTCCTACACGGCAGTGAGAGCAGTGGCCTACCGTGGAGAGCATCGTGCGACTCGGTGGCCACGCCAAGCTCACTAAAGTGTGGGAAGGAAGATTGAGAGTCCATAAGAAGAAGGAAGAGGATGGACAATGACATGTGGACCCTACCTTATTTAGGAATTAAATGTAAAGTAACTGAATTCCATCCTGTACAAGACAGACAGACAATGCGCAATTCATTTCTGCATCCACATGGTCTAATTGCTCTTTAATCAGCCATATTTTCCATTTACACCTTCTTTCTTTCTATTGTAGACGAACAAGTTAGCGGTATTTCAAATAGTCAGCATTATTTTAAAGAGATATGATGAATAATTGGATAAAAAAACTCACCCTTGGGAACCCCATGGTGTATCCGCACACGTAGCCATTCTGGTTACCTACACCAACTGGTGCGTATTTAGCTTGCACACCATAGTTGCAACATATGATTTCTGGGACATAGTCATAATATATCTTCAGTGCAACAAGGGCATTAGGGACCATTGGTGCCTTTCCTTTCCCTTTGCTCTCGGATGAGGGAGGTTCCCAACAGACGATACCTCTGGCGCAACCACATAGCTCAGCATGTATTTCTGCCTAATAAATGCCTTGTCATATTTCTCTAGGCTATCGAACTACTGAAAAAGTAGCAATGCTCCTCTGGTTGCCATAGACGGATGACGTTAGTGAGGTTCAAAAAGTAACATGTAATGTGGAATATCGAGAGATATCACTTGCGTACGTGGTGCATAAAACATGAAGCGCAAAAGTGCCATTATCTCATCATACATCATGTACTACGAAACGATCGAGTAAGTATCGACGCATGTTGTGGTTACGGACTGCAAACAACTAGCTCGGAGGAGTGGACACGTGCAGATTGCTTGTACCACAAAAGGCAGTCCACAAGACAATTAGAATAAGTTCAGGGTGTAAAACATAAAATAACTAGTACCACTTCTCTCCCTCGTCTCCTCCTATCGTTTTCGTTGTCAGCCCAAACGCCGCCGTTTATTACGAATCAGCCCCTCTCTGTGCGGGTCGCAGCCGAAATCTCCTTCCTTTTGGTTCCGCTAGTTCTTTCCGCTCGCTCTCCAATCAATCCATGGTGTCCTACCACCAACTCTGCGAGAAGATTTTCGTCGATTCTTCCTGACCAGTCTGCAAGAGATTCTAGGTGACCGGGCGAGATCTCCTCCTGCCGACCTCGGAAAGGTCAGTTTGGTGGTGGAAAGATCGCGCTTTGATTCCACTTCCTGCGGATCTTTGTTTCCAGCGCAATTGAAGCCACGGATGCGCGCGGCGGTAAAGATCTCTTCACTTCTTGCTTTTGCACTTCTTGCGAGCCAACAAAGGCATGGATTTAATTTGGGCTGAGAGGGGATTTTGATCCGACCACTATTTTTGTGGAAAGGTGCCGCCTCTCGTTCCATTTCGAGCTGATTCGGTGCTGAAAAAAGAGTCAACTTTGTGATTTGAGCGGAAAAGGATTCATTCAGCTTCCTGGTGATGAGAGCGTAGGAAGAGGAGGAGTTGGATACGCGCAGAAAGGTGGTTTGGCAGAGAGGGAGATGGCGGAGGCGGAGGCAATGGATGGTGGCGACTGGCAGGACATGCTGAGGAGGATTCTCCCTCCGGGCACTCCCATCCCCGAGGCGCCGGCCAACCTGGACTACTCCATCGCTCTCGAGTACGACGGCCCGCCGGTGTCCTATGAGCTCCCCAGGGTAGACCCGGTGGAGATCCCAACAATCCCAACTGCGGAGCCGGTGTCTGCTTCCCAGATGCTAGGGATTGGAGGGTTGCCAGTGGCGCCGGTTGTGGAACCAATCCCCCTCCCGGTGTCTCAGATCGCTCGGTGTGCAGAGCCGGTGTCCGCACAAGTTGGTGGCAGCTCAGAGTCGGTCAATTCGGTCCTGCAGAATGGGGAGTTTGATGACGACGATGATTCCCGCTCACAGTCACATGAATCAGCACAGAGTTCACCAGGGCCACAGAATAGGCCCGAAGTGCAGGAGGGGAGGAGAGCTCCGATGGTGACCTTTGGGTTCACGCCGGACAGCAAGTATGAGAGCAAGGAGTTTGAGGAGATGTCGGAGCAGTATGTGGCGGTCACAAAGAAGGAGAAGAGGAGAAGGGCGTGCTATCGGTGTGGGAAGAGGAAGTGGGAGAGCAAGGAGACTTGTCTTGTCTGTGATGCAAGGTACTGTGGCTACTGTGTGCTGAGGATGATGGGCTCAATGCCAGAAGGGCGGAAGTGTGTCACTTGCATCGGCCAGCCAATCGATGAGTCTAAGAGGGCAAAGCTAGGGAAGAGCTCGAGAACACTCGCGCGATTGCTCAGTCCATTGGAAGTAAGGCAAATCTTGAAAGCTGAGAAGGAGTGCCAAGCAAATCAGCTTCGACCTGATCAACTTATTGTGAATGGTTGCCCGTTGAGGCCGGAAGAGTTGACAGAGCTGCTTAGTTGCGCACAGCCTCCTCAGAAACTGAAGCCTGGAAAGTATTGGTACGATAAGGAATCAGGCTTATGGGGAAAGGTAAATTCACTAAAACATTAATAACACAGCTTATGTATAAGTTGAACTGAATTTGTGCTAATAAAATTGTTTTGTTCTGATAGGAAGGAGAAAAGCCAGACAGGATTGTTAGCTCTAACCTCAGTTTTACTGGGAAGCTTCAGGCCAATGCTAGTAATGGCAACACCCAGGTTTACATAAATGGAAGGGAAATAACAAAGATTGAGCTGAAAATTCTGAGGGTACAATTCTTTCCATTTCTATTGCTCTAACATCTTCTCTTGCTATTAGCCGAGCACTCTTTTATTCTTCTAGGGCTGCTTGTAGATAGTCCTTTGGCGGAAACAATGAGGTAGACAAGTTAGGTGCCCCCAACTGTTAAGTCCTTTGGCCCAGCTATAAGGATCTAAGATATGACCCACTGCGTTCAGGAAGGATATTTTAGTGTCTGAACTATACCTTGCAACTGCATTTATTTTTCGTTTGTGGTCCAAAGTCTGTAGCAGAGAATATAGTGTGTTTGAATTTCACTTACCATAAGTATCTTCTGAGCCTTCTATCGTCAACAATCCACAAAGTTCTCAATGTTATTCCAAGTGATGTTTTTGTCATGAGAAATTTTGCAATATACACCTACTTAAATCTGATGGTTGATGACGCATCATCATCGTCCTAAACCATTTCAAGGCTAATAATGAGGTCTTACTGTAGATAATTAAGGAAGTCACAAGGTCAGACAAGGAAATGTGTGATAATGATTATTAATATTTGTTTCATGCGATTATTAATGTTTGTTTCATGCACCAATGTGATTTGATGCCGTGAGGCATGAGCCATTTTTTTACTTCAAGTAGAAACCTTTTGTACCTATACAACACGTTATATTAGTTGACATGAAATATGAATTTTCTGCCATTTATCTGTACTTCGTTGTTTTAATGGTGACCGCCACAAATTAAAAGGTTCAGACATTGATTACTAAGATACTTCGAATTGAAATGTTAAAAATGAACACTTTTTGGTGTAACCGCTTTGTTTTGTGAAATTGTCATGTGACACAATAAAGACTCAACTGGCATATTCCTTTTAAGACTTCCATTCATGGCAAATTAGTATGTTTTCCTAAATGCAATGTTTCTTTTCCCATTCTGGAGAATGCGCTATTAATTCATCAATCGAAAGTTCCCTTTTGTAGTTAGGACCGGCAAGGGGGCACTTTTTTCTCGAACGCGCAGAAGAACTGCGCATCATTATATTAAGAAGAAAAAAAGGAGTCTAAGAAGACTTGTACAATCCCTCACCAAGAAGGCGGGGCTAAAAACATAAGGTCAAAGTAAACTAGAGAAACGCCCCTCGACCAAAGAACAATCATAGCATCTATGGCCAAATGGTACTAAGGCCTTTGGCCCCCGCCAAACACCACAGCTTGGCCTCATCTCTAATGTCTTGCAAGACAATATTGACATTAGGTAAGGTGCCGTCAAAGATGCAACCATTTCTATGCTTCCAAACCCACTAAGCCATCAACATGATCAAAGAATTAAATCCTTTGCGCTTGCGGTAAGGGGGCACTAGTAGGCAATGCTCTATTTTAGCTAAAACCGAGCCCTTCAATCAACGGCCAAGATATAAAGAGTCCTTTTACCTTCTGAGGCAAGAGGTGCACCATAAAATATCCCTTTTGTCACATCATTTGTATTATGCTTGCAGGTTGCAAGTGTTCAGTGTCCCCGTGATACTCATTTTTGGGTTTATGATGATGGTCGGTACGAGGAAGAGGGACAGAATAACATCAAAGGAAAAATATGGGAGTCAGTATGTATCTTGGTTAAAAGGAATTCCATTCTGCTGTTGTTTCTTTGAAAACATAAACTAGGTGTGGTTATTCCTAACAAATTTCTTTTTTTTATGACCAGGCTTTGACACGTTTTGCATGCGCATTATGTTTCACTACCTGTGCCTCCTGGGAACTCTAATGGAACCAGGGATGAAGCTCCCTATTCAGCAAGAACTGTCCCTGATTACTTGGACCAGAAAAGAATACAAAAGCTGCTTCTTCTTGGACCACCTGGTGCTGGTACAAGCACTATTTTTAAGCAGGTCTGATGTGATATCATTCACTAATGCCTTCAGCCAACTCTTGGGATATAATTATCTGTGATTAGCTGTGCGATGTAGAAGCCCTTTGAATATCAGTAGTGATTACTTGGAGTCGATGACCCATGTCTGTTTACTGTCAGATCCCTTCCACAGACCAGAGATGGGCTATGTTGTTGCAATCACCAGGATTACGTTCTTAAGCATAAAACTTGGAAGTTTTACAGAGTTTCTACATGTCATGATTCATTCTCTGGAGTTCTGTTGTTAATTGGCAGTGGTGTGCATACTTTGTATCCTGTACTAGTTCTTGCATGTTTCATTCTGACATTTCTTTTTTCTTTTTGGTTTTATGTATCAGGCTAAGTACTTGTATGGGACAGGGTTCACCGAAGAAGAACTTGATGGTATCAAAATGATGATCCAAAGCAATATGTTCAAGTATCTTGGAATTTTGCTAGAGGGTCGTGAGCGTTTCGAGGAAGAGGCATTGTCTAGATTGAATTGCACAATTCCAGATGATGACGAAACCCAACAGGGTAACATGGTCAAGCCATTTGCTCTGGTGTTTGTTTCTTCAGGCACAAATGCTGTATTGTTGAGCTGTTTTTTTAATGCAGATGAAAATAAAGCTAATGGCTCAGATGCATGTATATACTCGATAAATGCAAGGCTGAAGAAATTCTCAGATTGGCTTTTGGATATCATAGCAATGGGTGATCTAGATGCATTCTTCCCTGCTGCAACACGTGAATATGCTCCATTTGCTGATGAGATGTGGAAGGACCCTGCCGTACAAGCAACATATAAAAGAAAGGAAGAATTACATTTTCTCCCTGATGTTGCCGAGTACTTTTTGAGCAGGGTATAAACTCTAGAGCTTTTAAATTAATATAGCTCCACCTTTGATAAGATGGCACTATGAGCTTAGTCTATTTGTAATCTGCGTCTAACTATATTTTGCTAGATTCTCACTTCTGTTACAGCAATTTATTAATTACGGAACATATGCTAGTCTTATCTATTCGCAATGACAACGTCTTGGATTATTCAGCACAGCATGGCTATTCTCGTGTTGAAGCCATCTTTCAAGGATTGCTAATCTCCTTTCCAGATCTCTTGTTTTTGGATTTTTCTTTCACTGTTATATATAAGATTTTTTATTCTTTTGGTGTTGGCAAAGTTGATTTGTGTCATATATGGTTGGGCTTTTATTTCAAGTTGTTCAACTGACTTGTCCTACATATGGCATCTCCTTGCAGGCCACTGAGGTGTCGAGCAATGAGTATGGGCCTTCAGAGAAAGATGTGATCTTTGCTGAAGGAGTAACACAAGGGAATGGGTTGGCTTTCATTGAGTTCACCCTTGATGAACGCAGCCCCATGTCTGAACCTTACATTGACAACCCTGAAGCACATTCGCAGCCTCTTACCAAGTAATCTGTTAACCACCTTCATGCCTTGTGCAGAGTGCATCCAAGTCATGCACACTTAAATCTTCTTGTATGTTTTGCTCCTCAGATATCAGCTGATTAGAGTAAGTGCGAAGGGCATGAACGATGGCTGCAAGTGGGTGGAGATGTTTGAGGATGTCCGCATGGTGATATTCTGCGTAGCACTCAGTGACTACGATCAATTGGGACCCCCTGTAAATGGCAATAGTCGGCCTCTTCTGAACAAGATGATGCAAAGCAAAGAGTTATTTGAGGCTACAATCCGGTATGCTAATCTTTTTCATCAGAAATTACATTCAGATGGAATACATAACTACTGATCTTGGTGTTGGTATTGCTGTCTTCAAAATGAAAACCGTTCTTGAATGGATTTTGTCGAATTAATCAGCAAAATTTGAATCATCAATGTTCACTTCTGTTGAACCAGGCAACCGTGCTTCTGCGATACACCTTTTGTTCTGGTGCTCAATAAGTACGACCTTTTTGAGGAGAAGGTAAACCGTGCGCCCCTCTCAACTTGCGAGTGGTTCAATGACTTCTCCCCAGTGAGGACGCACCACAACAACCAGTCACTGGCCCACCAGGCATACTACTACATCGCGATGAAGTTCAAGGACCTGTACTCTGCCCACACAAACCGGAAGCTTTTCGTGTGGCAGGCTCGCGCCCGTGACCGTCAGACGGTCGACGAAGCGTTCAAGTACATAAGGGAGGTTCTCAAGTGGGAAGACGAGAAGGATGAGAACTACTACCAGGAGGAATCATTCTACAGCACAACTGAAATGAGCTCCTCTCCTTTCATCAGAGCGGAATGAAATGGATGTAGCTGGTGAACCGATTTTGGCAGCCCAGAAAAGCCTGTTGTGTTCTTGCCCCTCATGGTTTCAGCTGATTTCATTTCGCACCGTACAGAAATCATTTATGGTTGTATATTAATTTTACAGCTTATTCTGATCGAAATTGTTGGTGTGTATCTTAATCTGAAGAGAGGGAATCTGTTGGTTCTGTTAATGCATTAGTATGTACTGATTTTCCCAAACAACTATAGAAAGAAAAAATTCGTTTGTGTGGTATCCTGCAGTTTGTAGTAAAAAGAATTCCAACAGTGACCTCAAAAAAGAAACATGCGGCTGTGAAATTGCTGCAATGCACATGTGAAGGTGAAGATTCATCTGTACATGTCGTTCACAAACTCAGAATGATATTTTGCTGGTCCCGTGGCTGTCGTAGCTTGCTCTCTGAAACTAATGGAAGGTGAAAATGCACATGCTAGGTAGGGATGGACACAAACAATAACATGATCGTAGCTCTTTTATTTCTGCAATTGCATATGCTCTATAAGGGCAGCAATATGTAGCTAAAATATCCAGCGAATTTAATACAAGTACACTTTCTAAGACTGAAACAAGGCAACTCTAGCGAACATGTCGCAGTTAAGGTATTTTGGGAGATTGGGCGACAATTAGATGCACTCAGTTCTGATAAAGCATCACGCAAAGCCCGACGTCATACAAACGGCAAGGTCATTCATGGCGAGTTCATTGAACCGATTTGCGGCCACTTTGACGCAACAATAGAATTAAAATTCTGTCTCGAAAAATAAGGGTAATTCTGCCTCCAATGTACAGGAAAGCAGAACTCTTCTCCTAAATTAGAACCCATAACTTGAACACACAATGGAAAATAAATTATCAAAGACCATTCTGACTCCTGAAGAACGAGGGAATAGATACCTGAACCGCCCATTGGGTTTCCAGCAGGTGCCTGCTCTGGCTCTTCGATGTCAGACTGGTGGCACTTAATGGTTCGGCACGATTACAGCCAGCTGCGGCCTGCGGCTGACAGCAACTAGACTCGACCAAGAAATCAGGCAAAAACGCTCAATCTAGTGGTATAAATATACTTTTCTCTTAATTGAAAAAATGTTCTAAAACAATTAACACCAGCATTTTTCACAATCAATTTAAGTGGGTAGCTCAAGGACTTCCTTACAATTTCAGCCCCAACCTTGAAAGGCAAACAGACATTTAGTCCATTATTGATGGAAGAAAACAGCACCTTGAACCAAGGATAGCATGAACTGATGAAATAATAATGAGAACTTTGGGAAAGAGGATCTCATTCATTTTTTTCTACCTTCTGTTCATCATTCTCAAGTGTTTCAATAATGGCATCAAGTTTTGATGCAAGCCTTAAAACGGTACAACCACCACCGACAACAATACCTTCCTCAACAGCCGCCTAGCCACAAAGCAAGCAGACAATTAAAAGCATATACAATAGTTTGTCTCTTAAGATTATCTCTAAAGCTTCTAACTTACCAAAAGACAACACTAGAGACAACCTCTCCAACAGCCACAAAGCAAGCAGACAATTAAAAGCATATACAATAGTTTATCTCTTAAGATTATCTCTAAAGCTTCTAACTTACCAAAAGACAACACTAGAGACAACCTCTCCAACAGTAAATCAGTTCTCTAATTATTTTGTACTATTTTCATCACAATTTCATGTCTTACACACTCTCACTATTTGCGTTGGTTTACGGGCTTAAGTCATCTTTTACATAAAAGATGGCATATTATCTCTTATCACCCCCTCTCTCCTCCACATAGGATTGTAATCATTTAATATAGCTAAGAGACAACTGAGATAATATTATTGGAGATACCCTTACACACATATGGTTACACACAGAATTCTATGTAAAAGTACAATCAACACAATACTACAGTGAATCAGAAGGCCCTGTGAATGACAACACACAGGTAAATAGCAAAAATCAATTGGACTCAAGGTGTGTTCTTCAACGTATTTGCAAAGAAACTAAATTGATTGTTTAGTTGCAAGAAAAGTTCAAATGGACAAAGGCAGCTATGGGTCCTGTTCATATTGGCTTTTGCTATGGTTTTGGCTGTGAATGATGAATATTAGTGTATTATATAAGAAAGACGATACAACGAAAGACACTACAACATTCACATACAACGAAAGACACTACAACATTCAAACCGCTATGCGACTTATGAAATTGTGATATAATAAAATACAAAGTATGTTACAATATATAAAAGTGAAAAGTAGTAGCTGATAGAAGTAACTTATAGAAGCTGAGACGTTTGTATTGGCTTTGGCTTCTGGACGCATAGAACAACTTCAATTCTTACCGAAAGAATTAACACAGAACTCAAACATCAAGTCAAGTCTGGAACAAGTTACTGAGTGATCGGAAGAAGAAATGAAATCAGCACGTACATGAGGTAGACGAAGCAAGCATCCAGGGCAAACCAAAATCAATCTATATGTGGTGACTGACTGCGTGCTAGTGCGTGAATGACATACACTTGTACAAAACCTCAAAAGTGAGTTTGAAAACTTGCACATAAGGGACACTGACATAGATCAATGACTACGCGATGAGGTTGAGGACAATCGTTAGCAAGATACGAAGTCTAGACGAAAAGATGGAAGAGGCCTACATCATGCGAAAGTTTCTTCATGCCGTGTCGAAGAAGTTCTCTCCCAACGTCACCACGATTGAGCAATTCTGTGACATAAAAAATATGTCAATCGAAGAGCTAATCGGACGCTTGAAGACGCATGAAGAGGGAGAGCGTCGCTACGGTAATGGTGATGAAGACAGAGAGCACTTGCTCCTGATGTGTGCAGAATGGGAGGCCGATCGTCAACGCGTGAAGGTGGAAGTGGCCCCTCAGGTGGTTTTGGTGGCGCGGTGGCCGTCGATATCGAAGAGTCGACAAGGCAAAAATAAAGTGTTTTAATTGTAATAATTATAAACACTTCGCTTAAAATACCATAAACCAAACAAGAAGAAGAAAGCAGAGGCGCAACTCATCGTGGTAGAAGGTGACGTTGAACCAGCGCTAATGTGAAGAAGACGCAATAAAATTAAAGGGGTGATTATTGGGTTAATCTTGTTGCATGTGTGTTCGAGTTGTGTGTCAAGTACATGGTGTGTTCGAGTATTGTGTAGTCGGTGTCGAGTACTCGGTGTGTTCGAGTATTGTGTTGTTGTGTGTCGAGTACTCGGCGTGTCTGAGTACTGTGTAGTCAATCTTGAGTACTTGGTGTGGTCGAAACAGCAATAGTGGCCATGATCGAAGTGACCGTAGTCGCAGTAGCTGTAGGCGTCATACTCGAAGGAGTACTATAGACGTCATACTAGGAGGAGCACTATAGACGTTATGGTCGTATGATCACTATGGTCGAAGACGTGTTCTGTCGATCTTTGTAGCAGTCATTGGCAGGTCCCTGTAACAGTCGGCAGGACTATATCAGTTGGCGGTAGGTTCCTGTAGCAGGCGACGAGCACTGTAGTAGTTGTTGGTGTACTGCGTGGTGTCAGCAGGCGTTGTGGTAGTTAAGGCTGGGAAAACCAGATTATTGGTAGTTTTTGTCAAAGTTGTGTCACTGTATGAATGGCCTATATATGTGGCCTGGTTGTCTATATATATACCTTGTAATCTATCGAATAGTTTTGAGTCAGAGAATAACAAAGAAAGCACATAAAAGGTGCGAGCAGTTAGCACCACAATCTTGTACCTCAAGCTTTGTTATTAACTCTGTCACCCCATTTCCAACTCCGGCGAGCCATCCATCGTGCTTGTGTGCGTTAGTCCACCATGAAAGCGTGTTTTTGAGAGAGGTTATTCCCAACAATCTCAACGCCAAGCCCATCTAGTGTACCATAGTCCTCTGAGGATCTCCCGATCAGGAATCATGCCGCCACTTGAGATGCTGCATGCCATGGCACACCTCCAGTCCCTCAGGGAGCTCCAAGCTAGTAGCTAGGTACATCTAGGCATGCTGCGGGTGTGACGGAGATGATGGTAGCTATCACCAGACATCTACGGCGTCCGTCGATGAGTCGAGGAACAATGGGCTGCCACCGATCAGACGGATCTCTAAATCCATGGATGGAACTGCAACAACACTCTTACCTGAAGATCCTGCTATCTACGAGCAACCCATTTCGCGGCCTGCATTAGCACAACAAGCTCTAGTATAAACCATCTAGCCTTATATCATTGCTGAGTAAATTAGGACAACTGAAGCAAGAGAGTTCATCGTGAAGTAATGCTATTTTTCATCATGTACAATCAATTTTTCCAAATTTAGCATTATAATAACATCACAGCCATATGCACAGCAGTAGCACAATTTTTATCATAAAATTTTCCTTGGATCTCATGCATCTGCCTTCAGACGAGTGACAAGTGTTCGACGATAATACAACATCGATTCATTTCTGGATCTTTCCTGGCTAAACAACAAAACTAGTCACGCACGTTTAAAGATTGACTGTTTCTGAGGCTACAACATTAGACTCCAGAGGTAAACTGCTGTCAAAACCTAGAGTTAACAAAGAAATAGAAGCACCAAATTAAAGGTTTCGAGAGTAAAATAATTGAGACAGTAACTGTACAGGACAAATTAACTATAGTTCACGCGAGGCGAGGGCCTACCCGCCTAGGCGCGGCAAGTCCACATTACCGAGTGTCTGTCCAAAAGCCACTACATATTCTGTTCAGTATTCACCCGGCACAATTCTCCTCAAATCCATGCATAAATTACAACAAAATGCCCAAATATTCCAAACTTTGGTGCACTCCTGACAAATGCTATCACAGTTTGGAGAATCCAACCCCAGTGCATGACACCAGCTGCTCCTATGCAACCATTGCCCAGAACTCAAAACGCTGCTAACTCAAACAGTTGAATCAATTGGACAAGAAATTCATGGATTTTTGCGCCACCATTTAGCCGGACTCGAACAACTGCGACAAAGATTGAACTAATGCACTCGAACAACTGCGAGAAGAATTCCGCCAACAGGTTGAAGGCAGGGCCGCCGGGGAGAGGCTCATAGGATCTTGATTCAAAGCTGAACACTAGGTGCCCCCTTGATATCCCCAAAAAAAATTTAGGAAGAGGGGCAGGCATTAGTTACAAATACGCTTGCCTGTGGAATCATAATCAATTAAGTACTTGCAAGACGGCTTGGTACTTTTAAATTGTAATTACATAGCACGGCCTGCTAAACCGTGTCCAACGCAACATCAACACAGGACAAGTAACGGGAGGGAAAACTACCGAACAAGCATTTCCTTTTCATTCAGATTGCACATTGTTGGTTATCAGACTACCACAGGGCAATAATGCCATAGGCTGATTGCAGGTCGCCACATTCAGGAGACGAGAAACATCACAGGCTTGCAGTTCAGTGTTTTGATGGATCACCGCTGGTTCTCCCTCCGTCGTGCGTACCTGCTCCTGTCATTGTACCTCGGCCTATCTGCTGCTCTCTGTGGCACAGGTTCCACCCTCCTCTGCCTTTCTGGAGGTCTCTGAACAATCTCCCCATTCACAAACAGCTCAGCTGGACATGACAATGAAATTGCAGAGTTTTCAGTATCTTCGGAAACAGTATCGCCAGTATTACAAAGGATTCCTTACTGCAAACACTGCCCCAGCCCCTCATCTCTAGGACATCCGACTGGTAAATAACCAACAAAGAATGGTTATTACCCATCAGCAGGCCTGCATGCAAACCAAGACACTGCGCAGGAAAACCACTTGCTTTGCTAAGGACTACCCCCACTCCCATGGTACAAATTAGCAGGGAACAACATTGCCCTGCCAAAAATAGTGGTTTGGCTGTGGCACAATGGATTGAGGACACGCCTTAAATATAATCAACTTACTCCAGAAAATCTCGCCAATGTTTAAAATCATGCACTCAAGCAGCAATAAGACACATAAATTTAAAATGGCAACTCAACTTTGATATGGTAAAGACACTGAATAAAAGTATAGATGCAACACTAGTGGTTCTTCCAGTGTTCCCCTAGGTGCTAGTCGGGTGGTAGACCAGCACCTAGCGCCTAGGCAGGCCAAATCAGCAAGGCGGGAGGGCACCGCCTAGCACCTAGGTGAACAGTGGGTTCTTCTCTCATCTCTACAGATCTTTTACCCTATTTCATTGGCATACAGAACCATTAGAGAAAATAGAGGGACTTGTTACCAGCCCATTAGCATTCAAAGCAAGACATCGCTTACCAGGCTTCATTGCTTCACCCAGATGGGCCATAGAACAAATGTTGGTAGTTGAAGATACTTGTAAATTCTAGATTATACACGATGCTCTTAACACATGATATTGTGCATTAGACTTGCTCTGCCAAGATGGATTAGACCACCAATGATTGTAATTAAAAATATCGAAGGAACACCAAGTTCAGATATGTTGATTGTTGCATCTCATCTCCACTGATTTGCAACACATTTTATTTGAGGTACAGAACCATTACACTTTTATTGTTAGTCCATTAGCGTTCAAAGCAAGGCATTGCCTGATAGCATCACTGCTTTGCCAAGATCAAGATGGAGTAGAACACAAATGTGCAATAATTGTCACCTAGGATAAATCGATATTAGACACAAATAATCACATCTTGACAGGCAATAAATTTAGTAATAATGTCTCATCTCCACAGAGGTGGCGAATTGTTAAGAGAGCATATTTTTATCTTCCGAAGGTTTCACCCAAGAATGAAGAGATCAAGATATAATACCTATAGAATGACCAGCGATAACAAACTTACTGTAAGCCCCAGGAATGGTCAGACATAAAGAGGAAGTACATTTTCGTGATAATTTCCTCTTACCCGCTTATGTACACACATTTCACTGAGGTGCAGGACGGTATTGACATAAGAACGATGAAGAAAACTCTAGCCAGCAGACCATTAGCAATCAAATTAAAGATACTACCATAAGGCTGCATAGCCTCGCCAAGATGGAAATGTTTATAACGCTAATTGGACACTTCTCCTAGATGTATTACAGTCTACAACCCTTACAAATCTAAAATGGTCATCGATTTAAGCAGTCGTAGTGCCAAAAAGAACCTTATAAACACCTGAAGGCAGATTAACTAACTCCCTTTTGTACACAAAGTATCAAACCAACAGGCTGATTTTTTTTATTTAACATAGCATATGGAAACAATCAAGCGAAAAGTCACCAGAAGATAGTTGCAGGTTCCACGTAATATGGGAAGAAATTACCTCCATAGTCCTTGTACTCAGGGTCAACATAGGAATCCGGGAGCACAAAGAGAACACCAGGAAGCCCTGCAATACAACAGAATCAAACAAGGACATTTAGACAAACTCCCCTTTACTAGAAGGAGAATACACAATTTAGCTTTAATTTTAGATGTAGGCAGCATGAAAACCTTCGAGCTTGTTGGATGTCTCTTCGTCAATCTCACACCCAAACCCAAAGTACCGTTCACACGACACATTGTAAATCTTCTTCTTGGCCTCTTCCTCGCTGTGACACATCCAAAAGTAGAACAATATTATGGCGTAGGGCTTACATGAACAGTAATAGACACAAAAGTCAAATTACTAGTAAACTAGTCTTCCAACTCAAAAGGAGAAAGTTTGCACAATTTTACACATCTTAGGCACCAGGCAGACATGGCCGCAAGAGGCACTAAAGAATATCATATTACATATTCAGGAACATGGAATTCGTCTAAGAATGATTAGCTAATACAAGCAAGCAAGCACAGCAATGAAATAGATCATTTGGAACCCACTGGGCCGCTCCCACGGAAGCAACGAGTAGTGAGCAGTGGGCACCTTCCAAGAACCTTGGCGAGTGTCTGGATGTAGCAATCGATCATCTGCTGCTTGGAGGCGCCCTCTCCGCCGGGCTTGTCCATGACGATCAGCCAGTGCTCGTAGTCGCACCCCGGGAACAGCGGCGCCATCTCCGTGGGTGCCCGGTCGCCGCCGCCGCCAGAACGCATAGGAGAGTAGCCGTCGCCTCCGGGCCGCCGCGCCATGCCCCGCGTGCCTCCGAGGCGGAAGGAGGAGGCGGCGGCAGCCGGGCGCAGCAGCTCCGCCAGAGCCGGGGAGCGGCGGCGCAGGAAGGAGGAGGAGACGTGGCGGGAGACGAGGAGACGGGAGGCGGGGGAGAGCAGCCTGCGAGCCATGGCGGCGGGCATCGCGGGATCGAAACCCTAGTAGCTGCTCGAGCCGAGAAGAGGACGCGAATACGCGATGCGATTATGTTGTACAATACAATACGGGGTTTTTTTTTTGTTTGTGAAATTGGCCAACTTTGTTGGGCTGTGTCTGGGCTACTCTTGGGTGTGCACAATAATTTTGGCCCACGAAAGCCCATGAAGGTCAAGACCTGTTGTGACTTGCCTGATACGAACTCCTCCTTTACAGCTTTGATATGAACACAATTACAGAGACAAAACTGTAGCAGATCCATTTCATTTTTAATAATACATACTGATGATAGCCTGATGCACACAACATACACAGACATAGCTAATTAATTGCACTGCATGGTAATTACGCATATCATCATCTCTGGGTTAAATGACAGGACTATAGTCAGGCAGACAATCGAGAGTATTTATCAGAGAGGACACTGCCTCTGCGAGCATGTAATGTACATCGAATCGCCTCAAAAACAAAATTGAAGTGGGAAAAAGAATAAAAGAATGGACTGTAATGAAAAGAGAAAAGTACTGCATCAAGTTCTGAGCTCAAGTATAGGTGTTCGTGGAGATGGACTAACAGACTGCAGCAAGTTGATGCAGTACTTACTTGTGTGACTAATGGAGGAAGAAAATGAATCAAACAATCTGCGCCAGTTGTTTCAGCCGGCCCTCAAAGGAAATCAATTCGTTTTCTTGGACAAAACATCCTCCGAGGAAGTGTTGTTGCTGTTGTTATCTTTGCTGCTGTTGTCACTGTTATTGTCAAGGTCAGGAACTACTGCTGCAGATGGTTCGACGTGAGCCAGCCGGGCTGCGCCGATGACCTGCTCAGGGAGCTCGTCATATGTGTTCGCCTACATGTGCAATATGCATACATCGATAAGAACAGTTTTTCTTTTCTTTTCTTAGATAGTAGGAGAAAATTCTGTCTCAGCTACAATCTAATCATGCTTCCAAGTTAGCAAGATCAAAGTGTATTCTCAATCATTAGACGAAGCAAAAGTTCAGTATGGTAGAAAAAGGCCACATCTTTGGGGTCCCTTGCCTGTATGAGAAAGGCCATGTCAACTACTAATGTTGTGACAACACCAAACACCAGGCCCAAAACACCATTGGCTACCGCAGAAGAACCAATGTCAGCATCCACCTGCACAAGAAACAACAGATGAACAAGATACATTGCCTTGTTCAGAATCGGAAAAAAAAACCGATGAACTTTCATCGGTAGTTAATGTTCTGAACCAAAGGTCCAAAACTCTACTGCCCATCCTATATACTGTTGTAAAGAAGATTTGAAAGATTTCATGTATATTAGATGCCTTACTTCCAAGTACCCCGGACCACGTACGTAGCTGCAATCAACAGCCTTTCCCAACAAACAAGGGGTGCTTCCAACACTCTGCCGCACTATCCAAGAGCCCTGAAGAACTTTTTGTTAAAGTCAAATTGAAGTCGAAGAGTACAACACAATTGTTGCACCCTACATGATCATTGTGCAAGAACAGACCTTCAGGACAGACGGTATAAGCTTCAGTCTGCTGTTGCAGAACTCATCATCGCCATCAAAGAAACGCTGCAGCAGTGATCCTTTTTTTCAAGGAACTCGTGATGAAATACATGACCAAGCTGTAATGAGTTGATCCGGGAATCTACAATAGGTTACTAACTTCACCAAAAATGTTTCCTTTCGGAAAAAATTTCGCCAGAAGTCTGTAAACAGGTAAATAAAGGTTACCAAGAAATCTTAAGAATGTCAACTTACCTGTATGTTGGCAACAAAGGTAAACATCCCTTTCTCAGCAGCAACCTACAGAACAGATAAAACAAGGAGCAATGAAAATATGAAACAAGGATCGGATTTCATTCTATTCTACTTCAGATATAAGTGAGCATGGATCCTAAAGTGGTTCTGTTCAGATTAGGATCTGAGATTACACAAGAAACCACTCATTGTTTACATCCAGCCAAACTACTTTAATAATTGTGCTCATTTTACTAATTGATTTAAAAAAGAGTTGGACCACAACTCAACAGGCATAGTATTGTCATTTATAGAAGAACTTTTCTTGCATACAAGAAAGTATTATTTAGAGTTATCAACATGCATGGTTCATGAAAATTGACAGCAGATAATATATAAATAGCAAAGCATTCTGTGCTGGTCTTGCTCAATACCAGCAATATAGGATCTAGTATCCCAGATACTACTTTATAAGTTGAATAGTCTCTGCTTCGGAATGTTAGCTTTCAAAATAAAATTTACAGAGATAAAATGCAACCATATAAGAATAGGATAAGCGATCAGAAGATCTCAGGCAAATTATTCTGTTTACCTGAGCAACACAACCTTTCTGCCTGCCAACATTATTCATACGCTTGGTGTCCTTAAACCAGCCAATGGTTATTATTTCACGAGATGATTAAGCAAAAATATGAACAGTTAGTTGAACAAAAGAAATAAAGCCCATGCCACTTATGTATAATAATAATAATAATAATAATAATAATAATGAAGAGATTATTGCATAGGTACAAGCAATGTACCTCCTTGAGGTCGCCCTTGCGGGCGGCGACGTGGAGCTGGTTCCAGCCGCAGTCGACGGCATTGCGGCTCCAGACCCGGCTGCTCATGCTGAGCGACCTGCGAAGCTGCACCGTAGTCTAGTCTAGGCCGCCTTCTTCCTACTCGAATTGATTCCTCCAGCAGAATCAGGTAGCGAGGGAGGAGAGATCAGCAGCGATGAATACGAAAGTCAGATGAGAGCAGAATCGAGTAGCGAGATTCAAGCCGGGGCAGAGCGCGAGCATCGGCGAGGAAGGCGGCGGCGGCGATGGGCGGCGCACCATAGTGTGTATGTATCGAGATTTGGGGGGTGCATCTCAAATTAATTGTAGCTGCTGGAGGGAGGAGGAGATCAAACTCGAATCAATCGAATCGGCTCTTGCTGAGCGACAAGGCAAAGCAGCAGCATTATCTTTACTATTATAAAAGGAGTTGATGATTGACTCATCGTCACTCCTCTTCTCTCAGCCCTTCGATCTAATTACGAGATAAAATCCGAACCGTCTATCTCGTAGCCCCCTCCCTCCCACCCGCGCGCGCCTCCTCCCTCCTCTATCTCTCCGCACTGCACCACCTCCCCGCGCGCGCTCCTCCCCTACCCCGACCGCCTCCCTCCTCGCTCTCTCCCCGCCTCCCTCGCTCTTCCCGTCGCCTCCTCCCCCCCGCGTCGCCGCCGCCGCCTCCCCTCCTCCCTCCCAAGCGCCGCCCTCGCTCTCCCCCCGCCGCCCCGATCCGCCTCCACTCGCTCTCCTCGCCGCCTCGCTCTGCCCCGCCCTCCCACCCCGCATCGCCGGCGCCTCCTCCTCCTCCCACCCCTCGGCTCCGTCACCGCCTCCCTCCCACCACCCCACGTGCCGCCGCCTCCCTCCCACCCCCGCGTGCGCGCCTCCTCCTCCTCCCCCCCCTCGGCTCATCCCGCTGCCTCCCCTCCTCCCCTACCCCGCGTCGCGCTACCTCCCTTCCCAACCCACGTGCCTCCTCCTCTCTTCTCAAGAACCCGCAGCGCCTCCATCTTCGTGCAACCACCGTGCCCCTCGCACAAACCGCCACACCACATCCAAGCGCTTGCCAAATCTCCTCTCCCTCCCTCCCCCCACACCGCCGCAACCGCCTCCCCACCACACCCCGCGCCACCTCGCCCCCTCTCCCTGCCCATCCCACCCCGCGCCGCGGAGAGGTGGCGATGAGACCGAGCACGCGGTCTCGATGACCGAGTGCCACAAGTGTGTCCTCTCGTGCACCTCTCTCCTCTTGCGCCTCCTCGTGGGCTCCTTCTCCCTCTCGCCGCCTATTCGTGTCGCCACCACCGCTTTGCTCCACATCTTGATCATTGTCTCCTCTCGTGCATCTCTCTCTCCCTTGCCCCTCCCTCGCGGGCTCCTTCTCCCGCCCACCGCTGTCAACCCACGCCAAGCCCAGGCGACAACAATGGTGGAGGCGAGGGGATGGGGAGGAGGGGAGTGGAGGGCATTGGGGAGGCGGATAGGAGGGGGAGGTGGAGGGCGCCCAGGCGAAGGCGAGGCGGATAGGGAGGTGAAGGTGTAGGGCATTGGGGAGGCGGCCACGAGAAGGTGGAACAGTTACGACAACACTGGCGGTACTGCTTAACTTCATACAGTATATGGCTTGCATTGCATATCTGCTCAAATTCGATCCATGTGCGCATATTAGACTGGTTTGGTCCACTAATCACATAACAAATGTATTGTTTTGTGATGCATTTGATTTGATTAATCTTAGAATGCATTTAAAGTCAAACTTTGGTTCAACTCGGATTTGTAGATTAGTCCTAGCTGTTGTGATTTAGTCTATGTTTAATAAACGGTAGGTTAGGACAGTTGTTAGATCTCAGATTACTTCTTATGACAAAAACATTTGCCCACTATCACTTCTCTGTTAAATTTGTACGTTAATATTCAAGTTCATGCTGTAAAGATGGCATCCTTTTTTTAGCACCGCTTCCATCCGTGAACTCGCCTTCTTCTTTGAATTGAAATCAAGGCACCACCTAAATGTCCGTGGTAAGAGTGCAACTTTGCCATCCATAATAAAGCGCTTGATTTCTTCCTAACATGCTTCGCTCCAACAGAGAAGGATTGGGAAGACATAAAGTTTAGCATTGAAAATGGTGTTGATTTCTATGCTGTTTCCTTTGTGAAGGATGCCAAAGTTATTCATGAAGTAAAGGACTTCCTTAAAAGTAATGTTCTCTTTGTCATGTATGGAAATCTTGGATATCTTTGTTGGGAACTTAATTAATGTGTTCTTTGCTCCTTTTCGTATCCAGGTGCTAATGCAGATATACATGTCATTCCAAAAATTAAGAGTGCAGATTCAAGCACAAATCTCCAGTCTATTATTGCCGTATCAGATGGGGTAAGACACATCGTCTATGTCAATTCCTTCATATTAAAAAAGGCATTGTCAAGTGGCAACTCCTTTCAATATTTAAATGCCTTTGAGTAGTTGTCATGAGAATTGGACCAAGCAAAGTGTGTTGAAGAGCTTTTGTGGAAGTTGGAACACATAATTTTTATTGTTTTAATTCTCTTTGTTCTATTCGCCGCATGTATCTTGTATGTGTCCGCATGCGTCTTATTCTATGTCCGATAAATGAAAAACTATCTGCCACCTTGATGGACTTCTTTATTAGTGCTACACATGAACTTCTTGAAATGCTTATAGGCAATGGTGACGTGTGGAGATCTTGGTGCTGAACTTCCTATTAAGGAAGTTCCTTTGCTACGGGTGAGATTAAAATTTATGTATAATTTTAGGCGGACAAGAAAACATTCTCACCATTTTGTTCATTTCCTCCTTTTATTTATTCATATGCCTATAAAACAAGCAAGCACTAATAGCATTTAAGTTGCAATTATTTTACTTTTTTTAGGAGAAGATTGTCAGAACATGCCAAAGCATGCAAAAACCAGTTACTGTTGCCACAAATATGTTGGAAAGCATGATAGACCATCTAACTCCAACAAGGCGAAGTTTCGATATATAGTAATTGTAGTTCGGAAGGTCTTGATGCCATCATGCTATCTGGTGAAAGTGCTCACAAAAAGTAAGGTTTCAACCTGTCATGTATTTATGCCTGATATTGATGGTATGTACTCAAGTTGTCAATGTGCTTTTCTTGTGGGCAAATGGATCGTTACCTACTGTAAAGGACTGCTGATAAATAATACTATATTATATCACTCATAATAATATTCATGTTTGTAAAGAATTGCTTGGTTAAAGGACCGCCGATAAAAAAAATGGGTTGGCATTGGCCTTCGTTGTCGGAGATGGTGGCGAAGCCATTGGAGCCGAGGAAGATGGTCGTGTCGCCTAAGGTTCCACGGTGCCAGAGTTGTCAGAAGTCAACGCAAGTAACTGGTAGAAGGAGGTAGAGGGAAGTGAGAAGAGTCCGGCAAGGGGTTTGGTTTTAATCACTATTCGCCATAGGGTCTTTACGATGATAACAATTTAATATATTGTATTCCAAAGATAACTGTTAAATTTAACCGGTGTCTTTAGAGGGGGCTAGACTTCAATTTTGAAAACCATCTTTAGCATGACCTGTTTGTTTAATGCATGTCCGTTGGAACGAAACTTAATTAAGTAGATGATTCGTGATACTATGATCTAAAATATATAAACCAAATAATATGAGTTTAGAATCTATTATCCTATTTATTTAATATCCGTTGCAACGTACGGGCACTTTACTAGTTTTAATGAAGATGCAGTTAGTTGGGCCCATCATGCGTGCTGCTTCCTTGAATTGAATTGATGCATCGTCGGGGGCCCAGCCCAGCCCAGCCCATTGATGAATGCATCTCCCTCCTCCAAAACCCCAACCCTCCCCCGCGGAATCCCATCCCTCCGCCGACGAGATGGCCGCCGCCTCCCTCTCTCGCGCCGCCGCTGCGTGGGCCCGCCTGCTCTCCCTGCGGCCCCTCCACCTCGCCGCCTCTAGCCCGCTTCCTCACCAGCTGTGCTCTCGGATCATCTCCCCGCGCCGCCTCTCCGCCTTCTCCGCCTCCTCCAAGTTCCAGCAGATCCAGAGCGACCGGGTCGTGCACGACCTCCTCGCCGAGCTTGAGCGCGAGCGCCACAAGGAGCGCCTCGAGAAGGGCAATGTAGAGGCCGGCGACTCGGACGAAGAGGACTTCCTGGGTGTCAAGCCGCTCATCGAAAAGCTCGAGCGCCGGAAGGCCAAGGAGGCGGCCGCGGCCGACGACTCCTTCTGGGAGCCCACCGACTCCGACAGCGACGAGGACGACGAGCGCTACACCCCCGACGCCATCAAGCGCCGCGTCGACGAGTTCGACCGCAAGTGCAAGCGCCACTCCGAACTCCTCCGCTCCTTCGCCGAGGCCGGTAAAACTTCCCCCTCCCATTTCCACCTCTTTTACCTGTCAGAAAGAGAAGCTTACATGTGTATGCATCTGTACATCGCTTGCTGCGCCATTTATTCTGACCGGTGCGAGAGTTGATGGCCAGCTAGCTCTGTATTTATCGTCTCTTGAATCTTGGCATGCTAAAACTCTTTCCGTTCCGGCGATGCTGAACAGAAACCCTCGATGATGCTCATAAATGGATGACAAAAATCGACAAATTCGAGGAGCGCCATTTGAAACTGCCATTGGAGTACAGAGTTATTGGGGACATGATGAATCGTCTCAAAGATTCCACAGGGAAAGAGCGCTTTGTTCTCCTCCAGAAGCTGAATCGAGCTGTTAGACTGATGGAGTGCAAGGAGGCATATGACCCCAACAACCCCGCAAATTTTGGGGTTATTCAGCACCAGCTGGTTGGTTCTCCAGAGGATCTAGTGGGCAACGCTGGCTTTGACAAGGAGAAGCAGATGATCCAAGGGGCAAGCCTCGAGGAAGAAGATGAGGAATTCAATGAAGCAAAGGAGAAGGATGATCTGCTCATAGAGAAATTGAATTCTATTGAAAAGAAGATCGAGGACAAGTTAGCAGAGTTGGATCATACATTTGGTAAAAAGGGCAGAGTTTTAGAAGAGGAAATAAAGGATTTGGTGGAGGAGCGGAACTCCCTGACCGACAAAAAGAGGAGACCTATGTACAGAAAAGTAAGTGATGTTATCACTGGAGTTGATTGAATTGGCCTGTCAGTCATCTTATGGCTGGATGTGCCTTTCCTTGATGTTCTTCACCTCATGTAGTAACTTCATGGTGCCTAATACTTGCCTTTCTCTAGTTATCGGTATTGTGTATACTAACAGATTTGGTCATTATACACCACAGGGTTTTGATGTGAAAGTCATTGATGTTAATCGGACATGTAAAGTTACAAAGGTGAATGCTCTTTGTTTGGATAATCACAACTACTAGTTATAGCTTTTCCCCATGTTCATTACCAAATTTTGCATTCTGCTTCTCAGGGAGGCCAAATAGCAAAATTCACAGCATTGTTGGCCACTGGAAACTACCATGGTGTTGTAGGTTTTGCAAAAGCTAAAGGTCCAACTGCCAAGATTGCAATACAGAGGGTATGGATCTTTGCCTTCCCAAACAATTTATCAAACCTATGTTTGAGTTCAGCATTACCTCTTCAATTCATTTGCTAGTGCTTTATCTTGCTATCGATTTAAGTTTATGATTGTTTGTCCTCACGTAGTGTGCAAATAGTAGTCGCTGATGTGTTATCCATTTGATTATTAGCTTGTTTCCCTTTTTCTTTTGGGGGCTTTGTGCGGTATGTCCATGGTTGCCTCAAGGGACCGCGGTGACTGTGGGTTATGTGTGCACACGTGCATGCAGGGGTAGCAGGAAGATTAGTGCTACTGATGGTGAAGTATGTGCATATACCTTTTCATTTTCAGAATCTTTCAGGCTCCATTTGAACTCAAATTGTTGAATATATTTATCTTTATATTTCTTGTTGATGCATGATGTATTACTGAATCTGGTAGACTAGGATAATCAATTGATTATGTGATTGTACAACATTTGGTTCATCTTAAGACAAATTTTAATGATCCACTATGGCCTATAGGGTTGTATGCCTGGTAAAACTTCTCCAAAATATAGTCATAGAGAATCCTCAATCCTGGGTTTGGCCGTCTGAGTAATGCCGTGGAAATTTCTCTCGTATGGTTGATACCTGAGTTACTACCTTTATGCTTCAGTTGGAATTCATTACCTCAACTGGAAAGTTCAGCTTTTAAAGGGTATGCCTTCTTTTGTTTCCAGGCATACGAGAAATGCTTCCAGAACCTCCACTATATGGAGCGATATGAGGACCACACAATTGCACATGCGATTCAGGCTAAATATGAGAAAACAAAGGTAAACACATCCGAGTAGCAAATTGCTCCTCTTATTTATCAGAGGTTTTGTGGAAACTTTTGTGGACATGATTGCTGCTTGTGTATCTTAAGATATACCTCTGGCCTGGACCTACGAGAAGTGGAATGTGTGCTGCTGGTAGGACTGTTGAAACTGTGCTGTATTTAGCTGGTTTCAGCAACGTCAAGTCAAAGGTGTGCTTCTGCTATAGTATACACAACCACTTATCACTCCATTTGCATTTGCAAGACGGTAATTTTTCTATGTTTCCATCACAGATTATTGGATCGAGGAACCCACTTAATGTTATCAAAGCTCTCTTCATAGCATTAAACGCTGTGCGTGCCCATTACTCAAAATATATTTGTCCCTCTTAATCTTTTCGGTTACAACATTTTTTGCAACTTTTATTTCTTCTCCCTTTTTTAGAAGAAAAGTTGACATCTGTTTTTTACAGATTGAAACGCCAAAGGATGTGGAGCAGAAATTTGGACGAACAGTTGTTGAGTCATACTTATTGTAGTCATTTGTTTGTCTTGAAGAGCTCAGGCCGGCCTCTGCTGGCTGTGGCGAGGGAAGACCAAAGAAAGAACCAATGGCAGATCTAACCATGTGAGCTCTCTTTGTTTTGGCGATTTCAACCATTTGTGATGCAACCGGTAAAGCCCAACACAGTCTTGAACAGATACTGTATTTTTGAAGTGATAAGGCGTAGTAACCAGATAGTAGATGGTATTCCCCGTCTCTTGGCAACAGAACTAGAGGGCACATTTGACGATTCTTGCATAAAATTTCCTCTCTGTACGAGTTGTCCTTTTGGTTTTGTTACCATAGTTTGTGCTGCATGCATGCTGTTGTGGCGGGTGATAGGTTGCTTGAAGATTAAATTCACAGCTTGTCTTGGTAGAAAGAATAAAAATACTTTGGGTCTTGCTTGGTACTAAACAGATCGCTGCGAGAAACTATCAAGGGTTCCGTCATTTCCACAAGTTTGCAAAATTAAGTGGCTGGAATTGACAAAGTATGGTACTATCCTGGCATTTTTTTAAGAAAAAAGCAAAAACAATGTGAAGGTGGGGAGATTGAAGATGGAAGTAGCTGCAGCATGTGAGTGCGTGATGTGTATATAGAGAGATGTGCTCGGTTAACTAGCACCACAATATTGTATAGATATGGTGTTTGAAGAAGAATTACAGATAGTACAAGAGTTGCCCTTGGATTGGAGAAGTAATACAGGCGGGTATTGTAACTTATCTGGGATTGGAGAAGTAATAGTAGAGGAATTAAGGTGTACAAGGCACGGCGGCTCTAGGCGTGGTGGTCCATGGCGGCTGGGTAAGCTGGAGGCATAAGAAGGCGCTGAAGCGCTCTCATCCTATAGGTCCTACTACTAGTTATGGTGCACTGCTGAGCTCGTCGCAGGAACCAGTACAATTTGACGTGTATCTTCATCACTAGCCGATCATCACTACAGGAACGCGCGTTTGATTGGTACTAGCTATGTTGAGTCATATATCATTCACATAATAGCGGTGGTTTATAACTTTTTTTTTCTGTAGTTAACTTATCTTTTTACTGAATCTGAGTTGATTTATTTGGCATAATTAAATTTAAAAAAGTTAAGAATAGAAAAAAAACATATTAGTCATCACAGACAATACAAAAAAATATAGAAAAAAGAACAGAAAAAAAACCAGCCGCCGCTTCTCTAGGTCTCTTCTATACCCCGTGATGCTCTATTGCTTATGCTCTTGACCTATTAAGCCTTGGAGCTCGTCGCCACCATGAAAAACCGCCGCGGAGACTTCTCGTCGCCAGTAAGATTCCGACCATCCCTGACCCTGGCCAAGGCCAAAAATGGAACCATCTTGTCCCCACAAACCCATACATACCCTCGGATTCCATCGCAATGCACCATAGCTCAAGAATTTTCCGATTGCCCTGCTTCTGGCCACGGTAGCGCACGAGAGAGGAAGATGAACAGTAATTTCTGCTACTGTTCATCCGAACCCGGTACTATAGCACCCAAACCCGGTATGAATAGTATGAGCCCGTAGTGAACAGTGTGCAGACCCGTGATGAATAGTGACCCCGCCCATTACTGTTCATCAGTGTATAAAAACATAAAATATGTCCATTTTGATCATCTCGAACCCGCCAATCCATTTTTCAGCTCCATTCTCTTACATTCAATTCTGATAAAATTCAAAACCATTAGGAAGCCATTCAGAATTTTAAACCAAGGTCAATCCAAAACCCGTGTATCTCGCCGAAATTCATTTAGCGTAAATAATCCAATTCAAACCATTTTGAACCACTAAACCCCTTTCAAACCTTATCTGACCCAAATATTCTTCGTCCAAAACGCTAAACCTAATATAGACCGAATTCTTACCGATTTCCGAAACCAACTAAAAGGATTTGGTGCAGTGGTACTAGCTAGTGTCAAGAGATTCTAGCGGTGATGCCTCGACAAGAGTATAATGACTAGACCCTTATGCCTAATAAAGAGCATAGTGAACACTCAACCGTAAGCTTGACTCTCACAGATCAGGATAATCCACTCGACGTTGGCCAGTTAGGTGCTTGAGGAAGTGATCGATCAAGTGTGTATCAGGTAGAGAGTATATAAAGAACTGAGTAAGCGAAAACCCTTGTTTTCTTAACTCTGGCGCAGGAGTGTAAGGAATCTTGTGGGTAAAGCCAAGCAGCTCTGCAGAGTGAAATAAAATCGTGTTTGAATATGCCGTGCTTCCGGTGAATGAAGCTGTGTTTATTTGGGTGATTCCATCAATGAAGCATAAGTAGTTTTGGAATGATTTTGGAAAAATTGGAAAGATTGGTAATCAAGTTTGAGACCCCAATTACTAGGAAGCTCTTGATTTTCTTGGTTTAAACTCAAAAGGTTTGTGAAATAAAACTGCATCCACATAAAATATTACAACCCCTATAATCTCATTCTTTGAAGTCCCTTGCATGTAATTATATAGGGTCTCCTCATGTGACTTGTTGAGTACGGTGGTTGTATTCAAATTTGCTATATTTTCCCCACAACAGATACCAGAAGAAGAAAGAATATTACAAGTACGTGTTAGGGTTACGACCGCACTCAAGCGTTTCTGTGGGAGTTTTCTTCGGATCTTCTAAATGTAAGTTATGTTTTGGGCTTGAACGCCCATAAAACTATTAAAATTGGTCGCTATGCCTTAATTTTGTCAAACTAATCATTTAAAATTGGTCGCTAGGCCTTAATTTTGTCGAACTAATTATTTTTAAATGTTTGTAAGCAGGTTTGATGGTACTTCGGTCTACAACAGAACTCCTGAGCTGTTGTTGGATGTACGATGCCTCTATTTCCAAAAATGAGGGTGTTACGGAGGCCGCAATCGTGCGTCAGCAATTAAAAATAGGTGCTGTTTATATATGCAGCATGCAATTAATCAAAAGGCTGCGGGAAAATTAAAATGACACGGTCATAAACTGGAAAAGAAAGCGACCTAGCTCCCACCTCTTTGATTTGTGACACATGACAAAATCAAATCTTAAAACATAATAGCAATTTAAAATAAAAAGACATGACAAAATCGAATCTTAAAATATAGTAGCAATTTAAAATAAAAACGGTCTGGCTCCTTTCCCACCTCTCATCTGCCATATAATTCACGCGTCTCTAGCATAATAGCAATTTAAAATTTATGTGTTCCAAATAAAAAAGCTAATCAAGCTACTTTCAGATTCGATTTTATCACGTGTCACAAATATAAGAGAGTCCTTAAGAGATTGGAGGCAAGATCCAGTCCCACAGAAATCTCTTTCCCACAAACTGAAAGGACAGTCATATTTTATTCGTGTATCTCGACGCGTATTTTATATACGTAATGCTTTTCATGCAAGAGTTTTGTTGGCTATCTGGAAACGTACAAAATAAGAGTCCGAATTATATTCATCTTCATCAGCATCTAAGTAGTTCAATGATGATCGTTATTGGCCAACACATGCTATCCTCTTCCAAAAATTAAACTGTTTGCATGGTTCCTAAAATAGTTCTTAGCAGTGGAGTAGTGGGTAAAGCTATTTCTGAAGCATAGGATAGAAGAACCACTAAAATTACACGTAGTAATTAAAGCGAAACAAAGCGGTTTTGCTAGGTTACGTTGGTATCAACGATAAAACATCAGTGGCCAGATGTTTATGTATAAACCTGTTTCGTATATTTGATAATACAGGAGCTCAGACACAGGCGAAAAAAAAATGTCAAATCGCTACGTCTTAATGTAAGATACAGAGCAATTTTTATTATTTAACCCTCTTTTTAATCTATTTTTGTTAATAATGTATCGTCCAACTTATTTTTAAATTTGATCTTTTTGACCATACCATCATCCGTAAGGTGACAAATAACACTGGCATATCACAAAGATAAATCCAACGCGAGCCAAAAATAGCTTGTTTGGTCATGCCTGCCAGGATTGGTGCTTCATGTCATGCTAGCTAGGCTAAGTTGTCGTAAATTCTCTCCATATTTACGCTAGGACTAGGAGCATTTCCTCATGAAGGAGGGCAGAGCAGAAGCTGTTGTTCGGACCCACCCGACAGAGAGAGAGAGTAATAAAGGAAAGGAAATCCCCAATCCAGTCCCCCGAGGGCAGGGCAAGGGCAGGGCATCTCCCGATCGATCCATCGCCGTCTCCGACTCCGACTCCGACGAGCCATCCCCATCCGTCGCAGCGCAGATCCATCCATCCATGCCGCTCGCCGCCTAGGCACGGCCGCGAGCCGCCCTCCCCCCGCCCGCTCGCCGCTTGTATGGAAACACGCCGCCGCAAGCGCGCCGCCGCCTCCTCCGCCTCAGCCCCCAAGCGCTCCCGCCGCTCCTCCTCCTCCTCCTCCGCGCCCGCCCCCGCGATGGACCCCTCTCCCTCCTCCCGCCGCCGGGCTCGCGCCCCCGCCGACAAGGGCAAGGACCCCGACCCCTCCTCCACCTCCAACCCCTCCCCCCCCGTCGCCCCCGACGACGACGACGACTCCGTCGCCCCCTTCCCCCACTCCTTCACCTCCGCCAGCACCGCCCTCCAGGGCCTCCTCCGCAGGCTTGGCGCCGGCCTCGATGACCTCCTCCCCTCCTCCGCCGCCGCCTCCTCCTCGTCCTCAACCTCCGCCCAGCTCAAGAGGATCCTCGCCGGCCTGCAGGCCGACGGGGACGAGTCGCGCCAGCTCCAGTCCCTCATGCAGCTCTGCGAGATGCTCTCCATCGGCACCGAGGAGTCGCTCGCTGCCTTCCCCGTCGACGCCTTTGTGCCCATCCTCGTTGGTCTGCTCGGCCGCGAGGAGGCTGCTGGCGGCGCCAGCCCCGATGTCATGCTGCTCGCCGCACGTGCCCTCGCGAACCTCGTCGACGTCCTCCCGTCTTCCTGCTCAGCCGTCGTGCACTATGGGGCTATCCCGTGTTTCTGTGCTCGACTGCTCACCATCGAGTACATGGACCTTGCCGAGCAGGTAAATGCTAGCCATTTTTCCCCTCACTTAAGCTCTATAAAATCTTCAAGACTCCCTCACTTAAGCTCAATTGTCGCTTAGAATCCCCGCTTGTCCCATAGCGGGCTCTAGTCCGAGAGGATTCGACTGCATAATATGATGTTCATCTTGCTAGGTTTGCTTGAGAAATGAACATATGTTGTTTGCCAAGATGCTGCTAACCTTTACTCCATCCGTTTTCCTTCACATGTTTTCAGTCTCTACAAGCTCTTAAGAAGGTTTCTCAGGAGCATCCAACTGCCTGTTTGCGTGCTGGCGCGCTAATGGCTGTCCTATCGTATCTTGACTTTTTCTCCACCGGTGTTCAGGTATTTCTCCATTTCTTTCAAGTCCTCGGGTATACTTCAGTTTAACGCCCCCCCTGGTTTTGCTGTGCGCTCTTTGCCTCAACTTAAATTTGTTTCGTTGGTGGACGTGCCTCTAGAGAGTAGCATTGTCTACTGCTGCTACTATATGCAGGAAGCTGCCATCTGATGCGTCGGAGTTTGTCATGGAAGCTGTTCCATTGCTCACGAATCTCCTAAACCACCATGATTCTAAGGTACTTTTGACCTCTTGGCTTATGATTTGCCATTAGCTGGTTCTAAAAAAATTCTGGTTCTAAAAATTTGTCACTACCAAATACCATTCCTATCAGGGTTATATCATGTGATTTTGTTTATGCACATTCCAGGTACTAGAGCATGCTTCTGTTTGTTTAACACGCATCGCAGAGGCTTTTTCTTCCTATCCAGAGAAATTGGACGAGTTGTGCAATCATGGGTTGGTTGCACAAGCTGCTAGCTTGGTATCCGTCAGCAACTCTGTAGGCCAGGCATCATTGAGTACATCGACGTATACGGTATACACAAATATGTTTTGTTATTCTTTCGTATTGTTTACTATGTCTTTTTTGGTACTCTTGCTAAGTTTAGATTGGACATTCTTTCAGGGCTTAATCCGTCTTCTCTCAACATGTGCAAGTGGATCGCTGTTGGCAGCTAAAACACTTCTTCTTCTTGAAATTAGTGGCACTCTTAAAGATATTCTGTCAGGTTCTGGTTTGATTGCCGGAACATCAGTCTCCCCAGCTTTGTCAAGGCCTGCTGATCAGGTGGTTACGTCTATCACTTATTACTATGCTGCTGGTGCTAGCGTTATGACTAGTTTTTACCATTTTTTATGCGATTCAATTTGTAAGAGCATTAGTGGCCAATCAATATAGTCACCATCATCAAATATGTCATCCTGCATTAAGTACTTTGAGGTGTTGTTTTAAGGAGGCTTGTGAGGGAATAAGATACTCATTTGGAATGTGATTTGAGCTAAATCTGCCAACATTTACCACGATTAGGTAGCTGCTGAGATTTTTGTCATCTTAATCCCTTTATATTTAGCATAACTGTGCAAGTAATCGTTTGTTTGATGCAACCATATGTGGACAGATTCTAAAGAATCTGACATTTTTTAGTATAAATGTATAGTGTTATCTGCAGTGCTTCTTGTTGCTCTCTCATTTAGCTGCTCAAACATCAATTGTTGAAACCTTCCAGGGGTGATATGTACTTGCATGCTTTTCTTTGTGCGGATGGAGTTCATACACTTACTGTTAATTTTTAACCCTGCAGATGTTTGAGATCGTGAGCCTTGCTGATGATCTGCTTCCACATTTGCCTGTGGGAATCATTTCTTTACCAACATACTTCCATGTATTTGTTAAAGGCTCTTCTACAAAGAAATCTGCTTCCACCAAACAAGACGGGGCTGGTTCAACAGAAAATGAAAGGTCAGGTCATGAGAGGCTATTGCGTGAACACCCCGAACTTCTACAGCAGTTTGGTATGGACTTATTACCCATAATTGCACAGGTTTGTGACCAATTTCTTTTCTTGTTGACGAATTGTAACTACTATTTTTTGAGATAGTATTTTGGTTGTCGTACTTAATAGACTTTGCTCTTGGACAGGTGTATGGTTCAAGTGTAAATGCACCAATACGTCATAAGTGCTTATCTATCATTGGGAAATTAATGTACTACAGCTCCGCTGAAATGATTCAGTCTCTCCTTGGCACAACGAACATATCAAGGTGCTAATACGAGTTTCTACTTCAAAGCCTGATTCATTTCTTCTAGAGAATGGTTTCATGATATATTGACATCAGAAGCTATCATTTTGTGTACTGTCTCAGTAGGCACATCTTTTCTGATCCTTGCTAAGTCACACAATTTACTTTGCAGCTTCCTAGCAGGCATTCTTGCCTGGAAAGATCCACAAGTGTTGATTCCTGCTCTTCAGATAGCAGAAATTATGATGGAAAAACTTCCAGAGACATTTTCCAAGTTGTTTGTAAGGGAAGGTGTTGTTCATGCTGTGGAGTCACTTATATGTTTGGAATCCTCGAATACAGTGCCTTCTCAGGTACCCCCACAGGATAAAGATAATGATTCTGTTACGTACTCACGCTCTAGACGCCAACGCCGGCGTGGGGGTGCTGCACCGACAGAAAACAGTTCATTAGATGAATCAAACGCCTCCAATTCTGGGATTGCCAGCTCACCTCCAAGCTCTACAGAAGTTCCGAACACCAGTCTTCGTGTCGCAGTTAGCGATCGTGCAAAGTCATTCAAAGATAAATACTTCCCTTCTGACCATGATTCAAGTGATATCGGAGTTACTGATGACCTTCTTAAACTGAGAACACTATGTGCAAAGTTGAATACCGCAACTGAGAATGTTGTAACAAAAGCCAAAGGGAAATCAAAGGCCTTAAGTGCTAATCATTTTGACATCTCACATGATGTGGAGGAACAATTAGACTTGATAGTAAGTGAAATGCTTGCTGAGCTTAGTAAAGTGAATGGGGTTTCCACATTTGAGTTCATTAGAAGTGGAGTTGTTGCAGCATTTCTTGACTATTTGTCGTGTGGGACATTTGGAAAGGAAAGGGTATCTGAAGCAAACCTGCCAAAGCTTCGTCAGCAGGCGCTTAGGCGATACAAGTCCTTCATATCTGTTGCCCTTTCTCTTGATCATGAAAGGAACGAAACTCCACTGACACTGTTGGTCCAAAAACTGCAAAGTGCTTTGTGTTCATTGGAACGTTTCCCTGTTGTGCTCAGCCAGTCTAGCAGAATTGGTACTGGAGGCTCCCGTCTGACCTCAGGTCTTAGTGCTCTAGCTCAACCCTTCAAGTTGCGTCTGTGTCGAGCTCAAGGTGAAAAATCACTGCAGGATTATTCATCAAATATTGTGCTTATTGATCCCTTTGCAAGTCTAGCAGCTGTTGAAGAATTCCTGTGGCCCAGAGTTCAGCGCAGTGAGGCTGCTTCGAAACCTATTGTTCCACCTGGAAATAATTCTGAATCAGGCGTACCTGGTACCACTGCTGGTGCATCAGCTCAATCTGGCCAACGTCCAACAACAAGATCAAAGTCATCTGCTGCAAATAGTGTTACATCTATGAAGTATTCTCAGGAGGAAAGCACTAATAGTGCCAAAGGAAAAGGCAAAACTGTTGTAAAACCAAACTCAGATGAACCCAAAGGACCTAATACAAGGAATGCTACCCGCAGAAAAGCTGCTTCAGAGAAAGATTTGGAAATAAAGCAAACACATGCTGACAGTAGCTCTGAGGTATTATTTCGTTTGCATTCCAAATTAACATGAAAATTCTGAAAAAATTATGGATTTAGGTGTCAATTTAGTCTACCTCTGCATAAGATTGAAGTGCATATTCAATGTATGCGGGGATATATAAAAATGAGAAAAAATCTGGCAAACTGTATATTATCAAACAATAAATTATAAAGCAAGGACAATCTCCTTTTGTTTCTTGTCACATAGTTGAGTTTGAACTTAAAACTTCAGAAGGTGCTACAACACTCCACAGACTACAGCTCCATTTTTGTGAAGTCTTCTGGCATAAACAACTATTACTTGTGGAGAATGTTTTACCTTCTTGGTGGTGGTTTAGTCCACATGCAATGAACCATGCACTGGGACCATCTTGTTGTATAATTTTTGTTATGATGTAAGAGTGCGATTATTTAAGGACAACCAGGCTGTACGACAATTTAAAAATCTGAGGGTGACAATTCTAGGAAAAATCTAGGAATTACATTTGTGTATTTTTATTTTTGTTCGACTGGAAGCTTGGTAAGTAATACTTCTCTATTTTTGTACATGCAGGATGAGGAGCTTGACACTTCTGTTGAGATTGATGAAACTTTAATGATTGATGATGATGACATTTCTGATGATGAAGATGATGATCATGAGGTATTGGTTTTAAAAGTTTATTCTTTGTAATTTTGTTTTATTGCAGCTTGCATTAATTTGTATATTATATATTATTATGTTCATGAGGCATGTTAGAGCCAGTTTGGCCTAGTCCTTACACCAAGATAAGCGCAAGTTTGGGCTAAACAATCATCTATTTTTTTTCCTGCCTGACTGTTAAATCCAAGTCATTCTTCCACAGAGAAGATAAAGCCAGTGGGGGTAGCTTTATTGCACCTAATCTAGGGCTTATAAGGAGGTTTTACAGTAAGCTAGCCTATTGAGATTATAAGCTGTAAGCTGCTAAACTTGACAAGCTCATACGATTAGCCCATGCTAGGCCAATTAAGATCTTTCTTGGTCCAGAATGAAGACGACCATTGACTTTCTTTCTGTATATAAATAAATAACTTCATTGAAATTCTCAGGTTCTCCAAGATGGGTCTCTTCCTATTTGTGATCAAGATGGGGTGCATGATGTGAAATTGGGTGACGCTGATGACTCTAATATTGGCTTAGCAAGTGATAACCAGCTGCAGCCCTCATCTGGTTCCAGTGCTAGAAATATTATGAGCAGGGGAGCAGATTCTGCTGAATTTCGAGGTGCAAGTACCTTTGGTTCACGAGGTGCAATGTCATTTGTTGCTGCGACAATGGCTGGGCTAGCTTCCGTTGGTGGTCGCAGTGTTAGAGGTAGTCGAAATCGGCGTGGTTTGTCACTTGGAGGCAGCATGAATGAGCAGCACAAACTGATATTTACGGCTGGTGGGAAGCAGCTTAGCAAACATTTGACCGTGTATCAAGCTATCCAACGTCAACTGATGCTTGATGAGGATGATGAAGAAAGGTTCAATGGATCTGATTTACCGAATAATGGAAACCGCTTCTGGGGTGACGTGTTCACCATAACTTACCAGAAGGCTGATATCCAAGTTGAGAAGGGATCCCAAGGTGGTTCCACCTCATTGCAGTCAAAATCAGATGCTTGCAGATCTATCTCTGAAGCACACAGGGCTTCTCTTCTTGATAGCATCTTACAAGGAAAACTTCCATGTGATCTAGAGAGAACAAACTCAACTTACAACATTTTAGCACTATTACGTGTATTAGAAGGGCTGAATCAGTTATCCCCTCGTTTAAGAGTATTGGCAGCGTCTGATGATTTTGCTGAGGGAAAAATCACTACCCTGGATGAGCTATATAACACTGGAGCCAAGGTACCTTCAGAAGAGTTTGTCAATAGTAAGTTGACACCGAAGCTTGCTCGGCAAATGCAGGATGTTCTTGCACTCTGTAGTGGCAGTTTACCTTCTTGGTGTTATCAGATGACCAAAGCCTGCCCCTTTCTGTTTCCCTTTGAAACAAGGAGGCAGTACTTCTACTCCACAGCTTTTGGGTTGTCCCGTGCGTTGAATCGACTTCAGCAACAGCAGGGTGATAATCACAATTCTGGTGGTGAAAGAGAGGTCCGGTTTGGCAGGTTACAGCGCCAGAAAGTTCGTGTTTCCCGTAATCGTATTCTGGATTCTGCTGCTAAAGTTATGGAGATGTTCTCCAGTCAGAGGGCTGTTCTTGAGGTGGAATACTTTGGTGAAGTTGGAACAGGGTTGGGGCCCACTCTGGAATTCTATACTCTTTTAAGCCATGAGCTACAAAGTGCTCTTCTGGGATTATGGAGATCTAGTTCTCCATATGATTCAGGAATGCAAATTGATAGGAGCGGTGTGATTCATGTAAATCCTGAAGATGACTTGCCAGCAAAAGAACTAAACTCAGATTTATCTGACAACGGCAGGCACTTGATACAAGCGCCTCTTGGATTATTTCCTCGGCCGTGGCCACCTAATGTTGATGCTTCAGAGGGCAGCAAATTCTTCAAAGTCATCGAGTATTTCCGCTTGGTTGGTCGAGTGATGGCAAAAGTCTTGCAAGATGGAAGACTTTTAGATTTGCCATTATCAACAGCATTTTATAAGCTTATACTTGGACAAGTAAGTATAGATCCTCAATTTCTGGATACAGTATTTGTTTTCATTTTGTTGTGTTTGTTTTTATTTAAATTTGTTATCACTGTATCGTCTTCCATTTTCATGATGTACTGCACAAATGATGTCTATTCACCAGGAGCTTGATTTGTTCGACATAATGTCGTTTGATGCTGAGTTTGGAAAGACATTGCAAGAACTGCAAGTTCTTGTTGAACGTAAGAGGTTTCTGGAATCCACCTCTGGCAAGAATCAACGAGTTGCAGACTTGCATTTCCGTGGTGCCCCTATCGAAGATTTGTGTCTAGATTTTACTCTTCCAGGTTATCCTGATTATGTTCTTAAAGAAGGCGAAGAAAGCACAATTGTAAGTGACGATCTCAGTGATTTTGTGTCTGCATTTGCTCTTGTTTTTGGGGTAATAAATAGTGCTATACTGCTATTATCTTTTGTAGGTTAATATTTACAACTTGGAAGAGTATGTTACTTTGGTAGTGGATGCTGCAGTTAAGTCAGGTATAATGAGGCAGGTCGAAGCATTTAGATCAGGGTTTAACCAGGTGCGCAGCCTCATTGTCTTTGTTTTTTAATCATTTTATTAGATGTTCTGAGATGTATTTATTTTATTTCAATGATTCATGTGTACTTTTCTATTTTAGGTTTTTGATATTTCATCCCTCCAAATATTTTCACCTCAAGAGCTTGACTACCTAATATGTGGTCGTCAAGAAATTTGGGAGGTAATGCTTCGTCTGTCTTGATTTCAGTTGTATGTTGTTGAATTGCACTGAATTAACCTGCATTGCTGCAGTCAGAATCACTGGTGGATAACATAAAATTTGATCATGGTTATACTGCTAGGAGTCCTGCAATTGTAAACGTAAGTGCATCCTTTACATCTTCGATATCTGAATCTGGTCTTACATAAGTTTAATTCCTTGATTCATCTGCTTGTTTGTAGCTACTTGAGATAATGGTGGAATTTACCGCTGAGCAACAGCATGCGTTCTGCCAATTTGTAACTGGTGCTCCTCGGCTTCCACCTGGTGGCTTAGCTGCCCTTAGTCCCAAGCTTACTATAGTTAGGAAGGTACTTTGTCTATCTTGACATACGTTATTGTAACATCTGCCTTATTATTATTGTGTCATGTCGTTTTTTTTAACTCGGTGTCACTTCTGATTATTAGCACCCCTCAAGTGCGGTGAACACTTCAAGTACAACTGGGGCAACGGAGGCCGCGGATGACGATTTGCCTAGTGTCATGACGTGTGCTAATTATCTTAAACTACCCCCATACTCCACAAAAGTATGATTTCATTCTTTGATACTTAGTGTGCTTCTTTTGGAGGGATTTAACACACTGATGTATCCCATTAACTGGTTTTCTCTATTGTTTGGGCATTCTTGCAGGAAATTATGCGCAAGAAGCTGCTTTATGCTATCCTAGAAGGCCGGGGATCATTTGATCTTTCGTAAGATGATAACTAACATACGCGCGGCGGGGTGCCCATCAATTTTATCCAGAATTAGAAGTTTCTTTGTTGCCTCTATAACATAGGTTGAGGTTACCAGCCGCTCTGCAGGTCTCCATCCGGATGCAGGTGCTGATACTTCCCCTCTTGTTTTCTATTAGGCTTTGTAGACAAATGCTTTCCTTCTCCTGTCACCTACTTTTGACCTTATATAACATTGGATAGTAATAACAATATTCTGCCTTTTGGTTTTACAGTTGAATTTGCTTAAGTGGTGAGCCTCGCGAGCACCGAGAAGAATATCAGGAGCTGCTTTCCGGTACATGTAAATAATAAAAGGGGCAATAGTTACATATTTGGGGAAAGGATTTGTTCATTGGTGATACCCTATCCTATGGAGCGAGAATTGATGTTAACAATGTGTACATGTGTGATGGCATTTTCCAATAAACGTATTCCAGTGTATTTTGGCACTCTTGGTCAGAGCGGAAACGCAATGTATGCCTCTTCCTCCTCGGGGGTGAAGTCATTCTTGATGTAGAGGGTCTCGCGGATCCCCTCGGTACTGCTCATTTTCATGTTAGCAATCGCGTCCCAAGTAAGGTCTGGCAGTGTGCAGCCTGGAAGGAAAGAAAGGGAAGGCAGCAGAAGATTTAGCGATTAACAAATAGAAGAGATGATGGAAAGACCAAACTCGTAGGACTGAGGATGCCGACCAGAGGGTGAATATAAGCCCAAAATAATTTCAAGGTTTTCTAAGATCGTTTCCTTTAGGCCGTGCTCAAGACTGCTTCCACGTTCCGTGGGCGTTCAAGGTACTGTAGCAGTTTTGGTTTTATTCTTTTTTTTGGTATTCTTTTGTATTCTCCGCGTTACGTTAGCATGTTGTTTTTATTTTTACATTTTTTAAATTTAATTATACCTAATAAGTCAACTCAGCTACAGTAAAAATTAAGTCAGTTACAGTAAAATTTCAACCAGAAGCCATCGCTATTCCAAACGCCTCCTTAAGTGAAAGTAAAACTCTTCACTCCAATAGTTATAAAGATTAAAGACAAACAATCATAAAAAAAATCTAAGCAAAACTGAGGAAACATGCTTTCACATTCCTCAGGCTGTCTAGCCTCTATAAAGGTAGTAGTCTAACCTCCACAGAGGTGATGGTCTAACCTGTATTAAAGGGGCGGTCTGACATCTAGTTTTAGAATAAAACAAATTTCAACACTATTTCAAATTTAAAAATCGACAAAAGTTTTAATCCACAACTCCAAATGACTTAAACAAAGCTAGATCGTAGTCTTAGGAAACTATTACAACCAAATATCAAGAAAGAATCTAAAAAAATTAGGAACTATTACAACGAAATATCAAGAAAGAATCTAAAAAATTAGGATCTATTGGCTTTTGAATCTCTGCTATATCAAGACTAGGCTAAAATTATAAAATTAAACTAATTCTCAAAGGAAAGCTGCAGGCTATACAAGAAGATTATGGAATGCAAATTTCACGCTCACTATATATTGATACGAATAATGCCCTATAGAAATATGCCAGACCTATGATGCTCTCCTGGAGACACCTATTTCCTTTGTGATGACGAGCATCATAACATCTGGTGCTGCTTATTTCGGTTTATTTTTTTACTATTTATAATTGTTGATGATTTTTTTGAAGTAATTAAATTTAAAAATATAGGAAAAATAGATTAACACATCATGGGCAATGCAAAGAAATACGAAAAATACAAAAAAAACCCAAAAAGCTAGAGAAACGAAATTAAAAAACTAAAAGTTAAAAACCGAAAGTTAAAACCCAAACGAGCGGGGCCTAAGTGTCAGCACATCTGGCAAAGCATAATAGCCCTACAATGCAACTGATGGTAAAACAAATGCTAAGTTAGGCGTTATAATGATCCCCAATTGGCTTTTGCAGTGCACAAAAATTGGTTACTGAATACCGATACACTAATCAACAATCACATATCAAGGGTATTGTCGTAGCATGGCTATAATAGTGGGTACATGATATCCTTCTCTACATGAGAAGGTAAGAGCTAGAGAGAGAGCTAAAAATAGGAGAGAGAGTGCTTGTATGTAAATGAGTAGATCTGGCCATCTCGTACCCCTTTAGGGGTTTATATACATGAATAGGAGTAGAATAAAAAATCTTCATTCTACCCCTTGATAATTACAAAACGTGTAGTACATTGGTACATTCATTTATACTGTTGGGCCTATTCCAAGGTCCAATTGATGTCCCGCCTTCAACGCGGATGATGCCTAGGCGGAGTCGTGGGTTGGGGCGGCCATCTGAGACGATGACTACAAGGAGGGTGGCAAAGTCCTGCTATCTCACACTGAAGTCTTGGCCATCCCGTCAAGGTCCTGGCCCAGACGTTGTAGGTGCATAGAGGTGGAGTCGTCGGCGATGAAGTGGATAGATGAGCGTCGGCGAGCTTCGTCCTTCACCTTTGGATTCTTGACACGTGCGGCCCGTCCCCGACCATTTGGACATAGCGTCGACGAAGGCGGTGCTGAGACGATGTCTTGACGAGCGCGGCCCATCCCCCACCATTCGGAGTTGGCTTTGATGAAGGCGGCAGCGGGACAAAGTCTTGACGCGTGCGTGGCTCGTCGCCCACCCTTCGGACTCGAAGTCAACGAAGGATGCGTCGCGATGAACCTTGAAGCACGCGCGGTCCGTCCCCCACCGTTCAGAGTTGACGTTAACGAAGGCAGCAGTGAAACGAACCTTGCTGCGTGTGTGGCCCATCCCTGACTGTTTGGACCTAGTGTCGACGAACGCGGTGCCGAGGTGAAGTTTTGACGCACGCGGCTTGTCCCCTACCGTTCGGAGTTGGCCTCGATGAAGGTGGCAGCGGAACGAAATCTTGATGCGCGCGCGGCTCGTCGCCCACCCTTCGAAGTTGAAGTCAACGAAGGATGCGGCGCGATGAACCTTTAAGCACACGTGGTCCGTCCTCCACCGTTTGGAGTTGGCATCGATGAAACTGTCCCCATCCTTCGGATTGGTCGTCGACAAAGTCTGCGGTAGGACGAAGCTCGAGCACGCACCAATACGAAGCTATACAACCACGCGACGGTTGAACGAAGCGTATCCGACTACAGCATGGTCAGATGAAGTCTCGCACGCGTGGTCGAACGAAGTCTCAACCGCGTATTGGTCGGACGAAGTGTCTACGACCACGATGTGGTCAGATGAAGCATGTATGACCACGCAGTGGTCGGGCGAAGTCTCAACTGCGTGGTGGTTGGACGAAACGTCTATGACCACCACGTGGTCAGACGAAGCATCTACGACCATGACAACGTGGTCGGACGTAGCTTCGGATCGGGTGTCGGCGAAGACGATGGCGAGATGAAGTCTTGACGCACGCAGCCCGTCCCCCACCATTCGAAGTTGGCGTCGACGAAGGCGGTAGCGTGGGGAAGCTCCAGCACGCATGGTCCGTCCCCTAGAGTGGTCGAATGAAGTCTCAGCTGCGCATCCAAGACGGACGTGGAGGCAAGGAGGTGGAGCCACCGTTCCCTTTCAAAAGGAGCGCCCCGTAAGAGGTGCTACCACATGGTCAGACAAAGCATCAACAAGCATGAAGTGCCACACCGAAGTCATGCCGCATCGTTGAGACGATGCCTTCCAAACGGGCGACGAAGTCTCCTGACGAAGACGTGCAGTCCCTCCAAGGCGGTGCCTACGAGGCGGATGGCGACGTCTACTAGCGAACTCATGCCATCTCACCGAGATGATGCCTATGAGATGGACGACGAAGTCCTACACCAAAGCCACGTCGTCTCGTCGAGGCAATGCCTATGAGGTGGGCGGTGAGGTCTGCAAGCCAAGGTGTGCCGTCCTACTGAGGTGATGCCTCGAAGGTGGACAGCGAAGTCCCACGTCAAAGCCAGGCCATCCCGCCAAGGTGATGCCTACGAGGCGGACAGCAATGTCTATCGGCAAAGGTGTGCCGTCCCGCTTAGGCGATGCCTACAAGGTGGATGGCAAAGTCCCACACCAAAGCAAGGCTGTCCTACCGAGGCGATGCCTATAAGGCGGACGGCAAAGTCGTGCCGCCCCACCGAGGCAATGCCTCCTAGGTGGGCGGTGAAGTCGTGCTACCCCACCGAGGCGATGCCTCCTAGGCGGGTGGTGAAGTCCCACGCCAAAGCTAGGTCGTCTTGCCAAGGCGATGCCCACAAAGCGAACGGCGAAGTCGTGCCACCCTACTGAGACGATGCCTCCCAGGTGGGCAGTGAAGTCTCCCAGCGAAGGAATGCTATCCCACCGAGGTAATGCCTTCCAAGCAGACGGCGAAGTCATGCCGCCTCGCCAAGGTGATACCCTCAAGGCAGGCGGTGAAGTCCTACGCCGAAGCCTGGCCATCCCGCCGAGGCGATGGGAGGGGATGAAGTCTCCAAATGAAGGCGAAAGCGCACGGAGGTAAGGAGGTGGATCCGCTGTTCCCCTACCTTCAAAAACAAATCCCGCGGAGAGCAATCGCGATCGGCATAGGCCAAGACGGGCGCTACACACGCAGAGGTAAGAAGGCGGAACCGTTGTTCCCCTACCATCAAAAAGAGCACCCACGAAGGGCAAGCGCAAGCGGCGTAAGCCAAGATGAATGCTACACGCGCAAAGGCAGGGAAGTGGAGTTGCCATTCCCCCGTGTCCAAAAATAGCGCACGTGAAGGCCAGTAGCTCAGCGGAGGCCATTGGCGTGAAGGAAAAGGCGTGGCCGATGACAGGAGAACTTAGATCGCTCACCTGGTGTCCTCAAATCCATCCAAATTGAACAGAAATCGTAAATCTCATGAGGAAATATCAACTTAGATCACCGAAGGCCACTTCTTGCAAGGAAAGCTTAAAAAATTGCCCTCCCCTTTCTTTACAAGGATCTTTCACACATGTGCAGCTACATGTAGAATGGCAAATTCCTGACACTCCTTTTACCACAAAGTCTATCTGATGATGGCTATCTCTAGCGCCCTTCCAAGAGAAGCTTCTTGTTAGGTCTCCATGGACGGCGCCAATTGTTATAGCATGGCTATAACAGTGGGTACAAATACCCTTCTCCATGGAAGAAGGTAATGAGTGGATCTAGCCATCTCATACCCTCTTAGGGGTTTATATACATGAATGGGTTAGAATATGACATCTCCATTTCACCCCTTGATAATTACAAAATATGAGGATACATTAGTATATTCATCCATACTATTGGGCCTATTACATACTGGGTCTATTCCAATTACGGGGGCTGGATCACCCCCACAATAGGCATATAATTGTAAAAGCACAATAGTCTCACATCATCACTGTAACGGCTTTTGTTTTGGTATTGTAACGGCTAAAAATACATTGTAACTAATGTTAACTTTTTCTACATAATTAAATAAAAAAGATATATCATCACGGAAAGGAATAAGGGGGAAATAAAAAAATAAAAAAGATAAAATCAAGAAGTTAAAAACAAAAGCAAGTTGAAGCAGTGCCTAAGACAGTTATAGCCTAATCTACTACAAAACTAGGGTGCATAAAGTAAAAGTATGCTATAACACCAAGTAAGTCGTTATCATAAATAAATCTGGACCAAAATGGACAGCTTACATTCAAGATTGTTAGTATCGTGACATGTATCATAATATCATACGATTCTAACAGAGGTAGATGATACGAATCGTAATATAGATCAGAATCAGGTAGTATCGTAGTGGAATTGCGATCCTACTCATAAAATCATTACGATCAGATAGGATTGTAGTGGGACCATGATCTTGACAACAAACTATATTAGCATATAAAATTTGACATTACTTATTGCTAGTTTAAGTTATACTAGTTTAATTTACTTTGTTTGGTTGTTTCTATGTTGTTTTAAGGTAAAAAGTATTATCTTTGATATACTACATTTTTAGATTATTATTTTATTAAAAATAATTAAATAAGTTTCAAAAATCAACCTTAATTTAATATAACATGAATAAGTGTACTCAAATTACAAAATTAAATTCAAAAAATTACTATAGACTTGCATATTTAAAAATATAATTGAATTTTTATATAAAATATATACACTTTTGAAAATTTGATAGAATCGTGATTCTACGATCCGATCTCATAAGACGAAAAATAATCTTACCTAGGATCGCGATCCTAACAACCTTGCTTACAGCCACAAGGAATCACATATCTAAATTGGAGACAGATGTCAAACAAAATTTTAGCAATTTAGATGGTGATGAGTCATAGCACGGTGAGGGACGCGGTGGTGGAGGAGCTGATTGCGGCGGTGACATGTGTGCTAACCGAGCACAACACCTTCGATCTGACTGCATTTGATAACAAGGAAAACTCTAGTCAGTTTTAATTTCTTAGTATTTTGTGGACTGAGTTGGTACTGCATCTACCAAGCCATCTCCAATGGTTTCATAGGGTATAAAGTTTGTATACCCTGAAACCTGAGCAAATTCAACTATGAAACCACCAAAACCCTGAGCAATATCATCGTAAATCGACCACGAAAGTAAAATTTAGGAAAATCGTAAATGGTTGAACAGGGGGTAAAAAGAAAGGAAATGCTTACACATAATAGTAGCATCGTAAATAAGCTAGGAAAGATTTAGAAGCACATAAATTGAACAGAACAGGCTGAAATAAGCGTACTATGATGTGTCGGTCACTTGCAAAACTCATAGGCTGAGAATCTACTCAACATTCACGAACTATAGCATGGTAGACCATCCCGGAGCTTATTAATGTGAGTAGACAAAGACATGGCATAACAGAGAAACATAAAGCTGATGATGGCATCAAGAGCTCATTGTTTGTCCTATATTTGGAGAGGAATAATCGCTCGTCCACCATGCTTAATTTGCTCATCCCAAAGGAATATGTACATACTTACTCAGTGCTGGTAATCAAATCTACCAAAATGGAAACCAACAAAACATCCAGTCCCAGCAATTGTGTTTGAATTAACGCACTAAACTTATTTTTATTGTTCAAAGTAAACTAACCAGTAGACTTGAGATGTATATAACCAAGAGATAATTCCAAACTACTTCTTTTCTATCTTAGATCAATTCCTTGCCAGCTTGCAAAGAACAATCACTCTCCATTCAGGTACAAATTCAGGTTATGTGAACAGAAAAGGTACCAGAATATGCAAATAGATGATTGATATACCTAGCATTCAGAGTGCAGCCAAAAGCACAAACAAAACCGAAGCTTAGCTCTCATATGATGGCAACCCCTCGTGATACAAATGTTCCCCCTTCCAACATATAGTCCCTCTCTCAACAGGATCCTAGCAGTTTAGAAAATAAAGCACTGGGTGCCAATCCTTTAGCCTGTGAGTAAGCTTTACCGTCTTTCTCTTTGCAATTCTTGCGCCGTAGAAAAGCTATTTAGCTTTTAATCTATGTGTCAGAATGCTAGAGCTGGAGCCTGAATTGATTGATCACGATGAGATAATTGCTATGCACATGTAACCGAAGAGAACAAACAGAAAAGGCAAAGTGATCACCTTGAGATAACAGGCATTCTTGTTCTTGACGGAAGACAGTGGCGGATCTAGGATCAAAATTTAGGAGAGAGTGCTAATAGGATTTGCTCATCGGTTTACCAAATACCGAGTTGCTGACCTGCAATAGCCTGCCGCACTGTTAGTGAAATATCCTCCAGGCTGCCGATGGAGGATGCTGTGCCGAGGAGGGAAGCAGCTGGGGCCGCCGCCCAGGGAGGGGAGGGAACAGGGAAGAGAGGAGACGGTGAGAAGACGAACATGTAGAAGATATTATTCCAAATTAACTAAAATACCTAACTAAAATTCCAATCAATTATAATAACTCCTACAAACAACCGTCTCTCTTCCATCCTTCACCACCCTAAAAATCTGTGCTCGGGCACCAAAAGAAGAAAAAAAAAGCAAGAGAAAAAGTGTAAACAGAAGCCGGCCAGCCCAACCCATCCATCTCTTCGTCCGCCGCCGCCGCGTCGTTCGCTAGGGTTTCGTCCTTCCCAGTAAAGGTAGCGAGCGATCCATCCAAGCAGCATCCATGGCGGCGGAGGGCGAGAAGAAGATGATCACGCTCAAGAGCTCCGACGGCGAGGAGTTCGAGGTCGAGGAGGCGGTCGCCATGGAGTCGCAGACCATCCGCCACATGATCGAGGACGACTGCGCCGACAACGGCATCCCCCTCCCCAACGTCAACTCCAAGATCCTCTCCAAGGTCATCGAGTACTGCAACAAGCACGTCCACGCCGCCTCCAAGGCCGCCAACCCCTCTGACGACGCCAACAACTCCACCGCAGCCGCCTCCGGCGAGGACCTCAAGAACTGGGACGCCGACTTCGTCAAGGTCGACCAGGCCACCCTCTTCGACCTCATCCTGGTACGCTCTCCTCTCGCCCAACATCCTTTCAGTCCTAATTTTGTTGCGCCTCTATCTCCAATTTAGATCTGTTATTTCTTGTATCTGTGCGGATCTGGGTTAATTTGGTGATACCTAGCGTCTTACTTTGTACCGAACCCTAGATGCTGATTACTTGAGTTTATATTGCACTCTAATATCACAGTAGATCAGATTATACGTGGCTTAATCATATCGTGCTAGGCATGGAAATTTTGGTTATACATAGATTAGGAATGATATCTGGGGGGTGGGGGGGGGGGGGGTCGTGGTGATTTGCAATTCCATGTCAATGCTGTCTGATGGTTGTATCGCTCTATCAAGCATCAATTCGTTGTGTACCACAGCAGGGGTGCAGTGTGATATCCTTTCCGTGCTTCACCGTAAACCATTGCTATGTCTAACTTTGGTACTATTTCTTTATCATTTAAGTGAACCTTTTGGACACACTATTATTATCATCATCATATTATGCGATGACTGGTAGTTGTTTCCATCTACGTGAAGTTGATTGTGAATGGCGGCATTGCGCTTCCGTTAGCAACATTGCATGGTGATAATTAATTTTCCATGAGATCAGATAAGATGTTGATTTATTATATAAAAAATGTATGTGTTGTCTCACTAACTAGTGCGAACCTTTGTGGTTCAAATCTGCTCTTTGTAGGATTTTTTTCCTGTGACATTGCCTTACGTTTTGTAATGCAGGTTACTTTTGTTAACATTGCACTATAGTAAATGGCAGTACATTAGATTAGAGGTGGCTTATATTTATCGTGTTAGTTATGGAAACTATGGTTATGGTATCCTTTTCGAACTTGTTCATAGACCGCTGTTTAGGAAATTATGGTTATGGTGCCCTTTTTGTACATTTCATGGATCGCTGTAGATGGTGTTCTGCTTCTGTTAGCAAGCAACATTAAGTAGCAATAGCTAATGAATGACCAGATGATGCAGTATGCCAATGCATGTTGATTTATTACTTCCAAAAGCGTGTGTAGAATTTTAAGCAACAAAAGGACTGGTCTCATATTCCTTTGGCATATTAGTTAATTTCCTCTGTCATCTTGTTTACTAGTATTAGCCACAGGTAAAGAGGCACTCACCATCTCAATGAACCCTGCACAAATATGAACATCTAGTGGAAAAATATGCGGTGCTCTTTAAAAGGATAGAGTTGTTTGTTATATCTGTAAGTACTAAGTACCTGATGCTAAAATATTTGGAAAAACTCCATATAATACCCTGAACTTTGTTCGAAAGTTTGTCCAACACTGCGAACTATGAAACCAGATATTTGATCTCTCGAACTTTACAATCCAATTCAAATAACACTATGACCTGATTTTGGATGGTGGTATTGCCTGCGTGGCCTAATTAGTAGGCGGTTTTACCACATATGACGATACACTGGTTAAGTTTAGGTGAATAACAGGTAAGGCTCACAGTGCCTTCTCTTTCAAATCAAAACAGAGAGGGAGAGAACTACAAGGGGCGGTGGTCATGAAAGCACGACTGGGAGCTCGGTGGGAGAGAAGCCCTTGTGGGCCTCACATCATTGACCCAATTTGACTAACATGTCATTTTACGTGGCGAAACCGTCTACTCATCGCACCACGCAAGCAATACAATCATGCGAAATCGAGTCAGGGACTCACGATGTTTTTGAACCAAATTGCAAAGTTTAGGAGGTTAAATGTCTGTTTTCATAGTTCGGGGTGTTGGACAAACTCTCGAGCAAAGTTTAGAATGTTGTATTGACTTATTCCAAAATATTTTGGTATAATTATGTTGTTTTCTCTAAGGATGGTATCTCATATGTGACATCTTTACTTTCAATTCATATACATCACTTACCATTGTAACCCACGATTGAGTTGTGTGATTTGGTCTTTTGAATCAATATCTATGTGTGCCTTCTTTTGTGTTTGTAGTTTGACACAAACATGGCTATATATGTTTTCTTTTCTTTTCTTTTTTGCGAATGCAGTCTATCTATTATGTGTTTAGCCATTATAAATGCTCCTATCTGACAACCTCCTTGGTTTTCATTTCCACTGCCTCAGGCTGCAAACTATCTCAACATCAAGGGACTGCTGGACCTTACTTGCCAGACTGTGGCTGACATGATCAAGGGCAAGACTCCTGAGGAGATCCGCAAGACCTTCAACATCAAGAACGACTTCACCCCTGAGGAGGAAGAGGAGATTCGCAGGGAGAACCAGTGGGCTTTTGAGTAGAGAAGCATCGAAGCCCTGATCTCTTGATGCTTAGAATTGATTATATCGACCTGCAGCTGCTTTTATATGTCGTAATGGTTGTAATTATTTTGGAGTCATGATGGGGTTTGTGAACATGCTTAGCTGGTTATGGTTTCAAGGGAGAACCGATGTGGTCAGTACATGTGAACCGAATATCTGCAGATGATATCATCAAGTGGATGCTATGCTAAAAGTTTTAGTTTGATTCCGGTGATGTTATTAGCAGATGTTGTGTGATTGGAATTTCACCTGAAGCTCGATGGGCAACACTGCTTTGGTTATGTGCTGTGGATGGATTATTATAGGATTTGCTCTGCACCTCTAATTCTGAACCTGAAGGAGATAGGAAACGCAGCGGTTCAGAGAGAGAGAGAGAGGCCTGGAGCCACTCGTGTGTGCAGCAGCAGCTCGCTCTCTTATCCACCTAGTCAGGTGGCCGTGGCCTCGCAAATAAACGCTATCAGAAAAGAAAACTCTGGCGCCCTTCCTTACCGCCAGCTCCACGTTGCTGCTAGCTTTGAAGAAGGCGCGTCGTCAATGGCGAAGCCGATTTCCATCGAGGTGTGGAACCCTAGCGGCAAGTACCGCGTGGTGAGCACCAAGTCCATGCCGGGCACCCGATGGATCCGCCGCCTCACCGAAAACGACTGCCGCCTCGAGGTCCTGCTGGTCATTTCATTTCACTCACTGATTTGCTTGCTTGTCTGATCAGTCAGTGCCTGCGATGAGGAACTTAATAACTACCTGCTGTGCATGCAGATCTGCACGGAGAAGAAGACCATTCTCTCTGTTGACGACATCGTCGCCCTCATCGGCGATCACTGCGACGGCGTCATCGGCCAGGCAAGCCTCCTCCTACTGCTTTTTAACTGCAGTCGACTTCATGCAGTACATACAAGTGGGGAAACGGAAAGAACATCCGTCCCTTTGCTGCCATGAAATTTCAATCGTACTTGCATGATTACAAGCGAGCGTGTTCAGTTGAGCGTCTATGTTTTAGGTGGAGTTGGGAGCATACTAGACGATCCTTATATAGCACGCACAAGCCTTGCACAGGGGCTGATGCTTTACATGGTACAAACATAATTTAACCGCACATTGACATACAGCAAGTACGTAGGCTAAATCGACCGGTATAACTGACAGCGTGATTCGTCCTTTTAACAGAGCAGTATAATGCTTTTACTAGTACAGTAATCAACCATGACAGCGAGCCTTGTCAGTTGTTTTTTTTTTTTTTGGTTTCTTCCTTGTGGTCAACATTCTTTGTGGTTTCATCTCGATCCATGTCGTTCCTTACGGCCGTTGTGGTTGTTGGTGTGAACGTGGCATTGCTGCCTGGTTGCATTGCAGCTGACAGAGGACTGGGGTGAAGTGCTCTTCTCTGCGCTGAAGCGCGCCGGCGGGACAGCCTTCAGCAACATGGCCGTCGGGTACAACAACGTCGATGTCGAGGCTGCCACCAGGAACGGCATCGCCGTCGGCAACACACCTGTATGTAATAAATATAAATAAGACTGACAAGTGCCATCGACAATTGCCTTACATGTTGCATGGTGAGTTTTCTGCTGGATCTCATGTCATGCGCGCAGGGGGTTCTGACGGAGACGACTGCGGAGCTGGCCGCGTCGCTCTCGGTGGCGGCTGCCAGGAGAATAGTCGAGGCCGATCAGTTCATGCGGGCTGGCCTCTATGATGGATGGCTCCCACACCTGTGAGCGCTGCCGGCTGGCTGGCTGACTGCTAATTAATCCTCCTGATGCGCGCCCGCGCCCACACACACATACACACACACACATATATATATACATAGAATGTATTAGTTGATTTAATGATGTTGTTACATCTCTTTATCTATTTAAACAAACTCTAACAATAATTATAATATACTCTAAAGTAAATTTCATGAAAAACTTCATAAAAATCTATTTTTTATAACATAATTTGCGCATGTATTCCTTTTATGTATAGAAAAGAATATATATATATATATATATATATATATATCAAAAGTTAATAATTTCGATGAAAAGTTTTCAATCAAATCGCATTCGATTAAAGTAAAGGGTTCCTTTTATGTATGAAAATTTTTCAGTTAAGTCGCATTGAAAAGTTACTCTCTATGTTAAATCCAACGACATAGGTGGTATGCATATTTGTGTAGACATACTCCTTTTTACATACGAATATGAAGGTATTTGTAAAATATGCTAAAAATCATGAACACCCCTATAATTTTTTCATGTGTACCACATTAGAATATCTTATCATTAATATATAAGTGTACTCAAAATGATATAAGAGTATTTCAAGTGTGTTTAGGGTTGTGCTTATTGCTTGCTTCTTGAAATACATACACAGGTTCGTTGGGAACTTACTCAAGGGGCAGACTGTCGGAGTGATTGGAGCTGGTCGCATTGGCTCAGCTTATGCCAGGATGATGGTACGCATGCGCGTGTTCTATACGTATAATCTGTTCAAAATAGTATCGCCGTGCTTCAAATGAGTACCAGTATCTATCTGTAAAGCTCTGCAAATTAAGTACTGCCTGCTATAACTATGTGCAGCAGTGCAGGGATGCGCTAAGCTAGTAGTAGTATCATAACTATTGTTGAGAGCTTCAGATAGGATGCCTGCTTGTTGTTAGACTTGGACCAAGAAAAAATTGACCTTTCTTACCATCTTCACCTTGCCCTCCTTCATTATGCCAGATTGAGGGCTTCAAGATGAATTTAATCTACTACGACCTGTATCAGGCCACGCGTCTTGAGAAGTTCGTCACAGGCAAGCTAGTTACCACTGTACTTGCTCCTCCTCTATTTAAGTGAGAACACTTCTTTTTATTGTCCTGTGACAGCAGCTATTGTTTGATTTGGTGGAAGTTCGATGGATTAACAGCAAAATCTCTCTCTCTCTCTCTCTCTCTCTCTCATGTATATATATATCTATGCATGCAGCGTATGGACAGTTCCTGAAAGCAAATGGTGAGCAGCCTGTTACATGGAAGAGGGCCGCCACCATGGAGGATGTCCTCAGGGAGGCGGATGTGGTCAGATACCTCAAAGAATAAGATCATTTCATTTTTTATCTGATTATGCAGCAGACTTTGAAATTAGTAATAAAAGAAAACTGAATGTTGAGAAGATTTTTTTAGGATGAACACGTTTGCTTGTTTTGTGTCAGATAAGTCTGCATCCGGTGTTGGACAAGACCACTTACCATCTTATAAACCCGGAAAGGCTGGCCATCATGAAGAAGGTTTGTTAAATATGTAGTTTTGATTAAGTGCACATTGTTGTTATTTTGTTCATAACATAATTTGAGGATTCAATTCTTGGTTTGGTGATTACAGGAAGCAGTTCTTGTGAATGCAAGTCGAGGACCGGTGATCGACGAAGTTGCGCTAGTAGAGCATCTCAAAGCAAATCCTATGTTCCGTGTTGGCCTTGATGTGTTCGAGGTAACTGCATGTATCTGGTAGCAGCCAGTGCACATATGTACTACATGGCTGTGGCTGGCATTCACTATTGCACTAGTTTTTTCCTTCACTCACATGGCTGTGGAGACCAGTTGGTCGGTCAATATGTGCACAGGCTGCTGTAAGTTCCATATATATCCATGTGGACCATGCCCTAAAACTAACTAAGCTCCTTTTTTACCAATGTGCAACAGGATGAGCCTTACATGAAACCGGGGCTGGCTGAGATGAAGAATGCCGTTGTTGTCCCTCACATTGCATCAGCCTCCAAGGTATGCATCACTAGCTACAAGAAGCAAGATTTGGTAGGACGTACACATGCTATATGATAAAATTAAGTAGTAATCTGTCATTTCTATTTTGCTTCTTCAGTGGACACGTGAAGGAATGGCAACACTTGCTGCTCTGAACGTCCTGGTAAGTCTCCTTAATGAGCAGAGTACTGAATCACGGGTAGTTTTCACCAGTATTATTAATTGTTAACTAATAACTGATCAACTTGAAAAACAACTTTATCCCTTGTTTTTAACCAGGGTAAAATCAAGGGGTATCCGGTGTGGGGAAATCCCAACCTGGTTGAGCCGTTCTTGAACGAGACTGCTACACCACCAGCTGCTTGCCCAAGCATCGTTAATGCCAAACAACTCGGTCGGTGCCTATCTATCTATCTATCTATCTATCTATCTATCTACTATCTATCAATCAATCTACTTTACCCGGCGTATTAAAAGCCTGAAGACAAGAGCAGCTTTGTGCCAACAATTAATTGTAGTACTGCTGGCTATATGAGTAACTTGCTTTCTGATGTGGACTTCAATTGTGCTGCAGGTCTGCCGTCTTCCAAGCTTTAGATCGAGATGTTGCTAGCTGGGAAGAGGTGAGGTGCAGAGCATGCGGTCAGACTTTTGATCGGGAAGAAAGTGTTCTTGAACCTGTTAATTATAGATTATATATCCAGTTTGGGTAACAATAGCAAGCATGAGATGATCGACATGGATGGAGCTAGCCGCTGCATCGTCACTTTCCTACAGATCCCTTTCGAGGATTTCATCGTCCTGTAAATAATGAGTGGTCTGCAGTACTGAAACGGGTACAATACGAGTGTCCCACTGCATGCATTGCGTATATAATTGCTGGATCTGAATTGGAGTTACTACCACCACTACCACTAGGAATAGGTAGTAGGTAGCCAAAACGCAAGGTCCTCCATGCCATGCACGGACCAGTAGTGATTTGATTTCTAAGCAAGAACTTCTCTCCGAGATTAAAGGTGCTGATACAAGTGAAGGAGAGGAGGAGGAAGAATGGAGAACAGGCCTGATCGATCACTCACTGGATGCATGTGGTTATTGCTTAATTAGAGATGACACAGCGATAGTTCAATTAATCAATGACCGGCTAGAGATGCATATATGGATATATGGAGTGCGTTTAATTAGTTGAGGAGCGACTGGATGTAGTTGTCGTAGACGAAGTCGGCGAGGATCTTGTAGGCCTTCTCGGTGGGGTGGTAGCTGTCCCAGAAGAGATAGTCCTTGACGTCGCCGCAGACGGCGGAGGTGACGCCGTTGCAGAGCACGGAGACCTCGAGGAGGCCGGTGCCGCAGCATCCAATGGTGGACTGCTTGAAGCCGTAGGTGTGCGGGTGCATCATCATGTCGAGGAGGAAGCCGTAGATGTCCATGAAGACGAGGCGCGTGCCGGGGTACTTGGCCTTGAGCGCCTCCATGCCCTTGCTCAGCTCGGCGTTGTACATGACGGCGATCTCGTTGTGGCCCGACGAGCAGCCGCGCTCGCTGCCCCCCGAGAGCGTGCGCTGTGACGGCACGCAGCCGATGGGCGGGACGCCGATGACGGCGATGCGGCGCGCGCCGGCGCGGACGAGGTCCTCGAGGAAGGCGGAGGCCTGGTGCACGAGCAGGGCGGCGTAGGAGGCGTGGTCGTAGTTGCTGCGCGCGCGCATGGTGAAGTAGGTGTTGGCGACGTCGTCGCTGCCGGCGCAGATGGCGAAGATGCCCTTGGACATCATCTCCGCCACCCGCGCGTCCCCGGCCGCGGCGCGCACCTTGTCCTTGTAGTCGGCGAACAGGCGCAGCTGGTCGGGGAGGGAGATGACGGAGGCGAGCTGCGACGTGAGCGGGTCGAATCCGGTGCCTCCGGAGGCGAAGCTGACGCCGGTGAGGAGGTCTTGTTTGTCCAGGTTAGGGGACAGGTACGCCGGCAGCAGCTCCTTGAGCCCCAGCCTTGAAGCTGCATGTACAGGAGGAGCATATATACGGGTGTATGTATGTATGTATGTATCTGGCCAGTCATGTCATCGATCCTAAATAGAACTGCTAGCATTCAATTCATGTCATCATCATCGTCCACTAATCGCTCAAGGAAAGCTAGCTAAACATTCAATAGAGGATGTGCTGGTACGCACCGATGAAATCGGTTGGAATCCTGCCGTTGCAGAATCGGCCGGTGGGGCGGTGGTCGAGGAAGTCGTGGCCGTAGGGCGGGAAGTTGGCCTTGATGATGGTGTTGATGGCGTTGTTGTTGCCAGGGTCCACGATGGAGTCGCCGAACACGATCAGAGCGGGCGCTCTCGGGCCTCCTGCTGCGTCGACGTCCATGGCCGTCACCAGAGCAACTCCGCTGCTGCTGCCGCTCGCTGCTGCACCAGTAAGCAGGAGGAGGACGACGATGGCGCCAACGAGGTCTCTTGGCTGCATCGTTCGCTCGTGCCTTTGCGTCTCTTCCTTGAACTAGTAAGCTAGGCTTCCTGGAACCGATCCATCCATCCATCCATAGATTAGATAGATATTATATAGCACTGCAGGGAACCTGTCACATGGCCGAGTAAATGCACCACAACGCCCGGACGCCTTCAATTCCCTCGTTTCATAAGCAGTACTGCAATTGGCCGCTCCAAACTTACCAGTACTGCATTCATCGTGCTCTAATCCTCAGTCCAATGCAACGAATCTGACAATATATATATATATATACCTCTAGCTAGCTACTTGGATTTGGATTGGGCGCGTTTACGTACTCCACTCATTGCTACAGCAGCAGCTACGGGAGGATATAACCTCGATCGAAACCGCGACAGTACCTGGCTGACAATTAAGCAGGCAGCTGCCTGCCAGCCACTGCCAGTGAAGCCTGGCCGTCGGATTAATGAGCCAGCACTGCATCTTCATGCATGCTTGCTCGCACTAAATTAATGGAGAGAGAGAGAGAGAGAGCCATCGGTTGAACGATGCGTACAGTCAGGGGGTAGATTCAGACCTATCATATGGTAGACTTCAGTCCGAAGCACCAGAATATTAGTAGTGTATTTTATGTGCATTTAGTTCAATCCGAGTAGTATTGTCAAGATTCAGCTAGATAGCCTATGTAGATATACGGCCATACTGCCTCCTATTGTCATAGATCTGAGGTTCAATTGAAATGGTATACTCTAGACGGCTGAGATGCGAAGTTGAAGCGGTAAGTGGAATTGAGCAGCTCTGCATTCAGATAATGTTCAAACCAGTCGAAGGGTTATTATCTGCTGTACATCCGATGTTCGGATCCAATAGATATGGTGATGTTCGGACCATCCAAACAGTTACCATCTGCTGTGCGTTTGATATAGATCCAACGGCCGAGAGCGATTTGACGTTCGGATGGTCCGAAAGTCTGGGCTAAAACGGTTTGAATGATACTGATCGGACGTTGGTCTAAGTTATGAAAGTCGTTGCCAACTTCAATTAACAAAGGGGTATGAGCTGATAGTCATTTGATCCAGATCCAACGACCAAGGCTTACTCAATCGATTGTTCGATCTGAAGAGTCACGTTCTATTGATCGTCCGATGCACATCCAACAACCGAAAAGTTATTGGTAATATTCGGATCGTCCGAAGAGATACGCTTTACTGATGGTCCGATCCAGATCTAACGGCTGAAATGGGTGGCGATGTTCGGAGTCGGACAGTCTGAAGAGTCCTCTCCTGCTGTTTGGACGATGCCTATCGAACGGTGGAGATTCTCTAATAACCTTTCGCTCAGTCCTATCAGATCAGCACTGGAGTTATGAAGATCCAATAACGAGAATTACAGTAAAACGTTTTAGTTGCATCCCACGACAGAAAATCTATTCAGTGGCGATTAATATGTACTTTTATCTTGTTGTAATTACTATTCACCGTCAACTATCTTTTACTTTTTTGTTAATGTTCCAACCAGTATAAAAAACTTGTAAAACTCTTTTAAGAAATCATCAAAAAATAAAAAAACGTTAGCCGTCATACTAGTATATGTAGTTCTTGTAGTTCATAGCTTTTAATTATCTAGTTTACTCTTCTTTACCATGTTTAGTTATCTAGTATATGTAGTACTTATACATAGTAGTGGTACTATGTATGAGTAGTAGTTGCCTTCTGCTCTAGGGGAGTACTGTATTTATGTGCATGCCGCTAGCTACATACGTACTCCCATCCCCAACGGTCGTGTATGTACTACTGTCCTACTTCTACGGTGGCATGTAGTAGTACTTGTCTAGATTTACATCTTCGCTCTCCAAATCCACATGAAAGAGCTATGGAAGGAGCTCCAGACCGAAAGGAGTAGCAACAATGAAATCAGGGAAAAGAACAACAATGAGGTGGTTTACCGCGGTAGTGACTGCCACTTGCATTGTTGTTTTGTTAATCCGAGCTACAATTGCTTCTGCTACTACTACGATAACCAATCATGTTCATATCGTCCGGATGACTGCTATGCCATGTAGGTGTACTACGGTTTCATATTTTCACCTTAGGTCCATTCTCCCTTGAGCCCAATTGCAACAGTAAAGGTCAATGTCGAATATGTTAGGCTATGTCCATAAGTGTCTTACAATATAGTTGGAATTGATGATTCGTACATGTTGTCATTTGTAACACAAGGTAAATATACGCATCTAACCAAGCTCTACGCATCGTATAATTCGCACCTACATTGCGAAGTGTTATGTCAAACTAGATATGATCTTTACCCTCTATAATCTTTTTAACAAAACAGGTAATTTTTATCTATAGTAAAATATAAGTATCTAGCTAGTTGCTGTATAAAAAAGCTAAACGGGGCAACTGCCAGCGGCTGCCGTGCCAGGACAGCTTGGCGGGCCGTGGGCCGTGCTGGCGCCCGCCCGGGCTGGCACTGTCGATGTATCTACATGGATCTGACGCGCACGTCCATAATTTCAATGACAAATCGGGACCACCGAATTAGGAAACCCCAGCGCAATGCTAATAATAAATCGTAAGATGGAACAAGAGATAGAGATGTATCTTTAGGGGCCGCATTTGCAATGGATCGCAATGGATCGGATCACTCCGCTTCAAAGGGACCTTGCAGATAGTTAATTAGCACTATTTTCAACCCCAGCGACTGCAGTAAAGTTCCACCGCATTTTCAATTGGGACGCTTGAGGGGATCATGGAAGGCAAACAAGGGGTCTTTTGAATTGTATCTGATGGTTTTTATCTGAGTTTTTCAATATGGTAGTGGACGGTGAAGATATTGATGTAGATGACATATATAGTTTTGTGTTCGAAAAATCTTTTGAAAAATCTACTTTAAGGGATCGCTCTATTTTAATGTTTAGTTTTTTATTTTTGAGAGGAGTCAAAAGTCAAAAAAAAAGAACTAACCTAATATCAACTAATTTTCTCAAAAAGGAAAAAAGTTAGTTGATTGTCACATAGCTAGGCACTCCAGGAAAAGGGCAGCAAAATTGTATATTGAAGGTGCATCGAACTATTGATGCCTGAAGTAACAACTAGTAAGTAGTATTTACTTTACTATTTACTATAGGTGAGTAGTAGTACTAGACAGTGGTGATGTTACTAGGTACTGTAAGAGGTCAGCTGGCCGGCTCAAACATGCATGTGTGGCTGGATGCCATCTTTTTACAAAGGCTGCCGTCCTGTTTCAAATGTCTTTAGTTTTTGATTTTTTAGTTTTGATTATTTAAATTAGAAGATACTTAAAATGTATTAATTTTTAGCTTTTTATCTTTTCTTTTTATTCTTTTGTATTATCTACGATGATATAATATATTTTTTAATTTTTTACTTATTTTCTTAGAAAAAGATAAAAACACATTTAACTCTTAAACTCTAACCCAACATAAAAGAGCAAAACAGCTTTTACTTAGTAAACCGCTCACTTAATCATCACTCGTAATACAAGGAGTAAGGGGGTGCTCATTTTAGTGATATCTTCTGGTTTTTAGCTGAAATTTTATTGTAGTTGGCTTTTTTTACTGTAACTAATTTGACTTTTTAGGCATAATTAATTTTAAAAATATAAAAATAGAAAAAATATGTTAACCCATTAGGGATAATACAAAGGAATATGAGAAAAAAAGAAAATACAAAAATTTAAAATATCTAAAAAATTTAAAAAAAATGAAATAGTAAATAGTAAAAAAATAGAAGCTAAAAGCATAAACAAAAAACCGAAAGAGCGAGCCTAAGGTGGCTACGTTATCTCATAAATTTGGTTGACAGTACTAGTACAGTAGAGTACTAGTGCAGGCAGGAAGAGGAATATGCATGCCAAGCTGCCGTCGTGCAGAAGAGTCTAGTTCAATGCGTGTTGAGTTGGTTGAATTGAATTGGCAGTAGCACTAGCTAGGATGAGAGGAGGACCACATTAACTCCGTTTGCTGTAGCCATGATCTCTCCTCGGGCGCCGGCCGGCGGGAAGACGACCGAAATCAACTTGTTGGGGAAAGTGTCGAGCTCTTCTTCGCTGCCGGGCACAGAGATGCTCCGGTCCGGTGGCAGACGCACGTCAGCAAGCATCGATCAAAGGCACTGCATTGCCTCCGGTGGACGCAACGTTTCAGTTGTAGGCAAGGACGCCTAGCTACCGACTCCGTCAGTGGTAGCTGCATGCACTGACACAGATACAGGGCTCGCTCGCATGTATTGTATTGTATTGTGACCGAAAGCAACCGTGAGGACGGAATGCAAATCACTCACGCATGGTGAACAGTTAGGTCGTTCAGGACTAAGTTAGAGAGTTGAGGTTCAGGCGTCCGTCGAAAGATGACCGACACTTGTGGACTGGTGAATCAGACAGGCAACAGCAAGGTGATTCAGAACTAAACTCACAGAGAATCGTTAGTGCGGTCATGGTGCTAAATAAGGGAAAGAGGGGTTAGCGAATAGAGATGAGAGAAGAACAAACAATTTAAGGTGCTACATATTGTACAAGAATAATTGTTAACTTAGATTTGAGGGCAAAAATCCCAGCTCATAGGCTGAATAGTCTCCAAACAATGCGGATATTCTAATCTTGTGGAGGCCACCTAGCAGAAAGAGATGAAGAAACGGGAGTCGGACAAGCACGATCATGTTTAGTTACTTATAGAACTCACCACTGAAAGCATTAGACCCTTTAATTAAGATTTTAGTAATTAATGACGAATTATGAACATGAAACTAATATGTGTGCTAAGATTGTATAAATAAAGTCTAATGTGTGCAAAGGTAAGGAACAAGCTACATGGAATATTGACGTCAAGATTTTAAAGATGATGTACAAAAATTTAGGATTTCTTTTTCAATTTTACAGGTCTTAAGAGTCAAGTTGAAAGACCGGATTATAGGTTAGATACCGTACTATTAATAGGAATCTTTAAAAGTAGCTTGATAGCATGTTTTGGTGCACATTAGATCAATCTAGAAACATGCATGCATTTGAAAATAAATTTAAAAACTCACTATACTCTTTCAGGAAAATCGGTAGTACCGCTCCCACCAACGGTATTACGCATGTGCGATAATATCGGCATGTAAATAGCGGTATTACCGCAAGACGGTAGTCCGGACTATATGCGGTATGTTTTTTCCAGAAAACACCCTTCCGGAGACTTCAACTCACTGAAATCGGTAATACCAGAATTTGAATGGCGGAACTACCGCAGTGCGGTAGTACCGTATGGTACCGCGGTATTACCATTTTCTGAAATGTTTTTTCAGAGAGTCCCTGAGTGAAAACTTAACTGGCCAGAAATCGGTAATACCGATGTTATCATGGCGGAAATACCGCGGTGCGGTAGTACCGCACTAACTCTACGATATTACCGTAGTGCGGTAATACCGCACTTACCACAGCGGTAATACCGCACTAAATTTCAACGGCTAGTTCTGAATAGTCTGACATAGCTATTACTGTGTGATACAGTAAAGTGCGGTAATACCGCACTTTATACAACGGTAATTCTGATTTTCCTGATTTCTTCAGAATAATTTTTAGCAACGGCTAGTTTTGGTTGGTGAGGGTATAAATACCCCTCCATCTGCCTTTGGGCAGGCTGCTAAACTTGCATTGAACACATTTAAGCTCTAGAGCATTCACTCTACTCTCATTTCTCTCTTGAGCATTCATTTCGAGTTTGTGGAGAATTTTTCGAGTGCATTCAATTCTAGTTGATCCAATTGCACTTGAGTGTTGTCAAGCGGAATCAAAGTTCTATTCTCTTGGTGCTTCCGGCACCTAGACGACGAGAGTTTGATTGCTGGTGACTTCTTCAAGGAAGATTGTGAAGAAGTCTGTGCCGACTTGTGAGTGGTCTGGAGCTCGCCATCTCCGGAGAGGAGGAAGAGCTACTACTAGTGATCGAGGAGTTTGGCTTAATTCATAGAGCCGATCCAAGGGTGCTTAGACTTTCCTCAATGTGGATTAGTGCTTCAGAATACCACGAGAAAACATTGTTTGTCATTGTGTTCCTTTTATTCTCTCTTAGTATTTATATATTGCTTGTGATTGCTAGTGCTTGTAGTTAATTGAATTGTTTGGGTAGAATTGTTATAATTGAGTAGGGTTATTTCTTCTAGTATTCTTATCTAGTGTTGAAATTGAAATTACTTGTTTATTTAAGCAAGAATTTTAAAACCTCCTATTCATCCCCTCTAGTCGGTTGTCCTTGATCCTATAACCACATGGGGTTCGATATGATAACAGGTCGCGACGGTCGTCTGATCATAATTCCAGCTGAAGTGGAGCTCTTCAAGCGACTCCGGATCGATCAAAGAGGCAATTAATCACCTCTTCGACTAGGTAGTCGTAGCAGTTCTTATGACTAGATAGTCATAGCAGAAGTTACGACTACGGAGTAGTCGCAGTAAGACTTATGACTACTCTACGAATTTTTTCTATTATCGTTAAGAGGTATGTTTGGAGAATATGATGACGTAATAAATAGAGTATTATTATATCATCATCTACCCTCAATTTCAAATAAAAATAACTTACTTGAACAAGTGGAGTCGTAGATGATCGAAAACATTGTATTTTTGATTCTCGATCAGAATTGCGCTTAGAAAGAAAGGTAAATTCAATTGAGTTGTGAAGACAGACAAACTTCAAAAAGAACTTTAATTACTTCTCATAAGTCTGTTCGTCCATTTGTTTTTCTAGAAATTCGTTCAACTCCTAATACGAGTAACTGATGCTTTGATAAAAAGGTTACTTTTGGGTTAACTTTTGGCTTTAATTTCCCAATTGCTTCTATTCATCCTCGTGTTTTCTGACGAATAAGTTGTCTTCCTCCTTCAATGTTTCTCTAGATCCAAATCATCCAGTCAAGAATATGGCAAAATCCTCATCCAATTGGGCGTTATCGAAGATGCATATATTCAAGCTAAAGGTTTTAGAGGAAGTTGAGAAGATTTCTTCACAGAAGTTCGTGAAGTGAATTGAAACTGCGAGACAAAGCTGGTCATCAGGTGAGATTGGATAAATTCTAACGTTGTAAGCCTTTTGTGAGTGCGGACTTATTCGTCGTAAAACGATTGTCGTGTGAGAGAGAGAGAGAGAGAGAGAGCGCCTTAGAGGTCAGGTCAGGCAACTGAAGGACGAAAAATTGCGCATATAACAGGAGGCCGGAGGGAGAGAGAGGGGTCGGGACTCGGGAGAGATACAACACTCTGCTTGCTGGCCAGCTGATAGGCTTGTTCGGTGTCTGCTGCTCTTCACTGGCTAGTTAGAGTGACCGACCTCGACCTCGACCTCTCCCCTCTGCTCTCTGCTCTCTGGCCCTTCCTCTTCTCCGGCCACTTGCCAGTCATCCGTGGGTGGAAGCTAATCAAGGAAATGGAGGAGGTGTGGAAGGACATGTCCCTCTCCACCGCCACTCCCGCCGCCGGCTTGTACCACCTCCGCCTGCAGCGCCATCCTCCTCCATCCCCCTCCGCCCCCGTGCCGCAGCCCTCGACGCCGCCGCCTCCTCCGCTCCCGCCCACCGCGCTCAGCCTCAGCTCCACCCTCGAGTTCACCTACCTTGGCGCCGGCCCGCCGTCCAACTCCAGCTCCGGCGACGACTCCCGAGGGGACTTGATGCTCGACCCCTTCGCCGGCGCGCACACCGACATCTTCTCATTCGCCGCCAGGAAGCACGGCGCCGCGGCCGATCCGCCGCGGTGCCCGGGCGCAGGCGGCGGCGGGGACTGGCGGCACCGTCGCATGATCAAGAACCGGGAGTCGGCGGCCCGGTCGCGCGCGCGGAAGCAGGCGTACACGAACGAGCTGGAGCTGGCGCTGGCGCAGCTGCGGCGGGAGAACGAGATGCTCATCAAGCGCCAGGAGGAGCTCAACGTACGCACTAGCTCCTTGTAATTTACGTGTATATACGCTGCATTGCAGGCGGAATACAGGTATACGTATATAGACATACACATGGCGGGAGTCGATGAGTACTCCACTCTCGTATGCTGCATTGCAGGTGCGTTTGGCCATGGCGGCGCAGGTCCCTGACAGGCCGTCCGTCCAACGATGCCGCTCCGCCCCTCCGCCCTGACTGCATCAACGCGCAGCAGCAGAGCAGAGAGCTCGGGAGGAGGCAGTCAAGCTCTCCAGCTGCGCAATGTGACCCTATAGTTGGTAGTCAAGGGGACTGGCTGGCTGATGAATCGTACTACTACTACTACCTCTACTACTACTACTACTACTAATCAATTCTAATGTAATAGAAGCAAGGGAATTAATTTTGAGCAGATTAATGTACTAGTAGTAGTGCAATGGAAAGATGCGTGAGATGATGAGGCAAATGCATGACAAGATCGGTCTCCTCTCTCCTCTTTTTCTTTGCTTCGCTTTTGCACGGCAGAGCAGAGCAGAGCAGAGCAGGTGCTTGCTTGCTTGCATGCATGCGCTTGTCCTCAGCTAGATACGAATCTAATTGAATACACGATGACCTCATCTGGAATCCTATGTCTCGGTCCCGCTTCAAACTGCTCTGTTTCTGTTTTTTCAGGTTTATTTAATTCAAAAGATATTTAAAATGTATTGGTTTCTAATTTAATCTTGTTTTTGGTTTTTTATGTTTTTACGAGGATATAACGGTTTTTTTAAATCTTCTTTTTTTAAAAAAAGGCTAACAGTTGCACAATTTTAACTGAAAGCTATAGCGAAGAGGCTGAGCTAAAAGTCGATGGGAGCACCGATTCCTCGTATGTTGTGAAATCTGGATATTTTTGGTACTGTTAGAGTATGAAAATTCTAAATTTAACCTTTTTTGTATAAAAATTCTAAATCTAACCTCTTTCCCATCGCACGATTTACCAGGAAGTGACGTGGAGGAGTCGTGTGGTCCTCAACCGCACGATTTGCCAGAAAGTGACATATGGCGGAATCGTGCGGTCCTAGACCGTAAGATTCACCAGAAAGCGACACGTGATGGAGTCGTACTGTCTCGGACCGCACGATTCACCAGAAAGCGATATATGACAATTGTGCGGTCCCGTACGACTCTAAAATCGTGCGCCACGTGTCGCTTCTTGACGAATTGTGCGGTTGGAGACCGCACGACTCCGTCACGTATCACTTAGCGAATCGTGCGGTCGGGAAGGAGGCTAGATTTGGAATTTTTGCATAAAGAGAGTTGAAATTAAATTTTCATGCGCAACAGTACCAAAATAGTCCAGATTTCGTATGTTGCCCCACCCCAGCCTTTCTCCTCATCATACCTATTTTGTTGCTCCTCCTGGTTTTCTTCTGCTTGTGCGACATTCATGGATGGACATTGAGTGCTGGTATATCTATGGGTGCATTTGCCCTTTGAAAGCTAAACTGGGTGGGAGCAACTCTCCTCTTCACTCCAGCATGATCATAAAAGTACCCTGACCTGAATACAACAAACATCTACCTCATCATCATTCGACACAATACCAATCGATAGACTACCAAAGTACCAAGACAAACTCGATCAATCTGTGTTCGTTAAAGCGCAAACATCAAAACTCTCAATTTGACCCCTTTTTAACGTAAAGACATAGAGAAAAGAACCAATTCCAAGGGAATATGTTTGTACAAACATAATGACAATTATTCAAACTAACAGGCATGAAGGTTTATTCCAGTTCAAATAGACATGTATGATTCTTCCAACCAAATAAAAGCAATAGAATAGGTGAACAAGGGCTGGTTCTCAACAGCTATTCAATAAATAATTCTCAAGCGTACAATTTGTTTCTCACCAATCCTGCACCGCCATATAGATGTCCCGAGACTGAAAAAGAGGCAATGATCAACAGTGACTGAAACATCAAAAACATTCCATCGATGCCACCTAGTTTTGATCCTTAGATGTAGAAGGTTTATTGTGCAAAATATCACATAGTTTGCTGTAGAACTACTACTTGTTCACCCGTCAGCTGTCTTGTTTCACGAGCTTTTATCATCAGATTCCCTTCTAGGAGAACTAAAAATTCCATAGCTTTTAGGCAAATCAGGATTAGCAGGCTTACTAGTATCTGCACTATTTGTCCTCCTCAACTCAGATGTGGCAGGTTTCGGAGTACTAAAGATTCCAAAACTCTTGGTTGTTGGGCCACTTGCTGGTTCAGCAGGCTGATTCAATGGTTGAAATTGTCTTTGGTTGTTATTCAATGGAATACGAATTCCCCTTTCGTTTCTTCGTGGATCTTGTGGTATTCTACCTTGGTCGAACCTTGGTAATGGTTGGTTATGCTGTTGCGGAGGTCTTTGATTGTCATTGACCGGATAGCGTCCTTCATTTCCATTTCTTCTAGGATCTTGTGGGGATCTTCCTTGGCTCAAACCTTGGTTGTCTCCTCTTATCTGCTGTCTTCGGGTCGCATACCTGTTTGTTTCCCCAGGTGCCATATCTTGATTAGTCTTCTCTCGCTTTTCCACGTCAGATTTTGCATCCTTGGAACCCAATCCACGCTCAGAGGTTTGTGGTCCCCAGTGACCAGGCTTAATTCTGCTCCCTTCTTTTCGTGCGGAAGATTCGCCAGAGAGATAGGGGGGGATTTTGTCAAAATGATCTGAGATGGCCACGTCGTCAACTTCCAAATCACATTCACTTGTCTCGTCTCCACTATCAGCCGCAGCTACTGGTGATTCAGAGGAAGTGTTGCGGGTACCTTTGCCTGCATCTTCCATAGCCTTGCTGGCTTTCTTTCCAGCTTTCTTTGTTGCAAACTTCACATGCCTGACAATAACATATGCATGCTTCGAGTCCAAATGTGGACCACTTTCCACAATGCAGACATCTTGTATCTGTTCAATTAATGAGGTAAAGAAAAAGGTGAACCTTTATGGACAACAGTTTCGAAAATGTTACCAGGACCTTAACAATTCTCAAATTGAATCTGCTGGCATTTAGTTAATTAACAGCAGGGAAACAAGGAGCAAAATACTCACAAGTCCTAACAACCGAGACAGCGGTCCACCCAACTCTTCTTCTTCATTACCTGAGGGCATTGCCATACACTGTCAAATAGGAACAACGTTAAATTTTTCAGAGTTTGCATTTGAGAAATTAAGATAAACATATGCACATGAATATTAACAAACACTCCGATGTATAATATAGCTATTTAGTTTTAATAGATTTTAAAAATTAAAATCCTGTTCATGTTGGGATATATGCATGCTGGATGGCAGTTTCAGAGATTGTGCTTAATATCATCAACCTCAGATGGAAACCAACAGCTAGAGTTCTTGCTCAAACTAAAGACAGCAGGGGTTCTCCTAAGGCATGGGCAAGGCAGAAAGTTCCTCCTGACTTATAAACTTCTTCATGCCAATTACGGTATAACCATTTCATACAAATAAAGAGACCACCCGGATAATAGCATTACATACATGCTATAGTATCATCCAGATAGAATAAAATAAATTTTATATCTAACTAGGATTCCTAGATTCGACCTAGACTCAACATAGTCATAAATCATACTCCAATCATAATTAATATCGTACCCAAATTGAGGCACGAAAGACTCCACAAACAACATAAACTCCAGATCACACCTTCCTCTGCGTCGCAAGTACCACCTTACACAAATGCTTCACCTCAACCACTAAATAAGATTGCCTCTTTGGTACTTTGCATCTATCAACTGCAACATTCCTGTCGGTACTATCCAAGCACACATGACCGACAGATAATACTCTAGTGTCAAAATAAGATCATGTAGCATCTATACATGGAAATTGCTTGGGTTGTTACTGAACATCTGCCGAAAACTGTACAAAAACGGACTAACAAAAGAATGCAAGCTTACCTTCACCCTGTAACCACGCTCCATTAGTCTGGTAATTGCATCAGCTTTCACCTTCAAGTCTTTTAGTTCCTGCAAGTAATAATTTATGTTTGTCAATAGCCATACATGCCACTGGTCCTCCGTAATGACCATAATGTAGATCACTGTCAGACTGTTTGAAACTTCAACAAAGAGGCTCTATGATTTAAAAAAATGACGACTTCAACTAGGCATTGGAAGAAACTGCCCAATGTCCATATGGATCCAAACAGACAAAAAAAGCCTGGTCAGTCCAACAAGTGAGATCATACATAGTTATGAGGTAGTAATCAAGCATGTGTTCCAGATCAGAACAAAAGGTTCTATCATACAACATTCACTATTACAGCAAGATGATATGCTGCAACCCCCCCCAAAAAAAAGGAGAAGAAAGAGAGAGAACCATAATTACTTACTGTTTTCCCCTTAAATCGGACTTCTTTGTTCTCCCCACCACGTAAGATAATAGCAGACTGCACAAAGGAGAGACATGTTTTTGTAATTCAGATCTGAAGTTCAAATTCAGAATCGGGAGCCATTGTCATACGAGTTATGCAAGAGTACTACGAACACGGTAGGAGAGATAACATAGTTAACACTCTTTTCGAGATTAAATGCTTATATAACCAAGAGCCTGAATACTGAAGAAAATAAGAGATGCTAAACTTCACTCTGTGACCGAAAGGCCCTTCAGCAATTAATGCCCCTACAGAGAGCACAGATACCATTGTTTCCATGGAAATTCAAGAGTTCATCTCAATATTATTAATACAAAGAGTGATAACTGCAGCTTGCTTGTAGGAGCAAAAAAAAGTTACAAATTGTTTGTTCACAATTCTTTGATCCACAAAATTACAATAACACAACACCTTTTCATTTTATTTTTTGCTACTTTCTTTTTAGCTAGAAAGAATAGGGGATCAATCAGGATGTTGGACAAAACATTCCAAGTTAACTCCAGTACTGATGAACAGATTAGTAACCCCTGACTCTGATGAACAAAATTCACATAGGAAGTATTATACCTTAGTTTTTAACCGTTCTTTCTCCTTCACATCTTTCTTATACTTCTCTTTGTGAAAATCCATGATTTTGCAAACAGGAGGGTCTGATTTTCTGTGGACCTGCACAACAAGATAATCACAAACATTAAGATATATCAAGTAATCAAAACAAAGAACTGTACTCTTTTTATTTAGACATGGTCTTTTGAGTAAATATGATATAACAGATTAGTAACCCTCTGATGCTGAGAAAAGAAAGCCTGTTGTGATAATCAGCTTCTAAGAAGCTATAGTTGGCACTCTCTTTCAGTAACAATACATATGCACTATCATGATGATATATAAGCAAATTCTTGATCAAAGTGCACCACAGTGTGTGAAACGGCAGTGTCATGCTCTTAAAGAATTATGCATTTTGGGCATAGCTTGATAGTGCAGGTGGGCAATGGGGAAAGATGCACAATTGGGCCCACATCAAAAAGCGTTATCAATAGGCTCCATGAAACAACTACCACAACAATGCCATAATACTTGAAAAGTGAATGAGTAGAACGATTTGACTTCAGAGTGGCACTGAAAATGCATTGTGCAGTACTTTACCTCAACCAAGTCCATGTCCATCCTCGCAGCTAACTGAAGAGCTTCGTGCCTGGGGACAACACTATGCCCTGAAAATTTGAAACAAATTAGCATGCACCCTGCTGCAACAATAGAAATAAACCCATAAAATATGTTCAAACCCATAAATATTAGTAGGAGGAACGATGCGCACAATTGACTAAAAATACGATGTAATATGGAAACTAGATATATATGCATCCAGCCAGGACCAGGTGGCATGGTTAATGAGAGTAAAACAATGTGGGTGAAATGCGAAGAGCCCAGAAGTATAAAGCTGATTCAAAATGCTATATCGTGCACACTTTTTTGTGCGTCAATAACAATATTTTTGAAACCACATCACAATAGATGAAAAGTTAGTTGCATTTGGACAATGGCACTCATAAAGCCCATCTATGACATTATTCTCACCTCATTTGAGATTATAATATCATCATCTTATTCAAAATCAAGTGAACCACTGCAATCAACAGTGACGTATATGAATGCACAATATTTTCGTTACTAGGAAGTTGGCGTGATGATCGGCGACGTATCTAGGATCTGAGTTAGTTACCGGTGTTAGTAGATGCATCGAGTCTACCTAGCTAATTCTCGAGAATGGGTTGTTTGTACATGTTGGAGCAGTGAATGTATTTTTTTCAAGCGGGGATACACATATTCACATTAGAAGATAAACGGACACAAAACAGTTTACAGGAGAGTACCAGGGATCCCTCAGACCTAGTACAATAAAATCAAGTACCCCCGAACCACAATTTTTGCACTGAATTGTACCAAAAAAAACAGCACAAAAAGGAGTTACCGAGCGACAAGAGTTTTGCACCACCCTTGCAACCAAGACAGGTTACAACCATGTCGGACAAAACGAAACTTAACAAGCGTGAGAACAAGTTAGATAGAAGCTAAGCAACACGAAAGTGGATGGCAGTTGATCTTGTTAGGACGCCGGTGGAACAGTATCACGTAGTCAGTGGATGTATTGGGGCAGGAGATAGATAAGAGTGGAGGAAATGAAGAGTGAAGAAGGGGAGGCTGATGAGTGAGAGTACCTTGGTCGGTGACTAATCTGAGAAAGGGGGCGGTGATGTCGTTGTTGATCCGAGGACCCGCGGCATCGTCGTCGTCGTCCTTGCTCTTCCTCTTGACCTTGAGGCACAGCAGCAAAAGCCAAGTGATGAGTTTTAAAACCTAGGGTAGGGTAGGAGGGAGGTAGAGGAAGCAGTTTGGACCTGAGGCGGAGGAGCGGCGAAGGGTCGGTGCGGGGCGCGGCATATGGGAGGATCGGGGGCGCGGCGGAGGTAGGCTGCTGAGCGAAGGGCGAGGGATCCGATGGTGCGGCGGAGAGCCATGGTGGAGAGAGCGCCTGCGCCGCCAACGAGGGAGGCGTCTGGAATGGATACGTACGGTGGATCTAATCGATTAGGCCCAGACCAAAGTCCACCCCTTGGAGCCTATCGGCCCGGCCCATTTGAGTGACCAACTCCTTTCAATCCCTTTTATCGTGGTGTGAGAGTTGCCAATTGTGATGCGATTATTTACTACACCTTCCCTTCTCTTTTACTCTTCACGTTTTCCTTCTTCAGATACTCGTGCCTTCAGCTGTTTCTTCTCCACCCTAATTGCGCGTTTGCAAAAATTATTAAATATATTGGTATTATTTTTTAGGACAAATCTACTAGCATTATCTTATTTTCTATGTGATGATTCAATCATATAATACTAAACAACTAATCCAGACTAACTGTAGTTATTAGTGAAGGACCATGTGAGAAAGTCTCAGATAGTGTTGTGATGTACCATGGCAAATTCTCTGGAGCGGATATTTGATTTTTCAAAGATTGCATTTTATCTGGATCAGCTTCAGAATCTTTCAAGCAAACTATTCTGACTGCTAAACACTTGACAGTTAGACCGTAGAGCAGTAGTACCATGGGTTACTTGCCAGTTGCAATTTTTTAAAAGAGGTTCAGTTGTGCAACACTTCAAACGTTCTGACCGCCCTGTGGTTGGTGATCGGACTAGCCCAGATGGAAACTTCTTGTATTTTGGGAATTTTGTTTTGGATTATTTCGAATTGTGTTTGGTCAATGCATTAACGTTGCATCAAGTTATGAAGAATTTATTTCCGAAATCGATTTCTTAGTTTTTAGATATGCATGGAGACTTGGAGTCAATTATGATCAACGGTGGGGATCGGGATCGGGGATCGGGGCTACACTAATGGAGGAGCTAAGGCTCAGAACAATTAAGAATGCGAGGCGAGATGGTTGAACTCAAGCATGACATGAGAAAGATGAAAAATACTAAAGAAAAGTTCGAGCGATGGGTTGCACAATGTGGCTTGGTCGGTCCAATAAGGTATGGTCCGGGGGAACCGAAATGGGATAGATTTGCCGACACGTGATAAACTAGCGGTGCATTTATACATGGCAAGCATGACGATTACTTGCATAAGAAGATGAAGATCGGGACAAGAAAGAGTATTTTGGTAAGTTGACAAAAAATACCAAAAAATTATCTTAGATCAAAACCGCGGTGCTTGGAAAAGTGGTTAAGGTCAAGAAGAAATTGAAAAGATCAAGTTAGATTAAAGACTAAAGACTTAACGGATTCGAACTTATGTACTTTGAAAAGTATGCATAATTGTAGTATGTGAGTAAAACCCGTGTTGTGTAATGTCAACAGGTTTTTACTACTTATGCTAAGTGAATAGTATCCATTAGGGATAGATGGGGCTAGGTATCTTGTCTATTTAATGGATTAGGATGAATACTTATTTGTTAACCATCAACCATCCTAACTTCTCTAATTGAAGCCAACTGTTTTAGGGTTAGGGTTTAAAAAGTGTGAGTACTATGGTGTGATATCTTGTCCTTCAAGTAGAGTGTCTATAAAATATTCATCATCAAGTAGTAATATATCAAATTTATTTATCTGTCATGAATCTCTCTTATTTTGGTTGAATTACTTTTGATTTAGTTGATTTTGATCTTCTCCATTCCCGTCTTGATTATGTGTTGGATGCCAATGATGACTTAGTGATAAAGATGTATCATGAAAATCAATTTTCATCCATCTATGCATAAGTATTGACAAGTTTATGAAGTTGCCAATTTTGCTTGGATTTGACTCTCTTGAATGATTTCTTGATCCAGTTATTTTTGTCTCAATTTCTTAGGTGTTCTTGTTTACTGTGATATGTGGGGCTACATTTAGAGCTATCTTGCCAGGTTTTCTCTTTTGCCCATTTTAGTGCTACCTTCTTTCAAACAAAAAAGGTAAAAACTTTAGCAATGATTTTTTTTATCGTTGATTGAAATAGGTTTCTGACATCCTAGAGAAGGTGTATGCCAAATTTAAAATGATTTGAAGCCTCAATTTGAGAGTTGACTCATTTTGTGGTTTGAACCTAGTTTTGCTACAACAGAGCTTTAATAGCCAAAAGGTCCCAACCTTCTTGTGATCTTGCAAGACCTCTGTTGTTTTTGATTCCTGAGGTTGTGATATTTTTTTGATTCAAATTTCAAGTCATTTAGACCTTCCTTGTGAAAGTTGTATGGTTTTTGGTCTTGTTCGAGCTGAATTTCCTATACTGATCTAAGGGAAAAGGTCGTACCGCTCGTTACATGACATTAGTACAAAAGCACCTACCACACCTTACATGGTGGTAGTACCGCTACGAGACGTCAAGTCCTGTTTGGCTCAGTTTTTCTTAGGGATTCCTCTAGGGATGCTTAGTCTATAATTTCATTACTTTTCATAGCTATTGGGGTAAAAGAGTCTAATAATCTTGAGGCAAAAGATTTTAGAGAAATCGTTATCAGTGTGGCTCCTATTCACCCCTCCCTCTAGTAGCTATCTTCGGTTCTACAAGTGATATCAAAGTCCGTTAGTTCTTCTCATAGATCTTAACCATTCTTACGAGACATGACGTCAAACAAGTATTCAACTAAGCCCCCCATTTTAGATGAAGTTGATTTCTCTTATTGGAAGGCTCATATGCAATACTACGTCGAGGTCCAAGGGCACGCAATTTGGATTATGGTCCAAAATCATTATGTTGTGCCGGCCGATGATTAGGTTAAATCGGATATAGAGGTGATACAGGGTCACCCGATCTTCTCGACGTAGGATCAAGATATTCACGTACTCTCTGTTGAATCGCAGCGATCCTCCATTACCAATGCAAGAACGAACGCTCTTTAATTTGCAAGATCACACATGTTGGACTTCACGACCACCAAGCGAAGCTCTATCACGCTCTCAATTCCCAGCGGAACGGTTGAACGATCTTGATTAGCAAAACTCTATTATCTGAAAATATCCGTGGTACGTGGTCTAGCGTATGAGGGTGGCCGGCATACTTATAGGTGTCCCCACCTCCTTGATGTGATCACATATGGGCTTAAACCAAGTCTTAATCTGTTTGGCCCAAAGAATCCAAATCAATCTCACGTACTCTAATTAGTACGAACGCACTCAACTCAAGTGGGTTCGGAGTTCGGACTCAATTAAAGACACATGACCGAAGTAAATTAAGATTACATGGCCGACTCAATATTTAATGTAGCTTAATAATTTTTCCAGTAAAATAATATATTTAACAGAAAGGTGCTAAACATATGTGTATCTGCATCAAGAGACAAATAGCAATGTCGTAATTTTCTGATTTAAGGGCTTAGTCGATATGAGTTTGAGCGAGTTGCTCACTTGAAATTAGCCCATGAGATTTAGAAGACCTTCGCTGACTATCATGATGGCTATATCATGATCAAGGAAGTGAGACAAAACTAACTAAAGAAAGAATACTAAAAAATCGAGCTAAAGCCTAGGGAATTTTTAGATGAATTATGGGGAAGGTTTAGCAAAATTCTTCATAATTTTTGTGTTGTTGATTTAACATTTTCTAATTCTAAGAATGCACACCAGATGTTGAGTGTACTTGATGTGAAGGTTCGAGGAATTAAGATCACTTCCATCAATGACAATACTATCATGAATGAGCTTACCATGGATTATATCTACTCAAGGTTGAAGACACATAAGATTAACTTCATCTCATGTCTTTCCAAGATAGAGTTGATGGCATTTGTGATTGACCCTTCTCTGAGTGGCTCTTCAAATTCTTTGTATTTTGGTTCTTCTGAATTTTCATTGATAGCTTTTGCAGTCTTTGAATAATGAGCAGCTAGAGAAACTTTTTGAGGATGATTTAGCCATTCTATCTACAAAGTTCACAAGAGCATACAACAAAATTAGGAATAAAAGAAGAGATGGCACTATCACTTTCTTTTAATGTGGTGAGCCAAACCATATTTAGGCTAATTGCTCTAAGCTAAAGGGCAAAGAGGAGAAGGACTTTCGAAGTCGCCCTCAAACTCGTGACACAAAGTCCAAGAAACACAACTACCATAAGTTCATCAACCGGGTCCTTAGCACTCTTGAGAACATTGACATGAGCGATGTGAACTCGGGAACAGAGGACAACAAGGACAACTCCAGCGGCAAGAAGAAGATCTAGAACTTCATCACCATGTGCTTCATGGCCAAGTGAAGCACCGACGTCGACTCCTCCTCCGAAGAGCCCTATAGTGATCTCGACAAGGTATGCCCCTGTTCTAAAGAGATTAATTGTGCTATTATTGTAGCTGAATAAAAACTGAAGAAACAAACTAAAATGATTAAGAATCATGACATTATAATTGATAACTTAATCCTAGAAGTTGTTGGCTTAAATCTATGAAACTTCATGATATTTGTGAATTTTGCTTGTGTTTCATGATCAAATGACTAATATGAAAATTGCGCATTTCTCTATTGTTAGTCAACTTAAGGATGCTCTAGATGAACTATAATTTCTCAAGTCTAGTGATAATAATGATTGCATGAATGTTATTGCTTTAAATGTGATTCTTTATTAACTTCGAATACCCATATCAAAATTCCTAGATCCGCCATTGTTGATATGAGTAGGTGGTCCTTTTAGATCCTTAAACTTGTATAAACGTTGTGGACGTCGGCTTGTCAAAAACGACCGATATCCACACTTATGTTTTGGTTTTACACATACAACTCAACTCACATATTATGTCTACAATCTTGTTTTCTAGATTCTTGGTAGTGGGAGCAAAAGATTATATACTGAAGCCTATCACACTAGCTAATTTGCCCTGTATTTTTGAACTATTTACTGTGATAGATCAGCTAATGGTGGCTTGTCAATTAACAATGTGAAGACGACAGATGAACTAAATAAAACTCCTAGACAGTACTATCTAACTAGTGAAACTTTCAACTTGGAAAATGAACATTTTACTTGAAATTTTGGACTTTTAACACGAATTTGAAACATTTAATTTGAAGATATAAACTGTCAGCTTGAAATTACCAACTTTCAATTCAAAATTTACAACTTCAAACTTAGTAATTTGGGCGTTCACACCTCCTAGGTAGTGAAACTTGCACCTTAAAATTTTGAACTTTTAACTATAAAAGTAACTTTCAACATGTATTTAAAAACCTTCAACCTAAAGATTCTAGGGATGGCGACCCGCCCCCTTTCCCTGTCCCTACTGCTCCTACCACCACTAGGCTAGCTACCACCCCCTCCCCAAAGTTTTGCTTCTCTTTCTTTCTCTTGCAAAAACCCATTTGTAAGTGGAGGAGTTTGCTAAAAGCTTACCTAGATCTCAAAGTTTGTCAAAAAAATCACCCACAAGTTCTATATGGTTGCCACCCCAAAATAGCCAATTTACTCGTTGAAACTCCTGGAAGTCAAGAACTACTAACCTGGTTGTCTTCCATGACGGGACCGCGTCTATGTCCATCCAGACCACGAGAATCCTCTCGTGCAACCGCAACATCGGCGATCGTCTATGATCATCCTTCTTCGTTATCCCTTTATTCTCCCGCTTTTGTGTTGCACTTTATTCTCCTACGCTAGGCTTGTGCCATACCCTACGCTGGTTCATCTTCTCTGCTCATAGTCCACAGGACCGATCTACTGAGATTATAACATAAGCGTCATGTAAGAGCTTCAACGAGTAAATTGTTGGGGATTGCAACCACATAGAACTTACGAGCGAATTTTTGATATGCAGACGGGTTTTCACAAAAATCCCAAGATAGTCTAACTATTAAGTAGAAATTCCAACTTTCAACTCGTTAATACCAGGGAAAAGTTGCTTGGTAGTCAGCTAACCAGTGGAGGTTCACTGTATATCAATCAACTTTAAGAGTAGTTCATCCTTGAGAGAGTAGAGGACTCGTGGTCTTCTAGTATTTAACCGCCCACCTCCCCGCCGCCTGCATGCTCGACGAAATGCCGCGGGGCCTTATCTTGCTCCGTCTCCTCCGCGCCAGCGCCACCGCCAGCGCTAGAGGCCGCCATGGCTGTGCGCGGATCCACCCGCTCGTCATCAAGTCTGGGCGCGCCTCCGATGCCCGCGTGGCCACCGCGCTCGCCGACGCCTACGCCAAGTCCGGGCTTGTTATCCACGCACGCAGGGTGTTCGACGAAATGCCGCTCAAGGACCCGGTTCTCTGGAACGTCATGCTCTCCTGCTACTCTTCCCACGGCCTCGTGCACCAGTCCTGGGCTCTCTTTAGCTTCATGAGGAGCTCCGGTGGCTTTTCCGGCGATGCCTTCACCTTCAGTTCCTTGCTCAGTGCACGCGCTTCTTCTTCTTCTTCATCAAGCCACGGCCACGCCAGCCTATTGTTGCTCTTGGGAACCTTGGCTCATGGGCTTGTGCTCAGGCTGGGTCTCCACCTGGATGTGGTGGTCGCTACTGCACTCCTTGACATGTACGCCAAATGCGGCCAGGCCGCTGACGCTCGCCGGGTGTTTGATGCCATGGTTCTCAGGAATGCCATCTCCTGGAATGCGATCATTGTTTGCCACGGGCATCACGGTGGAGGCAAGGAAGCCATGGAGCTTTTCGTGTGGATGCTCAGAGATGGGTGCTGCCCCCCGGATGAGCTCACTCTTGCCAGTCTACTTAGTTCCTGTGCCAACATGGCAGCTGCCAATGAGGCTACTCAGGTTCATGCTTACGCCGTAAAAAGGGCCTTACAAGGCTTTCTGCAAGTAGCAAATGCTCTCATCATGGCGTACGGTAAGAACGGTTTTGTTCAAGAAGCAGCACAAGCATTTGCTACCATCTATAAACCAGATATAGTTACATGGTCCTCGATGGTTTCTTCTTTCGCGTATCTTGGGCTTGCCAAGAGTGCAATCCATGTGTTCGAGAGAATGCTCCAACAAGGCGTACCGCCTGATGGCATTGCGTTTCTTGGAGTTCTTTCTGCCTGCAGTCATGCTGGGCTAATTGAAGATGGCTTAAAGTATTTTCTTCTAATGAGGAGGGACTACCAAATCGATCCATGTCCACAGCATCTTGCTTGTTTGGTTGATCTCTTAGGGAGAGCTGGTAGGATTAAAGACGCCTACAATGTTTTACTGAACATTTCCCGTGAAAGAAACTCTGATGTTATTGGAGCCTTCCTTGGTGCTTGCAAGATGTGTGGCAACATTGGGTTGGCAAAGTGGGCTGCCGATAGGCTACTCAGTCTGGAGCCAAACCAGCCAGTAAATTACCTGCTTATATCCAATGCATATGCTGCTGCAGGAGCTTGGAGTGAGCTTGCAAAGGTAAGAAGTCTGATGAGGAACATGTGTGGCAATAAGGTGCCTGGTTGTAGCTGGATAGAGATAGGAGGAATGGTTCGGACATTTGTCTCCAGTGATATGTCGTTCCATCAATCAACAGAGATGCAGCAAATGATGGAACTTCTTGTTTCATTAGTAGAAAAAGAGTGACACATTTTGCAAGGATCCAGCTTTATTTTGAGAGTGGCAATGATATCTTATTAGACGTTTGACTTAATTCAGCTACTTGACACCTGCAATAGTCTCAGAGCTTATGAATGTGACAATACGATCATTCTCAGGTAACTTGAAGATGTCTTTATTATATTGTAATTATATCCTTTGACCATATATTTAAACTGAATGTGATTGCCAAAATTGCCTTGAATAGGTAACCACAACCACAAGATAGGTTAATCTACCCTCAGGAAGGCAAAAAGTACTACGTATTCTTCTAGGTTATGCTTATGTAAGTATGTCAACAGTCATATACTAACATTTTTCTTTGACAATGGCGCAAATAAATCTATTACTACTCATGAGTCTTAAACTAGAAATGTTCTATTTTACATTGAACAGTTGGTGGAACTTGCAATTGAGGTTTATAAGTAGATAAAAATGTTTGCTCTAGGTATGCTTACGTAGAGTGCTACTTTAGATGGATAAATCTCTGCCCTGAAGTTTTTCTTGGATATCCAATTCTCATTTATTTCTAGTGCTCTGGAAATTGGTGAAGAATGCTTAAAATTCATAAACATAATTTCTGGTTTTTCCTAGTGTGATCTTTTGCTATTATACATCCTTGTTACCGATTTCAATGGTTATTAAACTGTCGCTATATCGGCGATATATCGTTGCCATATCGCCGTGGCGGCGATATGCGGCAAGGCGTCGTCGGCGGACACCATAAAAGGGGTGGGGGGGGGGGGAGGGTAAAAGTCAAGTCCAAACGCATACCTTGGATGGGGTTTGGGGTTTTGCGAAGCTGAGAAGTCTCCGCCGCCACTAGAAAAAGTGAGGAGGGAGTCGTCGCCGCCGGATCTACTGTCTCCGCCGCCGGATCCACTGCCTCCGCCAGATCGGGTCTCCTCCGCGGCTCCGCCGACTCCGGTCTCCGCCGTGGCGTCGCCTCCTGCTTCGCCGGGTGACGAGTCTTCTCCGCCGCCTCCTCCGTGGCTACTGCTTGGGGGCGGTGGAGAGTGGCTGTGGGAAGAGGGAGCAGTCGCCGGCGTCTGGCTCCGCCTCGCCAGCGTCGGAGGTGGAGGAGATGGGGGAAGGAGAGAGGGAGAGAGGCAGTGGGGACGAAGGAAGAGATGTTGAGCTCAAGAAAACAAGCAGCGGCTAGGGTTATAAGGGATTTTGGCATTTTGCAATTTAGCTCTCATTTTCTAAAATTGCAATAAAGTTCTTCTCTCTTTGTATTTCTTTTGTTTGGGCCCTCCAGAAGTCCGATATTGTTGCGGCTACTTGTGTGGATGGCGTCGCCACGCCGCGCGCCATAAACGATATTGTTGTGTGAAGATGGTGAGTCGCCGTGCCTCGCCGCACCGCCTTAATAACCATGCCGATTTCTATTGGCCATTAGGTCATGATTGTGGCACTCGCTATGAGATACTCCAATCAGTAAGTTGAGGATTATGTTTGTTTCTACTTTACCTCATTACTTTTTGCTGAGTGAACTTCTCATCTGATTTCTGTAGGCCATTGTGAATCTGTTATTGCTCACAAGGGTCATATTTCAGCGCTACCTGGTGGTGAGAAGCTGACTGCTTTGCAAACCTACTGCTGTTGTGTGAGTAATCTTGCCACATGTTATTTATTCAACTTTAGAAAATTATTGTAGCCCTGGTGGTGAGAAGTTGTGTGAGTCGCTAGAGGTCTTGGCCCTGCGGCTCCGCGCCCAGGAGCCGAGGTGTTTGGTGTCACTGACAATAGGCGACGAGGAACAGGGAGAACAGAGGTACGGGAAAGAACTCTTTATTCCGTCGCTTGCCGATACAAGGGTAAAACTCCCCTTTCTTATAGAGCTAGTCTGATGCTTAATTAAGGAATCCTATATGCTAATTCTATTTGGTATTGAAGTCTAATACTTATCTTTAGCTAGTATAGTAAGTACTATAGGAGATGGATTCGGACTCATCGATCTGCGCATCAACTGGATGATAAGGAATACCCCATATAACACCTACCATACTTGTCACGGCGAGACATGCCCGCTGGAGGCTGGGCTCGGTAATTACTAGGAGATATACTTGTTAACTAATTTATCTCCTGTGTAAACTAATGTAACTTGACTTCCTACATGCTCTTGAAGTGCTGCCCAAGTCACGGCCGCGTCGCGCCGCCGCCGCCGGACTGCCGTGCCACTCCGCCTTTGCGATGACCATAACACTTATTGCCATAAAACCGAGTCCACGACAAAACTGCATTAAATTAAATGCTCCAGCAGAGGTTAATCCACTATATTCAGAACATTATTAGTGTGTAACATTTTGGTTAAAATTCAACATTTTTTGTTGTCTAATTACTGCTTCAAAATTGTTAATTTGAGAAGGAACGTACACCTGTACACATCAACATTATGCCCTCTAGGATATAAAGCATGGTGAGAAGGAATGTATACATGGTGTGTGGTCAGACCTGGCCAACGGGTCATGCTGGACCGGCACAATATAGGCCTAGGGCAGGTATGACCCGTTTAGGCATGGATAATAAATAGGTCGTGTCGTACCGGTTTACGGACCGAGGACCAAGCCTAGGCATAACCCGTGATCGTGCCATGTCGGCATGGGCACGACGGGCCGAGGACTGAGCCTAGATACGGCCCATGACCGTGTCATATCGGCACGAGCACGATTAGAGCTAAACGGGTCGTGCCGGCACGATTGGCCCGTTTAACTCGGAAAAGGAGAAAAAATTCAAAAAATATAGAAAATTAAGGAAAAATTGTAAAAAAAAAATTACAGAAAAATTATACAAAATTATAGACATTGTTAATCAAAATAATTATTATCAATGATATAATGAGTTTTATTAACTTGTTAAATTGTATTGCATGACTGCTTCGTAAAAACTCTACTTGGGAAAACCTTGGTAAAAAAGAGTACAGCCTATAAAGCTCAATAGTGACTACATCTAAAGAAAAAATATTAAAAATTCTATTCATTGATATCTAAATACAAATTGTTAAAAGATTCTTTTAAGTCTGTATTCTGTGCAGTATATTGGAGTCTTGATTGAGCTTGTTCCCAGTCTTTGATGGTTAGAAGGATTTCTACAACTTTAATAATGCATTCTGCAATATTTTTAGCAACATGTGAAACATTAATTAATTTAAATCATATAATTCTTTTTTTATTAACCAATTATCATTAACATAATGAGTAACAACATTAATATAATCCTCCCTAACTCTACCACTCTATATGTCTGATGTTAAAGCAATAGAGAATATACAAGTATTAAATATTTCTTTCAATTTTCCACGATAGTTGATATAATATTTAATTAAATCTCTAGTTGTGGTTTATCTAGATACAACACAATCAAGGATTATGAGCAGTCTTAATATATTTTTGAAAAGCATTAGACTCACCAAAATTTAAAGGTAATCTTGAGAAACAATTAATCTATAAAGGGATTTGCGGGCTACCTCCGGGTTGTACTCCTAAGTACGTACGGGGCCATCGGGGTTATACTACAGTTGCGTTTGGCACATTTGTACTCTTTGTTTTCTTTTGCAACTTGTAGCATGTTGTTGCAGGTAACCCGTCCCACCTGAAGATTTTACAGTCAATTCATTACCACAAATTTTATAAACAGCACACCTCATCGAATTTTCATCATCCTCATTCTAGACTCATGATGTAGTAGCTCTTGATCTTTTTGCATCCGTGTTATGGGTTGTGGATGCACTCGTTGAGTCAGCAGAAGATGGATCGATCGGACCCTACGTCGTCGGGCTGATCTCTTCTTCTAGCTCTACAGTTTGTTGTAGATATGGACTTTTCGCAGATGGATATCCTTCTTGAAAGGATTGCATATTCTCTATTGTGAAGCCTAATTCGGAGAATTGAAAATCATAGTTCTCCATTGAATTAACTGTAAATTAAAATAGTAAAGCACAATTAACTTACTATTCAATTAGAAAATAATATAAAAAATTAAAATAAGACAACACTACTACCTCTTATGCAACTCTCCGAAAATTGTTTGAAGTTTTTTGAATTTGCTGAATTCCGCATGAATTTTTCACTAATTTTGCTAAATTTGTATAAATATTACTGAATTTTTTATAGCTAAACAGGGAGATAAGAGTGATATTTGAGGTATGTAGAATGGGGGACCGTATGCCCTCCTGTTACGGTACGACCGCTGTATTATGCGTGGTGTCCGGTGTTGGTCGACTCGACTCGACTCGGTTGGTTGGTCCGGACGCCGAGCCAAGCCAACGGCTCTCTCTTCCCTCCCCGCTCGGTTCGATCCCCACCTCGTCGTCCCCGGCCGGTCAAAACCCTAGCTTCCACCCCGGTCCAATTCCAAATCCTTCTCCTTGCCTCTCAGTCTCTTGCACAAATCCCGCTCCAATTCGCCAGCCTCCGCCTGCATTGGGTTGGATTTCGAGCAGCAGCAGCTTCCCCATGAATCCCAATGGCGATCTGTCGAGGTGCCCCAAGCACCCCACCCAGCCTCCCTTCACCGGCTTCTGCTCCGCCTGCCTCCTCGAGAGGCTCTCCGCCGCAAACCTCCCTTCCGCTTCTTCTTCCCCCGCCGCCGCTGCATCAGAAATCACCACCGAAACCGACACCGACACTCGCTTCACAAATCCCAGGCCAACAAGAACCACTCTTCTCTACCTCTTCCAGCTCGACGACATGGCCGATGGCAGCACCAGCGCCGCCGACCATCTTGGACTCCACATCCGCGGCGACCAACAACAAGATCCCCCACGTCTACCCCAAGCAGGAGGAGGTCCACCCTTGCAGCGCAAGCGCTCCCTCCGCCAGTCCTGCGACTGGATCGTCTGCTGCGACAACGGCGGCGACTCCTGGCTGCCCTCCCGCCAGTCCTGGGACGGCTCTGCTGCTCCTCCTCCTTGTGCTGCTGCTCCTAGTGCTAGTGCTGCTCAGCTGGTTCTTGACAGGAGGAGGAACAAGGCCTCACTCAGCTGGAATCAAGTCTGGGATCGCAGGGTGGCCAAACCGTTTAGGGGCTTCGTCAATAAGCCTGCCCATATCCTCCTCAAGAGATCCTTGTCCGAGTCTTGGAGGTACGGCCGAGAGGAGGAGGATACAAGGAGGAGGAGGAGGTCTGAGGGGGCGCAAGGTGGCGTCGGAATCCGGATCAACGGGAGTCACTCTGTGTCCTCTACAGGGATGGATTCTGAGATATCATTGCCCGATTCTATCCATGCCGATGTGCACAATGTCCGCCGCGACTCTCTAACGAAGAGACTCTACTGGCTCGGCCGCAGCCGCAGTGTCCACTATTCATCACCTACCACTCTAGATACTGGGATGCTGCGCTTCCATCTCACCCCTTTGAGAAGCAGCAGCAGCAGCAGCAGGAGTATGGCGAACAAGACCCAAGGGAGGCGCCTCAACCTATTTGCTGCTCAAAGACACCATCAATAGTCTCTATCTATCTATACAAGCTCCACCTACTTACCAAAAAAATGTTCCTCTGCAAACACCATGTCCTGATGGTGTAAAATCCCTCATCCTGTTAACCGCATGCTTACATTGTGCAGACAAGACCACCTTCCATGTCGTCTCAAGGATTTTCCAGGCTTACCGGCCTCGGTAATGTGTTGCAACATGGACCAGCAATATTGGTGCATCACACTGGTGTCAATCACCCTTCAGCAAATCACCAAAAGTTGTAGGACGAGTTGCTATCATCATGTTGCATCTTCAAGTGTGATTTTCTGTTCCCTGTATTTCTCCGCTGACTACAGTGATCGAGCTACCGTATATGACAACATGGCCACACAGTTGCAGCCGAATCAGTAGTTATAAGGTACCTGGAAATTGTAAACTAGCATGTGTCCTCGATAACTTGACAGTGCTAATAATCTGTCTCATTCTTTGTACTATGTATGCTATAGAATAAATTGCCGAACTCAGATATCAAAATTGGAGCTTAGGACAGCTGACCATGTTCATTCTTCTCCGTGACGACTGATGAGCAAACTCAATGCTGTGGTTGAAAAATACCAAGTGGTTTGATTCTTCTCTGGTTGCCGTTGATTCTGAATGGAGTTTTAATTTCCAAGCTGATATGCATGTTATAACTCATGTATTTGAGACTGTTTTTTTTTGTTTATTTCGGAATTCAATCTGAGGAGCTTTTGGGCTATCTTGATTCTTGTCATGGTAAAAATCATGAATCTGGATACATTCGTGGACTTTAGAGTTGTGGCCCTAATTTGTAGTGCTACCACTTACAACTAGTAGTTGTTGCTTGGCTTCTTCGGTTTAGATCTTGTAAACTTGGTGGCTATTTTTACCTTGATGTAAATCGCTCGTTTGGGGTCCGCTTTGGTTGGTTTTGAATTTTAAGGCAACTTGATGGTTTTGAAATTTGGCCCATTATGAACTTTGTGTTTTCGAGCAATTCACCGTGTTTTGGTTTCATTGATTTGGCCAGAAGAGTCCTTTTTTGTTCGGTCGTGCTATGGCTCATATATACTTTGGTTTTAAATGCTTGGTTTGATTTGACTGTGGGATTTTGATATTTCGTTAGCTGAAGCTTTTGGGAGTGCAGACCCAGGCTGAGAAGAGAGAAAGAGCTGCGAGCTCGGATCCAGGATCAGCTACGTATTATCGTTTCCATTGAGCGCATGTTCAATGGGCCTGCTGATCGACAGCAGGCCCAGAGTAATTAGGCAAAGGCCGCACAAAACGCGTCCATGTTCTTTTTCCTTTTCTCGAGAGGACGCATACCTCGCTCACGCCGTATATGCATGCATACGTGGGCATATCCGCCTAAATGAATATACCACTTAAATAAATATATTATATTTTTTTTATCATTTTTAGTATACTTACATACTACTACCTCCATCCCACAATATAAGTCTAAAACCCGCCATACGCATAGACCAAGAAAACATTAAATTTTTTAAAAAAAGTTAATACTATTAAACCATGCGTACATATATGAAATGGCATACTACAACTACTTATTTTCAGCATTAAAGTAGAGGTATATGATGAAAATATTGCAATAACTATATTTTTAATCTAGGATTTATATTGTTGGACAATACTTATCAAGAATGAGAACTTACATTATGGGACGGAGAGAGTAATTCTAATATGCTCCAATGCAACTTAGTTGAAAAAAATCATTAGAGCCATTTATCTTTGCTATATGCACTTTTCATATATATAAAAAGTATATATACAAATTATGCTATAAAAAGTAGACTGTGATAAATTTTTTTATGAAATTTACTTTAGAATATCTTATAATCATTATTAGAGTATGCTAAAAAAGATAGAGGTATAGCAACATCATTTAGATAGTACATAAGAAGTAGGGGTACGTTCTCACAAGAGTATGAAACCATTTGTGTGTGTAGGGTCAGGACATATAGATAATTAAAAGAGCTACTTGTCGATGCATGAGACATACGGTCCCACCATCGAATTTACGGAAATGGAGAACGCTAATCACCTAGATACTTTATTACCATGGACAAAGGATTACAAAAATGTGTTATAAAGAGTGCGTGTTGTGTTTTTGGAGGTGTATGAGACGGTCAAACTTTAAATTTGACAGTACATTCTAGGACGTCAAGTAAAATAGAACGGGGGGAAATGGGAATACTATTGCATTTCAGTTCAAAACAAATACCTCCTTAGGGAATACTATTGCATTTCAGTTCAAAACAAAATACCTCCCTAATAAGTTGGATATGGTTTGCAAATATTTATGATCTAATAAAAAATTGATACTCATCATTTTGGTTTAAAATTTAGGCAATATCTTCCAATAAAAGGCTTTATATAGTAATCGCCTATTGTTAATGGTGTCAGAAAGATAGATATACAATTAACTTTGGGCAAACATATGAAGGAAAAAAAACAAGGCAATAATTCATTCCATGATGTAGTATATGTGCATGCACGGAGCTGATCATGACCAAAACAAAACGCCATCTAAATGAGGCTGGAGGTAGGCACCATTAACCATGGATCAAGTGCAAAAAAGGAGAGATGGGTTGCAAAAGACTCTACTCAAACATGCTATGATGGAACATTTACACCGGTGCAAAGATAAGCACAGTGAGGACATTGATTCCTTATTAACGCAAGAATTTTTTGCTTGAGATCTAAAGAACTATTTTTGCCCTTGAGAAGACAGAAGGTATGTTCTTTTTAACTTCTTAAAATAATTTTTAACTTTTGTTACAGTAACTAACTTTTAAACAGAGTATTTTTTAAAGATGAAGTCTACAAGTTAATTATAGTACACATTAAAAGCCCAACATCTGTACCATCCAAAATCGCAAACAAGTATTTCTCTCTCCGTAATATCTGTCGCAAACAGCTAAAATTTAAAAATTTCAGCCAAAAACAAAAAACCACAGCTAAAAAGAACAGGCCCAGATTATTGCACGAATCCCTCGTATCTAATATGTCCTTCAGATACAAGCCCTCTCTATTTATATCTGATGTGTTGGTTTGCTATGGCTCCACAAAAAATCTGATATGGAGTAGGTTTAAGGGGGCGTTCGGAATAACGATGACTTCTGGTTAAAATTTCACTGTAGCTGGCTGATTTTTTACTGTAGCCGAGTTGACTTATTGGGTATAATTAAATTTAAATAAATATAAAAATAAAAACGACATGCTAATCTATCATTGACAATGCAAAGGAATACAGAGAAAAAAATAAAACACAAAAAAATAAAAAAAATATTCACTACGAGACGAAAGCGCTATAGTATTTAGAAAGCCAAAAGCCGATGCTGATCCTGGCAGGAATCGGTTCTGAGCACGGCATAAGAGTGCCGTTGCACGGCGACCGAAAACAAATTAATTAAGGATGCGATGCCTATTTAGATTAGGCAGAAAGCAAATTAAAGAACATCAATTAATCTTACTCCACCTGCGTAACTTTTTTTCATTAATACCTGTGATCAAGATTGCAACCAGCGTCTAAGCATGATAACAGGAAAACCGGTGTTTCATTAATTTGGAGACGTACGCTTGCTTAGCATATAAATGTGCTGCAGAATTTGCCTCCCTTCCAACATAAACGAACTCCAAATTATTAAGTTAAAATCGCGTGCATATGCGATGATCATTCAATTGATCATCGGATATATCCAAATGATATTATTAGTACGAAATTAACAAGCTACTCTAGATCTTCCAAACGTACATAAGAGAGACACAAACCCTAGCTCGAATGCTCGATCATCAACCCTCCTCTCGAACGAATAATCACATCATCGACGGATATGGTAACTTAATTATACCATGTATGCATACATTTGTGCTAGAACTAGCTCCATATATATGCATGGTACGTCATCGACGACGATGCGGCTAGCTATAATTAATTTACAGCATACAATGGAATATATATTCGATTCGATTAGAAGCTAATCTGAGACGAAATGTGGATCATGGATACGATGGAATGTAAATGGACCAATTCCCTAATTAATTAAGTGGCCTTGGATGGTGAGCAAAGAACTGGGTACCGGCCGCCATGAACGCGCTGATGGGCGCCGGGAACACCGTCGACGTCGCCGGCTCCAACAGCTCGCCAGTAGCGGAGGGCGTCTCGGCCGGCGGGAGTAGTAGTCGAGGGTTGTGGCCGTCGTCGGGGCCCTGGTCGTAGAGGATGCCCCCGAACACGTGGCCGGCGATGCTGACCGCCGTCTGGTACGCCAGCTCCCCGTCGGCGTCGTCCAACGGGCTCACGCGCATGCACCGGAACACCGCCGGCGAGCTCACCTCCGCCGGGAAGCCCAGCCTCCCGGCCGCCTCCATCAAACCTGCAGTAACGGGGGCGACGTCGAGCGAGGAGATGTGCTTCGAGTTGGTGGGCTCCGAGGAGGAGGCGGCTAGTCGCTGCTGCTGCTGGCGCTCGCGGCGCCTGGCTGCAGGGACCCAGGTGGACTTGACATGGGTGGAGCAGGCGAAGCCGCGGCTCTTGCAGCAGGTGCGGCACCTCTGGTGCGCGCAGTCCTTCTTCGCCTGGTTGCCGCAGTCCTGGCAGCTCACCCCGCCGCCACCGCGCCGCCGCCTCCCGCCGGATGGGGAGGGGGAGGACGAGGCGAAGCTCAGCAGCCCCGACGAGGGCTGGTAGAGAGGCTGATGCCACAGCTCGAAGCCGCGGATGGTGTCGTCCGAGCTCCTTGCGGCCGCGGCGGCCGAGAGGAAGAGGCTGTGGTGGTGGGGTAAGCCACCGGGATGATCTTCCCGCGGGTCGCCACTTAGGGAGAAGCCAGCCATTGAAGGAAGGAATTGGTGGGGGATTGGATGGAGACGAACTGGCCACCATTAGTGATCCAATATCAATCAATCCAGGCAGCCGTGTCGACTCGCGTAGCTAGCTAGCTAGTAGAGTAGGGCAAGAGCAGATCCACCAACTGCAACTGGACTGCAAGGGAGAGGCTGCATGCAGGGCCCCCTAGCATGCATCATGCCGGGTCAACTTGTTGCTTTTATTTGTACCCAGCTACATACTAGCTCGGGTATTTAGGGCACCACCAATGGTCGATATTGCTGTGCCATTACTGTACTTTTCGTATTATCAAGAAATAGTTATAGACATCATCTCTCACTTTAATAGCTCTCTCTCCCCTCCCTCCCCCCATCGGGAGTGCAATGAGGAGCTGAGATCCAAAATAATCAAGAATGCCATGTGATATGGTTAAGCTCAAGCACGATATGAGAAAGGCGAGAAATATTGAAGGTAAGTGTATGACATCCACTAAGAGTTAGATGGGATTAACTAGCCTGTCTATTTAATAGGTTAGAATAAATACTTGTTGTTAACTATCCAACTATCCTCTTATTTATGTTGAAGTGTTCTAGGGTTATGGTTAAAGAGAAGTTGAGTAGTAATGTGTCAATTTTTGTTCATTTCGTATGGATTCATGCTGTGTTGATTGATTTGCTCTTAATTTGATTAGTTTTTGCTCTTCTCTTTTTCCTTCCTGATCTTGCTATACCAAAGACGTGTAAGAAATAGAAACGACCTTTAAAAATTAATCCCCACCCACCTAGACACTCTTCGAGTAATATCTTGATCCAATTATTTTTGCCTCAATGTATTTAGTGTTCTAACTTGTTGTGATATGTGAGAGTACACCTAAAGCTATCTTAGTCATTATTCACCCATGAGCAAGCCATATTCATTGTTTTTTATTTTTTTTGACCAGTTTTGCTGCAACCTTCATTCAAACAGAAAAATGTTAGAACTTTGGCAATGATTTTTTTATTGTTTATTAAAATAGGTTTCTGGCAACATAGAGAAGGTTCATCCCAAATTTTAAGTAATTTGGAGGTTTGGTTTGAGAGTTAGCACAATTTTAGATTTTAGCTTGCTTTTTGTACAGTAGTTTTATAAACTCTACTGTATCATAGCTTTAGTTGGAGTTAATGATTCGCGCATGTTGCCACTTTGTGGGGGTGATCGTTTGGCTTTAGCTTCACTTTTTCACTATTCACTACACTATCCACTAACTCATTTCTGATGTTTTTCACCATTCTGATGTTTTTACCAAAAGCCAAAAGCCATCGCTATTCCGATCACCTCCTATATCGTATGAGTAGTGAGACATACATATGCATCTAACCAAACTCCACGCGCCATGTAATTTACACATTCATTACGAACTGCTTTTTCAGTCTACACATGTCCATTAGATAATTGTTTGTAACAATGTATCTTTACTATTTAACACAGAGAGTTTATGGTAGTAGTTCATCTACCTCTCCGAACCCTCTTATGCATTCCTAAAAATTTTCTACGTACATATAAATAAAACATAATAGAATTTTTTAATACGTATCAAAGCAGGGTTTTTAAGTAGTTTTCATATGGAATATTTTTAGAAGTTAGCTAACTAATCTAACTAAAATAAAATTCAAATTAACAAATATAATTAAAATAATTTTAGACCGTATCGATGGGTTTTTTACCACTATCCTTGCTCGATAGCCAAGGCGGCTGCCGAGCCGGGTTACCTCGACAGTAGCTTACCATCCTTGGAGCTTGTGCTGCTTCATCCGAAGTCGACCCGGCTTCTTCTGTGCTAAGCTGGCTGCTGCTTTTAATTGTGTATGGAATTTTCGGGTCATTCCAGCTGCAGCTGGTACCTAGCTAGTTGATAAGACCCTTTGAGCCATGGATCTCCTCGAGCCCCGTGCGGCCTGCTCCTTCCTTACCTACTCTCTACTCTCTCTCTCCACCACGCCGGCCTAATTGACCTACGTAGCTCCATCAAGCCCTCAAATTAAGGTCTGGATCCCCATTCCTGTCTCTCCCTTTTTTTTTCTACTTCCAAGGATTGGGCATCTCAAGCTATATAAGGGCACTCCCAATGGGATATTAATGGTAGTTTCTATCCCTATTAAGTATCCTATCAGCTAAGCAAAAAGTTGATGTGGCAGTCTAATTAATGAAGAAAGAGAAGAAAATCTGATGAAACCGTTTCTTAGAAGAGAAACCACGTCTACGCGTCAACCAAGGCACGAAGAAACCGCAACTTTAGCGTTGGGAGGAAACGAACGGTTTCTACCTGTGGGGCCCGCGATGGGACTCTGCGCTGGCCGCCACGCCACCGCGCCATCCGCGCCGCCGCGCCGCCGCCGCTGCTGCCGCGCCGTCGGGCGCCGTTCGCCCGCGCGCGCGCCGCTGCTGGCCGAGGCCGCACCGCCTGCGCGCGCGCCGCGGCGCGCTGCCGGCGGCCGCGCCTTGCGCTGTCGCGCGTTGGTCGCCGGCCGTCCGAGCGCCGGAGCGCGCAGAGGGGGCGCCGCCACCACGCGCGTCGCTTTTGGCGAGCGCGCGCGCGCCGGCCGGTGCCACATGCCTCTGCGGCGCGCGCGCCGAAGCGCCGGTTGCAGCAGGCCGCAGGGCGGCGGCGGCGGCCGCGCGGCGCGCAGGGACACGCGCGCGCAGGCACGCCGGGCGGAGGCGCGAGGCGGCGCGCGCGGCGGCGAGCCATGCGGGCTCGCAGCGCGCGCCCGGCCGCGGCGCGGCGGGCGCGCGGCGCGCGAGCGGCGCGCACAGACCTCGGCGGCCGGAGATGGAGTTGTCGCCTCCGCCGTCGCCTGTGGTTCGAAGCCCCAGGCAAACGCTCAGCCTCCTCCAAAAAAAAGGGATGAAGATGGAGTTGGGAGAGAGAGAAAAAAGGGCAACATTTATTACGTGAAGACATCAGCATTGTGTGAGGTAGTTTCTATAGATAGTTTCTTGCTGATGTGGCTGCTATGGAAACCGTGTGTAGTTTCCAGCATTGGGACTGCCCTAAGTGCATATCTTTTTATATAACAAAAAAATAATAATTATAGACACTACTAATCTAGTGAGTAATTTCTATACATATAGATCCAAGTAACAAATCTCATTATTCCCTATTTTTTTCTCTCCTTCCTCGTAAATTATACCTTAAAAGAATAGACTTATGTATAAATTGTAGTCTAAAAGGATCCTAAAGATAAGACGTGAAAACTGAAAAGATGTGGGAATCACATGTATGGATGGGGCCATGCAGCCCTGCACTGCTCCGCAGCCACAAGACACACCGCACACGGCAGACCAGGCGAATTGAAATTTGGAAAGCACAGACAAAATGTCATGTCTATATGGTCTAGAAACAAAAGGAATGTATGTAACTAAGCGAAATTCAGTTTTTAAAAACTATTTTCTATTTTCTATAGTAACTAACTTTTAAATAAATATTTTTTAATATAAGATCTATAAATTAATTATAATATATTTTATAATAACTTCATTTATAGACTAAAATGGTATCCTAAAAATCATAAATTATAGCAAAAAAAAATTATAAACCTAACTAAAAAGAAGATAGCCATTTTCTACGACTCAAGCGTAGCATACAAATCATTCATTTCAGTCGTCCTGCCATATGTAATCTATCCACAATCCATTCTTCCCATGCCGTCGTATCGCCGCGGACCCTACAGATCATCCCGTGGCTTCATTTTTCTCTCTATCACCTCCTCCCTTGTCTGCGTTGCTAATGCTTCACATGACCAGATGGGCGCTCCGGCCACTAACTTCTCCATTCATATTGTCGATGATTTCTGGTTTTTGTTTGTATTTCATTGTTTTTTAATTTTATTTTTTTCTTATATTCCTTTGTATTATCCGTGATAAGCAAACATATTTTTTTATTTTTATTTTTTTCTCAAATTTAATTACGCTAAATAAAGTGGTCATGAAGGCATTGCACTAGCTCGCGAGGAGATCCATGGCACTAGCTAGCTTCTCAAATGAAGTGGTCATGGAGGCCGGCATTGCACTAGCTTTGTGGCAGCACCAGTGCACATAAAACGGTGGCATATTAGTGGCAATCAAAAAAGACGCAAGCTGCACGTCATGATTGGTAACACAGACATATAGATGCTCGAATAATATTGCATTGTTGCCATTGTTGAAGCCCTTGGTTTACCATTGTTGCCAGAATAATATCACCAGACATAATTAAGCTACCACAAGGAGAAATAACCGCAATGTTCTCCGTCATCCTACTCGATGGAGATGGAAGGTTGCACCATGTAGCTAGCACCTGTAGAGTATGAGCATCGTGACCTGGAGAGTATGAGCTCACCTACAATGATAAACAGGTCAGCGTATTGCAGACATAAAATACGAAGATTTGTCTCGTTTCAAACAATGCGGACATGTGTATTCTCCTGAGCCGAAAAAGGTGGTGCAAATGAAAAAGGTAAACTGCAGCTCTAATCTTGACACACTCAACACACCTGAACATGGTCTAGAACTCCACCTCCATTAGTATCTGCGTGAAGGCCTCCTTCTGTAAAATGAAGCTGGATACAGACACAATTTCAGAAAACCAAGTCAGAGGACATCATGAACTGTATGAGTGTGCTACAGAAACATAAAATTTATCCATATGCATAATTAAATATGCATGATTCCCTTAGAAGGAATAGAGTTGCCCGAGAAACTCATAACATGTACATAGATCCAGTGCAACCACAGATTGATTTTAGCAATCATTCAATTAGCATTCAAAATGTTAGCTTAATCTCCATTAACAGCTTGATGTCAGCCAGTGGACCAGCCACTACAAATTATTGCTTTGTAAAGAGAACAATAGGGCAACAAGCAAATGTGCCTCAGTGTTAAAAATGAAGTAATAATCATTTACAGCATAAAAATAAATTGTACACCCATTTGAGAAAGCCGGATTAGTTTTCTTTTTAAAAAATAATCTACAATGAACTAATAGCAGGGTGCAAACAGCAAAGATCAGTGAGATATATCCTGTAGACCTTGCATATTGTACGTCCAGGAGCTAGATGAACAGCCTCTATCCCTTCCTTTTCATGTGCAACATGCAACAACATTAGGAACCCAAAAGTAGAAACCGCGGTGCAACAAAGAAACAACACACGATCGATATATGAAAGAAGCACCTGAATATGCACTGCTACCAAGAATTGCAAACTAAGGCTGCATTATGCAGACTGAAGATATCAGATGGTCCAAAAATCGCTGAGTTGAAATTATTATATCGTTACCGCATTAGATGCATCCTACAGGCAACATTTCTAATACCCCATCCATTTCCCTTTTTAAGGTGTATTTTGATCGCTCACGGGGATTAAGGAGGTTATAGAACCAAATTGATGGTAGAGGCAAATAACCATAAGTGTCAGTTATTGGGAATAAGGGAGAGAACAGTGTGTGTGTGAATGTTTACTCATAAATGCTGAGAGGGGGAAGACAAATAATGGCTTGCCGTCTCCATTGAGGTCGGCGACGAGGGGAGGAGGGAGGCGGTCGACCTCGTACTTGATGGAGGTAATCTTGGTCGAAGAGGTGGTACCATGCCTCGCGGAACAAGAAGTCACCCTCGTGCTGCCGCCATGCATGCCACGCAAAGTGAAGCAATGAGGGTTTCAAACGGAGGGACCCTCCCTAAGCATCCCAATGAAATTGAACCTAGAGTGAGAAGAAGATGGCGAAGGCGGCGAGGAGGAGGATGCCCAGATCCCACTTCCGCATGCATCCCGACCTCCTTCCTCTCTTGTCTTGTCTTCTCTCCTCTCCTCTCCCGCAGAGAGCGACGAATGAGCCTATTCTTTTTGGGGCCCAACTTACTCCCTAAACTTACTTGGGTGCTCTGGCTACTTTCTTCAAGCCAAGAACCAAGTTGTCTCATCTGGTATGGTATGACATGGCATGCTAGCGCCGGATGGGATGATCTTTTCCACCGTTAAATCTAACTTACAAGGGTTAATCTTAGCCATCCGATCTAGCATAACAAAAATTGATGAGGCGCAACAAATAAATAGTAAACCTACAACAAACCTTCACCCGTATGCAACAAAAAACAACAAATTCGCAACTTGATGAAACAAGCACGTATTCCTCAGTGTAACAAATAAAAATTCTGTACTGCAACACCAATTTACCTTCATGCAACAAAATATAAATGCAATTGCAATAAATACCTTTTGCGTCAATATTTTCAGAAGAGACGGATAGTTCAGAACCTCGTCGCCGATAAGCCTAGGTCTGGGCGAGACCAAAGACAACTCTGTGGCTCATCACTGGTCCTTCGTCAGATCCTTTTGATTTGTACAGATCCGATGCCGTAATTACTCTAGCGTATCATCCGAATGCCCTCTCAAGAAAGGAGTTTGTTTGTGGTGGTGATCTTTAACCATTGGTAGCTCGTCAGAGCTTTGACTCGTTGGAGGATGAGGGAGAAAGACTTTGGGGATAGCAGGGGGAGAGACGTGGGGGGAGGAGATGAGCTCATTTTTTAGTGGAGATCTACGTCCATTACACAAATAAAACATGCACACACATAGTGAGTACATACATCCTTCAAAAAGAGAGAGAGAAACACATAAAATATATAGTAGTACATGACGCACATACGTACGCGCACACACACATATGGGCAGACAAGTCGTAGGAGGAGGAGGAGCAAGTGGTAGTAGCAGTGATATATGTAATGGACGACGTACGGTACGATGACGATTATTGCCACGTGTAGTATGCATTATTGTTGCCGATCGATCTGCTAATTGGAGCAGTTAAAATGCATCAGCTGCAGATGCCGCCATGCTGATGCTGCCGCCGGCGATCGGTTCCGGCGCCTCCGCCTGCTGCTGCTTGAAGACCTTGCGTTCGACGTGCTGCTTGAAGGTGCGCGGCGTGAACCTCGCTGGCTCTTCGTCCGTGACCAGCTCCGGTAACGGCTGCAGCAGCACTGCCTCGGGTGGCGGCTCGCAGAAGACGACCCAGGAGACTCGCACGGCCTGTCGGTTAACGAGGCCGCGGTGGAGCACGCTGGTGTACCGGCCGTTGCTGAGGATCTCGAGGGCGTCGCCCACGTGGACGATGATGGTGCCCGGCTCCGAACGCGCGGTGACCCAGCGGCCGCCCTGGTGCACCTGCAGGCCCGGCACACCGTTGTGGAGGATGAAGGAGAGGGCGCTCACGTCGGTGTGGGCCTCCACGCCGACGGCCAGGTCGGGCTGCGGGCACTTGGGGTAGTAGTTGATCTTGAGCTGGAGGCGGAGGCAGTCGTCAGCTTGCTGCTGCTGAGTACCTTGGAGCTGCTGCTCCAGCGTCTCCTGCGGCAGGCCGAGGCCGAGCGATAGGATGGCGAGCAGCTTGGAGGCGAGGCGGCGGACGCGCCCGCCGAAGTCGCGCGTGACGGCGACGTAGTCGGGAGGGTGTGCGGGCCAGAGGGCGTGGTCGGCGAGGCAGTCGGGGTGGAGGAGGTGGAAGAGGTAGTCCTCCCACTCCCTCTGGCCGCTGGCGTTGGTGGCGAGGCGGCTGCCGTAGCCCTGCAAGCGGCCCGCCGCCGGGTCGTTGGCGTAGGCCTCCTTGGCGTCGATGGGCAGGGCGAAGAAGGCCGTGCCCACCCCCCGCAGGCGGTCCAGCAGCTCCGCCGGGATGCCGTGCCCCGCGATGTGCATGACGCCCCACTCGGACGCCGCCGCTCGCACGGCCTCCACGCACGCAGCAGCACTGTGGGCCGAGTCGAAGGCGCTGATATCGACGACGGGGATGAGGGGAGCTGAGCTCCGGGCCTGCTCGAAGGCGTCGCCGAGGTCCCTCCGCTCCTCCTCCGGACGGATGTACTCCGGCGGGATGGCGGACAGACCGCTCAGGCTCAGGGCCTCCACCCGGGGCGCCACAGCCGGCTGCTGCTGCATCGATCGATCTTTCTTCTTCTTCTTCTTCTTCTTCTTCGATCGATCTCAATGTGATGTGATGTGCAGTGCAGTGCAGCGCAGGGCCTGCAAGTATTCCGATCCGACGATGCATATATAGCTAGCTGGCAATTAAGATCGATGCAACAACTAACTAGTCGGCCATTAGCTAGCTAACTCAAGCCGCGCATGGCATGGGTAGCTAGCTTAGTTAGCTGGCTCGCGCGCGTGGTTGGTTGGTATGGTTCGCGTTCGTCTGCAAATTTGACAGTGGCGTGACTCGGATTGGTCAGATGCGATGGTGACCGGAGAAGAGATAGATGCTCAACACGGAGCTTAAGCACGGATCCGATGGCAGGTATGTCGAAATTTTTATGTTTAAGCTCAAGCGATGTCAACCTGAATTCCTGCACATAAACATGTTTAAGCTCACAAACACCTGTTCACACCACGCAATGCTTATACATAAGCAGCCTTCTTCACGGCATCCACCACCAAAACCCGTACACCGAGAATTTCAACATGATTTACCAATCACAGATGCAAGACTGACAAGTGCTAACCATCATATCTCCAAACCAAGGTGCTAACATGAAGTCAATATCCCCATGAAAAAGTATTTCTGCATATATCCTTGTCCGATTAGTATCACAAACTAAAAACACATCCAGATGCACGAAAAGGAACACTTAACCAGAGCTCTTGCTGATCACAAACCCTGACACTATCATCATCAAGTAACATTTTCTTCACACCATGAGCTCACAATGTTCACTGGGACCCATTGAATTTTGCCATCATCTTTGCTATGATAGGACCCACCTTGGGGTTGGCTTGGTGCCTAGCGAAACTGGCAGGATTGTTCATCACTGAAAACAATTTAAACACAGGGTGAAATAACTGAAAGTATTGTAGTAACAGGAGTACAACAATGTAGCCTACAGCACTACACACACCTTGACCTAGCAAATATGCAGTGATGCAACTAAGGAAAGCTAGCCCGCTATCCTAACAGTACCTTCATGCCATAAACAGAATACAGCTCAACTTTGTCTAGGCAATACTTTGTTAGGCATATTACTTTGCACTGAAACCCAGACGTAAGGGTACCATTGTCCAAATATTTGAACCATGCAATACTGCTGTGAACTATAAAAATCTCTAATAAACTAATCCAAAATCCTCAGAGAAACTAATAAACTAATATTCTTACAAAATCTTCAGAGAAACTAATCCACACCCTCCATAAACTCCGCACAGGTCACAACCAAACCTACCCTTGATTTGCACCCACATATCCCTTATGACTACTCTCCATTCAGACTTCGCAAAGAAACATTTAGCACATATAACGTTACTCTTTAAGGGAATCGTATAACCAGTCAGCACCATTCTGGCACCAGGACTTGACCAAGAAGATTGATTTTATCTGGAAACCGTACTATATGAAGGAAACTCGAACTTGAACAATAGCGTCACAATATTTGAGTGGGAAAGCGTACCATCTTGAAGAGCTGCCATAACCTCTGGGTCACCAAATGCTGCCATCAGGTCAGGGTCCTGTTGAACAAAGAAAGCAGAACTTTGTATAAGAGGGAGGTTTCTCCACTATCGCAAGTGGATTACAAGGAACAAAACCAAGAAAGGCAGCTCATGCTTAAGCACTCACATTCAGTATTTTACTCATATCGACATTACCGGGAACACCTCCAGGCATAGCACTCCCAGGAAAACCACCAGGCATTCCTCCTCCACCAGGCATCCCTGGAAACCCTCCTCCGGGCATCCCCCTCCACCAGGCATCCCTGGGAACCCTCCTCCGGGCATCCCCCCTCCACCAGGCATCCCTGGGAACCCTCCTCCGGGCATCCCTCCTGGGAAGCCCCTAGGAGATGGACCTCCTGATGAGCGACTTGATGATTGCTCCTTCCTCTTGGCCTTGTCATAAGCAGCCTGGTAAAAATACACAATGCATTAGTTCAGATACAACCATAAGCAGTATCCTTGGGAAATACATACCAGGAGCGGAATTTTTAGTATGAATTACCTGTGCTTCTGCCCGTCGACGAAGCCGATCACGCTCAGCTCTCTTTTCTTCCCTCTCTTTCCGCAGCCGCTCATACTTCCTGCGGTGTTCCATTATCTTGTGTGCATTAGGCTCCACCTGCAAGATCACCAATGTCAAGATTATATGAGCTTGCCACATGCATAGAGAGCATAGTTGTAATAACAAAATTCTACCTTCTTGAGCACAGCATTGATCTCATCATCATAATCCATGTTTGATGCTGTGTGAAGATCACGAGCAGCTTCCTCCCATTTGCCAAGCATAGCATAAGCCATTCCACGAGTTTTATAGCCTTTTGCGGAGTCTGGGTTAATCTAAAAGAAATACAAATACGGTTTAGGTACAGAGCATCCTGCACTATCAATAGAGTTAATGCATTTGTAACTCTATTAAATTTCAATTATGCCTCTTTGACTTCATGTATAGTGCATACAACACAGAGCTTTGCTTGAGCAACAAAGGCAAAGGCAAAGGGAGATAAACTCATCAATCACCTCTAGAGCAGCATTTGCATCACGGATGGCAGCAACTGGTTTCTTCATTTTTATAAACACAGATGCTGCATAAACATAATAATTTCACAACCCAGTTAGTTCTAGTCACATGAGCAGTTCATCATCCATAGCTGGTAACATATAGAACGTATAGACCATAAAGTGCCACTTACCTCTAGTACCATACATGATTGCTGAGAGTGGATTCAGCAGTATTGCCTTGGTAAGATGCTCAACAGCTTCCTCCAGTTTTCCTAACAAGTAATGCCACAGAGATTGGAAAATCAAGTATAGTCTGAACTACGGCAATAAGGCCAAAGAAAGGACGAAGAGGGAAAACTTAAGTTACCTTCTGACATTGCTTCCATAGCCTTGACTTTTGCTTCTTGTGAGGCATCACGATTTTCCTCAGTCACCTCAATCGAAGGATCTCCCATCTGCCATAAAAAAAGGGAAGTACAACCTCAGCTTATTCATTATGGATAGTACTAACAGCTAAGCCAGCTCCACCTTTGTGGAAATAAAAATTGAGCCACAGGGAAAACATTTCTTCCTTTGAGTTACAACTTTACTCTGATGCATAACAATAACTCCATGATGAGCAAGACTGGTTCAGAATGCTGCTAAACTGCAGCTACCTTTTGACTGGAGAATGGATTGAGAAACTAGAGGGGCCTAGACTAGAGCAAAGTCGAATGAAGATGTTGGCTAGGGTTAAGAAACTAGGGGAGGGGTAGTGGGGGGGGGGCACCTACACCCATTCGGCCAGATGGCCCAGTAAGACATGTATACCCTAAGAATAGTACCCACAATTATGGGCAATATTGTAAAAAGGGCCTTATAGGCCATATATATATGCCTCATCGGGATGAACAAAGGGCAAGGATTTTTCTATTCCACACCTAATATACTAGTCCCTTCATTTACTATTTGGCCCGTAGCCACAACAGTTAACGTCGTCCATGAGAACTGGACAAGCAAGTCACGAGCGTGACAGATTATGGCGCCCAAGAAGGCGACGACGGCAATGAAAAGAAAGCGAAGCACGACAACGGTGATCGCGGAAGCTATGGTCACCATGGGTAGACAGCCGATGTCGACACGACCGTCGGCGCTGACGTTTGGGCCGGCTCCTCCTGTCGACCGTGACAACCGCATAGGTGGCCAACGACTGACACTCATACCGTCATCGGTACTTCGACCAACCTGTGGGTCCCATCACCAGATCGGCTCGTGTTGACCGCGACAACCGCACAGGTCACCAGGCGACGACACTCACACCGCCGCCGGCACTTCGGCCAACCTAGGAGGCAGCACCGGAGAAATCGATGGTCTCGACGCTCAGGTAAGTCCAATCACCAATCGTGACGCCTACCGCTCTAATAGCTTAGCGGCTCCGACGACCAAGCTATCGCCGCCGACCACCTCGCAGCATATACACCCGTCTCGACAGGGGTCATAGCACCCGCGCTGGAAGGCACCCTACTGGCGGCCCTCGAAGTGTTGCAACGTGAGCTGACAGACCTCTGGGGCGAAATGCGGGAGATACAAGAGGTTCGAAGCGAGCAAGCGCCTACGGCAATGACTGCGAAGGTCGCCATCGAGAGGGCGGAGAGCTGCGAAGCCCCAGTCGCCGCCTGCAGTGCATTTCGACAGGTAGACCCAAAGTTCCCCCTCTCCGCCGGCTTGCAGCAGGTCTCCTGACCGAAGGATTTCAAGATGCCCATGCTCGAACCATACAAGGGCTATACGGATCCCAGGAGTTTATGCGCGTCTATAAGACTGCCATTGAAGTAGCGGGGGCCAACGACTCCACCAAGGCGAAGGGACTGCCGCTCGCCCTCCAAGGGATAACGCTCTCCTAGTTCATCACCACTGAGCCGAACTTCGTGTGCTCGTGGGAGTAAATCCGGAACCGCATGTACAACAACTTCCAAGAAAATTATTCCAAGCGGGTGGATGCGAGGCAACTCTTCGCCATCAAACAAAAGCCTACCGAGAAGCCTATCAACACCACACGGAACCCTGTGCTCACGACGACGCCCAGACAGGCGATCCCACCAGTTGATACAGGGGAAGTTGGGCGTGGGCACTACGCGGCTACAATCTCTGGGGCCGCCTCGCGATTGCCTAAAGGGGAAGCCGTATCTTCCCGAGGGCGTTTCACTGTTAGGGTATCGGGACGCGCAGGGTGGATCGGCAACGCGGGGCCCACTACCTCGGGGGCATCTGCCACCTCGCGATCAGCACCAACCTCGGCGCTGCCGGCTTCAGCGAGGTCGGCCTCCTCACGGCGGGCCTCTTAGGGGCTAGACACATCCTCCGCGTCAGCCTCAAGATCGGAGTTCGCATAATCCGCAAAGTCCGACCCCATACTCGCGCCGGTCTCCATCTTCCCTGATTCATTAGGGGGAGGGGGTATGGAGCGCACAAGTAGCACTGCAAATGTAGAGTGACCCCTTCACAGCGAGGTGGAGGCCTCTGTCACGTTGCCTTCATGGCCGCGCGACCGTCCGGTACTCGGTGGAGTGCACTCCAGCACAGGGATGCCGAGCGCTTTGCACACCCGGTTGATCTGCCCAAGTTTCACCGTCATAGCATCCCGTAGGCTATGCTCTCTCGCGATATAGGGCCCTAGGAAGACGACTAGCGGCACACTCTACGTCCTCAAGCATGAGCCCTACAAGAATACACAGCCAAATGCATAATGAACCGTCATGTACCAAAAGTAATGGTGCGGTTCACCGAGATGCTTACTAGGATCTGTCGCCCTTGGCAACAAGGCAACGGTAGGCCAGACGCCGTCATCCCGAGTGGGTTTGGGCTGGACATGCCACGGACGCGTCAGCGAAGACACCTCGAACATGAAATACTCCTCCACTAGGTCCCGCATGTTAAACCAAAGTGCAACCCCGACAAGTCTTCACGCCGGGTGTTCGTCCTCGTGGTCGAGGGTCACCAATGGAGACAAATTGAAGTCCATCACACAACCCGACCATCTCAGACTTGAGACTACTACCGCCTTTCCAGCCGGTGGTAAAATCACTGTCGTATCCAGCTTGACTCCCACTTCGTCTGTGTTGCATTCACTAGAAATAACTTCGTGCAATGCGAGCAGAGCACGAAGTTGACACTACCAAAGTTGGAATACTCGCCCTCAGCAAGCTTCTTCGGCTGGTACCATGCATCATGAAGGAAAGCGAATAGCCCAGGACTTGGCCACAACGTCGCCGCCCAACACGCCCAGCGGTACACGGCCAGTCGGATGAACACGTTCGGAGTCAATTGTGCCAGCTCCAGCCCGTACCATCTAAGTACTTCACCCACGAACATCACCGTGGGGAAGCGAAGGCCCACGTCAAAGTTCGTGGCGAACACGACAGTCCAACTCCGCGAGATAGGGCTCCATCTCGCTGGCGGAGGGTAGCCAAACTGCCTCCCAACTTGAAATCTTCCTATCACGAATTAGGCACCAAATCAAGTCCTTGGTTGCCAGCCTCGCCCCCAACATGTTGCTGCAGACGCTGTTCACCTTCTTTGTTGCATTTTAATGCTTGTCAACCGTCGACGAATCGCACCCCACCAACTCACACTCCACCTCTGTTGGCGATAAGCACCCACGCCCGGAGGAGACGCCACGACTAGATGAAAGGCCGCCGGCGGAGCAACGAGAGCGGTCACCACCTCAGGCCATCGGTGTACTAGCAAAGGCGACGCGGGTGGAGCAACAGATGAACATCTTGGCTAGCGAGGGCGTGGATGAAGCACCAAAGGGACAGAGCGATGGGGAACGACGGCTATAGAATCATGCCGCGAAAGCGAGAGCGCAAAGAGGCAGAAGAGCAACTGAGCGTCGTCGCATCACAGTCCATCCCACTGTTTAAGGTCACACGATCTTTCCGACCACACCTCGGGAACCCACGAAGAGGTGAAGCATCGCATGACACACCAACCACAAGTCCACGCGTGTCCCGCGGCGCGGCGCAGGTCACTCGAGTCGGCCCACACCAGCCTATGGACCGATCACTCAACAGGACGAAGAGACAGAGGGGGCCAAAAGGCCTGCAACATGGTTTCGGCCTGCCTGCTACTGTTGTAGGGGAGGCCCCCACCTACACTCATTCGGCCAGATGGCCCAAAGGGCCGAGTAAGACATGTAAAAAACATGTATTCCCTTAGAATAATAACCACAATTAGAGACAACATTGTAAAGGGGGCCTTATGGGCCATGTATACATGCCTCCTCAGACTGAACATGGGGGCAACGATTTTTCCAGTATACTAGTCCCCTTGTTTACTGTTTAGCCCGTAGCCACATCAGATAGAGAAGAGAATGACGGAGTGTACCTTTTGTGGAGGGTCATCATGGTCAGATTCTACAATGTCCCCTTCAAGCTCAAGATCGGACTCAGCAATTTCCTCATCGAGCTCATCTGGCTCAGGAGTGGCATCCCTAATGTCGTCGTCGTCGTCGTCGTCGTCGATGTCATCCATGGAAGATGTCTGCAGTGCACAATTAACAAACGGGGACCAAGGCAGCGCGTGTAAGCAGATATTGGTATTTGTTGAGACAGAGAGAAAAGGAGGAATTTTTAGGTCGTAGAATGAATCGAAAAGGAAAAGGTCGGGGAAAGGATAGGAGGACGGAATTAACTAAGCAGATAGAGATGACGATACCTTGGGGGCCTGCGCCTGCTTGTTGAAGGCGGCGGCGGGCAGCTCTGCGCCCAAGCTGCGGAGGTAATCCCGGAAGAAGGCGAGGTTGGGATCGGCGAGGAGGGAGGGGTCCTTCTTGCACGCCTCCACGAAACCCCGAAGCTCGCTAACCTTAGAAGCATCCATCGGCGGCGGCGGCGGTCTCCTTCCCTGACTCAATTCCTCCTCCGCTTCCCCGGAGGCTAGGGTTTGGATCTTCGGGGAGGGCAGGGCAGGGTGGTGGGTCTTCTTTATATTGGCTCCCTTCCTTCTGGTACCTTCCTGACCCCGCTCCGCTCGCCCAGTGGCCACAGCCGCACTCTCTCTAACTGACAGGTGGGCCCGTCCTGTCGGTGACCACTGTCCGATGCTCATCCAACGGCTCCCCAGGGTCAGTGCGCATCATCTTCCTCCTCTCGCCTCCCCCAAGGAAGGAAACCCTAATCCCCACCCCCGCTTCCATCCTCGCACCGCCGCCACGACCTCCCCGCGAGCAAATCCCTCCGATTCCGCCCCCATCCAACATCCAGTCTTGGCCGATTCGAGACGATTCCCTTCTCCTCCTGGAGGATGAGCTGATGCGGCGGTGTATCCATGTTGGATGAGGAAGCGCGCTGGATCTGATCGCAGTCGGGTCCCCACCAACAACCCGCCACCCGCGCCGCCAGAGGACCAAGACGACGAGCCTGCTGTGCCCATGCTGGCCGTCGGGGCCCGCCGCTCCACGCGTGTCTTCGTCCCCAAGGCGTCCAAGCCCCAACCTCCTGAGCCTGCCAGGGTCCTCCGCTCCGGCAAGCGCCTCGCCTTCTCCCACTCCGCCGCCGCCGACGCCCACTGGCTTCGCTGGGACACCCGCAAACCCAAGAATGGCTTCCACCTCGACGACGACCACCACCACGACACGGACCCCAAGCCACCGCTGCCTCCACCGCCTCCCGCGAGGTCCTTCGGGATCGTGTACAGCAGGAAGCGCCGCCGGAGGCAGCCCCCCGAACCCAAGGACGACACAAGGTTTGGGATAGTGTTCTCCAGGAAGGACAAGCGATCAAAGGTCGCGCCTTTTCGCCGGGACACCCCCAATGACCTCGCCGCGATTCCATGCTCCTCGTCCAGGGAGTTTGCAAGGACTGGCTTCTTGGATCCTCATTTCTTGACCCTGGTAGATGATGTTGCCACTGATGCTGGGGCTGTTCTGCTTGTCTTCCTCGTCGATACATCTTGCTCTGGGAGCTCGCACCAGCTCTTGCGCCTTCTCCTCCCAGTGCTGCGTTGGATGCGGCAGAGTCAGCAGTGCAAGGTCCGGAACTTGGCCTCTTTTCTGTCATCTGCTGCCGTTGCCACTGTATTTGCGTCGCGTGGGTTGCACTTTGTCAAGCTCCAGTGCCGGAGAGCCGTAAGCTTTCTACAGCTTTCATGTGCCACTTTAAGTTCCTTGTGCACCTGGTTTGATGTGAGTGCTTCTTCTTGTAGTGTGCGTTGTTACAGAGGACGTCGGTGCATTGTGGGTGGTGTGAGCTTCGTGGTGCCAAGGAATCTCAACCGTTGTTGTCAGCCAACTTCTCGGCACTTCCTTCTTATTTCCAGAGCTTGCATTCCGTGATAGCTCTTGATTCCATGTATCTGCCAGCCGTGATTCGTCGGAGCATGCACTTGGTTGGGGGAGCTGAAGAAATGTACCCTCACGAACCCTTGGAGGCGGATTCTGGGTCTCCGAGCACTAGGGATGCTGAACCCTCTGTTGACCTGGGTAGCAATGAGCCTTGCAGAGTAGTCCAGGATTATGTGCCCCTTGAACAAGTTGCAGGAGTAGTGGTGCATGGTCTGAGGCTAAAGAAGCACCAAAGGAAGAGAAGCTCGATGAGGCATCCCCGAAATCGCCAGCGTATTGCAGCAAGATTTCCTGGCAAGGCAATTGGAATGAAGCAGGGTACTGTGGCCACCCAGACAGAACTGAAGCCGCCCTCGACTAGGCAGGAGCTTTCCGTGGAGCCTGTCCAACCCAAACCAGCATTAGAAATTTCTCTTGATTTGCTTGAAAACATGGATGACAGTGATGTTTCGACTCCCATGGGATCAAATGGGAAGCAAAGGAGGTCTTCTTTGAAAAGTCCTGTTGAGCGCATGAATGAAAGGCTGGCTTTGGCTGATGTTAGACATAATATAGATTATGTTCACTGCAAAGCGAGCCTTTTAATTATTCAAGCTGATAGGTGCTGGAGGGAAGAAGGCGCCGAAGTTACGCTGGAACTATCGGATTCCAATGAGTGGTGCATAGCTGTGAAGATACATGGTGTTACTAGAATCTCTCACAAACCTTCAGAGCAGAGGTTTTATGTCGTTAACCGTTTTACTCATGCCTACATTTGGGCAGTCGACGATGGATGGAAACTTGAGTTTTCTGATAAATGGGACTGGCTTTTATTCAAAGAGTTGCAAATTGAGGGTCGGGAGCGCAATTCTCAGGGAAAGATGATTCCAATACCTGGTGTACATGAGGTTTCTGATGACATGGAAGGGATTGTAACAGATCCTTTCTCACGCCCTGTGCCAGACTATATCAGAATGGTGGATGATGAAGTTGGGCGAGCTCTTTCGAGGGATTCCATTTATGACATGGATTCAGAAGATGAACAGTGGCTCATTCACTTGAATCATGCAGATTCTGATAGAAAAAGCTCTCATCTGAATAATATTTCTTACGAAGATTTTGAGAAGATAATAACCACATTTGAAAAGGATTCCTACAACAATCCTGAAGGAACCAATGATAAGGATCAGCTCCTTTCCAGATATCCGGCTTTAGGGAAGGGTGATAATGCCCTTGCTATATATGAATATTGGATAAATAAGAGATATAAGAAAGGTGCACCATTGCTAAGGATATTTCAGGTAATTTTGAAGTTTATCCCTTACCTAATACCCAGCTGGAATCTTTAACAGCTATGTCCTTGTTTTTTGTGTGTATTGTGTACTTTTGGTTATATCATCTAACTAATGCATCCAATTTTTCTAAGGGTGCACCGTTAAGGCGTGGACAATTATCACAAAAATCTTCTATTAAGAAAAAGAGATCCTTCAAGAGACAAAGAAGCCAAGCTGGCCAAGGAAAACCTGAAACCTTCCTGCAAGGTATTTACAACTCTGTAACAAGCCCTGCAGTTGGATGTCATGGAAGAATGGATTTTACTTTGCTGTGTCCTATTTGTGATGACACAAACCTTTTCGCATGGGGAACCCATACATTAGATGACTTGTAATCTGTAACCTTTTTGTTGCGCTAACTGATGAGTTACCCGCTATGCCTTATCTCTTTTTGCCTTTGCCATTTGACATAGTAACAGTAGACCTCATTATGCCCTGAGTATAATAAACCTCGCTGTGCTCTAAATATAATTTCTCCATTGGAATTCTTGTAGCTGTATATCATACCTTACCATTCAGCTCATGAAGTTATGGATGAGCTAGCATTGATCACAGAACTAAGTTCCTTCTAAGGGGTTAATAATCTTGTTTTCATTCTTGTGCATTTTGGTGGACAGACAATGCTGAAGAGGAAGCTTTGCAGAGAGTTGTCGAAGCGGAACATGTGGCAAAACAGGCTGTCGAAACAGCTGTTCATCTGCGCAGTAGAGCTCAGTTTCTCATGGCAAACGCTGAGCTCGCGACATACAAATCCGTCGTGGCTCTCAGGATTGCTGAGGCTGCTAGGATATCTGACTCATCTCGGGATCTTGTTTCGACTACCCTCGACTAGTGAAGAATATGGGACATTCGTTGATTTGTGTAGAGGGAATGGCCAATACTTTATTTTCGTTCTTTTGTTGCGTCATCGCTGTGTGATATTGGCTTTTAGCTAAAGCTGTGGGGCTCTTTTTTGCTCCTCTCCTGCTGTTAACTTTGTGAAGCCAATTTTGAGGCGGATGCATGAACTCAGAATTGTAATTTCTTGTATAAATGACAGTAGTTAGCTAGATTCTGTATCTTATGTTTGGAAAGAGATGGAACGAAAGAAAAATAAAGTATTGCAAGAGGATAATGAATCATGATCATCTGAATGCAGTTCGATTCGCAGTTACCATTGTGAATCTGTTTCTTTCTCTCTCACACACAGTTCGGTAATCACAAATCCAAAGGCTTTTGAGTGTAATCTTCTTCGTTATGTACGCCTATCGATGTGTTGTAATGGATCAGTATGGTTGTTGCAGGGTGTTTGGGTGGTTAGTGGGGCCGGGTGCCCTTGAGCTAGAAGTGGGTTTGCATTCAACTAAATTTGCTCCGATCTAGTCGGTATGACAGATTAACCAAAAACATGACAATGTGGACTTACATTTAAAATGATGTATTATAGCATTAAATACCAGGAATGCGAAACTGTAGTTAACCAAAAGAAGACAAATGGTCCTACAATTCATGAATTCTCGATGGAGTAAAGTTTGCATATATGTGTGAAATGGCATGGCAAGATGAGACAAAAGTAAATAAATTCAGAGTTGATGAAAATACCCTCAAGTTGGGGAGCATTAACATGGCAAATGGGCCACCCAACATGGCAACCTGGGATAGGGCACGGTCCGATTAAGCTCAATACGGCTAGCCCGAATAAGTTATTATGCCATGTTGTGCTGGTCCACGTGTCTGCCCTCCGACCTAGCAAGGCACGTAGAGGGGTCGGAACCCAGGCATGCTTAGCCTAACGAGCCACCGGTTGCCCAAGCCGCCGTGCTGCCATTGTTGCCCATGCGAGAGGAGAAGGCTGAAGGCGATGGTCAATGGGGAGAGAGGCTAATGAGAGGGAGAGCTGGAGAGTGGAGGCAATAGCGGCACGGAAGAGGCGGCGGCCACAAGGAGGGAGGAGGCGGTGGCGACTGGGGAGGGAGGAGAGGAGGTCGGCGAGGGTGGGGCCATGAGGGAGGTCGTAAGTAATTTTACTGCCAATCGTAAGTAATTTTGCTGGCAAGTCACCCACATGCACTTAGAAGAATGCAGTAACCCTAACACAAGTAATTTTACTGTACTACCGTAGGAGAGTTATTACATTCTTCTGAGCAGACCTGGCTACCTAGAAGGTTGGGAGTAGGAGTGGGAAATGATAACAGATTATCCGTTTCATTCGAGAAAACACGAATGTGCTAAGCAAAATCCGTATTCGAAAATATTCGTATTCGTATTCGACAATATTCGTATCTGCATTTGAGAATGTTCGTATTCAAGAATATTCATATTTGAGAATGTTTGTATTCAAGAATATTCATATTCGTATTCGAGAATATTCAATTCATATTCGATCCATTTTCTATGTTGGTCGGTCAGCCCAGCGGCTAGTTACATAAATTTGTTGTACTGAGATTTGTTACAGAAGTTATAGAAGGATATTCGTATTCGACAAAATTAATTACATATTCGATTCAAATTCGTATTCCTTGTGATATTCAATTTGTATTTGTATTCGAGAATATTTGAATTCTTAGAGTTTAAATCCCAAATATTTGAGTATTCGAGGATATCCCGATTCGACCACCATAAGCTTCCGTTAGAAATAATATTGACTTAGAGTTTAAATCGAGTATATTGTCAAGTTAGGGTTGTGTTCAACTTGGAGATAGAGTCCAGTACGTGTTTGAGCTAGAGATAGAGTTCAGTATTTATGTAAACCCTAGGCTATATAAATAGGGAGACATGTAATCTATTTTGAGAACAAGTAAAAGAATAGAGAAATTCAGAAAACTTGGCTACGCAGTTTTCTCCTCAGTCACGTTTTGCGTTGCTTTCCTTAGCTTGTCTCGGTGAAATTCTTTGTGGGCAAAGCCCATGTCGGAGTTAACCCTAAACCAACACAAAGTCCGGCTCTGATCCAACCTGCTGGAAATAAACGCCGCACCAGAAGCCAAATCGAGGAGCACACATCCACCAGCCCATCTAATAAAAGTGCCGAGACACGACAGCAACGCTTGTTTTTGGCAGAAAACCGATGCAACACACACTGTTTTTTGAGATATTATTTCTTGTTAGTATATGCTCTTGATCTGTGTCTAAGATCATGTCACGTTTTTAGGAAGTAGTGTCATCAGTGACGGAGCATTAGGTGTGATGGCGAATGAGAGTTCCACCGTTTCGCTGTATTATCTGATACCCACGATGAGCAATTATGTATCCTGGGTAATCAAGATAAAGGTGTATATAAGGGCTCATGCCGAGTGGGAGGTCCGATCATCAAAGCGCGAAGGTGAGAACACCTCCAGCGGTGGTGGCCGAGGTCGTAGAAATTGAAAGCTTGATAAGGCAAAAAAAAGATGTGCTATAATATGGGCACTTCATTTTAGAATGCCGCAAGCTCAAGAAGAAGGAGAAAGTGCTCTCGACGATGATTAACTGGCATTGCTTTGATGCTAAGATAAGTCCAGAACATTGAGGAGATGCATTCGCCGTTTTATGTCAAGTATAAGTTAGTTAAGTCATAGTTGAGACCGACCGTCTCAACGAATTAAAGCCTTTGCATACGAATGGACCAGTACCAGTTGAGTTGAGTTCTGACATATAACTATGTGTTTAGTTTTCATGTAAAATGCTTCATATGGAGGCGTAGTTATTAGTTCAGATAATACGTTGAGACTAAATTAGGAGTATGTCGAGTTAAGATTAGGAGGGAGAATATTGGAAATAATCTTGACTTAGAGTTTAAATCAAGTCCGTTGGTTGTGTTCAACTTAGAGATAGAGTGCAGTATATGTTTGAGTTAGAAATATAGAGTCTAGTATTTGTGTAAGACATAGGCTATATAAATAGGGGACATGTAATCTATTTTGAGAGCAAGCAATGTAATAGAGAAATTCAGAAAACTCAGCTACGCAGTTGTGGCCAGGATAAATTCTTGTATGTTCTCTCTATTTATCTTTACTACTTTAAAAGAAGGAGTTGGTGGTTGATGAGTCCTCTCCTATATCTCTCCTTAACCATTTGATCTGAATAGTTAAATCTTGACCGTAAATCTCTCAACCCTAAAACCCACGCTGACTCCTAACAGATTTCCTAAAGAACCCGTGCGCGGCCTGATTCTCGCAACTACCTGCCTTCTTGCGCTCGTCTCATCTCCATTGCTACTCCCGCCGAAGATCTCCGTCGCTCCTCCCGCGCCTGCCACGTTTCTTCCGGCCGTCTCCGTCTCCATCGCTCCTCCCGTTGTCGCACCGCCCTCGCCTCGTCCCCTCCCCTCCGTTCTCACCACCTCCGCCCCTCCGCGCCGCCGCATCCTCCTCCCTAGTCCGCGCCGCCGCCGCCGACTCCTCCCCTACTCCCCCAACCCCCCCGCGCCGCCGCCGCCTCCCCCTCTCCGTCCCCCGCACCGCCGCCTCCTACTCCCCAACCCCTCTCCCTCCTCCCGCTCCTCCCGCGCCTGCCACGTTTCTTCCGGCCGTCTCCGTCTCCATCGCTCCTCCCGTCGTCGCGCCGCCCTCGCCTCGTCCCCTCCCCTCCGTTCTCACCACCTCCGCCCCTCCGCGCCGCCGCATCCTCCTCCCTAGCCCGCGCCGCCGCCGCCGACTCCTCCCCTACTCCCCCAACCCCCCGCGCCGCCGACTCCTCCCCTACTCCCCCACCCCCGCGCCGCCTCCTCCCTACTCCCCAACCCCGCGCCGCCGCCTCTCTCTCCGTCCCCCGCACCGCCGCCCCCTACTCCCCCCACCCCTCTCCCTCCTCCGCCGCCGCATCCTTCCCTTCCTTCGCCCCCCCGCACCGCCGCCACTCGATCGCCAGCGTGAATCGCCGCCACCACCATCAACTCCCTCCTCCTCCCTCTATCTTCATTGCAGTTGGTGCCCGCCCCCGGCCACGACTTCCACGACCACGGCGAACCCCTGGGCCCAGGGACTCAACGGCGTGTAGCGACCTTGCCCCTCCCGCAAACACCTCCTATCCCGAGCTGGGTCAATATCGTCGCCTCCGAGGTGGGATGCCATGCCTTCTCTCTGTTTCTTGATTCGATTTGGGTGTCATTTCCTTTCCTTTTGTACTATGATTTTGATATTGTTGGTTCTGTATCATATCTTTCTGATTATAGCAGTTAGGAATGAAATAGAAAGAGAAATTCACAATCTACAAATTAGGAGTTAACTGGCAGTCAAGCACTTTTTATTTTTCAGTGCTATGTTTGGTCAGAACACTCATCACATGTATCATATTGTTCTGGGACCCTAGATGAATTTGGTCATTCCCATTGAGTTGTTCTCAACTTGTTGCTTGACCTGGAACTGTCATTCCTATTTACTCCTTTGGATAATTAAATTATTCTACACAGTTGAACAATCTAGCCTATTCCTTCTTTTAGTGACTCCGTGCTACCTATGTTTCTCCTGATATCATTCATGCTACAGCTATTGTTCATTATATTCATAACATTTGTTCCGTTTGGGTTCTGGACAGGGATTATCGATTTGTGTTGAGAAGTTGCAAATACAGTCTTAACATTTAATTAATTGATTATTGTTCTCGCCTCAATCCCCTGTCTCTCAATTGGGTTTCTGTTTTGTGAGACAACCACAAAAGGAATTGATTTGGAGCCTACAAGAGTTGCTGCAAAATCAAGGTACACATTTTCCCTTATTGTAGAACTAACATTGTTCAGTCAGAACTAACATTGGAGATTACTGCTTTCTGACAATGTTTTTTGGAATATCTTTTTAAATCTATATACAATTATACATTATGGCTTTTCACTTAAATAGTCTATTTGCTAATATATCTATGTTTGAAAAGGTTGATTATGTTGAAATCATATTAGAGTGGTTGGATCATAAGTTAGGCAGCCTGCAGTTTGTATTCTCCGATGTCATCTTGTGTATCAGTTATAAAAAAATGGAGTTTGGCAGCTTAAGAATTTCTTATGGGAACAATTAGTGCCTCCACAAGATTGCCTTGAAGCATGGATTCAGAATAATCTGTGAAGAGTTTGAACTAATGACCTCTTTCTGGCTGCTAGGACTATATTTGCTTTGCAAATGTTGTTTGATTTGTTTTTGATTGCCTCTAGCCAGGTCTCATATTGTTAAGGTTGGTTAGGGATATGTGAATGTGGTCCCTTTGATGCACTTTGTGTAGTGTCGCCTGTTATTGCTGATTTCTTAGGATAATGTCCATGTTCAAGGATAGTCTAGAATGAAAAGGGGGTGCTAGGGATAAACCTTTGGATTGTAAACCTTTGGATTGGATTCAAGGTTGCAAACCTATGGAACTGATGGAGACAGCAAGATCCTGATGTAATTTTTAGTTCTGTGTTGTACTGATTAGGATATAAATTCGTATAATTTGATACTACCATTCTGAAGAATTGCTCTGTTATAATATGTTCCTTGGTAGATGAGTAAAGGTTGTAGCTGCTTGTGGTACTTGGACAGGTGTCCTTGATCTCCCAGTGGTACGCTCCTTATGTTGCTGTGTATGAGATTTTCACCCAACTTGGACAGATTCTGAGATTCTCACTTCTAGCTGAGTAGAAGCTTATGTACTTTATCGCACTTTGTATGAGCGCAATCATCATGCATCAACCTGACCTTTTTTATTGATGAAATGGTCTATTATTTATATTATTGTGTTGTATGATTAGGCAGTGTTATGTAAAGGTGTCATTATGGATTTTCACTTACATAGTCTATTTGCTAATATATCTATGTTTGAAAAGGTTGATTATGTTGAAATCTTATTAGAGTGGTTGGGTCATAAGTTAGGCGCTTATTTTGCATATTAGGGTGTTGTACTCTTTTAGTTGTTTTAGTTCTGTCCATCATCAAGTTATGATTTAGTTTTTTCCTACGGCACAATGAGGAGTCAATTTTGCTAATGTATCTCTGAGTGTTTTGATCCATAGTGTCATGTAGAATTTTCGAATATGTTGTAACATTTACAATAGAATTTGTCAACGTTTGGCTAAGAACCGAAAGAGTACCGATAAGTGATGAAAACCCCTTGTGCTGTTAGTATACAACATCGATCGCATTGCCGGAGAAAGATGGGTAATCTTTCGTGTTTTGAGTCCGATTGAAAAAGAAAATACGCTTATATGATCTGCTTCCGATTCCATTGTGCATATATATCCACTGTTCTTATCGAACTGTTTACCTCGTGGTTTGGTGTCCGCTTCACGCAGATTTTTTCGTCGTCAATTACGGAAACATGCGCTTTTTGTCGAGAAGCATCTTCTTGCCGCATACGTGAGTACTTATACACGTGAGTACTTTATTTGTCATATGTCATGCGAATATGGACATATGTCATATTATTTTGAAAATGGAATTGATGTGATGTTCTTCATTAAGAGTTGTAGATTGCTTTATCGCATATACATTTTCTTCTCCTTGATAAGAGTCTAAATTATTCCGGTTAAAATAAAGTACTGATTGAAATCCGTCCTAAGCTCTGCGCTTTGCCCATCTCGCCACGCCCCTTGTCAATCTGCGACGTGGATCACCAATCCGTGAAACGCGCTCGTCGCAACTCACTCACCAAGGGGTTTCTTGTGCAAGACTTGAGGTAATGTCATAATGTTTTTCTATTTTTGGTGGGAGCAAGACCAACAATAAGCTAGCCGAGCAAAGCGATTAGCGCGCTAGCTCCAAGTTGTTGCTTCTCGATCGCGAGTTTTGTTGCCGTGTCTTGCCGTAGTCTTTGTTACAATTGTGTAATATGGATAAGGCATAGCCGAAAGCAAAGAAGAAGTAGCGCCTAGCAACAAGTTGTTGCTTCTCGACATGCGAGTTTTTTGCCGTGCTACCGTAGTCTTTTGTTACAATTGTGTAATATGGATAATGCATGGTGCCAAATTATTACTTCGGTGTTGTAACTTTATATTTCAATTAATCATGTGTAATAACTCGTGCACCAGATAACGTTAACGCAGCGCTCTGTAATTTTGCTTGTACAAGTGCTCACAAATGAACCGTTGAATGCAAAATGGTTTCTTTGGCACAATCGTTGATGTGTTGTTGGTGCAAAATTGTTTTCAAGCTATGGTGAAATGCTTGTATTGCTGGTCCATTGCACTACACAATTGAGTTGAGAACAAGCTCAAGGATCGATGAATACAAGCACTAGCATCAGCACATAAGAGCCAAATTGATGAATATAAAGGTGGGGCATTTTCTTCTTATTCAAAATACCATTTGTTGTTTGCACAATTATGGGTTTAAAATAATTGATGTGCATTAATTGATTCTTTCAGGCAGTGGCTGCAATTCTCGCTCATATACATTTCAGGTCGCAACTAGACCCGGTATTGGTTGTACTGCTCTATGTTTTACCAGTAAGTGCATGTACTCCTATAGGTGTTGAACCATTTTCTGTTTTTACATACACATACATACATACATCTCTTTTTAGGGGATGGTGGAATTTTCCCATATCCTGTATACTGGTTAATTCAAAGGTTTATTGTTGTCTTCATAACGCACGTCCTCCATAGTATGGAATTTGGGCGTTACATTAATTTGTGTGTCTATCCCGGATCTGCGGGACTACAATCACATGAGGAGGTGAAGCAAAGAAAGAGAGGATTATCTTATCGCAATGTAATATACAATAAGGTAATTTATTACAACGAATAAATGCTTAGCAAAATAGTAGCAATGTTGAGTGATGGTTCGCCCACATTTACACATTTTTTGTATTCTTTTTAACTTATTTTTAGTATACTGATGGTAAAATTCCACATTTCCTGATATATCTTTCTGTTCTTCTAAGTAGTAAGTATCATTAGCCCCTATTCTCTAATTAGTAAAGAGAAATGATTATGCTTTTTCAAAAGCAAACCTTTCTAACACCTTCTGAGTATAGGCTGAGTGATGCACTAATATCCATTTCTACTTTTCACATCAGTTTCTCCATAGATCACAAAAGATTTTAGTGAAGATGTCGCATCATCCAAACCAATCACAGAATATACCATATGCCCTAAGTGGATTCTTTATACGTGACGCATCAAAAGTTGCATGCCAGATTTTTACATCGTTGTGTACATTTCCATCTCGTAGTACTGTCACGACAGGGGTATTGCTACAAGGCGATAGCTCAAATGGTAGGTTGTTTTATGCACATTAGTTCTAATGGTACACACTTTGTTGCCTATCTTCTATTATTATTAATTAGATGCCCTCTAAACTTTAGGTAGGAATCGTGACCACGATGTGGGAGCGAGTTCTGCTACCATACCACCAGAGCAAACACAACCAAGTCATGGTCAAGCAGAGGCTCGCATTACATTTGAGCAAAATGGAGCAAAACGTAGGTATACAACTTATACACCAGAGCAAAGGCTAGCAAGGCGAGAAAATCAAAGAGCACGACGTCAAAGTTTAACACCCGAACAAAGGGAAGAGTTTAATGCCCGTCAAAGAGCACGACGTAAAGCACGTGTCCAAAGTTTAACATTGGAGGAGCGGGGTGAGATTAATGCCCGTCGAAGTTCAGCCAGGCGAAGCATTACATCTGAGGAGAGGCAAGCATTGCTTCATGAACGTAATGCAAGCTACGCAACCAGGAGAGATACCCCATGCACCGAATCAATTGCAATGCAATGTCCACATTTAGAAGCTTCATCGGATGTCAATCCATCATTGATCTCGCACGGCCATATACCGATCCTGCGGATGGAGACACAATGGAAGACACTGACTTTGATGAGCCAACTGATGTCTGTTCCGTCGGATCAAATGTTCTAGATTCCTACGATCATGTATACAGCAATATACCCAATACCACGCACGTGTTGAAGCTCGAGCGATCGCGCGCTTTGCCACGCGAAAAGTTTCAATACGAGTCAAAGGGTTTTTTGCCGCAGAAATGGTCAAATCAGTCTGTCGAACCCAGAGCCAACACCAGATCTCCGTAGACTCTGGTCAAGTGCAGATCCTGATGCGAGGCATTTTCAGGATAACATTAGATTCTTCAACGGTCACTTCTCCTTTACTACTCTAGGCGTGAGTCTTGATAAGAACTACACCAACATGAGGTCTGGAGAATACACATTTAGAGCCCACGGACAAATTTATCACAATGTACATTCCTTTGGTTCGAGTGACTCTGCTCCAGAGCATCTTGAGCTCTATTTCTCGATGACGACCCCACTCGATCACCGGTTTCACACTCCCTAGCCTCGACTGTGAAGTCGTGAGGACGCTTGTCAACATTCTTTGGGAAAACCCTTACTCGCAGACTTTCCGGAGCCTAGGCCAGGTTGAAAACCTCGAGGAATATCGTGTCTCACTAAACACAGACTTAAAGATGGACCAGAGAGTCTACAACAGGCCGATAACATCGGAGGTGGCCGCTGTGTGGGTTGAGGGCAACGAGCTGCGCAAAGATTTCAATCGTAGCGTAATCCTATATGGTAACAATAATGAGAAATATAGTATCAAGTCAGACACGGATGCTACGACCCTTTGTCGTATCCAATGTTCTTCCCAGAGAGGAGCTCTACCGGCATCCACATATTCCAAAGCATGGCGTGCCCTTGAAGTCAGTAATCCAAGCATGTGAAAATAGTAACAACGATGGTAGTGACGTGCATACAAATAACCGACTTTGCGTGTCTGTAAGAGATTACTACTGCTACAAATTCCAAATGCGTCACGGGATATTCAATGCCTTATTATACGGCAAGCGCCTATTCCAGCAGTATGCGGTCGACATGTACATCAAGGTGGAGGGTACAAGACTTGACTACTTTAGGCAACACCAGAAGGAGATACGCGCAGACTTGTATAAAGGCTTGGTTGATAGCATAGAGTCTGGAGAGAGCCGTGCGCATGTTGTAGGCAAAAGGATTGTGCTCCCGGCATCATTCATTGGGGGCGATAGAGATATGAAACGAAGGTTCTTGGATGCTATGGCCTTGGTGCAAAAGTATGGAAAGCCGGACATCTTCCTAACTATGACCTGCAACCCAAATTGGGAAGAAGTAAGGCGTGAGCTAGAGCCTAGACAGACCCCGCAGGATCGCCCTGATCTCATCGTTCGGGTATTCAGAGCCAAGCTAGAGGAACTCAAGGGGCAGAGATAAGACACCGTGCGAGTTGGTTGCAAATAAAGGATAGGTTCTTTTAGGCTTGCTGTTTGTGTCTTTCGGTTTTTGCTATAGTAATTAGTTTTCGAATGATGCATCTTTTTAAGTTGGTTGTAATAGATTATACTGGCTGAAATTATGTATATATGTCTTTAAAGTCGGTTGTAATAAATTATACTGACTGAAATTGTGTATATATATCTTTCTCTTCGTACTCTCTGTTACATATAGATAGAATTTGAAAATGATAAGCTAAAAAACGACTGAAAAAACCCACCCAAAACTGGTAATCAGCGGTCGGGGCAGAGAGGAATGGAAGCAAGCGGGCCCAAGAGGAGAGTGAAGTCGCATTAGCCGTCACGCGCTCCTCTTTTCAAACGGTTCGAAGTGGACTCCCCCCTTCTCAGTCTTCTTCACTCCAATTCCAGTTCCACCATGTCACCCCGATCTCTCCTCCTCCTCCTCCTCCTCGCCGCCCCCTTCCTCCTCGTCTCCCCCTCCGACGACGACCTCGACTTCCTCATCGACAACGCCGACGACATCCCCGCCAACGACCCCGACGGATGGCTCCAAGAGGGCTCTCCTGACGACGACGACCTCTTCGACGACCCGGACCACCACCAAGACCAACAACTAATCGATGAGACCCACGTCGTTCTCCTCACCGCCGCCAACTTCTCCGACTTCCTGGCCACCCGCCGCCACGTCATGGTTCAGTTCTACGCCCCCTGGTGCGGCCACTGCCAAGCGCTCGCCCCAGACTACGCAGCCGCCGCCTCCCAGCTCGCCCTCCAAGCCCAGGACGTCGCCCTCGCCAAGGTCGACGCCACCGACGCCACCGATCTCGCCCAAAAGTACGACGTCCAGGGATTCCCCACCATCCTCTTCTTCATCGACGGCGTCCCCAAGGACTACGCCGGCGCAAGAACCAAGTAAACCGATTTTCTCTCTCTTTCTTTCGTCTATCCTGAATTCTCCAGATCCCACGCCCAGATCCCATCCCATACCAATTTCCTTTTCTTTGCTCTATTCTTAATTCCTTTCCTTTGCTCCAGGGAGGCCATCGTTGCGTGGATCAGCAAGAAGCTGGGGCCCGGGGTGCACAACGTCACCGCCGTCGACGAGGCGGACAAGATACTCACGGGGGAGGGCAAGGCTGTTCTTGCCTTCCTCGACTCCCTGTCGGTAGGAGCCATGCCACACACACACACACACACTCTTTGGAGTAGAATGCAATCACTCTACTCAAGTCAACCCAAATGCTGTTGTGTTCTGCAACCCATTTGGGCTCCCAACAGCACTATTTCCCGTTCCAAATCCCTGCACGTTGGGCTACAAACAAAAAACTTATATGCACACTTCTTCAAACCCTTCATTGGTTAAGAAATGCTGGAATAATACATTTCAAAGACATTGCAGCTATTGAACTCAGTGCCAAGGACAACACCCTGTTTCTATATTTGATAGATAAATATTTGATGGTTACAAGTTAGAACTTGCATGTTTTGTTTCCATGTATCGAGAACAAATCGAAATGGTCGAATGTGGCTTGAAAGAGCAAACAGGAGTTATGGTCGAAGATGCACTTGCATGTTTAGCTCTTGGAGACTATATTAATTATGCTTTCCTCTTTTCAAATGCTATAGGGTGCTCACAGTAATGAGCTTGCTGCTGCTTCAAGGCTGGAAGATACCGTCAACTTTCACCAGACTTCCAATCCTGATGTAGCTAAGCTTTTCCACATTGACCCTTCAGCAAAGCGCCCGTCCTTAGTCTTGCTGAAGAAGGAGGAGAAGTTGACCTTCTATGGTATCTTCGCCTCTAAGTTGCCATAGCTTCCAGCAGCAGCCTTTTCTTTCCATTTTTATGCAGGCATTGACTGTTGGATTGGATGTAATGGATTGTGTATCATGCAGATGGTGAGTTCAGAGCATCTGCCATTGCCGATTTTGTATCTGCAAACAAGCTTCCATTGGTCATCACCCTTACACAGGAAACTGCCCCTTCCATTTTTGATAATCCAATCAAGAAGCAGGCATGTCATGTTGTCTGCCTTGGGATCTCTTCTCTACATTTTCTCACATTGTTAGCCCATGTGTTCGTCCTTTACTGAGCTGCTGTGTTCTATCTTGAAAATAGATTTTACTATTTGCTGTTGCAAACAAGTCTTCAAAATTTCTGCCCATCTTTAAGGAAGCAGCAAAATCATTCAAGGGAAAGGTAATTCTTTCTGTTGATCCATCCAATGTTTGATGAACTTCTTTCTTTTCTTATTCCATGAACTCAATTTTTTATTCAACTTATTAGTCATTTTTCTTGTAATTTATGTGTTTCTTGCTGTGTTCGTGTGTCTTACTAAGCGCTGATGAGATGTGTGACTCAATTGCAGCTTTTATTTGTCTTTGTGGAGCGAGACAATGAGGAAATTGGTGAACCAGTTGCCAACTACTTTGGTATTACTGGACAAGAGACCACAGTAATGCCTTGTGTTTTTCATCATGTTTGTTTGCCCATTGGTTTCTTGCATACAAATAGAGTGCCGCAATTTGAATTTGACTTAGTGTGGTTGTTGCTATTATTTTGCACATTCCAATTCTACGACTTTGCAGGTTCTTGCCTACACCGGGAATGAAGATGCTAGGAAATTTTTCCTTGATGGTGAAATGTCACCGGACAACATTAAGGTAATTGCTGAAATATGCCCAGACATTCTGTACCTGATTAGACGTAAAAATCATAGGAGTGTGGTCAACAGTCACAATAGAATGTTTGCTATGTTACTAATTTTCAAGCTGACTTGCATGTTCTGCTAATCATTATTTGATCTATTTTGTGCTTTTCAACTATTGTGGTTTTCTGCTACTCTTTGTGCATTTTCTCATAAACTAATTGTAATGTGCATCTTTTCGCAAGATTTAGCACTTTGCTGTAGAATATATTTCTTAAAATCGGTATACCAATTTCTTTTTTGTCATTGTTGATCGGGAGTTTTGCTAGTGCCAGGGAAGACCGGAGGAGGGAGTCAACGATCATTGTTCAAGGAAATTTAATGTTTTCTTGGTCCTTTTTTTAATGCGCAGAAATTTGCTGAAGATTTCTTGGAGGACAAGCTCACACCATTCTACAAGTCTGAACCTATACCTGAATCTGTGAGTATCGAGAATTATCTAACGTCTCCTTTCTTCACTCTTTATACTATAATGGGACATTCTTTGCATTCCCGTGCAGAATGATGGGGATGTCAAAATTGTTGTTGGCAAGAATCTAGATCAAATAGTTTTGGATGAATCAAAAGATGTCCTTCTGGAGGTATGCTCTTGCCAGATTTTTGAGAAAATAATTTTTTTTGTTGTCCATAACACCATATCATTTTGGATGCAGATATATGCACCATGGTGTGGGCATTGTCAGGCACTAGAGCCTACCTACAACAAGCTAGCCAAGCATCTCCATGGCATTGACTCCCTTGTAATAGCCAAAATGGATGGCACTGCCAATGAGCATCCACGTGCCAAGGTCTCTATCACTGCCTGTTGGTTTTGGGAGTTTCCCTTTAGTTTTCTTTGAACTGGTTATTATTTCGTACTAAACTTGGGAGGCACTGCAATTTCTGAGTTTTATCGTGCTATTTTATAAGCAATCACAAAAACTGTGCATGTGCTAGAATCGATGAAACATTGCTAGTTGTGAAACATATGAAAGTTGCGTTAACCCTTTTTCTTTGCTCAAAATTGCACTTGTTTATAATGCACAAAAACGTATAGATCCATTCTTCGTCTGCTGCTATATACATGTCAAAGTATATTTACTTCCCATCAATGTATTCATGCGTTACAGTGTCATGGCACAATACCCGAAACAGTGCTACAGTATATTGATAGAGTACCAGACAGTGCCTGGGGATGCTTGTGCCCATTGATTTTTAATTCAATACTTGTGAGAGAAACGCATGGTACTGTAGCCCTGTGAATTATGACATGTAACGCAAATGATCCGTTTCCCCTCCATACATGCTGAAGCTTTAAGGCTGACTCTCATTGTAGCCATAATTTGCAATGTTTTCCTTTGATTATCTTCCTTAATTTTCAATGCATGGAATGTACATGCCCGATTTTTCAATTTACTATCGTGTAGACTTTCCAAAATATGGAATTGACTCTTGCTTTCTGTTGCAGCCTGATGGATTCCCCACGATCCTCTTTTATCCAGCAGGGAAGAAAAGCTTTGAGCCTGTAAGTGCTTAAATCTGCTGTTTCGCTTCTTGTTGAGCAATGTATCTGGTACTGTATTTCATCTCTCAGTAGGTAGTAATCACATTATTCTCACCTCTGCTTAAAAGGTTTCTCAGCAGTGATATCTTTTGTGTTTCATTGGAACTGTCTCTAGACTTTCTTAAACTCATCTAACTGAAATTTCTGTTTGGTCTCATATAAAGCTGGGTTGGGTATAAACAGATGTGTTTCATGCACAATTCAAAACTGCCGATTGTGCTTGGCTCCTTGCTAAAAAGATGCCGCGTTTATACCCCTGCAAATTTGTAATCTTGAATATATGCCATTGTAGCGGCTTACCATTATGCACTTCACTAGTTGGAATGGCAGATCCAGTAGACAACCAGCGTAAGCTCACAGGCGGAGCTGGAAATGGGCACAAGAGCACTCCTTAAAGGAGTTTATAAGGTTATCTGATAACCTAGAGAGAGCGCTTATCTGATAAGCTTAGTTTGTAAGGTTTTGGGAGAAGCTCAGCTCTCCTGAACAGGGCCTTAATCAACTGGGCAGCCAGATATATTTTGTGTTGCATTGCATCTCCTAAGATATGAACCTGTTTGTTTATTTTTGCTGAACTTTGCAGATTACTTTTGAGGGGGATCGGACGGTGGTAGAGATGTACAAGTTCATCAAGAAGCACGCTAGCATCCCTTTCAAGTTGAAGCGCCCAGACTCATCAGCCACAAAAACCGAGAGCGCTCAGGGCTCAGCTTCGACCGAGGGCGAAAAGAGCTCCGGTGCAAACCTGAAGGACGAATTATAGGGCATTACACCATTGAACAACTCAATGCTGGCTGATAATTTTGAGGCCGATCCTCTGCTGCAATCTTGGTTAGTTCTTTTCCGGAGGTAAAAAAGGAATAGGTGGCTCAGTAGAGTGAGTGGCCGGCTTGAGGGGTTGCAAGTGTACGTTCAGATTAAAACGAATCGAATCGAATCGAATAAAAGCAATCCTTTGCTTTGGTTGCTTCCTTTGATGTGCTGTTTGTTGCGCTGCTTGTTCACCTGTTTTATTTTCGTTTCTGAACAAGAATGGATTCAGGGCTCACTCGATCTATCTCAGGTATTTATACAAAAATGGGGGCTATCTATATAAATAAAAATAACCGGTGAGATTCAAGGCACCTGTATATTAATCGAGAAAAAGAGAAGCATCTTTGTCACCTATTTTAGTGGGGTTAGATTATAACATGCAGATTAATTATATATGTATTTTTAGAGTTGTATAATAAATACAATTGTATTTTAATTATAGATAGTAGAGTTGTATATCAAAGATAACTGTATGGGTAAATGTGCTAGTTCATACACCATTAAGATCCCAGAAAACAAGGGCTAGCCTAGTTACTGCTATGCACAGACCAAGCCAAGCTGGATTGGGCTCCAGGACTGAACTGAAGATGATGGAAAGCAGAACTATGGCGGAGGCAGAGCGCCCTCAAGGTCTGCCGGCGGGGGCTCGGGGGCGGAGGAGCCGCCGCGTGGTGCTGCTGCTTGTTCAGGTGATGCCCATCTCATGATCTGGAGGAGGACGGCGTTGGCGCAGATGGCCACGCCGAACCCGGCAAAGGTGGACAGGATGATGGCGATCACCGCTTGCATCCGCACCTGCACGCCATGCACGGTTCAGCGTCGATCGATCAGTAAGTAGTACGTCGAGTGGTAGGACGCACAGATTTCTCACATATCTGTAGAAGAGGTGGGTGAAGAGCACGATGAAGAGAAACTGAACCGCCGAGTAGATCCACACGTATCTCCTCGACACTGCACAGCAAGCAGATAAAAAGATCCTTCCGCCATGATAGTATTCGACACGCTACTACGTACGTACGTACCCATCTTTGCGGCGGTGAGGGAGGAGAAGAGGCCGAGGACGCATGCGAAGGGCAGGGAGATGGCCAGAGCCGCCGTGCCTTGATCGCCAACCAGCAGCTGTTCCAGGAAGCAGAAGTAGGCGAGCATGCTGATGATCACAAGGATGGGCGTGCCGTGCCATTGCCACGCTCTGTTTAATTGGGTAGCACTAGACGCTGCTGCAGCAGCAGGATCGGTCTGATTGGCAGAGGCAGCGGCCGCCGCCGCCGCCGCCGCCGCGCTGTGGATGCGCCGCAGTGTGACGGGGAGGTTGAGCACCTCCTGGTTGCAGACGTCGCAGTTGCCGTTGCCCTTGATGCTGAACCACTTGATGGCGCAGTCCCCGTGCGCCAGCGCGAGCTCACCCTTGCACCAGCACTCGAGCTTCAGCGTGCCGCTCCCCTCCGACAGCGCCACCATGCAGATCCGACACACCGCCTCCTCTTCCGCGATGTCCTCTGCACCTGCAATGCCAAATCGCCAGTGCATCCATCAATCAATCACTCAGTCAGTCTTTGATTACATATATACGGTATACCGAACACGGACGAGTTTCTTCACCTGCTTCTGCCGGCTCCTTGGCGGCATCTAATTCCGGTGGCGGAGCGGAAGGTGGTGTTACCACCGACACTCGGAACACTCCACCATTAATATTTACGGAGCTCGAGTCCGCCACTCTCTTGAAGCCTTTCGAGTTGAATCTCCTGATGCCCATGGGCAGAGACTGCGAACGGCAAACATGGTTCGCTTGCTGCTCCTCCCTTTTCGTCGTCGTCGTCTTCTTCTTCTTCTTCGTAAATGCAACGGCGATTAATTAACACTGCACCCAATTATTTAGAAAACATATATATGTGCACGAATCTCTCGCTGCGTGATTAATTCATTGGTGCTTCTACTTACTGCTGCACAAGAATTACTTGCAGCATCGGCAGCAGCAAGCTCATCAAGCTGATGCACTGAATTAGAGATGTCATCGATATCCAAGCTGGACGACAGTGATGAGGGCGCCCTTGCAATTCTGAAGCTGAACAGCTTGGAGAAGGACAGTGACCGAATGTCCTCGTCGGCTTGAGCACTTGTTGATCTTAGGCTCCGTGCTGGCAACAGGCTGCTCTTCACCGACATTAATGGCTTGGTCGACGACGAGCGAAGCGGCTTCGGGACAGCGGAGCTTGCTGTGTTATCACTATTTCTATCATCAGCTGGCAAATCTGCAGGCTCTTGGTCCTGTGCAGATGCTGAAAGCAGCGGCCAATCCCCGTGGTGATAAAACGCAAGCTCTCCTCCTCCTTCTTCTTCCATCTGCATGCAGCCAGTTAATTACAACAAGAGGCAAATTAATTTAAGTAGCTATCAACCTAACCTGTTGTTTGTGCTGAGCCATGGCAACCAACTCTTCCAGAGCACTCGGAGTCGGAGGTTGAACTGAAGCAACCAAACTTTGAAGACCACACAGATTATATCTCCCTAGCTAGAGAGTCTTGAGTAGTCTGAGGATGCTGCTGCTGCTCAAAGATGACTGGTCCAGTCATTATAATGTGTCGTGTATTACTAGAGGGCATGTTTATATTATTTTTATTTTTAGAAGCTAAAATCTAATACAATGTGAAGAGTTGGTTTTTCGAAACGATTTCTCTACTTCTCTTGCTTTTATTTTGCTCTGAGATAAGGCATAGGTCACAAACACATTACGTACTTTACTCTTCCCATTTCTATCTTACGCACAACCTTCTCTATCTCTCGTCTACTTTTTTTGAAAAATTGTTTTTTAGTTACTATTATGTATTTTTAGCTAAAAGTATAAAAAAATATTAGTTATGGTCAATATGAAAAGACGATAACGACGTAGCAAACGATGATATGAATGGATCGGAAGATTGAGGTGGGAACGGGAGAAAGAAGCAGCAGCTACCTAAAGCTCAGCTACTAGATTGGTTGGTGGGTGCGACTCGATCGAGATTTGTTCTATAGCTGGCTAATTGCGACCACCGTCCGTCACAGTAGGTGTACTACTCCCTCCCTCCGTGGAGGTTGGAGTGACAGCTCTTAATTGTTCCACGACTCCTCACCCGACCCATCCTTGATCTTTTTTTCTTTGCACAAAGCTTGTAGTTTAATTAAGAGATTAATTGCAAGTGAATTATTTGTATATATGGTCATCAGAGACGCTACGTAGCACTTGCATGCACAGATGTGGGTGGCCTGCAAGCAGAGGTCGATTTGTAACGAGCGGTGGACAGAGAATTCATTAACGGTGTGTTACTTTCGGTTGTAATTTATGATTTATGATTGTGGTTTATAATTTTTGGTCTTACCAAAAGTATTTGTGTAAACGAACAAAATACCGATAAATCACTTTGAAAAGATTGTCCCGATAGTTGTTTCTAAACGACGATGACGAAACTGTTCTATTTGTTTGTTTAAATAAAGTTATAAGTCATAAACTAAAAAGAACGGAGCCATGATCTGAAAAAAAGGACCAATAATTCTTAGGTACATACGAAGGATTACAACTCAGGTATGTCTGTCTTCATTCAATATCTAACAAGAACGGAGCCATGATCTGGAAGTATTTTTAGAATCAAACTAACAAGCCGAGGCAAAGCAAAAATTAATTTCATCCGAAATCGATTCATTCAATATCTAACCAATTAACAAGTGTAATTGAAATAATTTTGAACCGAGTTAATGAATCCCACTAACAAACTTTTTTTCAGACTTTTTTTAAGAATATTATACTGGTAGTAAAAATTAAATCTGATCATTGATTTATAAGGATATTTTGTACTTTTTTTTGTTGTTGAATCTTTTTCAGATGGTATTTTAGACTATTCACGTTAACAATTGTTTGTAAACTGGTGTTGGCTGTAGAATCGATGTGCCCAAGCCGCGTCTCTAGTCCATGTCCATGTCCATGTGTCGCCGCCTTCGATCTCGTCGACAGTACGTAGTGCATGAAAGCAACAACGCATGTATGGCTCTGCTTCTGCTTTTGTGCTGCGCCTACGTGGCAGCTCAGCCTTGGCTCACCGGCACCTACGTGTATTGCTGCTGCCACGTAAACCCGGTGGCATGCATGGCTCCAACTACTTGCTTACTACTTCACCTTCAAACTAAATTCTGGAGCTTTGAGGATGGGATGGGGCAGTGGTATCGGGAGTTTTGCGAAAATTAATTTTATACTATTTGTTTTGTTTATAATTTTACTTTTTTAAAGATTCTACTACTAATAGTATATGTGGTAATATAATTTAATCCTAACTAATATAAATTATTCACTCGTAAAGATTGAACAACTTATATTTATTTTAAGATACCATAAAAAAACTCATTTTTCCACTCCTACTAACAATGGATGAATGAATGAATGATCAGAACAAGCTATGCCAAAAATGTTGGGAATAACTATGTTGCTACCATATATGGACATGGATCGGTTGACAAACGCAACGCGTTCCGATTGCTAACGTCTGGTGTTGAAAGCAGCAAAACCCAAGCCAAACTTGCATGTATTACTCCACGGTGACACTAGTATCAGTTTCCGTTCGCAATGGAGCAATTAAAGGTAGGAACGACTCTCCGAGGACACCATTTTAACAATAGGATCCCCGTGTTTAACGAAACAGCTCATAAGTTTTGTTACGGATAAAAAAATATCATATCTACTTACAAGTATTTAAAACGAATTAGTTTAATTAAAATATAACATAATGGTCAAATTACAATAGCTTTACAGACGTTCAAACTCAAAACTTAACTTATTTCATAAGAACCGATAGAATCACATAAGAACGCTTGAGTGCAGTCGTAACCGTAACACGTTAGTTGATGCATCCTTCCTTCTTTTAGGTTTTTATTCTGATGAAAATAAGAGTACACTATATACTCACTAAGCTACACGGCAAGGCTATTTAACTATCTTGTAAAATGTTTAACTGGCTAGAGTCACATGTTGCAATATGATAAGAATAGGTGCAAGTGTGTTTTAAAAAACATTGCACTTAAAATAATAAAACAATACTTAATTAGCAAGTGGGTTTTGTTATCCACAATTTTCATATTAAAATCATCCAAAATTTAACTTATGCTTTACTACAGGAATCATCCATGAAACATAGCACCATTGATTAGGAGCATAGTGTATTCAAATACTATTTATTATACTATGTAGAGTTTTTTAACTTTATCTACAAGATATTTCAAACTTATAATGTCAAACTATAGACACGTAACATGATAGCGTACGACTGAGTTGAGGTAACAAGGGCTGAGTTTTTTGGATTTGCTGCTTGTGGATTTTGCTACAGTAACTAGCTTTCAAATAGTGTGTCTTTTTTAAGGTGGGGATCTTTTAGTCGATTGTAGTAGATATTATACCGATATTAGCTATATGGGTTAAAATCGTATGCAACTGTCTCTTTCTTCGTACTCTCTCTCACGAACAATCAAAATTCAAAAATCAAAAGCTAAAAACCATAGCAAAAAAACCCACCCAAGGTCGTTTCACTGTTTTTTTGTTCCAACTTCTGCTCGGTAGGCTCAGAACCAGGCAACCATCGGGAATCCACTGGTCTGTGCGAAAATCTTAGTTCGACATTAAGTGGACATACCATTATGAAGATTGGCAAGTGGCATAAAAGCCCAACTTTTATCTCACCCCTTTTTCCTCACGGTCTATCTAGGTGATACCTATATAACTATCACCTTACAGATATTTGATCGAATCGAGCAATATACTAGACCAAAGTGACAAGTCAAGCTTGTGGCTGAGCAAGTTCTATGTTATTTACTTGGCACAAAGGTCCAGTCTTCATTTAACACAAATGAGGCTATCATTCACGTACCATGCCTACCAACACCACACCACTATATCCAAACCAGATCATCAATCTTTGTGTGAGGTCGTGGACTCTAACTATTTAATTGGTACCCACTAAGAAGCCTCAATATTCAGCTTTGTTTCAAAACCCTAAACCCTTTGTTTCAAAACCCGTCGACATTGGACCAGATAATCCTTAACAGTATTTGTAAAAATATTTATATTTTTTAACCTACCTACTAATTACCAACAAGGTGATTTTATATCATAATAATACTTATGGTTGTCAAGGTAAATATGGCTTATGGGAGTATGACTGGGCTTCCAAAAGCTACCAGCCACACCTCCACGTCGGCGTCTCCGTTTTGTAAAATTTGTTCTAATTGCTAATTCTCCCTACTGTTACAATTCTATTTTGGCCAAAAACCAAAGAAAAATTTTTGTTGGTGTCACTGAAAATGTACAATTTTGTTTATGCCATCCAAAATCTTATCATTTTGATTTTGCCATCTTTTCATCAATGCACATTTTATTTTCGCCATTTCATCCAATTTTTCATCGAAGTCGTCTGACCATTAAGAAATATGCAAAAATATCAGAAAAAATTATATATGGTCTTATGTAAGGTCACACTCACACCCACGAGCACCTTAAGGTGGTTCGACCATTGGGTCAACCCATTCATTGCCTCAATTAAACTCTTCTATGATCAAAGGGTCAGAACTTTTGCCCCTTTCCTCACGCCACTTTTGAATCCTACTTGTCATTTTTCGGTTGTATGCAATATAGACCAAATCATTCAATTTTTTTTTGCTATAACTGGTTCCTTTTCTTGGTATGGATTTATAAATGATCAAGGTAAGAAAAAAATTAATTATAGGTTTGCTAAAGTTTTGCTAACAAAATCGATCAACTTGATTTATAAATTCAAATGTACACTAATTTCGCTCATAACCGAATGATGAAGTACAAAGACCAATGATACACTTTGCAAATCTTTGTAGCTCAATGGCTTTACCACCATATGTCATGCCCAGACCTTGGTCGAAGGTTGTAGGTGTGGGCGACAGGGTCTCTAGGCTCGGAAACCTTTAGAGGAGCCATAACGGAAGAGCTATAGAGGAATGGTAGAAAGTATGCATGGGGGAAGGGTGCAAGGAAAAAGACGGAGGAAACAATGAACTGGTAAATCTCTACCCCTTTATTGATACATCGTTCCCCTTTATATATAGGAGAAGACCTCCCTAACAATCTTAACTATTTCGGACTCTAATTCGGATTCACCCTTACTAAATATATCTACTATTTCCATTATAACTCTTATGTCCTATTCCTATTCCGACTCTGACTCTTATCCCTCTTCCGAAACATACTTCCCTAATTGAACACAATCCTCCAAGTAGACTAACCTGCAGCAGAAGAACTGGCCACCACTGGCTGTCCGGTCTGATATGATCTTTTCCTCCTTGTATAGAACTTGCCAAATCTCTCATGCCTGACATTTCTCCCCTCCTTGACAAAGAGCTCATCCTCGATCTTGAAGAGAGGATACCATCATTGGAATTATTCCAGAGGTTCCCATGTAGCATCTGAGGCTGGTAACCCATCCCAATGCACTAATACCTCACGCACACCATTGTTTGGCCTTGCGCACGGATGATATGATGAGGAGCTGGAGCAACACGGCCGTGGTGCTACTTAGGAAAAGCCGGGGGTGTGGCCAGTGGTTCGCCATGATATGGTTCAGTAAGCTCACATGGAAAACACCATGGATACGGGCCCTGGGAGGAAGCTGCAGATGATACGCCACTTCAATTCTGTGCAAAACCTGATAGGGGTCGTAATATTTGGGGCAAGTTTGCGATTTATGTTATTGGCTAAGGACAGAGCTTGACGTTGATGAAGGCGAAGCCATACCCATTGCCCAATATTGAATTGCAGATCACGGTGCTTGGCGTCATAATGTTGTTTGTGGTGTTGTTGGGCAAGAAGGAGACGATCACGGATGTTTGCAAGCAATTGGTCCCGCTCCAGTAGTAGTTGATCCACCGCCTGTAGGTTAGTGGACATGGGTGAATGCGGCCAAAGCGTCGGACCTCTCATCCATATACCACCTTGAAGGGTGTTTCCCGCAAAGAAGTCTTAAAGGACGTGTTGTAGAAGTATTCGGCCCATGGTAACCAACGAATCCACTGATGTGGCCGATCTCCTGCGAGGCAACGAAGGTACATAGCAATAATCTTATTGGTAACCTCTGTTTGGCCATCAGACTACAGATGAAAAGCTGAGCTTAGGTGAAGGTTAGTGCCGGTCAACCGGAAAAGTTTAGACCAGAAATTGCTGGTGAAGATAGGATCTCGATCACTAACAATAGAGCAGGGAACACCATGGAGACGAACCACCTCATCAAATAATACTTTTGCCATTGAGTTGGCCGTATAAGGATGAGCCAGTGGTACGAAGTGCGCGTATTTAGAAAAACGTCAATGACAATCAGTACGACTGATCCCATTAACGCGCGGCAACTCTTCCACAAAATCCATAGCAATATCATCCCAAATCCTCGTAGGAACCACCAATGGTTGCAATAGGCCGGCTGGATGAAGCCGTACCATCTTATTGCGTTGGCAAATTGCGCAAGAGCGCACAAAATCCTCCACTAGCTTGCGATCTTGAGGGATATGAAAAGCAGTGCAAAGACGGTGCAAAGTCTTCTGAACAACCTCATGGCCAGCGGTATGAACAACCAGTAGAATTGCTTGGAGAGATGGCGAAGAATGAGGCACATGTACCCGGTTCTAATATAGCACCAATCTGTCTGAAATCTGCCATGGTGAACCCAATGTGCCTTCCTCAATTTGTCTACGCAGCGCTGCCAAATCTGTATCAGCCATGGCTTCAAGGCACAAATCCTCAAAAAGAGTGAAATTTAGAAGAGAAACCGCATAGGCTGAGCTATCTTCTTCCTCCACATAATGCGATAAGGTATCTGCCACAATGTTTAGCTTTCATAGTTTGAATTCCACATGAAAGTCATAGCCAAACAGCTTGCTTACCCACCGATGTTAATGGGTAGTGGAAAGGCGTTGATCAAGCAAGAATTTGAGGCTGTAATGATCGCTTACACCTCAAATCAATGTCCCCGCAAGTAAGGCCTCCAATGTCGAACTGCTAGCACCAAACCCGTAAGTTCCCGCTCACATGCCACCAAATGAAGGTGATGAGGTGCCAATACCCGACTGAAATAAGCAATCGGCCCTTGACCTTGATGCAGGACTGCTCCAATTCCCTAACCAGAAGCATCGCACTCTACCACAAACTCATGGGAGAAATCAGGGAGCTGCAGCACCGGCGTGGTTGTGAGAGCCTCTTTCAACATGGAGAATGCATGCACTACCTCCAATGTCCAGGAAAACACATCCTTTTTAAGCAGCTGGGTCAATGGTTCGGCAATTTCCCCAAGACCTTGAATAAATTTGCGGTAATAGCCTGTCAATCCGAGGAATCCGCAGAGAGCCCACACTGAGCGTGGTTATGGCCACTCCCGAACTGCTTGTACCTGTTTTGGTATCCATGGCAACTCCGTCTGTCGAAATGACATGGCCTAGGTACGCCACGGTGGTCTTGTTGATGAAACACTTGGAATGTTTGAGGAAGACTTGATGTTGACGAAGAAGGCAAAGGACCGCCCTGACATGGCGCAGATGCTCCACCCAAGAGGGGCTATATATGAGGATGCTGTTGAAGAATAGCACGATAAAGCGATGCAAGAAAGGACGAAGAACACTATTTATTAGTGCTTGGAATGTTGCCGAAGCATTTGTTAGGCCAAAGGGAAACTCGAAGATGCCTTCATAGGTGCGAAAGGTTGTCTTCTCAATATTTGGGGGGTACATCTGCACTTGGAGGTAGCCCGATTGAAGATCCAATTTGGTGAAGAATTTGGCACCATGCAATTCATCCAAGAGCTCTTCCACCACCGGGATATGGAACTTGTCTTTGGCTGTCTTGGCGTTGAGAGAGCGGTAATCAACACAAAAACGTCAGGTGTTGTCGTGTTTCTTGACAAGGAGGTCAAGTGAAGAGTAGGCTAAGGTTCTTGGGCGAATAAGGCCTTGCTTTAACATCTCCTCGCACTGTCGCTCCAGCTCATCCTTGAGGAGTTGTGGGTATTGATAAGGATGAACAGAGATGGGAACTATCCCTAGCAGGAGGTGGATGTGATGATCATACTCGTGTGTAGGTGGGAGTCCGTGAGGACTGAGGAGAGACGAAAGGTTATTGGTGATGTTCAAACTGTCCGAAGAGATACGCTTTACTGATGGTCCGATTCGGATCTAACGGCCGAAAGGTTAGTGATCGAATGGGTAGAGATTCTCTGATACCCTTTCACCTAGTCCAATTAGATGAGCGCTGGAGTTATGAAGATCCAATGACCATGATTATAGCAAAATATTTCAGTTGCATCCCACGGTTGGAAATCTATTCAGTAGCAATTACTATGTACTTTTATCTTGTTTGTAATTACTATTCACCATCAACTGTCTTTTACCTTTGGTTAATGCTCCAGCCAGTATAAAAAGGCTTGTAAAACTCTTTTGGGGAGATATCCAAGAAATGAAACCCCAGCCGTCATTTAGAATCTTTAGTTCTTAGTTCATTGTTCTGTAGTTCTCTTAGCATCCATAAAAACATTAATTTGTATCTTGTTTGGACCCATCTTCCTGGGGTCTTGACATCCAAGCAACATCTATCGAGAAATTGATCATGTAGAGAGAGCGAAAAGTTTTTTATGTGTTCCACATCTAACAGGTATTTTTCTTTGCTCCTCTTGAATTGCATCAATAGTCTCATGCTCTCATCATCTGCATGTTCACTATTCCCTGTGATATTGTGATCATCTCTTTTCTACTTTTGTATTGCCATCATGTATTTGGCAAAACATTGTCTAGCAATCGTTGTCCAGCTAAGAGCAAAATCTTTAGCATCTTATCAATTTTGGTGTCAATTTTGTGTAACGTGATTTTAAGAGAAGGAAGATATCTACTTCCAACTATCAGATGAAGAGATGGTGGATTGTCTTAAAAGCTAGATCTAAATTGAGGGTTTTCAAGACCGACATAGTCCTGTTGTTGTTATCAATAATTTTGACCTAGATAGTTTGCTTAGACTTTTCTTTGCTCAGTTGAAGCACTTCAACAGTAATACAGAAGTTTTGAAGTTTAAGCGCACAACTCCTTGTGAAGTTTGGAGATATTCTTCTGATATGAAAATATCACAACAAAAATATCACAACATATCATAATACTCTACCTATACAACAAAAATATCAAAATACTCTACAAAATATCAGAAGAAAATACTTTACCTTTACAAGAATGCAAAGAGGTTATAAAATGCACAAATACTCTATTGGATGGTTCTAAGGTACGACCAATGCATGTTGTGATTCTGATTTTAACGTTTCTTGTTGTGTAGCATTGTGTATTGTGTAAGATAGTTCATCGTAAAAGAAAAAGGTGTATTGAACCTCTATTGTCGCCTGATGCACCTACGCCCTAATCTCTACTCTTACCTGCTCTACCTATATCCCAACCTCTACCAAGAGAAGGATGCTATCTTTAGTTGATTTTGACAATAAAAATTTATTTAATATCTTGCTGTGTTTTAAATGCAAATTTTTTTCTTATTTCTAGGTTAATGAATAGCTTTTTTCTAGGAATTTATTGGAGATGATATACCCATTTTGTCGTCACTCCTGTTAATACTCCAGCCAGTATAAAAAGACTTGTAAAACTCTTTTGGGGAGATATCCAAGAAATGAAACCCTAGCTGTCATTTAGTATCTTTAGTTCTTGTAGTAGTTCATTGTTCTGTAGTTCTCTTAGCATCCAGAAATACATTAATTTGTATCTTGTTTGGACTCATCTTCCTGGGGTCTTGACATCCAAGCAACATCTATCGAGAAATTGATCCCATAGAGAGAGTGGAAAGTTTTTCATGTGTTCCACATCTAATAGGTATTTTTCTTTGCTCCTCTTGAATTACATCAATAGTCCCATGCTCTCATCATCTGCATGTTCACTATTCCCTGTGATATTGTGATCATCTCTTTCCTACTTTTGTATTTTCATCATGTATTTGGCAAAACATTGTCTGGCAATCGTTGTCCAGCTAAGAGCAAAATCTTTAGCATCTTATCAATTTTGGTGTCAATTTTGTGTAACGTGATTTTAAGAGAAGGAAGATATCTACTTCCAACTATCAGATGAAGAGATGGTGGATTGTCTTAAAAGCTGGATCCAAATTGAGGGCTTTCAAGACCGACATAGTCCTGTTGTTGATATCAATAATTTTGACCTAGATAGTTTGCTTAGACTTTTCTTTGCTCAGTTGAAGCCCTTCAACAATAATACAGAAGTTCTGAAGTTTAAGCGCACAACTCCTCCATGTTGTGCGCTTAAACTTCAGAACTTCTGTATTATTGTTGAAGGGCTTCAACTGAGCAAAGAAAAGTCTAAGCAAACTATCTAGGTCAAAATTATTGATATCAACAACAGGACTATGTCGGTCTTGAAAGCCCTCAATTTGGATCCAGCTTTTAAGACAATCCACCATCTCTTCATCTGATAGTTGGAAGTAGATATCTTCCTTCCCTTGAAATCACGTTATATAAAATTGGCATCAAAATTGATAAGATGCTTAAGGTTTTGCTCTCAACTGGACAGCGATTGCTAGACAAAGTTTTGCCAGACAATGTTTTGCGAGATACATGATGGCAATACAAAACTAGGAAAGATGACCACAATATCACATGAAATAGCGAACATGAAGGTGATGAGAGCGTGAGAATATTGATACAATTCAAGAGGAACAAAGAAAAATATCAGATGTAGAACATGTGAAAAACTTCTCGTTCTCTCTACAAGATCAATTTCTCGATAGATACTGTTTGGATGTCAGGACCTCAGGAAGATCAATCCGAACAGGATACATATTTATGTATTTGTGGATGCTAAGAGAACTACAGAACTAAGAACTAAGAACTACAAGAACTAGAGATACTAAATAGCGGCTAGGGTTTTATTTCTTGGATATCTCCCCAAAAGAGTCTTACAAGTCTTTTTATATCGGCTGGAGTATTAACCAAAAGTAAAAGATAGTCGACGGTGAATAGTAATTACAAATAGATAAAAGTACATAGTAATTGCTACTGAATAGATTTTTAGCCGTGGGATGCAACTGAAACATTTCGCTGTAATCCTAGTCATTGGATCTTCATAACTCCAGCACTGGTTTGATCGGACTAGGAGAAAGGGTATTAGAGACTCTGTACCATTCGATCAGTAGTCCGAATAGTAGGAGAGAGGACTCTTCGGACTGTTCGAACATCACTACCCTTTTGGCCGTTAGATCTGGATCGGACCATTTGTAAAGCTTATATCTTCGGACGGTCTGAACGTCACCAATAACCTTTCAGCCGTTGGATGTATATCGGACGATCAGTAGAAGGTAACTCTTCGGACGGTCTGAACATCACCATAACCTTTCGGCCGTTAGATCTGGATCGGACAATCAGTAAAGCGTATCTCTTTAGTTGGTCCGAATGTTCCTTTTATTCATCTGGGCCGCTCGATCTTCATAACGCTTTAACTTTGCATCTCAGCCATCCAGAGTATACCGCTTCAATTGATTTCCCATTTTGATCAAACTCACAGCTTGACAATACTCCCTCCTTTGAAGAACCTTGTCCTCAAGGGGAAATTGAACCAAGCTATGGATACAAGCAGTGGGATCCGTTTAGGGGGTATAAGTCCAGAGTGGCATTTGGTAATACAGCACCTTCCTCACAGGCTGTCGATCTACCCTTCTCACCAAATCCATCTGCCATTGCAGAGCTCAAAAACTTGTCATCTTTGTCAAGAAAATAAATAGAAGAGCCCTGTAAGAGGGATTGAGATCAAAGAACTTATATTGTAGCTTAACTGTAAGGAGCACCTTCTCTGCTTTTTTCGTAGTTTTGGTTGCTTTGGCAAGAGCAGGACAGAAGTACCCTGACACAAGATTTTTATTTGTCAGTAAGCAATTCATTGAACTCAACATCAGGCCACAGCCAGACCCTGGAGTTTAAGGTCCCGCTCATTTCGGCTTGAGTTTCTGGTTTATTTTTCATTATTCATAAATTTTATCTTTTTTCTGGTTAGTATAGTATAGCCAGCAATGCACCTGATGAATAGTATACAAGTATTATTGGCAAAAGGAGTAGGCAAATGGTGGTATAACATCTTGCATTCAGTGTTTGCCTCGTTTATCAATCCCAACATTTTTCAAAGAAATTATTGTACAACTCCCATTGATAAACAAAATTGCTTTTTGGCCGTAACCTACAATGATACCACTAATAAGAAATACTTATAGAAATTTCAGCATATTTTACCCTAAAAAAATTCAGCATATGGGGCATACTCTGTTTGGATTGGATTTTTTTACGGGATTAGTTATATTATATGGGGTTATTTATCGATGCATAATATAACTGAACCTAAATTAGGATTTTTAGAGATGAACCATTTTTTCTAGAAAACTGGCTCCTACATTTCAAGGCTAGTTACAGTTGAGGGATGGGGAGGGTGAACCATACAGTGGGGATAGTTTTTTGAGCAAGAATCACAGCGTTACCATGGGTTACCCTAAGAATTTCAGATGAGGATTGAGTGAATTCTGTTAGGCGAAGGGGGTGTGCTAGAAGAGCAGATAATGACACGTGACCTTGTTAGTGTTCACGAGTAGGTCGTAGAAAATAATCTATGTACACAAATTCTTTTCCATTGTTGGTGTAATAGAAGTCTATTAATTTTCTCTGAGCTTTTGGATGCAAAATATAGCTGAAAAATAGTTGTTATCAATTCATTTCAAATACAAGATAATCCCAACGACCAGCATAACATTTTACACTATGTAGGATATGTGGGAATGCCCTATATCCCTTGTTTAAAAATCTTGATTTACACACTATAAAATACAGCTTTTGACGGATTTGTCCCTATGCACGTGAGCTTTGGTGATCGTTTTAGCGATGTTTTTTTAGCTTTTTTTACTGTAGGTGGTTTTTTTACTGTAGCTGAGTTAGTGAATATTGTAGTGAATAGTGAAAAAAAAGCTGAAGCTAGAAGCTGAAACCGAAACGATCACAACTAGCACTTAACAGAAACGATGGAAGGAAATGAAGGTAGACCATTAGTAGAACAGTAGTAGTATATATGGAGAGAGAGAGAGACGGCTGTTGTGATGGAGATGGATGTGACCTTTATATACTACTAGAGACATAGGCGCGGCGTGACGCCGCGCCAGCCACTGTGTGTACCAAAGTAAAAGAGTTAAAAATTCACAGTAAAAGGAAAATATAGGGTTTTTTCGTAATAAATCAGGGGTATTTTTCGCAATAAAAGGAGAGCGCAGAGACTTTTCCGTAAAAAACAGGTTCTTTTCTAAAGAACCAAGGGTCTGTACGTAATTTCGAAAACCGCGGGACGTTATCAAGGGAAAAAAGTATGGATTTTTTTTGAAAAAATTCAAAGACATTTGTAAGAATCGAGGACCTGTACGTAATTACCAAAACTTTGGAGGACATTTCGCAAATTCGCCACATGGTCATTGTGGTTGCTAAGGGAACCCCGGTCATAATATGCGAAGTACAAGCATAAGTTATGAACCACCAAAGTGATCTATGTAGAAATATTACCTCCATACAATAAAAAATAAACAGGTAGCATTATAATTTGAACGTGCAATAAGAATATTTAACTATAGTAAGTTAATTCGGGATCAAATGAAGTACCTATCATTGACCAGGTTCCATGTCTCTTGTGTCAGCTCAGGGGTTTCAAGTGTTGCGAGGTAGTTCAATATGAACTTGTGGGGGTGTTCTACATGGCAAATAAACCCCATCTCCTTCAACAGATGCTGTTCTGTCCTTATTAGATCATGCCTCAATTCTGAATATTTCTGCATCAAAGATGAGAGTTACAACTTTCAATTAGCACAATTCTCCATGAAAGTTAATATATATTTACTTTCAAAAAAAAGAGAAAAGCAGCAACATAATAGGATACATCATTAGCTATGAGAAAACAGAAGGTATGAAGCAAAGGTTTCAAAAAAAGGAAAAGGGAATTGAAACTCTGGTTAGTTTAACAAAATATACCGTTGGAAAGACATGTAGGTGTTCTATTAGTAGGTTTTCTCTCTTACACTCCATTTTATGGAAGACAAAGATAATATGCTTTGATTTCCTTGGACTCTCCTCTGACTTTCCTGCTAGCCAAACGCAGCTAGCAGCAACTCTCTGCAAGCAAATACAAACAGACTCATCATATTTGCTCATAAAATTCTTAGAATAGTTTTAACAGAGTAACTGGAGACAAGATATTTACCTTCACACTAAATCGAACAAATGATTTCTTGCAGTAAAAACGATGGAACAATACTTGTGCTGTGGCCATCACTGCTTGTGGTCTTTGGTGTGTCAAGGAATCTGCAACATATATAAATTTAAAAAGTAAACAAAAAACTAAATATAGTGAGAATGGGGCTCAGCTAGGCTCAAGCTACACAGAAAATGGTAACAAAATTGAAACTTCGCAACCAAATTCTCTATTCATCAGGCGTAAATTATCAATAAGACTGAAATACTAAATATATGTGAAGATCTGGCATGTCAATCCTTGTGATATCCTGAAAGGTAGTATGAAAGCAAGGTTATTTGTTTACCATAACATTTATAATGGAGCCTCATCTTTACTGCTTTCCATAGCTAATTGACATTGTAGATAGCATCAACACTCTATAGTATTCCATCTGACTTCTTTTTTCTATTTAATGGTGATCCTACCAGGCATAAGCTAAGATGGTGTAATGAATGCAGAACAGCAAAGTAAACTAATACCACACCTTTCACTAAAAATACCACTTCATTCAGCCTATCTAACCATAGCCAACCACTTCCATTGTATTTCATTAACCAGGAGAAAGCTAACAGATGTGTATAGTGGATATCGCTGCAGAGTCAAGGCCCATATCATCCTGATCCAACAAAACAGAAGAATTTAAAGCTTTTGGTCATCTAGCAACACTTGAGAAGATACTAATTCTACAAATAAAATTATCAGGCAGAAAAAAAGTGCAGCTTGGTCACTAAAACTCATACTCCAACAACTTATCATCTTAATTAAGCAAGAAAGATCCTCATTTTCTCCAACATCATGAACAATCCAAGAAAAGGAAGATCTATTTGCAATTTTCTCTTGAAATCCCCAAATTAGTGATGCACATGATCTCATACAACTTTAATTTGCAGGGGAACCTCAAAATTGACATACAAACAACATTGGAAAACAATACAGACCCCAAAACAGGACCCAATCCGACATACTTCTAAGAAAGTACGTACAATTAATGCAAGCAACTAATCTATCACGACTTGGCATTTCTTTAGGTAATACTAATATGAAAAGAAGATATGCTCAACAATCTATCTTAAACTCAGAAGCACAAAAGCACAACTCATATGCAAGCTTGCTTGAGAGCATTGTGTGTTTTTCCACTGTTTGTAGGACAAACATGTAAAAATACATTTCGCTTCTTTTCTTAGGCATTTGGGTACCACATATGAGGATGGCTGTTAGTCAAGATAGCATAGAACTAAAATTCAATTCTTTATAGGACAACAAAATGAGAATATACAGTTCTCTACACTATATCTTGACATCTAAATTAATCTTGAAGACTTACATTACACTTCAATATGGTAAATGTTTAGGCAAATTTAACGAAACTAAAATATCATGTGAAACACTATTGTGTCACCACTCACCAGTTGTCATATTTCATGGTACAAGAATATATTACTTATTTTTGGTGTTTACATTGGTTAGATGAATAACGCTGGATACCAACATGTCACATTGGAAGATTGTTTTTGAAAGGCAAAAAAATAAATTCGTTTGAAGATATGGTACAGAATGCACAAATTTATACACCCAGACAAGAATATGTAGAAAAAACTTGGATGTTGCATAAAGGATGGGGAGCTAAATGGATTCTTACATCATATCAGTCAGATCAAAATTCGCAGAGTTGTGGTAATCCCTCCAGAATCTCAAATGTGTAAAACTGGCCAAGGAATATAGATCATAATTGGAGAGAAGGGAATGAATAGAAACATTTGTAAGGAGTATGCACCGTATCAGACAAAAGTTCTTAGCAAATCTGAATGCATAACAACTGTACAATGAACAAATCCACCAAAGTTTTTGACAGCGAAATAAAGTTTAGTACCTAGAGAATTACAAAAGTGCATGGTAGAGTTGTACAGAATAACATTAAACATCACATAATCAAGGTACATTAAAATTGCTTCCTTTGATGCCATGTCCACCCCAAATAAAAATTGTCTCACTGTGTTCAATAGTAAGAGCAAAAGGACATGTTACCCAACAAAGTAAATTTCTTCATAGGCATGCTCTATTCATTAGAACAACATCCTTCTCTTGATTGCCCCTTCAATCAAGCAGACAACATAAAGTTACTACATGACCTGCAAATGGATGCTAATCGCTGATACCGTGTTTCCGTGATCAAGAATGGTAACAGAGCGCATGTCTGGTTTTGGCATTCCACCGAACACATACGATGCATCCGAACAACAAAAATCGATTAACCACTACGGATCACACACAACACAGGACGCCCAGGAATCCAACAGCGCATCAAGGAAAGCAAGAACTAACCATGATAGCACGAAGAGAGCGCAATGGATGACGAAAGCACCCTCCGGCACAGGAGTGCAGCAATCACCATTGCGGCGTACACTTCTTTTCTTCCCTCGGTGACACAACTCAAAAAGCGCTGAGGGCAGTGACAGGGAAAAATGGCTTGAAAGTTAGTACGAACCCAATTACTGACACCATGTTCAACATTAAGAACAGGATTTGATCACCTGCATGATGAATCAAATAAGTATATACACCTGATAATATGCATCTGTTGCCATCCAAGTTAAGGCAAATCTATCAATAGCAACGCAATTAACATGGTTTGGAAGAGCCATGTGTTTACCTGGTAAGAACAACCCAGTTATGTGCTTCTAAGCTCATGAAAACCTTGTGCCTTGCGACCTCACCGGCTTGTGATGGGAAATGGAGCTGCGGTGGCGACCGGCGGTGTCGCGGCGGGAGTGGCAGCGGGTGTCGGGGGGCTCCGGCTTTGGCTCGAGCAGAGTCGCTAGGCCGGATCCGGTCGGATCCGGGTCGAGCAAGGTTATGCATCTGTTGCCATCCAAGTTAAGGCAAATCTATCAATAGCAATGCAATTAGCATGGTTTGGAAGAGCCATGTGTTTACCTGGTAAGAACAACCCAGTTATGTGCTTCTGAGCTCATGAAAACCTTGTGCCTTGCGACCTCACCGGCTTGTGATGGGAAATGGAGCGCGTGGCGGCCGGCGGTGTCGCGCGGAGTGGCAACGGTGTCGAGGGCTCGGCTTTGGCTCGAGCAGATTCGCTAGGCCGGATCCGGGTTGAGCAAGGCGGGGGTGGCGCCAGAAGGTCGAGGAGGGGCGACGGCGGCGGTAGGGGAGACCGGAAGAGGAGGGGCGCCGGCGGGCCGAGAGGAGATGCGCGGGAGGGGAGGGGCGAGGGGGGAGCGCCGGATGGGGGAGGGAGAAGGGGCGCCGGACGGGGGGGGGGGGGGGAGCCGGATCCGGGTCGAGCAAGGCGGGGGCGGCGCCAAAAGGTCGAGGAGGGATGACGGCGGTGGTAGGAGAGACCGGGAGAGGAGGGGCGCCGGCAGGGGGAGAGGAGATGCACCGGAGGGGAGGGGCGAAGGGGGAGCGCCGGATGGGGGAGGGAGAAGGGGCGCCGGACGGGGGGAGGAGGGATCGAGGAAGCTGCGAGCAGATAGGGTCTGAGGAATGGGGGCAGGAGGTAGCCCGCGCGGCTTGGTAACGAGGAAGCGAGCCGCGGCTCGGTAAGCACGGGAGAAGGAAGCCGCGGCTTGCTATCGAGCGCAAACACGCGTCGGAGGGAGCGCAGGCGAGGACGCGGGCACGCGGCGGGCGCGGAGCGAGGGACGCGGACGTGGCATGCGCGAACGAGCGTGAAGTCCCCCGGAAATGATAAGTGGTAGATACAGGCCTGTGACGTTACGTAGTAAAAGGAACCTGTGTGTGACAATTGATGATGTAATTAACGGCTAATTAGTCGATTTAATGGGATGAGTACGGAGGGGTGATCATGAGGAGCAGGAGACATGGATGATGCATTGATGGTATATATATATTAGCTCTGTCGTAGCTTTTGTCGTAGCTCCTCTACTCTTGTAATTTGTATAGTGTGTACTGTCTATCTAGAGCCATCAAACAAGGAAAAAGAGAGTTTTCATAGGGAGAGTCGATTCTGCATATGGCAATGGTATAACATATCTGTGATGACCCGTGTTATTAACAAGGAGTACTAACACTATTAGTCATCAGATTATTATTCATTTGTTTGGTAGAACACCGTTTCAACAAATAATAAACCCATCAGATGTTGTAGCAGAACAATAATTAGAGACCAAACTAACAAGTCAAACTTGTGGCTGAGCAAGTTCTATGTTATTTACTTGTCACAAAGGTCCAGTCTTTATTTAACACAAATGAGGCTATCATTCATGTACCATGCCTACCAACACCACACCACTATATCTAAACCAAATCATCAATCTTTGGGTGAGGTCGTGGACTCTAACCATTTAATAGTTACCCACTAAGAAACCTCAATATTCAGCTTTGTTTCAAAGCCCGTCGACATTGGACCAGATAATTCTTAACAGTATTTGTAAAAATATTCATATTTTTTAACCTACCTACTAATTACCAACAAGGTGATTTTATATCATAATAATACTTATGGTTGTCAAGGTAAATATGGCTTATGAGAGTATGACTGGGCTTCCAAAAGCTACCAACCACCACCTCCACATCGGCGTCTCTGTTTTGTAAAATTTGTTCTAATTGCTAATTCTCCCTGCTATTACAATTCTATTTCGGCCAAAAGCCAAAGAAAATTTTTGTTGGTGTCACTGAAAATGTACAATTTTGCTTATGCCATCCAAAATCTTATCATTTCGATTTTGCTATCTTTTCAACAGTGCACATTTTATTTTCGCCACTTCATCCAATTTTTCATCGAAGTGGTCTGACCATTAAGAAATATGCAAAAATATCAGAAAAAATAAAATTTAAAAAAGTACCTGAGGATACATAAAAGTTAAGGGACCACTTCTAAACAAAAGTTTTTAAAAATTTCACAAATTTTTTATATCTTGAATATTTTTCTTGAATTTTCCTGGCTTTCTTGTGATTTTCTATTTTTTTAAATTTTTTTTCATATTTTTTACGATCAAAAGTTGGCGGAGTGGCAAATGTAAAATGACAAGATTTTAGATGGTATAAGCAAAATTATATGAGAGGTGATTCTATACTCTCTCAAACAGTAAATTACACAAATATTAAAGTATCTTTAAAGCTGAATTGAGACTACTTATCTCTTGGTTGATATTTTAAAATTTGTGCATATCTATAGGAGTGGAAAGTATGAAATTACTACTCAAATTATACACTTTTTCAATGGAACAACAAAATTTCCCTAAAGTCAAAAGATTCAACCAAAAGCCATCAGCTCGAACTAATTAAAAAAAACACCCGCAATGTGTCCAAAAATCAAGAAACGAAAAACCAAGGAACAACAAAGAGATGAGAGGTGACAGCTTTCGAAAGTGCTATTTACTACGCATTTTATTATGGCAGATTTCTTCGGTAGCATATCTTATTACAGAGACTAGATATACAAATCAAACACTAGCTGTCAAGCAAAATGCGCTGGGGGTTAGATCTTTGATGTCGCGTCTTTGATCTCCTCGAAGGTGATAACCTGCAATAAGTATACGCGCATACATATAAAAAAGAGCATTTTTTCTAGGGATTTGTATTCAAAAATAACATTGATGCAGAGAAAGGAGAGCTAGACAGTATCTCTGAATGACTGCTGTGTTGTAATGAAGGAAATAATGAGAAAAACAGACATGCCTGGTCCTTCCCAGCAAAATCATTGTCCGGAGTAAGAAAAAGCATGCAATGGCATTCCTTCCTGCAAAAGTAGATTACCCATCTGAAACAGATGCTTCTAAAAGTTATCATTTCACTTTATATCCCTTTCCAGAAAAAAAGGAAGTACAAATTACGTTCCACAGCTGTTTACCATACAAAAGTATTCAATATATGCTACATCATAAGAGGTATGGCAGGTTGATTTTGGCTCTCTTAGCAAAGCATATGCCTCCACAATCAATAATATGCCTCCACAATCATAATATGATGGCCATCCAACATTGCAAATGAAAAAGAACCTCACCATGTTTTGTAATAGAGAAGTAGAACACTGCATCTCTAACTTTAAACTGCAAATAGAATCTCATATTTTTTATGCACTACCATAAAAGATAGCCAAAACAAGACCTTATAAACAACCGTACCTCTCACGCATGGGTACGCATGGGCAGTTCCAAAATCCTTGTGCTACTTCAGCAGCTTTGTCATCATAATGCCTAATTTAAATTTAGATCATGGAGGAAAATTAAGTGCCTGTCATTTGCGGACAGAAGATGAATTGAAAAAAAAAGAACAATACGTAAGATAAATTACCTACAAGGGCATAGAGGAGCTCCAAGTTGATCCTTGTGATCAGCAAGTCCCTGTAAACATTTGTTTTAGTTTCCATTCATCATCAAGAAGACACAGAAGGCCTAGTTTCTATTCATCATCAAGAAGACAGAATGCAATCCCTAATTTATACTTTAGCATCAGGAAGGGGCTGCAACATTCCACATTTTATACTTACAATCAAGATGTGATGAACCTTAGTTCTTCATGGGGTAAACACCGTTAGAAGAAAGGTCTGGTGGCGTCAGCTTGGTTAGAGATTTGATTATAGACTGAGATGATAAAACATGAGGAAGAGACTAAATTAATTTATTTTCATTGCTTAATGATAATGGATACATGCTGTCTTTTTGATAAGGAAAACTCGACTTGATCTCTAAAAAATAACCTCTCTAAAAAACATATCTCTATAAAACCCATCTAATAAGAAAACTAATCATTCTTATATCTATCCTAACCAAATTAAGCCTAACATACGTGAAAAGTTGTCACATACCGGAATTATTGTTCACGTGTGTGAATAGTACCCTTGGTTAGGATAGAGATAAGAATAATTAGTTTACTTATTAGATGGGTTTACTATCTTATTTTATAGATGTATTCCATCTATAGGATAGATTTTCTTAGTGATAGAGATTATTTCTTAGAGGTCAAGTCGAGTTATTCCTATAAAAAGGACAGCATGTATCCATTATCATCAAGCAATGAATATAAATTAATCTAATCTCTTCTCCAATTTGTATCATCTCAGTCTATAGTCAAATCTCTCACCAAGCCGATGCCGCCCAGCTTTCCTCCTGACGGTGTTTACCTCATGATGAACTAGATTCATCACATTTGGTATCAGAACAATCGATCCATTCCCACAAGTTCTACTACTATGCCTCCTATTGCTGAGTCGTTGGCCACGATTAGGGGTAGATATCGAGCCCAGTCCTCGTCTTATTGAGCTTTTCCTAAAATTGACACAGTTTGATTTAATATCATTTTATGTATAATTTAGAAGTATTTTTAGAAACGAGCTAACGAGTCGCGCCGAGCTAAGCTAGAGCAAAATTTAAATTCATTTGAAATTAACTCATTTCAATGTTTAACCAATAAGTGAGTATAATTGAAGCAATTTTGAACCGAACCAATGAGCTCATTAACAAGCTTTTTTTTGCCACCCCTAGCCACCATAAAGACTAACGACAACAAGATGACCACTAGTACCAACAACATTGACAAGAAGATGGCGACCACCTTTCTCAACATACATGCCACCTTGGAGAATACCACGAATCAAAAGAAGGTGCAGCAAGAGGCGACAGCGGCATTGTTCCTAGCAGCCGTCGTGGGGCCACCGGAACATGTTGTGACAGCCATGATTCTGCCGATGACTGTTGCAACCATGCCATATCCTGTTGTGGTAGCCGTGTTGCTTTCAATGCATGCCGCGGCAACCATGTTGCTGCCGCGACCTGCTGCTGTACTACCGACACCTACCGTGATCCTACCATGTCCTATTGCGGTATTGCCGAAGGTTGCCATGGCCCTGCTGAAGCCTGCCATGGCAACCGCATCGTGGAAGTCTACCACAATGCTATCGTGGTTACTACTATGTTTGCCATGGCAATCGCCGATGCCATCAATGTTGCTGCACCTGTACATGGAGGCCACGGTCTTCAAAGTCACTAATAAACATCATAGTCTTTCGTCAACTTGGGGTCTTTTAGGGTTGCACCGTAGCTTGAGGATGAGCTGTTGTCGAAAGGGGGAGAAGTTGTCACGTGTTGGAATTATTGTTCGCACATACTGTTCACACACAAATATTCTTTTTTCGATGCCGCCCTCCACAGATCAGAAGAAAGCCTCTCATGGGAAAAGCAGATTTGTGGTGGCTAGGATCAGAGTTTTTTTGGATCTAGACCCTAATGTTGTAGGCCAATAGCCAAATATATAGAGTGTATGTGGACTCCTAGTCTAGATCGAAAGCAATATGGTAATGAACCTAAACTGATACAAACAAATGGTCTAATACTCTAGGCCATGGGAGGGAAGTGAGATTTGAGCATGTGAGCTAGGCCCATCTAATGATGAGGTCAGATAAGTGATTAGCATGTATTAAGGTCTTTCAGTATGAAATGAAGTGGGTTAAGCATTATTAAGGTATACTAAGTTACTAAAGTGGAGCAAAAAATATCATTAACTTTTTTTTTACTTGCATCACACTTCCTCTCAGTCAGTACGGCCCCATACAACCAAGCCAAAAAAAATCCTACTTGAGTCACCTTAGCGTGGCACAACAGAACGAGCCCATCCCACTGAGCCAGAAAGGACCAATGCAAGCAACCAACCAGACGCAATAGTTGTACCTTGAAGACCCCTTCCATGGAGGCATAGTACCAATGCATCAACAGGTGACGTAATAATGGTCTTCCTAGCTAACGTAAGTTAAAGGGCACACCGACGGCCTCTAGCTTTCTCTCTTAATACCAATGCATCAACAGGTGGCGTCTGCTCTCTAGCGTGGTATTGGTCTACGCAAAACCAACACAATGTTCCAACAAATGCGATATCAAGCCGAAACTACACAAGGTAGCATTCTTTGTTGTTCGATTTGTATGGTTAATTATTTTTTTTTTCTTGTGTTCAATTGGTATGACAATGCAAGAGATACATAGATTTGTTCCCCTGTCGTCTGAAAGGATGGTGACGATACTGACCTTGATGACGACGGCGGTGACGGACTTGTCGGCGCAGAAGGTGGTGTTGGAGCGGCGGGCGTACTGCTCGGAGAACTTGCGCATTATTTCGACCGATTTGTCGGATGCATCCACTCCTCCGGCTGTGCGCCCAAAGAACCCATTCAGTCGGATTGTTGAGGAGGAGGAGGAATTTGATTTTAGGGTTTACATACCTTGAGCTCGGACGGCGCATCGGCGTCCTCTGGACATGGGCTCGGGCGGTGCTGGGCGAAAGGGGCTCCCGACGGTGGCGGTCAACGACATCATCGCCGATCAGAAAGAAGATGAGGTGGTTGGAACAACGGAGGAGGAGATATTTTGCTTCCTCTGCTCTGCTGTTGGCCAAGCGATTAAACGGAGGACGAGATATTTTGCTCCACTCGTGTTCCTCCTCGCAAAATTATGGGTGGTCACACCACACGCTCCGCCGCACACGGATTACTCGGCTGCTCGCCACATGTCAGACGCACCAATGGCGTCCAATCACACAAACTTCTAGAGAACTACAAAACTCAGCAGATTTTAGAGACCTTCAGCTAGAGAGCAGATTTTTACGATTCCGCAACTTCCAACTCAATCCCACAAACTTTCAACTTGAAATCTAAGTCCCACTTCTACCTAAAAACCTTGAACTTGAAAAAAAAAACTGCCACAACATCCAACTTTCAACTCCCGATTTGGGGGACTCAGCAAGGGATTCCATATATGTCTGATTTCCATCTCCAAACCCTTCGTAAAGGGATCTACAAGTTCTTAGTTGTGGTACTAAAATATTCCACGTGCCACCATACTTGAATGAGCCTTTAAGATTTTCTTTGGAATTATTGAAGACCATTATTCCAACAGAAACGACCCAGGTTTTTGTTAAATTTTAAGTAACAATTGCGTTATTAATCATTCCAAATTAAGCAATCAATTGCATTAGCAAGAACAAACAAAACACAACCAAAATCACAAAAAGGAATTAATACAGTCCATGGGAGTGTCGGTTATACAAATTAATGGACAATCTAGTAGGTATTGATAACACTAACACAACTAAATTACAACAAGAGAAAAATAGTCATCATCACCTATACAAAGTTGGGGGGATTCACGGCCCCCCAACTATGCCACGCGTCTCTCCCCCTCAAAATAATCTCTAAAACTTTTTTATTTACGTATAGATCCTTATTTCTTACTAATAGATCCTAAATTTTTTAAAAAACCCCTTACACTTTTTCCCCGTTGATAGCGACCCACGGTTTTCAAAAAATACGTACAAGTCCTCGGTACTTTCAAAATAGTCCTTGGTTTTTTACGAAAAAACCCATCAGCTCTTCTTTTATTGCGAAAAGACTCTTGATTTTTTTACGAAAAAAATCCTGTTTTCCCTTTTGCTACGAAATTTCGCCTCTTTTACTTCGATACACACAGTGACTGGCGCGGCGTGACGCCACGCCTATGTAGCTAGTAGTACATATAGAGGTACATGAAGATTTCCCCACAGTCACGAGAGGCCAAGCCACAGCAGAGAGCCAGACGACACCCTACCCTACCCTAGGAGGGGGAGAGGAGAGGAGATCAGGAGAGAGGAGGGGACGGCCACAAAGTTGTAGCCTGCAGTGCAGTGCACAACCGACGACAGAGTGAAAGCGTGATTAGGCTCAACGCAATAATTATTGATCACGGAAAGCACGTACATATACATCTCACCCTCAACCGAATCGGGAGGTTAGGAGGGAGTATCAGAGATAGAGACTGACGGAATCAAGAAATGGTATCTGCGCTTCCATCATAGATGATTGCAAAGGAAAATAGAATGTTGTAAGGTGAAGTCCAATAATGTATTGTAAGGAAAGGTCAAATATTTGCTGACCTGTTCATCGAGCAAAACCATGTCAAGACGCAATATTCTTGTTTTCATCGATATATTCAGTAAAGCGAGTGAGGCTGACACGAACACGCCAACGATGTGATTCTTGATTGACGCCTTACTTTCCTCTCTCCTGCCTTACTTTCCTCTCTCCTCCCTTGTTCCTGTTCACCTCCTGTTTGGCCGAATGGCCTGCAAGCCTCTCCCTCTGCTCCTTATCTATTCTCTCCTTCTCCCTCTCTCTTACTTTCCCCATTGTGATTCCTCTGCTCCTTCCAGCCAAGTCTTCTGCAACCCACACTGAGCATGGTTCTGGCCACTCCCAAACTGCTTGTACCTTTTTGGTATCCATGGCAACTCTGTCTGTCGAAATGACATGGCCTAGGTATGCCACGGTGGTCTCGCTGATGAAACACTTGGAATGTTTGAGGAAGACTTGATGTTGACGAAGAAGGCGAAGGACCGCCTTGACATGGCGTAGATTCTCTACCCAAGAGGGGCTATATATGAGGATGTTGTTGAAGAATAGCACGACAAAGAGGTGCAAGAAAGGACGAAGAATACTATTCATTAGTGCGTGGAATGTTGCCAAAGCATTTGTTAGGCCAAAGGGCATCACGAGAAACTCGAAGATGCCTTCATGGGTGCGAAAGGTCGTCTTAATATTTTTTTGGGGACATCCGCACTTGGTGGTAGCCTGACTGAAGATCCAATTTGGTGAAGAATTTGGCACTATGCAATTCATCCAAGATCTCTTCCACCATCGGGATAGGGAACTTGTCTTTAGCTGTCTTGGCGTTGAGAGAGTGGTAATTAACACAAAAACACTAGGTGTTGTCATGTTTCTTGACAAGGAGGTTAGGTGAAGAGTAGGCTGAGGTGCTTGGGCAAATAAGGCCTTGCTTTAACTCATCCTTGAGTAGTTGTGGCTATCGATAAGGACGAATGGAGATGGGAGTTGTCCCTGGCAGGAGGTGGATGTGATGATCGTGCTCGTGTGCAGGAGGGAGTCCATGAGGAGAGACGAATAGATCATCAAACTCATAGAGCAAGGTATCCATCAAAGCCAGCCCTGAGATGGAGCAAACCTACTCCGGCAGAGGGGACATCTCCAAGCCGTGCCACTGAACTTTGTGATCAGCTCGCCAAAACGTCATGGACAGCCTGTCGAAGTCCCAAAGGATAGGCCCTAGAGTACGGAGCCATTGTATGCCAAGCACCAAGTGAAAACCATCCATTGGTAGGGAGTAGCAATCCACGGTGAAATCTTCTTGATTGATCCGAATGGTCGGCTCTGGATAGATTCCCGAGCTACGCATTCGATCTCCATTGGTCACCATTACCCGTAAGCTATTGCGCGGATGGACGGGCACGCCGGTGCGTTGTGCAGCTGTGGGGTGATGAAATTATGTGTGGAACCCGAATCCAGCAGTGCTAGCAATGGCGTGCCACACACCAGTACTTCAAGTTGCATGGTCTAGCTCACCCGAGGAGTAATGCCGGTCACAACATACAGGGAGGTGCTTGGCTCCATACCATCGGCGACGATGTCAAAATCTGTTCCCTCATCGGAACTTTTGCTGGGAGAGAAGAGTAAGAACAACCGCTTGCACCGGTGGTTGGGGGTGAACTTTTCATCGTAGTTGAAGCATAGACCTGCCGCCCGGCATTACTCCATCTCTTTGCTAAACTTGCTGCCGTGGCTGAAGATGGTTTTCTCAGCAGAGGATGGCAAGAAACTTCTGCTGATATTACTCCACAGACCCGGTTTGCACCAATTCTTTGAGCTTGCCGAGTGGATTGTGATGGATTGATGGCTTGCAGCGCATGTTAATGTACTCCTTGAAGTGGTGCCAGCTGAGTTCCCCCTCATCCCTCTCAAGTTGAAAATACCACTACTGTGTCGCCCCAATCAGATGGTAGGATGCAAGCCATACCTTGTTTTCTGCCCATGGAAGAATTGCTCACAACGCTGCAGCCAGCCGAGCGGGTCCTCCTATCCATCATACGCTAGAAATTCCACCCAGTAGAAGCGAGGAGGCTTCTCGGTTGTTAGCCCAGTCCCGTTCCCAGCAGGGACTGACAGCAACTCATCTCCTAGTGGCCACTTTTCCATAGCTATCAGCTTGTTCCCAAACTCATCCATCTTGTCTTGTTGTTTAACAATGCACTCCTTTAGCTCATCCATTTGTTTGGACATATTTGCTGTCAGGGTCGCCATCTGCTCCAGGATTGTATCCATGGTTGCCCGATCATCTGATACCAGATTGTCAAGCCTAGACCTTTGCCGAAGGTTGTAGGTGTGGGTGACAGGGTCTCCAGGCCCGGAAACCTTTGGAGGAGCTGTGCCGGAAGAGCTATAGAGGAATAGCAGAAAGTATGCGCAGGGGAAGGGCACAAGGAAAAAGACGGAGGAGAAAGTAATGAACTGGTAAATCTCTGCCCTTTATTGATACATCGTTCCCATTTATATATATAGGAGAAGACCTCCCTAACAATCTTAACTATTCTGGACTCTAATCCGGATTCACCCTTACTCAATGTATCTCCTATTGCCATTATAACTCTTATGTCCTATTCCAACTCTGACTCTTATCCCTATTCTGAAACATACTTCCCTAACTGAACACAATCCTCCAAGTAGACTAACCTACAGCGGAAGAACTGGCCGCCGTTGGCTGTTCGGTTTGATATGATCTCCTCATATAGAACTTGCCAAATCTCCCATGCCTAACACCATATGAATGCCACCAATAAACTAAAATGGCAAAATATATACATATATTAGGATTTAGGACTGAAAATAATACACATACTGAAATTTAATAGTTAAAGCTTAAATACTTACGAGGGCTCCTTAGGTTGATGTTTTGGATTGCTATTTTATTTGAAAAGATGTCTCCATGTTGGTCGTCATAGAGAATGCTTTGTTGATTGATCTTGTTTCTAAGATCCTCATCTTCTACCATTATTGCAATTACATCTGTGAAGCAACCCTTTAGCTCTCCAGCATATGCATTATCACCCTTCTTTTGGTTGGCAAAGAATTTCCTTAGGTTCAAATAGAGGGCAACCTCATACAGTGGGGTCTCTATTTGCATCTCCCAATGTTGTTCTACAGTTTTCATGATGCTCTTGAGCAAACATTTTTTGTTTTGGGAAGGGAAGGCTGCTTTGATCTTTTCTTTTGCTTGAGCCATGAATGCTGCAACCTCTTGCATGGTAGACTTCTTATCACCATCAATTATCCTCAATACAATAAGAAGTAGTTGTGCATCTCTAAGGCATTCCTCAACTGAATTCCAAAACTCTCTAGAAAGTACAATTTCATACGTTCTTTTTAACAACCTTTATCTTTGCTAATTTGGTCATAGTCCAATCATCAGCAGCAAAATAGATACCTTCAAGCATCTTTGTGCTTGTGCAAACTCCGTAAAGTAAGAAATGCTGTGGCAAACTGAGTAGTTGCGGTTTCACAAGATCTATTCCACATGTCTTCTCCCTCATTGCACTAAGAAGCCTCCTATGCTTGTAAATAAAAGTGGTGACATGTCGGGCACGTGCAATGGGCTTCTTAAAGTCCTTCAACTCCCTATGTCTTCCAACATAAGGTCCAAGTAATGTGCAGCACACGGGGTCCAAAAAAGTGTAGGAATACTCTCCATGAGAAGCTTGCCTACTACCTTATAGTTAGCACTATTATCGGTGATGAACTTGAACAACTTTGTATTTTCCAATGTTCATGATCCGCTTTTCTAGCAAATCAGCTAGCATTATTGCATCATGTGTTTCACTTGATGCATCAATAGACTCTAAGAAGGAAGTCCTCTCTGGACTGAATATTGCCCCCTCCTATCTGTCTAATCATCTAACATGGGTGTGCAACCATATTACTTCCACATCTCCTAATGTTTCGCCCTTGAATTATCTGTCTTGTTAACCACCTCCTCAAGCAATGGCTTCCTTAGCTCATAGTAGCTAGGAGGTTTGTACCCAAAACCATACTGTACAATAGCCTCCATAGCAATCTTGAATTGTCTGGACTGAATATTGCCCCCTCCTATCTGTCTAATCATCTAACATGGGTGTGCAACCATATTACTTCCACATCTCCTAATGCTTCGCCCTTGAATTATCTGTCTCATTAACCACCTCCTCAAGCAATGGCTTCCTTAGCTTATAGTAGCTAGGAGGTTTGTACCCAAAACCATACTGCACAATAGCCTTCATAGCAATCTTGAATTGTCTTGAATTTGCGTCATTGAATGGTATGATGCACTCATAAAAGAACTTGGCTAGTGACCATGTTGATAGAATGCCTTTCTTCCTTGGTCCTTATGTTGGCTTGAATGCTACTTTGAGAAGTCCCTTTCGTATGTTTATCTCTACAACCTCTGTGGGTGTACGTTGAAGCATTGCGCCAATGGACTTAGTCTCCTTTGCCATCTTTGGTGATAGAACCTTGAACTTCAAGGCATATTTCTTTCTTTTGGTAGCTGTCCCTGAACTTAGCTGCACAACACTTTTAACAACATCTGGGACTCCTCTGGCACATGCTCTTCATCTTGCTATTGTTCTTCATCGTCATTTAGGAAGAGTGGCCTTTCCTTCCTCTTGTTCTTCATCAAAGCATCATGCATCTCGTGTGATTGATGTGGTTGTTTTGGCACACTTTTGAACATCTCCAAACCCACCCACAAGATGCTCCTTGAGCCTTGTTATTCCTCCAGATACCTTTTTTGCTTCAAAGCGAACATTGCACCGAATCTCATTTGCCAATTATTGGCCAAAATCCATACTTCCATCCCGGATCATTTGATTTGCCCTTCGTTTAGGATCGATCATTGGAATATATGAGGCGACGTCAGAGGTCCTTGCGCTTGTAGTTGCCTTTTGATGTCGTGCTTCTGCAAGTGCAAACTAGAATTACCACATGACAATACGATTGTATGACAATGCTATCAACAGGTGTACTAGCAGAGAAGTACATAGCAGTAGCACATCAAGCATAGTAGTGTACACATAGCACATCGAGCATACACATCACGTCAGAAAGAGGTAAATGCCTAAATGTATTCATGCTACATTTGTTTTGATCCACATTTATATGGCTCAACTAATGTTTTCATTTTCAGTCCAACTAGGATTCGTACCATTCTCAACATTAAAAGTGCTATTACAAATTAAAACCCATAAGTTAGTTTGTTCTGATCACAAATTGATGTTCACTGTAATAGATTTCCAATGCCATCATGCCACAACATAGAAGTCCAAATAGGCATACAACGAAGTTGCCCAAGGGGGGACTGAAGCAAGCCAACATTTTGATGGGCTTAAATAAAGGGTACTAAACAGTAGTATGCTACATCATCAACATGATAGTACTACTAGTTTGTGTGATATTTATTACCTTGATGACCGTTATTGTTGGCGTACTACTAGTTTGTGTGATATTTATTACCTTGATGACCGTTATTGTTGGCCTGCTCAACGGAGAGGAGGGAAACGACATAGAGGGTGTGGGAGAGGAGCTGGAGGAGGGATATCTCGCGAAGCTAGAGGTGGCGGACTAGAGGTGGTGCTGCGGCGAAGATTGGAGCCGACGTAGGGAGATCTCGTGGAGCTGGAGGTGGCAGACCGGAGGAGGCAGCTGTAGATTGGAGGACTGGATGTAGCGCGCGGTGGAGACTAGAGTCGGTGAAGCCGTGGAGGAGACCGGAGTCGGCGGCGGAGACTCTCCTTCCTTTTTTTCTAGTAGCGGCGGAGACTCTTCTCAACTTCCCAAACCTGATCTGAACGAATCTCTGCCTTTCTAGACTTATACCCCTTGAACGTATCCACACTGCTTGTATCCACAGCTTGGTTCAATTTACCCTGAGGACAAGGGTCTTCAAAGGAGGGAGTATTGTCAAGCCGTGAGTTTTATCAGAATGGGGAATCAATTGAAGTGTTATACTTTGGACGGCTGTGAAAATATGAAATATCATTATATATTTAGTATATAGTAATTTTATCGAGGGTGTATCTGGTGCATCTAGTATAATATTATGCAAATTTTGAAACAAATTTGGGTAGATAGACTGCAAGATGATATAATATCATACAAAAATTTAAATGAAAAATCAATGTAGATTCGGAGAAACAAAAAAAGAAGCATTTCGGTGAATTTTAACCTATTTATCTCTTTACTTTTGAATTCCCTTTTTAACCGGATTTGCCCTTTTTTGTTTCTCCACATGTAAGATTAAATTTTGCAAAAAAATATTGTGGTATATTAGTTTGATTTTTAACCAATGTTCTCGAATTCTTTTTGGAATTTTGAGGACCATTTGCATGATTTTTGAAGATGGATGCGTCAAAACATTAAAAGGGTTGGATGCATCGGATACTTGTGTCTCTAATCCTATACATAGTTATCATTGTAATTTGTAGGTATATTATTGTTCTCTTTAACATCACCTACTCTAGAAACTCGGAAGTGTTTCATGTTCTGCAGTTCCAGATGCACTGATGATTGAGGTGCATCAACAATTGAAGTGGTTAAATTCATGAATCTTGGCCAAAAGAATTGAGCAGTAGGCTCAACAACACTAAATGATCGGAGCAGTCGCATCCACACGTATGTTTGATTTTTCAATAGTATGTTTCAATTAAAAAATAAATCCGATAGATAAAAGTACAGCTGCCTAGCAGTTCATGTCCGATGATAAGAATTAATATCATGTACAACTCTAAGTATTCGCATGCATCTTGTGGACCTACCTGGTAGTGAAATGATGGCAAAATCTGGGTTCAAGGGGAGAGACTAAAGGAGACGCAAAGCATAGTTAAGTCACTCAGCACTAGGAGATGTGGTTTCATACCTGGTTCAAAAGACCCATTATATTTCTTATAGAAATAACAAGCTTACTCAAATTCTAAAAGACTCCCTTGATATATCTAAAACCCTACATCATTAGTTTTGCACATTCTTAGTACCGAATATGTGAATAAATATTTGGTTTCCATGCTTAAAAGGCCATGCAAAGACATTGGTGTTCGTTCACATCGCGCTAGAAGAAAAGTTCATCGAGGAGACTAGTTTTTTAGCAATGTAAACAAACACTAATGTCTTTGCATGGCCTTCTGAACATGGCAACCAAATATTTATTCATATTCAGTACTAAGAAGGTGCAAAATTAATGATGTAGGGTTCTAGATATACCAACATAGTTTTTTAGAATATGAGAAAGCTTGCTATTTCTATAAGAAATATGAGGGACCTTTTGAACTAGGGATAAAATCACATATCTTAGTGTTGAGAGTGACTTATTTATGTTTTGCGCTTTCTTTAGTCTCTCTCCTTCAACCCCAAATCTTGCCACCCTTTTACTGCCAGCTAGGTCCACAAGATGCATGCGAGTACTTAGGGTTGTACATGATGTTAATTCATATTCTCGGATATGAACCGTTAGGCGAGTGTAATTTTATCAATCAATCTTCGAGATAAACATATTGATTTATGTTTTAATTGAAACATACTATTGAAAATTCAAACATACATGCGATACGACGGCCGATCATTCAGCTTTTGTTGAGGCTACAACATGATTCTTTGGCGAAGATTCTGAATTTAACCACTTCACTATTGATATTAACTCAAGTAAAATCGCATCCGAATCGCAGGATATGAAGCACCTCGAATTTCTAGAAGGTGGTGTTAAAGAGAACAATAATATGTCTATAAATTATAAGGATAACTATAGATATGATTAGATATAAGAGTATCCGGTGCATCCAACTCTTTCAGTGCTTCGGTGCATCCATCTCAAAAAATCATTCAAATTGTCCAAAAAAATTCAAAAAAAATTAGAGAATGTTGGTTCAAAATCAAACTAATATGCCACAACATTTTACCGCAAAATTTGATCTACAGATGGAGAAAGAAAAGAAAAGGGCAAATCCAGCTGAAAAGGAAATTCAAAAATAAACGTATAAATATAAAGGTTAAAATTCACTGAAATGCATCCTTTTTTTATTATTTCTAATCTACATTGATTTTTGATTTGAAATTTTGTATGATATTTTATCATCCCGTGGTTTATCTACGCAAATTTATTTTAAAATTTGCATGATATTATATTGGACGCACCGGATACACCCTCGATAGAATTAATATATACTAAATATGAAATGATATTTTTTATTTTCACCAGTGTAGTGCAGATCCCTAACTTGTTCATTCGAGACCTCAATCATTTAAACATGAATTTGGTAGCACCATACATTCTTTCTTTGTGCTTTTATATCAAAGAGATCATCAATGCTCTGTAGTTCACACCTCGTCCTTCTAAGGTCACGACTTCAGGGTCATTCTGTGTGTAATTTTCAAATAATAAAAATGATGTTCTGATTTATTGATGGAAAATTTCTGTATTAAGGATATGACTATGTTAGCAAACATCTAATACATCTTTGTACTCCAATATGATTGCCATAAATTCATCAAGTAATTGTAATTGAGCAAGTGCACAATGACAATTTGGCAGTAAAGAAGGAAAGCTCACGATTCACAATTTCATACTATACATAATTCCTAACTTTCAGATGTCATTATATGACAGCAAATAACAAAAGAATTAAGAATATGATTATATGCAAAAGATATGTTAATATGTAAATAAAATATAACAGTTTAAGTACTATTGTGTAGGCCTTCCCTGACCCAATATGTCAATATGCAATAATGCAAATATTGTAACAATCAAATACAGAACGTACTAGTGGCTTCATGTCTGTGAAGACCTCTTTGCAATAAAACAAAGAAAGCTTATCAATTAGCGCTAAAGATTAGAAACAAAAAAATATATAGAGAACAACATGTCTATCCATGTGTAACAAAAGTGATTGAAGACCATCTGAAAAGTAAATGATTTCTTTACAAAATTTTCATCTTTTTTACATGTCACCATGATAGTTCTGTCCTGTATTCCAATGCATTTGTTATGTTCCCTCCCAGGCCTCACTCGGCAGTACACTAATATTTTCCGATCCCTAAGTAGAAACCATAAAAATCGTTTTATAATCCGAGACTTTGATTATAAAACAATTTTTATGGTTTGCTCTTAGGCATCAGAAAATTTTTGTGTACAGCCGAGGAAGACCTGTGAGGGAAGATAACAAAAGCATTTAAATACATGATATAACTATTATGGTGACATGTAAAAAAGATGAAAAATTTGTAAAGAAACTATTTACTTTTCATATGATCTTCAATCACTTTGCCACACATGGTTAGACATGTTGTTCCCTATATATTTTTTGCTTCTAATCTTTAGCACTAATTGAAAAGCTTTCTTTTTTTTATTGCAGAAGAGGTCTTCGCAGACATGAAGCCACTAGTACGTTCTGTATTTGATTGTTACAATATTTGTATTATTGCATATCGACAGATTGTGTCGGGGAAGACCTACACAATGGTACTTATACTGTCATATTTTGTTTATATATTAACATATCTTTTATATATAATCATATCCTTAATCTTTTTGCTGTTTGCTGTCATATAATGACATCTGGAAGTTGAAATGATATATAGTATAAAATTGTGAATCATGAGCTTTCCTTCTTTATTGCCAACTTGTCGTTGTGCACTTGTAGATTTACAATTATTTGATGAATTCATGGCCATCATCTTCGAGTATAAAGATGTATCAGATGTTTGCTAACATAGTCATATCGTTAACACAGATCTTTTTATCACAAAATCGGGATATCATTTTTATTATTTGGAAACTACACAAAATGACCCTGAAGTCATGACATTAGAAGGATGAGGTGTCAACTTCAGAGCATGGATGATCTCTTTGATGTAAAGGCACAAAGAAAGGATGCATGGTGCTACGAAATTCATGATTAAATGGTTAAGGTCTAGAGTGAGCAAGTTAGGGACCTCCTCTAGAGTGGTGAAAATATGAAATATCATTTTATATTTAGTATATAGTAATTTTATCGAGGGTGTATCTGGTGCATCCAGTATAATATTATGCAAATTTTGAAACAAATTTGGGTAGATAGACTGCAAGATGATATAATATCATACAAAAATTTAAATGAAAAATCAATGTAGATTCGTAGAAACAAAAAAAAGAAGCATTTCGGTGAATTTTAACCTATTTATCTCTTTACTTTTGAATTCCCTTTTTAACCGGATTTGCCCTTTTTTGTTTCTCCACATGTAAGATTAAATTTTGCAAAAAAATATTGTGGTATATTAGTTTGATTTTTAACCAATGTTCTCAATTCTTTTGGAATTTTGAGGACCATTTGCATGATTTTTGAAGATGGATGCGTCAAAACATTAAAAGGGTTGGATGCATCGGATACTTGTGTCTCTAATCCTATACATAGTTATCATTGTAATTTGTAGGTATATTATTGTTCTCTTTAACATCACCTACTCTAGAAACTCGGAAGTGTTTCATGTTCTGCAGTTCCAGATGCACTGATGATTGAGGTGCATCAACAATTGAAGTGGTTAAATTCATGAATCTTGGCCAAAAGAATTGAGCAGTAGGCTCAACAACACTAAATGATCGGAGCATTCGCATCCACACGTATGTTTGATTTTTCAATAGTATGTTTCAATTAAAAAATAAATCCGATAGATAAAAGTACAGCTGCCTAACTGTTCATATCCGATGATAAGAATTAATATCATGTACAACTCTAAGTATTCGCATGCATCTTGTGGACCTACCTGGCAGTGAAATGATGGCAAAATCTGGGTTCAAGGGGAGAGACTAAAGGAGACGCAAAACATAGTTAAGTCACTCAGCACTGGGAGATGTGGTTTCATACCTGGTTCAAAAGACCCATTATATTTCTTATAGAAATAGCAAGCTTACTCAAATTCTAAAAGACTCCCTTGATATATCTAAAACCCTACATCATTAGTTTTGCACATTCTTAGTACCGAATATGTGAATAAATATTTGGTTTCCATACTTAAAAGGCCATGCAAAGACATTGGTGTTCGTTCACATCGCGCTAGAAGAAGAGTTCATCGAGGAGACTAGTTTTTTAGCAATGTAAACAAACACTAATGTCTTTGCATGGCTGATGCGGGGTGGGGTGGCCCGATCTTCACGACGTAGGATTATGGATAACTAACCCGTGCAACCTAGCAATTGATGCGGCCAACCACCGTCTCTATACGGCAACCTACAGCACTCAAATTACTCAACCACACACTACGACCTTCGCCTACTCGCTAACGTGGAGCAGACACGTTCAAGCAATCACCAAGGATTCGCAAGAACAACGGAGTAGCAACTCAGAAATAACGCCCAATCCCAATTAGTGGTGGAAATGACTCACACACAAAAGGAACAAGTGTTCTACTAAAATTTTCAAGCATCAAAACTCCCTTCATACATGGGGAGGTGCCCCTCTATTTATAGTGGAGGTAACTTATTCATACATGGGGAGGTGCCCCTCTATTTATAGTGGAGGTAACTTAGGAGCTAAGAAACGTATGAGGTAAGCGCTGACATCACGTTCTTCGATCTTCTGTGGCTAAAGTTACTTGAGGGCGAAGAAATGTATGAGGTAAGCGCTGACATCATGTTCTCCGATCTTCTGTGGCTAAGGTTACTTGGGGGCAAAGAAAGCAATGAGGTAAGCGCTGATATCATATTCTCTGATCTTCTGTGGCTAAGGTGTCCATGTTATTAAAGCTTCTTTTCCTTCTGTTATCTTTTCCTTGAATCTGAGAACACATAAAATAGGAGAATTAGGTAGCAACAAATTCTCATGAGTATAAGAATAGTCACTAAGGAAAAGATTCACCTCTTGTCGCATTTGTTTTGCTTTATCTCTTGTGATTGGCCCATTAGTTTCAACACTTGAAGTGTGTTTGCTAATGATGTCCTCATCAATGGCCTTCTGAACATAGCAACCAAATATTTATTCATATTCAGTACTAAGAAGGTGCAAAATTAATGATGTAAGGTTCTAGATATACCAACATAGTTTTTTAGAATATGAGTAAGCTTGCTATTTCTATAAGAAATATGAGGGACCTTTTGAACTAGGGATAAAATCACATATCTTAGTGTTGAGAGTGACTTATTTATGTTTTGCGCTTTCTTTAGTCTCTCCCCTTCAACCCCAAATCTTGCCACCCTTTTACTGCCAGCTAGGTCCACAAGATGCATGCGAGTACTTAGGGTTGTACATGATGTTAATTCATATTCTCGGATATGAACTGTTAGGCAGGTGTAATTTTATCAATCAATCTTCAGTACAACATATTGGATTTATGTTTTAATTGAAACATACTATTGAAAATTCAAACATACATGCGGATACGACAGCTTCGATCATTCAGTTTTGTTGAGGCTACAGCATGATTCTTTTGGCGAAGATTCTTGAATTTAACCACTTCAGCTATTGATATTAACTCAAGTAAAACTGCATCTGGAACTGCAGGATATGAAGCACCTCGAATTTCTAGAAGGTGGTGTTAAAGAGAACAATAATATGTCTATAAATTATAAGGATAACTATAGATATGATTAGATATAAGAGTATCCGGTGCATCCAACTCTTTCAGTGCTTCGGTGCATCCATCTCAAAAAATCATTCAAATTGTCCAAAAAAATTCAAAAAAAATTAGAGAATGTTGGTTCAAAATCAAACTAATATGCCACAACATTTTACCGCAAAATTTGATCTACAGATGGAGAAAGAAAAGAAAAGGGCAAATCCAGCTGAAAAGGAAATTCAAAAATAAACATATAAATATAAATGTTAAAATTCACCGAAATGCATCTTTTTTTTTGTTATTTCTAATCTACATTGATTTTTGATTTGAAATTTTGTATGATATTTTATCATCCTGTGGTTTATCTATGCAAATTTATTTTAAAATTTGGATGATATTATATTGGATGCACCGGATACACCCTCGATAGAATTAATATATACTAAATATGAAATGATATTTTTTATTTTCACTAGTCTAGAGTAGATCCCTAACTTGTTCATTCGAGACCTCAATCATTTAAACATGAATTTGGTAGCACCATACATTCTTTCTTTGTGCTTTTCTTTACTATTATAAAAGAAGCAATTGGTGGTTGGTCCGTTCTTTATCAAATCTGGACCGTCCCCCCTCACTTATGATATGAAATAGAATCTGGACCATCTACATAGGCCCCCCTCGCTCCCCGCCTCACCTCGCTCTCCCACGCCGCCCCCTCCTCGCCTCCCGGCCCTCCCCCTCGCTCTCCCTCCCTCCCACCCTGCACGCCGCCTCACACCCACCTCGCGCCGCCTCCTCTCCCTCCCTCCCACCCCGTGTGCCGCCTCCTCTCCCTCCCTCCCACCCCGCGCGCCGCCTCCTCCCTCCCTCCCACCCCGCGCCGCCGCACCGCCTCCTCCCCACCCCGCTCTGCCGCCTCCTCCCCTCCTTCCAACCCCGCGCGCAGCCGCCTCCTACTCCTCCCCACCCCGCCCGCGCCGCCTCCTCATCCCCACCCCGCCTCAAACCGTGTCCCCCTCGGTGCAACTCGCGACGGCGAACCCATCCCATGGCGGCCAACGCCCTCGCGCTGCGGCGGCAAGACGTCGAACCCCAAGGCGATCCGTCCCCATCCACTAGGAGGGCGGCGGCGGCGGCAGCGCATGGCGCCGCGCGCGTCGAATTCAAGGTGAGGTTCGAGGCGCATAATCGACCGCAAGCGCGGCGGTGGCGTTCGGGAGAAGCTCCGATCCCGAGATCGTGGCGGTGGCGCCGCTTGACGGAAGAGCTCCTCCCGAGGCCCTCCTCGCCCGCTTCAACGTTCGCGAGGTCGAGATGGGCACCCGCCGCCTCATCCTCCGGATGGTCCACAACCCCACCGCCCTAGATCCCCGATGCCGCCTCCGTGCATGCCCGCTTCTTCTCCTAGGGTTTTCTCCCTTATCTCTCTCTTAGATCGAGTATAGTGCTTCTGCTAATTTAGTCCAAGCCCATCATCATGAGGGCCGAGTACGCCTACTGCCCCAACCTCACCATCATCGACACCCCAGGTTCGTGCTTAAGGTAGGCAGAGGTGAACTTGAGACTTCAAATTCTCACATCTCAATCAAGAGGAGTGGTTGTTTAGTCAGTTTGTCATTTGTTTGATGGAATTGTGTGTTTGCTGTAGGCTAAGAAAGGTGAGCCGGAGAGCACGCCGGAGGAGATCTTGTCGATGGTGAAGTCACTAGCGAGCCCGCCCCATCGCCTCCTCCTATTTCTCTAGCAGAGCAGCGTCGAGTGGTGCCCTTTGCTCTGGCTGGATGCAATTAGAGAGATTGATCCCACTTTCAGGTGCACGATGATTGTCATCTCCAAGTTTGACAACCGCCTCAAGGTATGTTCTGGTTTTCCGTTGCAATTAGAGAGATTGATCCCACTTTCAGGTGCACGATGATTGATAGTACGCAGGTGACCCCAGCTTGCGCAAGAGTGGCGCAGCAAATATATTTATTAAGGTGTGTTCGCATATGAATCAACCTCTTTTGGTACTCCGCCAGCCTGACAAATTAGGGATCATGTGAATTAGCATGCTGGAATAATTGCAGTTGTTTGTTATATTCAGACATAATGAAGTCAACCTGTACCTGAGCTGCGTCTTGGATAGATGGTAAGGCGTGTGGCATTTGCAGCTCTTAGTTGCTTAGCATCGTACATTTGTGCTGCATCACGCATGGAGGTTCTGCTTAGGTAATTGGACATGACTATCACATTATAGAAAAACCATGAGGCATTCCTAATTCTAATTGCATTCCATTTCCAGTGTTGCCTGGTTGAATACTAAGACATGTTACAAATAGAATGAATCTTCTAGTTGTGAGAAGAGAATATTATGCCCTATTGTCAATTATATGCCAGTGCCAAATAATGACTCTCTTCCTTTTTTCATTTTCCTTTTAATGGCCCATGAAATCAGTGCTACTTGATGTTGTGGTTATCACCACAGGTTATTTGAATAAAATAGAAGTAAGCAACTAAAATATTTTGACAATGGACTGGTTGTATAAGGGAAAGTATGTTGAAATTGAGCTTGTTTCTAACAGGAAGCCCAAGGAATAACTCGTGGAAGAAAATGTCAAGGTGTCACTGTCCTATTATGGTACATGTGATGTAATCATGTAATTATGTAAATCAACTGAATTGCTAATTTTAAGGCACATACTTAGCTAACCATAGAAGTATAGAACAGTGCTACCGTACAACATAGAAATATCAGAGTAATTATTCTTATTATTTGCTTTGACATTCAAATGATACGAATAGCATATGCTTGGAAGTTGATTGGTTTGTAATCAATACCGAATACTTGAAACTTTTACTACTTATTTGTTTGTCCTATTAGCAATTACACCGTGTACTTCAGATCCGTTGCAACGCACGGGCACCTTACTAAAAATTAAACCCTCTGCCCCGCGATGATGGAAGACCCTTTTGGCAACATATAGTCGCTTCTTCTACAGTCGCTTAGATTTGCAAGATTTTGAGGAGCTTTATCATTACTATATGACCTAAAAGGTGAGATAGGTCAGAATCAAAATTTTGTCAAACCTTCTTGTATGTTAGACCTTATAAAGTGCTTTATGTTTGCTAGGCTTGGTAGCTCTGTGACCCTGATGCTAAATATGTTTTTGAAGCATTGAGGAGGGCTGGTGTAAAAACATCTGTTGTATCCAACTTGACACCCGTCTTGCCACTTTACAAGCCCCGAAATGTGATCACCGGTTTGATGCGATTCTTGTGTCTTTTGAGGTGGGTTTCCATTTTCGGATGAGCTGGTTTAGCTAAGCCTATCATTTAAGCTCAACTCTGCAGCTATCTGTATTTTGTATCCAAGCTTCACTATGGTTTTCCTATTAATCTTTGCTATTAAATTATGTTGTCCTGCTCCTACTAACAAGTTGCAATGAAAAGCCAAACCCAACGATATTCTTGAAGGCTCATGAGTGCAAGGCGTGAAACTCAAGAGGTCGTGCACATTGGTGATGACCGTAGGAATGATTTATGGGGAGCTAGGGCATAAAACCTGAAGAGGCTTTGGGGCAGTGATCAGGCAACATATATTAGTTTTTTTAACAACCAAATATACCATGTACTGATCATGTAGTGCAATTGTTAGGATTGATCTTAATTTGTTAAATATCAAAAATATTGTTGCTGCGGATAAATAAACATCATATTTGATAGTATGCATCACTTTTATTTGGTTTTCCGTTGCAACGCACGGGCACCTTACTAGTATATCAAAGAGATCATCAATGCTCTGTAGTTCACACCTCGTCCTTCTGAGGTCACGACTTCAGGGTCATTCTGTGTGTAATTTTTAAATAATAAAAATGATGTTCTGATTTTGTGATAGAAAATTTCTGTATTAAAGATATGACTATGTTAGCAAACATCTAATACATCTTTGTACTCCAATATGATTGCCATAAATTCATAAGTAATTGTAATTGAGCAAGTGCACAATGACAATTTGACAGTAAAGAAGGAAAGCTCACGATTCAGAATTTCATACTATACATAATTCCTAACTTTCAGATGTCATTATATGACAGCAAATAACAAAAGGATTAAGAATATGATTATATGCAAAAGATATGTTAATATGTAAACAAAATATGACAGTTCAAGTACTATTGTGTAGGTCTTCCCCGACCCAATCTGTCAATATGCAATAATGCAAATATTGTAACAATCAAATACAGAACGTACTAGTGGCTTCATATCTGTGAAGACCTCTTCTGCAATAAAAGAAAGAAAGCTTATCAATTAGCGCTAAAGATTAGAAACAAAAAAAATATATAGAGAACAACATGTCTATCCATGTGTAGCAAAAGTGATTGAAGACCATCTGAAAAGTAAATGGTTTCTTTACAAAATTTTCATCTTTTTTACATGTCACCATGATAGTTCTGTCCTGTATTTCAATGCATTTGTTATCTTCCTTTCCAGGCCTCACTCGGCAGTACACTAATATTTTCTGATCCCTAAGTACAAACCATAAAAATCGTTTTATAATCCGAGACTTTGATTATAAAACAATTTTTATGGTTTGCTCTTAGGCATCAGAAAATTTTAGTGTACAGCCGAGGAAGACCTGTGAGGGATGATAACAAAAGCATTTAAATACATGATATAACTATTATGGTGACATGTAAAAAAGATGAAAAATTTGTAAAGAAACTATTTACTTTTCATATGATCTTCAATCACTTTGCCACACATGGTTAGACATGTTGTTCCCTATATATTTTTTTGCTTCTAATCTTTAGCACTAATTGAAAAGCTTTCTTTTTTTTATTGCAGAAGAGGTCTTCGCAGACATGAAGCCACTAGTACGCTCAGATTTGATTGTTACAATATTTGTATTATTGCATATCGATGCATTGTGTCGTGAAGACCTACACAATGGTACTTATATCATATTTTGTTTATATATTAACATATCTTTATATATAATCATATCCTTAATCTTTTGTTTGTTGTCGTCATATAATGACATCTGAAGTTGAAATGATATATAGTATAAAATTGTGAATCATGAGCTTTCCTTCTTTATTGCCAACTTGTCGTTGTGCACTTGTAGATTTACAATTATTTGATGAATTCATGGCCATCATCTTCGAGTATAAAGATGTATCGATGTTTGCTAACATAGTCATATCGTTAACACGATCTTTTCTATCACAAAATCGATATCATTTTATTATTTGAAACTACACAAATGACCCTGAAGTCATGACATTAGAAGGATGAGGTGTCAACTTCGAGCATGGATGATCTCTTTGATGTAAAGGCACAAAGAAAGGATGCATGGTGCTACGTAATTCATGATTAAATGGTTAAGGTCTAGAGTGAGCAAGTTAGGGACCTCCTCTAGAGTGGTGAAAATATGAAATATCATTTTATATTTAGTATATAGTAATTTTATCGAGGGTGTATCTGGTGCATCCAGTATAATATTATGCAAATTTTGAAACAAATTTGGGTAGATAGACTGCAAGATGATATAATATCATACAAAAATTTAAATGAAAAATCAATGTAGATTCGGAGAAACAAAAAAAAGAAGCATTTCGGTGAATTTTAACCTATTTATCTCTTTACTTTTGAATTCCCTTTTTAACCGGATTTGCCCTTTTTTGTTTCTCCACCTGTAAGATTAAATTTTGCAAAAAAATATTGTGGTATATTAGTTTGATTTTTAACCAATGTTCTCGAATTCTTTTTGGAATTTTGAGGACCATTTGCATGATTTTTGAAGATGAATGCGTCAAAACATTAAAAGGGTTGGATGCATCGGATACTTGTGTCTCTAATCCTATACATAGTTATCATTGTAATTTGTAGGTATATTATTGTTCTCTTTAACATCACCTACTCTAGAAACTCGGAAGTGTTTCATGTTCTGCAGTTCCAGATGCACTGATGATTGAGGTGCATCAACAATTGAAGTGGTTAAATTCATGAATCTTGGCCAAAAGAATTGAGCAGTAGGCTCAACAACACTAAATGATCGGAGCAATGATCCACACGTATGTTTGATTTTTCAATAGTATGTTTCAATTAAAAATAAACCGATAGATAAAAGTACAACGCCTAGCGCTCATATCCGATGATAAGAATTAATATCATGTACAACTCTAAGTATTCGCATGCATCTTGTGGACCTACCGCGGTGAAATGATGGCAAAATCTGGTTCAAGGAGAGACTAAAGGAGACGCAAAACATAGTTAAGTCACTCAAGATCGGGAGATGTGGTTTCATACTGTTCAAAGACCCATTATATTTCTTATAGAAATAGCAAGCTTACTCAAATTCTAAAAGACTCCCTTGATATATCTAAAACCCTACATCATTAGTTTTGCACATTCTTAGTACCGAATATGTGAATAAATATTTGGTTTCCATGCTTAAAAGGCCATGCAAAGACATTGGTGTTCGTTCACATCGCGCTAGAAGAAGAGTTCATCGAGGAAACTAGTTTTGTAGCATTGTAAACAAACACTAATGTCTTTGCATGGTCTTCTGAACATGGCAACCAAATATTTATTCATATTCAGTACTAAGAAGGTGCAAAATTAATAATGTAGGGTTCTAGATATACCAACAGAGTTTTTTAGAATATGAGTAAGCTTGCTATTTCTATAAGAAATATGAGGGACCTTTTGAACTAGGGATAAAATTACATAGCTTAGTGTTGAGAGTGACTTATTTATGTTTTGTGTTTTCTTTAGTCTCTCTCCTTCAACCCCAAATCTTGCCACCCTTTTACTGCCAGCTAGGTCCACAAGATGCATGCGAGTACTTAGGGTTGTACATGATGTTAATTCATATTCTCGGATATGAACTGTTAGGTAGGTGTAATTTTATCAATCAATCATCAGGACAACATATTGGATTTATGTTTTAATTGAAACATACTATTGAAAATTCAAACATACATGCGGATACGACAGCTTCGATCATTCAGTTTTGTTGAGGCTACAGCATGATTGTTTTGGTGAAGATTCTTGAATTTAACCACTTCAGCTATTGATATTAACTCAAGTAAAACTGCATCTGGAACTGCAGGATATGAAGCACCTCGAATTTCTAGAAGGTGGTGTTAAAGAGAACAATAATATGTCTATAAATTATAAGGATAACTATAGATATGATTAGATATAAGAGTATCCGGTGCATCCAACTCTTTCAGTGCTTCGGTGCATCCATCTCAAAAAATCATTCAAATTGTCCAAAAAAATTCAAAAAAATTAGAGAATGTTGGTTCAAAATCAAACTAATATGCCACAACATTTTACCGCAAAATTTGATCTACAGATGGAGAAACAAAAGAAAAGGGCAAATCCGGTTGAAAAGGAAATTCAAAAATAAACATATAAATATAAAGGTTAAAATTCACTGAAATGCATCTTTTTTTTGTTATTTCTAATCTACATTGATTTTTGATTTGAAATTTTGTATGATATTTTATCATCGCGTGGTTTATCTACGCAAATTTATTTTAAAATTTGCATGATATTATATTGGATGCACCGGATACACCCTCGATAGAATTAATATATACTAAATATGAAATGATATTTTTTATTTTCACCAGTCTAGAGCAGATCCCTAACTTGTTCATTCAAGACCTCAATCGTTTAAACATGAATTTGGTAGCACCATACATTCGTTCTTTGTGCCTTTATATCAAAGAGATCATCCATGCTCTGTAGTTCACACCTCGTCCTTCTAATGTCATGACTTCAGGGTCATTCTGTGTGTAATTTTCAAATAATAAAAATGATGTTCTGATTTTGTGATGGAAAATTTCTGTATTAAGGGTATGACTATGTTAGCAAACATCTAATACATCTTTATACTCCAATATGATTGCCATAAATTCATAAGTAATTGTAATTGAGCAAGTGCACAATGACAAGTTGGCAGTAAAGAAGGAAAACTCACGATTCATAATTTCGTACTATACATAATTCCCAACTTTCAGATGTCATTATATGAAGCAAATAACAAAAGGATTAAGAATATGATTATATGCAAAAGATATGTTAATATGCAAACAAAATATGACAGTTCAAGTACTATTGTGTAGGTCTTCCCCGACCCAATATGTCAATATGCAATAATGCAAATATTGTAACAATCAAATACAGAACGTACTAGTGGCTTCATGTCTGTGAAGACCTCTTCTGCAAGAAAAGAAAGAAAGCTTATCAATTAGCGCTAAAGATTAGAAACAAAAAAAATATATAGGGAACAACATGTCTATCCATGTTTAGCAAAAGTGATTGAAGACCATCTGAAAAGTAAATGATTTTTTTTCAAATTTTTCATCTTTTTTACATGTCACAATGATAGTTCTATCCTGTATTTCAATGCATTTGTTATCTTCACTCTCAGGTCTTACTCAGCAGTACACTAATATTTTCTGATGCCTAAGAAGAAACCATAAAAATCGTTTTATAATCCGAGTCTTCATTATTGGGTGACTAAGGAAACGCTATCTCTTAGCTTTTGTAGTTGGTTGTACAACTTGCGATTTTTCTCACAAGCTTTGTGATAACCTGAGGCTAGCCTGGAGCACTGCTTGGCTATTAAAACCAAAGCAAGTATGTGAGGCCCTAAAAATTTTGGATTGAAAGAAAAATATGGTAAAGATTACACAGATCCAAAACAAGAGATTCAATTTACCAAGATATTTTATTTCTTTATAATGATAGTCCAAGCCTCGCCGCAACTTCTCTCGCTTACCCCTACATCTCCTGCTTGCCCTAGCCTCGCCATTCTAAAATTGACTATCGAGCACTTGAGGATGCCTGACTTGCCCTCCATGGCAGATGGCGAGGTCCATCACTAAGTACGGTGGCCCTCTTGGAGAATCTTGTGGGTTCAGCTGACAGGAAGGAGGAGGAGCTAGTGGGCCGCGAGAAGCAACAGCAACCACTTGGCCATGAGGAGCTACAACTCTATAAGAAGTGCGCCCCTCTCTTTGTCACTCGTGTTTTTGGCTTAGCTTTTGTCCAATTTTTTTTTGATTGATGGTTGCCTGATGCTCGTTGGGTCAAGAGCCAGGAAGGAGAAGAGGAAGAAGGTGGTGGAGGAGCGCAACTCAAGAAGGAAGCAAAGAGGAGGAAGACTGCTAAGGTATTTTCCTAATCGACAGCAGCTCTATTTTGCATCAAACCTCAATATGTGATAATGATGCATGTATATGCTAAAATTTATGTCCGCCTTTTGTTTCCTAAGGAGGTGGTTCTCCAACGGTGAGTTGACGAGTCATGTTGCCCTTGACAACTTGGGTGAGGTCGCCAAGGATGAATTTGCTGAGATATCCTCTTGTAGCGCTAGCAAGAGCAGCAACATTGAAAAGGTCCCTGACGACGATGATGGCAATGCCCCCTTCAGGAAAAAGGTCTCAACCGTCACCTCCCTGGTCAGAATCACGGCGCACACCTTGCTACACGATGACAATTTCATCTCCCCGCGTGATAAGATCTTTGCTATCCTATTAGATTGCTTTCCATTGTAGATGTTTTAGTGATTAGTACAAAATCTAACATATGTTTCTACATTCAACACTACAAACTTACAAAATTAGATCAATTTACACCCTCAGAAAGAGTGTGAGAAAGAGGTCAATAATGTGGGTGTCAACATTATTCTGTAGTATCTCTAGTCGTCTTTTAGTATCTCTAGTTCTTAGTTCATTATTCTGTAGTTCTCTTAGCATCCACAAATACATTAATCTGTATCCTATTCGGACTCATCTTCGTAGGGTCCTGACATCCAAGAAACATCTATCGAGAAATTGATCCTATAAAGAGAATGGGAAGTTTTTCACATGTTCCACATCTGACAGGTGTTTTTCTTTGTTTCTCTTGAATTGCATCAATAGTCTCATGCTCTCATCACCTGCACGTTCGCTATTCCATGTGATATTGTGGTCATCTCTTTCCTACTTTTGTATTGCCATCATGTATCTGGCAAAACATTGTCTGGCAATCGTTGTCCAGCTAAGAGTAAAATCTTTAGCATCTTATCAATTTTGGTGCCAATTTTGTTTAACGTGATTTCAGGGGAAGGAAGATATCTACTTTCAACTATCAGATAGAGATGGTGGATTGTCTTTAAAACTGGATCTAAATTGAGGGTTTTCAAGACCGATATAGTCCTGTTGTTGATATCAATAATTTTGACCTAGATAGTTTGCTTGGACTTTTTTTTGCTCAATTGAAGCCCTTCAACAATAATACAGAAGTTTTGAAGTTTAAGCGCACAGCTCCACGTGGAGTTTGAAGATATTCTTCTAATATGAAAATATCACAACATATCAGAGTACTCTACCTTTACAACAAAAAATATCAGAATACTCTACCTTTAAAAATATCACAACAAAATACTTTACCTTGACAATAATGCAAAGAGGTTATAAATGCATGAATACTCTATTGGATGGTTCTAAGGTACGAGCAATGCATGTTGTGATTCTGATTTTAACGTTTCTTGTTGTGTAGCATTGTGTATTGTGCAAGATAGTTCGTCGTAAAAGAAAAAGGTGTACTAAACCTCTATTGTCGCCTGATCCACCTACGCCCCAATCTCTAGTCTTACCTGCTCTACCTATATCCCAACCTCCACCAAGGAAATCATGCTATCTTTAGTTGATTTAGGTGTTGACTATCCAATTTATTTAATATCTTGCTGTGTTTTAAGTGCAAAATTTTCTCTTTGAATTTTCTTATTTTTGGGTTAATGAATAGTTTTCTTCGAGGAATTTATTGGAGATGATATACTGATTTTGTCGTCACTCCTGACAGAGATTAGTGCTATTGAACCATATTTTGCTCTTCAAATTTTAGGTAAAGAATTTCACTGATTGTAAAAAATGTATAACCTTTTGAATTGTTTAGTTTAAGTCTTATAAGCTTTTTTATGGACATCTTAAATCTTTAAGTTTTATTTTATGCAGTCCGTAAGTGCGAAAATATTGTTAGAAAGCTGAGCAGTTTCATATGGTGAGAAATGATCTTCACGAGCTGACAGAGGTTCAAGGTTAGATGTTCCATCAAAACTTACAAAAAATTGTGAGGTGACATTTAAATTCCTAAAATTGCAAATTGTGTTACGTAGTTTGATCGTATTAACCATTTAATAATGGTGATGTGAGAGGGGAAGAGAGGTGTAAAACTAATGAGTCATTTAGCTATGCTGATCAAGTCGGCAAGTTTTTCAAGTCGCTAAGCTACTGAGTGGCCAGCTAGTGTAAACTAGTTGACGACTTGTTGCTACTACTTGCTAGCTGCTATTAGTAGTCTGCTCTATATTATGTGTTGCTATTAGTCTAGTACATCTTTCACTTATTGTTGTACTCTAATCTATTTTATTTCTCATTGAATAATGAATAGGAATATGTCCATTTTGCTCTCGTAACTTTGCAAAAAGTCTATTTAACATCCTCAACTACAAAACCAGGTATTTAACTCTGTAAAGTTACCAAACCGGGTCGATTTAACTCTGTAAAGTTACCTAAGAAGCATGAGGCAACCATAAATCAGAAAAATTTTGAACAAAAGTTAAGCCAAAACTACGAGTGGCAAGGAGAGGGGTGCACTTCTTAGAGAGTTGTAGCTCCTCATGGCCAAGTGGTTGCTGCTGCTTCTTGCGGCCCGCTAGCTGCTGCTCCTGCTTGTTAGCTGAACCCAGAAGATTCTCCAAGAGCGTCACCACACTCGGTGATGGCCTCGCCATGCGCCATGGAGGGCAAGTAAGGGCTTCTCAAGTCCTCGGTGGTCAGTTTTGGATTGGCGAGGCTGGGCGAGCTAGAGAGGTGGGGGTGTGCGAGAGAAGTGGTGGCGAGGCTTGGACTTAAAAAGTATATTAGAGTACAACAATAAGTGAAAGATGTACTAGATTAACAGCAACAGGTGGTATAGTAGTAGACAACCAATTGCAGCTAGCAAGTAGTAGCAACAAGTTGTCAACTAGTTTACACTAGCTGGCCAGTCAGTAGCTTAGCGACTTGAAACAACTTGCTGACTTGATAAACATAGCTAAATGACTCATTATTTTTACACCTCTATTCCCCTCTCACATCACGATTATTAAATGGTTAATGAGATCAAATTATGTAACACAATTTGCAATTTTAGAAATTTAAATGTCACCTCATAATTTAATGTAAGTTTTGGTGGAACATCTGACCTTGAACCTCTGTGAGCTCACGAAGATCCTTTATCACCATTTGAAACTGCTCAGCTTTCTAACAATATTTTTCGCACTTACGGACTGTATAAAATAAAACTTAAAGACTTAAGATGTCCATAAAAAACTTATAAGACTTAAAGTAAATAATTCAAAAGGTTATTCATTTTTTGAAGTTAGTGAAATTGTTTACCTAAAATTTGAAGAAGAGCAAAATATGGTTCAACAACACCAATCTCTGTCAGAAGTGTCGACAAAATGGGTTTATCATCTCTAATAAATTCCTGGAAGAAAGCTATTCATTAACCCAGAAATAAGAAAAAAAATTCAAAGAGAATTTTGCACTCAAAACATAGCAAGATATTAAACAAATTCGATAGTCAATACCTAAATCAACCGAAAGATAGTATCCTTCTCTTGGTGGTGGTTGGGATACATGTAGAGCAGGTAAGAGTAGAGATTAGGGTGTAGGTGAATCAGGCGACAATAGAGGTTCAGTACACCTTTTTCTTTTACGATGAACTATCTTGCACAATACACAATGCTACACAACAAGAAATGTTAAAATTAGAATAACAAGATGCATCGGTCGTACCTTAGAACATCCAATAGAGTATTCATGCATTTTATAACCTCTTGCATTTTTATTGGCCTTGTTCCACTTGTAAATGTAAAGTATTTTTCTACACATAATAGCTTTCATATCAGAAGAATATCTCCGAACTCCATAATCAGTTGTGCGCTTAAACTTCAGAACTTCTGTATTATTGTTGAAGTCTTTCAATTGAGCAAAGAAAAGTCCAAGTAAACTATCTAGGTCAAAATTGTTGATATCAACGACAGGACTATATTAGTCTTGAAAGCCCTCAATTTGGATCCAGTTTTTTAAGACAATCCACCATCTCTTCATTTGATAGTTGGAAGTAGATATCTTCCTTCCCTTGAAATCACGTCGCACAAAATTAGCACCAAAATTGATAAGATGCTGATGGTTTTGCTCTCAGTTGCAGTACAATTGCTAGACAATGTTTTGCCAAATACATGATGGCAATACAAAAGTAGGAAAGAGATGACCACAATATCCCATGGAATAGCGAACATGTAGGTGATGAGAGCGTGAAAATATTGATATAATTCAAGAGGAACAAAGAAAAATACTATCAGATGTGGAACATGTGAAAAACTTCTCGTTCTCTATAGGATCAATTTATCGATAGATGCTCCTTGAATGTCTAAATCCCAGGAAGATTAGTCTGAACATGATATATATTGATGTATTTATGAATGCTAAGAGAACTACAATACTAGGAACTAAGAACTACAAGAACTAGAGATACTAAATGGCGATTAGGCTTTCATTTCTTGGATATCTCCCCAAAATAGTCTTACAAGGCTTTTTATATCGGCTAGAGTATTAACCAAAGGTAAAAGATAGTTGACGGTGAATAGTAATTACAAACAAAATAAAAGTACATAGTAATTGCAATTGAATGGATTTTCAGTTGTGGGATGCCACCGAAACATTTCGTTGTAATCTTGGTAATTGGATATTCATAACTCCAGTGCTGGTCTGATCGGACTAGACGAAAGGGTATTAGAGAATCTCTACCGTTTGATCAACATCGTCCGAACAGCAGGAGATAGGACTCGTCGGACTGTCCGAACATCACTACCCTTTCATCCATTGATACGGAACAGACCATCTGTAAAGCATATATCTTCGGATGGTTCAAACACCACCAATAAACTTTCGGCCGTTGGATTAGGGTTTAGGTTTAGGGTTTAGGGTTTTAGGGTTTAGGGTTTAGGGTTTAGGGTTTAGGGTTTAGGGTTTAGGGTTTTAGGGTTTAGGGTTTTAGGGTTTAGGGTTTAGGGTTTAGGGTTTTTTGGGTTTAGGGTTTTGGGTTTAGGGTTTAGGGTTTTAGGGTTTAGGGTTTAGGGTTTGGGTTTAAATTAGGGTTTAGGGTTTAGAATTTAAAATTTAAATTTAGGGTTTAGGGTTTAAATTTTAGGGTTTAAATTTAAATTTAAATTTAAATTTAAATTTAAATTTAAAATTTAAATTTAAAATTTAATTTAGGAATTTAAAATTTAAATTTAAAATTTAAATTTAAATTTTAAAATTTAAAATTTAAATTTAAATTTAAAATTTAAATTTTAAATTTAAAATTTATTTAAATTTAAAATTTTAAATTTAAAATTTAAATTTAAAATTTAGAATTTAAATTTAAAGGTTTAAATTTAAAGTTTAAATTTAAATTTAGGGATTTAAATTTAAAAGTTTAAATTTAAAATTTAAATTTAAAATTTTAAAATTTAAAATTTAAGGGTTTAAAATTTAAATTTAGGGTTTAAATTTAAATTTAAAAGTTTAAATTTAAATTTAGGGTTTTTAAAGTTAAGTTTAAAATTTAAATTTAAATTTAAAATTTAAATTTAAATTTAAATTTAAAATTTAAAATTAAAATTTAAAATTTAAATTTAAAATTTAAAATTTAAATTTTAAAATTTAAATTTAAAATTTAAATTTAAAATTTAAATTTAAATTTAAATTTAAAATTTAAATTTAAAATTTAAAATTTAAAATTTAAAATTTAAATTTAAAATTTAAATTTAAAATTTAAAATTTAAAATTTAAAGTTAAAATTTAAATTTAAAATTTAAATTTAAAATTTAAAATTTAAAATTTAAATTTAAAATTTAAAAAATTTAAAATTTAAATTTAAAATTTAGGGTTTAAAATTTAGGGTTTAAATTTAAATTTAAAATTTAAATTTAAATTTAAAATTTAGTTTAGGGTTTAAAAAATTTAGAATTTAAATTTAAATTTTAAATTTAAATTTAAATTTTTAAAATTTAAATTTAGGTTTTAAATTTAAATTTAGGATTTTAATTTTTTAAATTTAAATTTTAAAAAAAATTTAAATTTAAATTTAAATTTAAAATTTAAAATTTAAATTTAAAATTTAAAATTTAAAATTTAAATTTAAAATTTAAATTTAAAATTTAAAATTTAAAATTTAAATTTAAATTTAAATTAAAATTTAAAATTTAAATTTAAATTTAAATTTAAATTTAAAATTTAAATTTAAATTTAAAATTTAAAATTTAAATTTAAAATTTAAATTTAAAATTTAAATTTAAATTTAAATTTAAAATTTAAAATTTAAAATTTAAATTTAAAATTTAAAATTTAAAATTTAAATTTTAAATTTAAATTTAAAAATTTAAAATTTAAATTTAAAATTTAAAGGGTTTAAAAATTTAAAGTTTAAGGGTTTGGGTTTAAGGTTTAAGGTTTTTTAGGGTTTATTTAGGGTTTAGGGTTTAGGGTTTAGGGTTTAGGGTTTAGGGTTTAGGGTTTAGGGTTTTTAGGGTTTAGGGTTTAGGGTTTTTTAGGGTTTAGGGTTTAGGGTTTGGGTTTTTAGTTTAGGGTTTTAGGGTTTAGGAGTTTGGGTAGGGTTTAGGGTTTAGGGTTTAGGGTTTAGGGTTTTAGGGTTTAGAGTTAGGGTTTAAGGGTTTAGGGTTTAGGGTTTAGGGTTTTAGGGTTTAGGGTTTAGGGTTTAGGGTTTAGGGTTTAGGGTTTAGGGTTTAGGGTTTAGGGTTTAGGGTTTTAGAGTTTAGGGTTTAGGGTTTAGGAGTTTGGGTTTAGGGTTTAGAGTTTAGGGTTTAGGGTTTTAGGGTTTAGGAGTTAGGTTTAGGTTTGGAGGTTTAGAGTTTAGGGTTTTAGGGTTTAGGGTTTAGGGTTTAGGGTTTAGGGTTTTAGGGTTTAGGAGTTTAGGGTTTTAGGGTTTAGGGTTTAGGAGTTTTAGGGTTTAGGGTTTAGGGTTTAGGGTTTGGAGTTTTAGGGTTTGAGGAGTTTAGGGTTTTTAGGGTTTAGGGTTTTAGGGTTTAGGGTTTAGGGTTTGAGGAGTTTAGGGTTTAGGAGTTTTTAGGGTTTAGGGTTTGGGGTTAGGGTTTTAGGGTTTAGGGTTTAGGGTTTAGGGTTGGGTTTAGGATTTAGGAGTTTA